>CM038670.1:23168592-23822975 GCA_021605145.1 Aegilops bicornis | reverse complement strand
CGGGACCAAGTTTGAGGTGGAGAAGTTCGACGAAACTGGAAACCTTGGGTTATGGCAGACATGGGTGAAAGATTTGTTGGCACAACAGGGATGCTTGAAGGCGTTGCAGAAGTCATGTCAGTTGAGATGGACTTATCATGTGATGGATGGAAATTCGTGAAAGACGATTTGGGAGCCTTGAGCGTGTCGTTGCAGTCGGACAAGTTCGGCTGGGTTGGACTGGACAGTCTGACGGATCGACGCGAGTCGGTTGGTACAGAAGGCGGTGGTGGGATCGGCGGCAATGACATAGGAGCGTGATGCTGATGGTGACTGACTTCTGGGCATGGAAGCACGTGGCACGGGCCTGAGTGCTTGTGTGGCTTCGACAAGACTATGGCGCGGGGTTGATTCAAGATGGTGTACACATGGAGCTTGGAGTCAATGGGGCGCGGGGTGGCACGTACAACCACCATGGAGTCATGTTGAAGGTGGAGCTGGAGTCTGTAAGACTTCACTTGGAGCTGGATTGAGGGGCTACGGTGTAAGGATCCAGGGAATCGAAGCCTATTCAGCAGGAAAAGCGAGTGACATGCAGTTCGGACTGGAGCCCAGTGGTCTGATGGAAGCGTGAAACTCGTCATCGGTCGGTGATGATCTCGGTGGTACTCTGCAGTGGGTTTGAGTGGTGTGGGTTCGCGACCCTTGAGACTCGACTGGGACAGCGGAGGCTCGACGCGGTAATAGCGGCGAGGCGTGCGGTACGCATGGACATGGAGACGGGCCAGGGCTCTGGTGGTCATACATGTGGTGAGACAACTGTGAATTTGACTCGGAATGACTACAAGCAATGGTGAAATTCCTTCATGTTTTAGACAGGCGGTCAAGAAAGGAGCGGTGATGTTGAGCTCAGGTAACTCTTATGTGTGACATCCAATATAAGTTGTTCACTTTCACGCAGGTCATTCATCAGTGTGTGATGGCGTTGGACTGATACTCTGGAAGTTGGGAGCACAAACTAGAGTAACAAGGAACTTAATTTTGCTCGAGTGTTGACTCTGGTAAAGAAAAGAAGGGACTACAAGTTGCAGGTGGAGTCATATGGAGTCTTTGGAGTAGCAGCGGTGCGGAGGCTCGACGCGGTAATAGTGGGAGGCGTGCGGTACGCACGGACATGGAGACGGGCCAGGGCTCTGGTGGTCATACATGTGGTGAGACAACTGTGAATTTGACTCGGAATGACTACAAGCAACGGTGAAATTCCTTCATGTTTTAGACAGGCGGTCAAGAAAGGAGTGGTGATGTTGAGCTCAGGTAACTCTTATGTGTGACACCCAATATGTGAGTTGTTCACTTTCACGCAGGTCATTGATCAGTGTGTGATGGCGTTGGACTGATACTCTGGAAGTTGGGAGCACAAACTAGATTAACAAGGAACTTAATTTTGCTCGAGTGTTGACTCTGGTAAAGAAAAGAAGGGACTACAAGTTGCAAGTGGAGTCATATGGAGTCTTTGGAGTAGCAGCGGTGCTCATGGGATAAACTAAAGTCCAATGTACATGGAAGTTTGACGATGGACGAACTCAAGGTGGTGGAGAATATTCGCCAAGGTGGAGTTTGTTAGAGTTGTGTCGAATATAGTGTACAAGGTAGGTTACAGTTGGACTTGTAGTTGTATCGTGTTTACATAGGATGTGGAGCCGTGTCCTAGTAGGACACTTGTATCCTAGGCCTCTCATATATAGCGGGGGTAGACACACGATGTAACCGATGCCAACATAATAGCACAGGCTCGCAAGGGGGAGCCGGCGGCTTTTGCCGGCGCCCGGGTGGCCGGTGTGCGGTATTGTGACGGTGTCACGGGGAGGAACGCCCGTAGTCAGGCCCCGGGGATGTAGCCATATCGGTGAACCTCGTTAATAAATCTCGGTGTCGTGCCTCGTGTGATTGCTTGGTCCTCGGATGATCAACGGTATGCCTCGGATTTATTCTAACAGGGATGGTCCGTGGTTAACCCAAACACCGTCCAGAAATTTTTTGATAGTTCGTGGAAGTAATATCATCTCGAGAGTGAGTGATCTTATTGATCCTTCCAGGAGGGATTGGGACAAGCAGCTAGTACTGTTGTCTATCCCACTCCCTCTACATGAGACGGAGGACTTTGTGGCATGGAATCCGTCAAGAAACGGAATTTTTCCAGTAAGGCCGGGCTATTGCGCTGAGTGGGAATTCTAGTATGGGCAGAAAATCCAGCCATGTAGCACGTCATCTACCCCTAAAAATAACTGGGAATCGCTATGGAATCTACAATGCCCAGCAAAAATCAAGATCTTTATTTGGAGAGAGCATTGCAAAGCACAATCCCATGTTGCGCCATACTCGCAGAAAAACATATGAAGGTTAAAACAGGTTGCTCAGCTTGCAATAGAGGACCTGAGAGTATTATGCATATACTCTTCCAGTGCAAGAAAGCTGTTGAAGTTTGGCAATATATAACACTAGTCATCAACCCATGCTCCTGCACGGGCTAGGATTTTTCTAAATGTATAATATTTTACATAAATAGTTTCGGTAATTTTTTACTTTAAATCTCATACAGATCGAAATATGAAATTATTATTATTATTTTGACTACTTATTTTTGTAGCGTGTAAAATATTATATTTGCATACGCCCTATACTTAAAACATAATGGATCGTCATATATCTTTGAGAATATCATATTACAACAAAATATGATGACACCATTATACATATTTAATGGTTCCTCTTTAGTAATGACTAAAGGCAGACGAAGATGTCTTATCTTTCAATTATAATTATACATATATCATCTATTATTTTGCTTCCTACCATTAACTATTGGCTGGGTAGTCCATGTTTCTGCTTGCGTACATGTGATTATAATATTTTTCCGAAACATGTGTAACAAACAACAATTTTCCAAGCAGTTAGTTACGCCAATCACTCTCAGACCCGTCCATGTGTGCCCTCTCTCGTTATGTGTGTACACATGCGCACGCAGAGAGAAATATATGCCAATCTAACTTGTCTTCGCACATATTCCAAGTGCTCATCAGTTCAACATGCCGATGAGCTGCATGCCTTTCTACTGTCTGTGGCCCAATTCAACCATATCCATGTAGTTTTAATTGTTTGGAAGATTGTTGAACTTATTGCTTCTTGAAGTTCTCTTCAAATTCATAGAATAACTATATTACTATTTAATAATAATATATTTGTAGTGTTCAGATCAGATCATTATTTTACTCGGACTGTAATGTTATAGTATACATCATCGTATTTTTGAAATTTCAACACTAAAAGGTTGAAGTCTGCTCGAATATTTTTGAATAGGCACGCATATTTCTAAAGGCTTGCCCTTTTGTTCTGTCTGAGAATTCCCCTAATTATTCGATATCCGCCGTAATGTTATTTTACATTTTTTAGAACTGATCCTTTTGACATCCCAACTGAGACATCCAAAGAGTAATAATGATGATTTTATTTAGGCCATTACCGCAAGCCCTTATCCATTTCAATTTTTTTTGCGAGATGGCCGTATCCTAGTCCATGATTTATAGATTTATCGGCTGACGCCTGTGCCATCAATTTATCTACGGCACTTCTCAGTTTTTGAATCCTATTAAATTGCGCTTTTATCAAGTTCTCCCACATTGTTCACTTATTCCTTTAATATCTTACCAACATGAAACTTAAGCGTTGTCTCCGAACGTTTAAATTAGTCGGTTTCTGATGCACTCACGCGGTAGCAATTTTGGATTTTCAAAATGTAATAGGTTCAAAACTTTTTTATAAAAATTTCTTTATATTTTCCGAAAATACTACATGCTTGTCGTATGCATATTCAGAAATATATATTTAAGTGTGATTTATGGATGTGTTTAGTATAGTATATGTAACTTACACCATGTCTCCAAAATCCTGAAATCAATCAGTTTCTGATGCACTCGTGAGGTTTGGTGAAGTAGTGCTTGAGCATCTTTTGTGTTTTCAGGACTCGGACATCCATGTACCGGGGTTGCCTAGTATTTGTGGTTCGAGCGGAGGAAACTAGCACACGGTGAGAAAACACAAACTGCAGCCCAAATTCAATTGGGAGTAATGGGACTAGCGGCGAACTTTGTTATAGCATGTAAGCCCAAAGAGAAGATGAGAGTGATGGCTTGGTCTAAGCCCTGGTCGGGATATATGAAACTTAATGTAGACGTTGGGTTTGATCATGGCAATCTGTATGGTACGGTTGGTTCAATTCTCCGAGATGATAATGGCAAATTTATAGCTGCAGCAAACTAATGACTGAATTTTTTCTATGACTCATTTTCTGCTGAAGCAACGGCAGTGATATTTGGGTTAAACTTAGCACAGACAGTGGGATGTAGCAAGATTGAGGTTGTCTCCGACATTGAAGAAGTTGTTATTGCTTTGAAGGAAGGCTTCTCCAGCTCAGTGGCAAGTGCTATATTTGATGACTCTTATTACAAGTCTCTAGACTTTAGTCACGTTTTGTTTGATTCATGTATTAGAGATAATAATCAGGTAGCCCATTAATTGGCCAAGTTGGCCGAGTTCTCTCCTCCTAATATCTGGATGGATTCACCTCCGGATGAGATTATACCTTTTTTTTTTGTAAATGATGCAATTGTGATTGAATAAAGGAGGGGATAATTTGTCAAAAAAATTAATGCATATGCATTAGTACGCGGCTATAACACAGACTACTATGCACGTAATTGGCAAAACAATCATGCACTAGTACTAGTATACGTACATCGTACATGCACATGCAAAGAACTACAACTAGTATACGTAGATAGTGCATGCGTGTGCGCATGGGTCAATTCCATCGAGTGTCTATCCACAAGCAAAGGCTGTTGCATATATAGGCAGCAAGCTAGCCAGCCAGCATACATGTCGCTGCTGACTATGAGCGCCAGCCGGCCAGCATGCACATCCCTCTTCGGCCTTCACGAGGCCCAAGACCTCTTTGGTCTTCACGCACCCTTGCCGTCCGGTCCCAAACAAAACCGAAAAGGGTTTTTCGGCCTAAGCGAGACCAAACAGTACATCTTCGGCCTAAACAAGGCCGACAGGGTCATGTAGTTGTAATTATGAATTACACCATATATTATTTAAATTTGTTATAATAAAAGATAGCATTTTAAGAAAAAAATCAAATTCGATTCAACTAAAGTAGGAGAAACAGCCACCTGCCAACCACCTTTATGCAAAACAAGTTGCATGTCAATTGGTTGAACCGGTCCCCCGAACGTGGTCATGTAAGGTTGGTCCGGGCCGCTTCATCCAACAATACCGCCCAATCAAAATAATACATTGGTTATAAGCAGTATGATGATCACCACCCACAACTCATTTTGTTCTACTCGTGCATATCATCTACGCATAAACCTTGCTCACGATGCCACTGTTGGGAAACGTAGCATGCAATTTCAAAACAATTCCTACGCTCACGCAAAATCTATCCAGGAGATGGATAGCAACGAGGGGGAGAGTGTGTCTACATACCCTCATAGACCGTAAGCAGAAGCATTTCACAACGCGATTGATGTAGTCGAACTTTCTTCACGATCCACCAATCGAGTACCGAACGTACGACACCTCCGAGTTCTGCACACGTTCAGCTCGGTGGCGTCCCTCGCCTTCTTGGTCCAGCAAGACGTCGAGGTAGTAGATGAGTTCCGTCAGCATGCCGGTGTGGTGACGGTAATGGTGAAGTGATCTCCGAAGGGCTTCGCCTAAGCACTACAAAAAAATGACTGAGGGAGTAAACTGTGGAGGGGGCGCTGCACACGGCTAGTCAATTGTTTGGGTGTGCTAGGTACCCCCGCTCCCACATATATATAGGTGGGGGGGGGAGGAGGGAGCATCCAGGAGGGCGCCTCAAGTAGGCCGAATCCTACTTGGGGTTCCTTCCCAATTATCCCCCCTACCATATTTATCAGAGGGGGAACGCGGTAGGAAGGGGGAATCCTATTCTCTATCTTTCATTTCCTCCTTCCCCTTTCCTTCTCCACATTGGCCGTCCCATATGGGGGGCGCGGGGGCTGGTGCGTTTCCACTCTTGGCCCATAAGGCCCATATCTTTGGCCGGGGCTGCCCGGAACCCCTTCCGGTGATCCGATATGTACCCGGTACCCTCCGGAATACTTCCGATGTGCGAATACCATCATCCTATATACCAATCTTTACCTCTCGACCATTTTGAGACTCCTCGTCATGTCCATGATCTCATCCGGGACTCCGAACAACATTCGCTCACCAAATCACATAACTCATATAATATTATATCGTCATCGACCGTTAAGCGTGCGGACCCTACAGGTTCGAGAACTATGTAGACATGACCGAGACATCTCTCCGGTCAATAACGAATAGCAGAACCTGGATGCTCATATTGGCTCCCACATATTCTATGAAGATCTTTATCGGTCGAACCGTTATGACAACATACGTAATTCCCGTGTGTCCATCGGTATGTTACTTGCCCGAGATTCCATCGTCGACATCTTCATACATAGTTCAATCTTGTTACGGGCAAGTCCCTTTACTCATTCGTAACTCCTTAGTCATTTACTTGCAAGCTTTGATGTGAATTACCGAGAGGGCCCAGAGATACCTCTCCGCTGCTCGGAGTGAGAAATCCTAATCTCAATCTATGCTAACTCAACAAATATCTTTGAAGATACATGTAGCACATCTTTATAATCACCCATTTACGTTGTGATGTTTGATAGAACATAAGGCATTCCTCCGATATTCAGGAGTTGCATAATCTCAAAGTCGAAGGAATATGTATTTGACATCAAATATGCTAAGCTAACAGATGGGTCTTGAACATCACATGATTCTCCTAATGATGTGATACCGGTATCAAATGACGACACATGTCCATGGTTAGGAAACCTTAACCATCTTTGATCAACGAGCTAGTCTAGTAGAGGCTTACTAGGGACACGATGTTTGTTTATGTATTAACACGTGTATTTAAGTTTCTGATCAATACAATTCTAGCATGAATATTAAACCGTTATCATGAATAAGGAAATATTAAATAACAACTTTATTATTGCCTCTAGGGTATATTTTCTTCAATAACAATGTACTAAATAGATCATACTACTACAAATAAAACTGACGACATATATAATAGGAACAAATGAATCTTACCACTCACCTACATCTCCCACTCCTATAGAGAATTACTCACACATCATGAGAGAGGAAACAATCACAACAGAGATAAAACCCATGAAAACAATATCTATACTACTCACAATAAGATGAAATGGATGATTCAAATAGTCTTGACTCCAGATGGGATTGAATAGAGTTACAATTATTCTCACAAATTAGAATTCTTCTTGCAATAGTAAGGGGGTTATGATGATGATGGAGATGAAAGGACCAAAACTACGAAAATCTACGAAGGTTCTCCGAATCCCTTTGTCTCCTGTCGTGGATGTGGTTGCGGCGGCTAGGGTTCTCTTCTCCCCATGGCCCCTTCATGAAAGTGTCTTGTACAGACGTGATGGAGCTGTTGGCAGTCCATACGGCCGCTCATACGAGCTCTCGTTGCCGTGTCGAACGCCGTCTTTTGGTCTGCTATGTATGATGACTTGGGTTTCTTTCTAGAAGTTGCTCCAATTGGCTTGTTTTGTAGTAATCCTCCTTGGTTTCCTTCAATATATTGTATGTTGTCAAACATTGGAAAATGGATTTTCTTATCTTTCAATGGATTGGCATTAGAAATATCCAAAGTGTGGTAGATATCCGATGAAAACCAGACAAAAATCTATAGGAAAACATCACGAATTCTTGAGCCATCAGCGCGTCTGCACAGCATCAGGCTGGATATAGTGCACCTCGTTGTGGCACCATGGTTCGGCTCTCAAGCATGGCCAGTGGAGCTGCAGGCTGTGTTCCAGCAAGGTGGCTCCAGAACTAAAGACGGGGTCCGCTCAGGGAAATGTCCCCGCGTAGGTGTGCAGTATCTCCATATGAAATTACTGCTCATGGTCGGAGATGACAATGCTTGAGTGTGTAGTTTCCTTGCTTGAGGTGTCATCGAGGAGATTCAGCCCCTCTCCTGTCCTCGAGCTCTACTCTCCGGGTGAAAACTAAGATCTACTTTGTTAGACAGGCAATGGTGGCGCCCTTGGTGTCGTTTCTTTGATGGAAGCATCGTTGTAGGAGAGTTGGCCTTTCAGCAGGAGCAACTGGTTTGCGGTAAGTGGTTGGTCGGATGCCGGTAGTTGCGAGGTGAGGGTGGTGTCTTAGGTTGCGCATTCATCGAGGGCCAACGGTGGTGGGTACTTGGAGCACACTTGACATGCTTGGAACGTCTGACGAGATGTCTGGGAAACTGATCAACTATGGGGTCACTAGGATCCCTTCTATGTTCGGCGAGGGATTATTTGCACGAAGAGCAGGTCGAGTTGTTAGCACACAGAAGGTTTTTATCCAGGTTCGGGCCGCAGAGATGCGTAATACCCTAGTTCTGCTTTATCTTGTTATATGAGTGTTCTTGAGCTTTTGAACTAGCTACAGGATGTGCGTTGTCCAAAAGTCCAAATCCTCTCGCTGTGCGCCTCGGGCCTCCTTTTATACACAAAGGGGTTGCCATAGTGGCACACAGGATGTGGCAAGCTACAGTGGTACGAGCTTATCGCTCGATCAGTGCAGGACAGGCGCATTTAATGCGATGCCTACATGTCCTCTCGCTTTATCAAGGATGGTAATAGAGGCCATCCGTCCTTCGCCACTTCCCCTCGCCTTGCCACGCGTCTGGGCCTACCAGGCATGCAGCGCCACACTGGCTAACCAGATGCTGTGTTAGCAAAGTGATAGGCTTCCGTGAAGATGTACATGCCGCCACGCAGGCGCTTGCTTTGCTGGCGTGCTTATGGCCGCGTTGGAGTGGTGGTGAGGTGGCGGAAACCTGCCAAGCGCGGGCCTAGCTACAGGCCAGCGATCATCCCCGGCAAGGGTCTTGCCGGGGGTCTTCATTATTTGATCCCACGTGAACCTGTGGGTTGTCGATCTTCGTGAGGATCCGCATGCTACCATGCATGTGCTCTTCAAATCTTGGACTTTAATATTGTCGATGGTGTCGGTTCTCTCAAGCCCAAGAGTGGTGGCCTTGCTGGCTGATGACCCACAAGTATAGGGGATCTATCGTAGTCCTTTCGATAAGTAAGAGTGTCAAACCCAACGAGGAGCAGAAGGAAATGACAAGCGGTTTTCAGTAAGGTATTCTCTGCAAGTTTGAAATTGTAGGTAATGAGATAGTTTTGTGATAAGATAATTCATAACGGGTAACAAGCAATGAAATTAAATAAGGTGCGGCAAGGTGGCCCAATCCTTTTTGTAGCAAAGGACAAGCCTGGACAATTTCTTATAATGAGAGTGGTGGCCTTGCTCCCGAGGACACATGGAAATTATCGTGAAGCTAGTTTCATCACGCTCATATGATTCGCGTTCGGTACTTTGATAATTTGATATGTGGGTGGACCGGTGCTTGGGTACTGCCCTTACTTGGACAAGCATCCCACTTACGATTAACCCCTATTGCAAGAATCCGCAAGTACAAAATAAGTATTAAGGTAAACCTAACCATAGCATGAAACATATGGATCCAAATCAGCCCTTCTGAAAGCAACGCATAAACTAGGGTTTAAGCTTCTGTCACTCTAGCAACCCATCATCTACTCATTACTTCCCAATGCCTTCCTCTAGGCCCAAATAATGGTGAAGTGTCATGTAGTCGACGTTCACATAACACCACTAGAGGAGAGACAACAATCATCTCATCAAAATTCCGAACGAATACCAAATTCACATGACTACTAATAGCAAGACTTCACCCATGTCCTCAGGAACAAATGTAACTACTCACAAAGCATATTCATGTTCATAATAAGAGGGGTATTAATATGCATTAAGGATCTGAACATATGATCTTCCACCAAGTAAACTAATTAGCGTCAACTACAAGGAGTAACCAACACTACTAGCAACCCACAGGTACCAATTTGTGGTTTTGATACAAGATTGGATACAAGAGATGAACTAGGGTTTGGAGAGGAGGTGGTGCTGGTGAAGATGTTGATGGAGATTGATCCCCTCCCGATGAGAGGATCTTTGGTGATGATTTCCCCCTCCAAGAGGGAAGTTTCCCAGGCAGAACAGCTCCGCCGGAGCCCTAGATTGGTTCCGCCAAGGTTCCGCCTTGTGGTGGCGGAGTTTCATCCCGTGAGCTTCCTTATGATTTTTTCCAGGGTAAAAGAGAAGATGGGCACCGGAGGGCCACCAGGGGGCCCATGAGATAGGGGGCGCGCCCAGTAGGGGGGCACCCTCCTCGCCAGGGTGTGGGCCCCCTCGGGTACTTTCTTTGCTCATTAAATTCTTATTCAATCCAAATATGACTTTCGTGGAGTTACGGGACTTTTGGAGTTGTGCAGAATAGGTTTCCAATATTTGTTCCTTTTCCAGCCAGAATCCCAAGTGCCGGCATTCCCCCTCTTCATGTTAAACCTTGTAAAATAAGAGAGAATAGCCATAAGTATTGTGACATAATGTGTAATATCAGCCCATAATGCAATAAATATTGATATAAAAGCATGATGCAAAATGGACGTATCACTGGCCTCTTCGCAAGTTGCCCTGGCAAGGGGCTTGCCGGGGGGCCGCACAGGTCACCTCTGCAAGGCTTGTTGCCGGGTGTGGCCCTGGTTTCCTCTTGCCGCTTGCTACTCTAGGAAGTTGTCTTGATTTTCTTTGTACCTGTCTTTCCTTCTACTGTCTTCCTCTGCCTCGCCAAGCCTTCCTGCAGGGGTGGCTGCGACCGTCCGTGCACAACTAAGGGGTAGAGAAGTACCCATACTTTTGTACACCGACACGAGCCCTCGGGCCTAAGACACACATAAGTGCAAGGCGTTGTTGGGCCAGGCCCAAAGCTGTGCGCGGGCGGGCGTGGCTGAGGCGAACCACCACGATTTCTCTGATAGACGCACTTCCCTACACCTCGCGTAGAGAGAGTGACATGCAGGTCATGCATGGGATGGCCTCAGCATGCTCGCGTTATCTTGCAGTCGATAGCAAAGAGGCGGTCCATGCTTCCCTTATTAAAAAGGAAGGATCTGCAGGGGCGCTACTCATTTACTAAGTGGACTCGTGTCGCAGCTTGCATGGCACCGCTCCCGCGATCACGCGGTGGCAATTGGTTGCCCCACCTGTCCTCACGCCCCCTCCTGCTTCGCCACGTACCCTCCATGCATTGGGAGGGGCAGGCCGCGGGCGCGGAAAATGTGGGCATTAATGCCGAGGTGGAAAATCAGGCTCTTGTGGATTGAGGGACCAGGTCGATTCCGGTTCCCCACGCTTCAAGAGGATGTATTGGTTGTGCGGGGCGGCCGCCCCTTGGGCTAGGTAGTCAGGCCCCTGCCTCGCTCCTCTATAAATGGGGGAGAGGGACGGTGCTTCTCCACGCTTGCCCGCCTTTCCCCCTCTTGCTCGCTATCTTCTTTCGACTCTCCATGGTGAAAAGGCGCCCTAACGCCTCGATGGCGGCGACGAAGGCTCCTGCTTGACAACGCGTCCCTCCTTCCTTGGAGCCTCAGACGGCGGAGCTCGCTGTGAGGGGGAGAGGAAGGGGAAGGTGTCGAGGTCGTCGCGGTGCTCGGGGAGGAGGCCGACGGGGCGGCGTATCCGTTGTGCTCCCGCTGGCGGCCCCTCCTCCGATGGGCGGGCACATCAGGGACCAACCCTATGAGTTCTTCATCAGGCTGCATAATCTTGTGTGCAGTCACCTCCGGCTTTCGACTCCGTTCGCTCGGGTGATAGAGGATGAGGCCCCGCGGGCCTTGAGGCTTCACATGAGGGACTGCAGGAACGGCAGCATGTGGGCTGACGTCGACTTTCCCCGCCCTCATGTCATGTATCTTTGTCAGGGGTGGAAGACCTTCGCACGTGCCCACAGCTTGACGGAGGGTCACATTCTCTATTTTAAGTTAATGGAGAGCGGCCTCCTCTCCGTCAAGGTCTTCGGGAACTCCGGAATTCGCCTAGGGTGCTGCATGGAGAGCTCCACTAACGACGAAAGCTCCTCCTCAAGCGAAAGAGGCGAGGAGGACAGCGCCAGCCACGATGACGGCAACGGGCAGGAGGACGACGACTCCAATTCCGGCTGACCGCCCGTGGCCGCACCATCGGCTGGCCCGCTCCCTCCCCTGGCAACACGCCTTGCCGGGGGCCTCGTCCTGCTGTCCCTGGCGACGGTGATTGGAGGGCTTCACCGTCAAGCTCCCCATCGCCCAGTTTGCCATGCACGTCACCTTGTGCGGCCTTTCGTGCCTGGAGTGGAATGGGGCAAGAACGGGGATTACGGGACACTTATCTTTTTCTCAATTCATAGGCATTTGCCAAATCTTATCTTTCTAGGAAATGTACTCTACTGAGCCCATGCTTATGCTCTGTAATATATGTACTTGCATCAGCATATCAATGAAAAAGATGAGCTTCTGCCGGGAACTCATGCATGTGTACGCTCGTGCAGAGGCAAAATGCCTCTTTAATTAAAAATAAATGAGTCTCCCCGGCAAACTACCTTGCCGGCACTCCTGTGCCTGCTGGAGAATCACATCTGTCAGGTTACAGGCGCAGGGTCCAGCCCCCTGCTAAACTCTTGTTTTGCCCATGGTTACTGCAATTACCCCGACCGAAGCAGCATTCGAGTCAAGGATGGGAGCACTCAAGTCTAGATAGAGTGGCAAGGTTTTCTAATGCGCAAGTCACAAATTACGAACATGAATGGGAAGGGGAGGAAATTTATCTGATTAGGTTGTTGATGGAGACGCCGCGCCAAGCAGACTTCTCAATCTCTTGCCGGGGTGTTGCCACTGCGGCCGGAGGGAATAGATGACATGGACATGGAATCTTGGTGATTTCCCAACACCTGTTAGAATCTAAGGTAGCACAATATCCTGGACAAGTACGCATGCATACATATATAAACATGGAAACTAACAGGAAACCGTACAAGCTAAAAACTATCTCGCTGCGTGCAGGTTCTGCACCTGGCTCTCTACATAGGGTTCCATGCCTTGACGGCAAGGCTAGTACAAACAAGGGGTTGCCGGAGCTGCGGGCAACCGCGCCCTATGGGTAAAACTTGCAAAGATGTTCGATGTTCCAGGAGTTGATCACTGGAATGCCATCTTCAGTCTCCAGGCGGACTGTGTCGAGCCTGGTGACTCGTATTACCCGATAGGGGCCTTCCCACTTTGGCATCAACTTGTTTGAATTCTCGGCTGACTGAACGCGCCGAAGAACAAGGTTGCCTTCCTCAAGGCTTCGAGCGTGAACCTTGCGTCTATGATAGCAGCACAAGGCTTGCTGGTAGCGAGCGGCTTGCACAACAGCTTGCTACATCTTGAGCTTGCGTTGGTTTTCCTTGAAGAGGAAAGGGTGATGCAGCACAGTAGCGTAAGTATTTCCCACAGTTTTTGAGAACCAAGGTATCAATCCAGTAGGAGGCTCCTCACATGTCCCACACACCTACACAAACAAACAAAGAACTCGCAACCGACGCGATAAAGGGGTTGTCAATCCATTCTCGTCCACTTGCGAAAGTGAGATCTGATAGAGATAATATGATAAGATAAATTTATTTTTGGTATTTTATGATATATATTGGAAAAGTAAAGATGCAAATAAAAGTAGATTGAAAGCTTATATGATAAAAGATAGACCCGGGGGCCATAGGTTTCACTAGAGGCTTCTCTCAAGATAGCATAAGTATTATGGTGGGTGAACAAATTACTGTCGAGCAATTGATAGAAAAGCGAATAATTATGAGATTATCTAGGCATGATCATGTATATAGGCATCACGTCTGTGACAAGTAGACTGACTCCTGCCTGCATCTACTACTATTACTCCACACATCGACCGCTATCCAGCATGCATCTAGAGTATTAAGTTCATTAGAACAGAGTAACGGTTTAAGAAAGATGACATGATGTAGAGGGATAAACTCATGCAATATGATATAGACCCCATCTTTTTATCCTCTATAGAAACAATAAAATACGTTCCATGCTGCCCCTGCTGTCACTGGGAAAGGACACCGCAAGATTGAACCCAAAGCTAAGCACTTCTCCCATGGCAAGAAAGATCAGTCTAGTAGGCCAAACCAAACCGATAATTCGAAGAGACTTGCAAAGATAACTCAATAATACATAAAAGAATTCAGAGGAGATTCAAATATTTCTCATAGATAAACTTGATCATAAATCCACAATTCATTGGATCTCGACAAACACACCGCAAAAAGAGTTACATCAAATAGATCTCCATAAAGGGGAAGGAGAACATGGTATTGAGATTCAAAGAGAGAGAAGAAGTCATCTAGCTAATAACTATGGACCCGAAGGTCTGTGGTAAACTACCCACAACTCATCAGAGAGGCGTTGGAGTTGATGTAGAGGCCCTCCATGGTGGATTCCCCCTCCGGCATAGCGCCGGCGATGGCTCCAAGATGGGATCTTGCGGATACAGAAGGTTATGGTGGCGGAAATAGTTTTTTGGTGGCTCCCCTGATGGTTTCAGGGTACATGGGTATATATAGGAGGAAGAAGTACGTCGGTGGATGCCCGAGGGGCCCACGAGATAGGGGGGCACCCTCCACCCTCGTGGCTTCCTCGATTGCTTCTTGACTTTCACTCCAAGTCCTATGGATCACGTTTGTTCCAAAAATCACACTCCCGAAGTTTTCATTCCGTTTGGACTCCATTTGATATTCCTTTTCTTCGAAACACTGAAATAGGCAAAAAAAACAGCAATACGGGTTGGGCCTCCAGTTAGTAGGTTAGGGGTGGAACCCATAAACATCCAAAACAGGTAATATAATAGCATGGAACAATCAAAAATTATAGATATGTTGGAGACGTATCAAGCATCCCCAAGCTTAGTTACTGCTCATCCTCGAGTAGGTAAATGATAAAAACAGAATTTTTGATGTGGAATGCTACCTAGGATAATTCTCAATGTATTTTTCTTTATTGTGGCATGAATCTTCAGATCCAAATGATTCAAAATAGAAGTTCATATTGACATAAGAAATAGTAATACTTCAAGCATACTAATCAAAGCAATCATGTCTTCTCAAAATAACATGGCTAAAGAAAGTTCATCTCTACAAATTCATATATTTAGGCTATGCTTCATTCTCGTCACACAAAAATGCTCCCATCTTATACACCCCCGATGACAAGCCAAGCAATTGTTTTCTACTTAAATAATCTCAAACTTTTTCAACTTTCACGCAATACATGAGCGTGAGCCATGGATATAGCACTATGGGTGGAATAGAATAATGATGGGGATTGTGTGGAGAAGACAAAAAAGGAGAAAGTCTCACATTGACGAGGATAATCAACGGGCTATGGAGATGCCCATCAATTGATGTCAACATGAGAAGTAGGTATTGGCATGCGACGGATGCACTAGAGCTATAAATTTATGAAAGCTCAACAAAAGAAACTAGTGGGTGTGCATCCAACTTGCTTGCTCACGAAGACCCACGGCGTTTGAGGAAGCCCATCGTAGGAATATACAAGCCAAGTTCTATAATGAAAAATTCCCACTAGTATATGCAAGTGAAAACATATGAGACTCGCTATATGAAGAACATGGTGCTACTTTGAAGCACAAGTGTAGAAAAGAGATAGTAACATTGCCCCTTTTTTTCTTAGGCCTTTCTTTTTTTTCTTTGGCCTTTTTTTCCTTTGGCCTTTTTTTTTCTAGGGACAATGCTCTAATAATGATGATCATCAGACTTCTATATATTTACAACTCATGAATTACAACTCGAAAGTAGAACAAGATATGACTCTATATGAATGCCTCCGGCGGTGTACTGGGATAGGCAATGAATCAAGAGTGACATGTATGAAAATTTATGCATGGTGGCTTTTCCAAAAATACGATGTCAACTACATGATCATGCAAGGCAATATGACAATAGTAATGTATGTCATGATGGTAAACGGAACAGTGGAAAGTTGCATGGCAATATATCTCGGAATGGCTATGGAAATGCCATAAATAGGTAGTTATGGTGGCTGTTTTGAGGAAGATATAAGGAGGTTTATGTGTGATAGAGTGTATCGTATCATGGGGTTTGGATGCACCGTCGAAGTTTGCACCAACTCTCAAGGTGAGAAAGGGCAATGCATGGTACCGAAAGAGGCTAGCAATGATGGAAGGTGAGAGTGCGTATAATCCATGGACTCAACATTAGTCAAAAGAACTCATATACTTATTGCAAAAATCTACAAGTCATCAAAAACCGAGCACTACGCGCATGCTCCTAGAGGGATAGATTGGTAGGAAAATACCATCGCCCGTCCCCGACCGCCACTCATAGGGATGCACAATCTAAGAGCACCTCATGTCTCAAATTTGTTACACAACTTTAACCATACGTGCATGCTATGGGACTTGCTAACTTCAACACAAGCATTCTTTAAATTCATAATCACCCAACTAGCATGACTCTAATATCACTACCTCCATATCTCAAAACAATTATCAAGTATCAAATTGATCATAGCATCCAATTCACTTCCTATGATTGTTTTTATTATACCCAACTTGGATGCCTACCATTCTAGGACCAATTTTATAACCATAGCAAATACCATGCTGTTCTAAGAGACTCCCAAAATAATATAAGTGAAACATGAGAGATCAACAATTTCTTCAAAATTAAGCCACCGCCGTGCTCTAAAAGATATAAGTGAAGCACTACAGCAAAAATTATCTAGCTCAAAAGATATAAGTGAAGCACATAGAGTATTCTAATAAATTCCAATCAAGTGGGCTTCTCCCAAAAGGTGTGTACAGCAAGGATGATTGTGTTAAACTAAAAAGCAAAGACTAATATCACACACGACGCTCCAAGCAAAACACATATCATGTGGCGAATAAAAATATAGCTCCAAGTAAACTTACCAATGAACGAAGATGAAAGAGGGGATGCCTTCCCGGGGCATCCCCAAGCTTATGCTTTTGGCTATTCTTGAATATCTTGGGGTGCCATGGGCATCCCAAAGCTTAGGCTCTTTCCACTCCTTATTCCATAGTCCATCAAATCTTTACCCAAAACTTGAAAACTTCACAACACAAAACTCAACAGGAAATCTCATAAGCTCCGTTAGTGCAAGAAAGAAAAGCCACCACATAAGGTAATTAATGAACTCATTCTTTATTTATATTGGTGTTAAACCTACTGTATTCCAAGTTCTCTATGGTTCATACCCTTACATACTAGCCATAGATGCATCAAAATAAGCAAACAACACACGAAAGGCAGAATCTGTCAAAAACAGAACAGTCTGTAGCAATCTGTAACTTTCGGTTACTTCTGGAGCTCCAAAAATCCTACCAAAATAGGGAGCCATAGGCATTTTGTCTCTTGATCTACAGCAAAAAGAATCAATGCAAAAGCACGTTTGTGTGATTTATTGAATTTTTTTCTCGTGAGTGCAAAGTTTCTGTTTTTCAGCAGAATCAAATTAACTCATACCAAAGGTTATCCTATAGGTTCTACTTGGCACAAACACTAATTAAAACATGAAAACACATATAAACAGAAAGTAGATGCAAATTTTATTACTAAACAGGAATAAAAACAAAAAACACAAAGAAAATTGGGTTGCCTCCCAACTAGCGCTATCGTTTAACGCCCCTAGCTAGGCATAAAAGTGAAGATAGATCTAAGTAGTGCCATCTTTGACACTTGATTCATAAGTAGCTCGCATGATAGATTCATAAGGTAATTTCATTTTCTTTCCTGGAAAGTGCTCCATGCCTTTCCTTAATGGAAACTGGAATCTGATATTCCCTTCCTTCATATCAATAATCTCGCCAATAGTTCTAAGGAAAGGTCTACCAAGAATAATAGGGCAAGAAAGATTGCAATCTATATCAAGAACGATAAAATCCACAGGCACCAAATTTCTATTTGCAACAACTAGGACATTATTGATTCTTCCAATTGGCTTTTTAATGGTGGAATCCCCAAGGTGCAAATTTAAAGAGCAATCATCAAGATCATGGAAACCTAGAATATCACATAAAGTTTTCGGAATTGTGGAAACACTAGCACCCAAATCACATAATGCAAAAAACTCATAATTTTTAATTTTAATTTTTATAGTAGGTTCCCACTCATGATTAAGTTTTCTAGGTATATAAACTTCCAAATTAAGTTTTTCATCAAAAGATTGCATCAAGGCATCAACAATATGTTTGGTAAAGGCTTTATTTTGACTATAAGCATGAGGAGAATTCAATACAGATTGCGACAAGGAAATACAATCAACAAAAGAACAATTATCATAATTAAATTCCTTGAAAACCAAGATAGTGGGTTCAATGCTATTTAAAGTCTTGACCACTCCAATCCGACTTTTACCAAATTTAGCATCAAGATCTAAAAACTCCGAATTATTTGGACGCCTTTTAACTAAAGTTGACTCATCTCCAGTCCCATTATTATCAAGATTCGTATTTCAAAACAAATATCTAATAGGGGACACATCAATAACTTTAAGATCTTCATCATTATTTTCATGGAAACTAGAAGAACACGCTTTAACAAAGCCATCTTTCTTAGCACGCAATCTAGCGGTTCTTTCTTTGCACTCGTCAATGGAACTTCTCATAGCTTTGAGAGACTTATTGATATCATGCTTAGGAGGAGTAGAACTAAGTTTCAAAGAATCAACATCAAGCGAAAGTCTATCAATGTTCCTAGCCAAATCATCAACCTTAAGCAATTTTTATTCAAGCAAAGCATTAAAATTCTTTTGAGAGATCATAAATTCTTTCACACTATTTTCAAAATCAGAGGGCATCTTATTAAAATTACCATAAAAATTATTGTAGGAATTTCCATAATTATTAGAGGAATTACTAGGGAACGGTCTAGGATTAAAGTTTCCTCTATAAGCATTGTTGCCAAAATTATTCCTACCAACAAAATTTACATCCATAGATTCATTATTATTCTCAATCAAAGTAGAAAAAGGCATATCATTGGGAACAATAGAAGCACTCTTAGTAGCAAACAATCTCATTAGTTCATCCATCTTTCCACTCAAAACATTAATTTCTTCTATTGCATGCACTTTTTTACTAGTAGATCGTTCGGTGTGCCATTGAGAATAATTAGCCATGATATTATCAAGGAGTTTTCTAGCTTGTCCTAATCTGATTTCCATAAACGTGCCTTCGGCGGACGAATCTAAAAAATTTCTAGAAGCAAAATTCAAACCGGCATAAAATTTTTGTATGATCATCCATAAATTCAAACCATGAGTAGGGCAATTGCGAATTATCAATTTCATTCTTTCCCAAGATTGCGAAACATGCTCATGATCAAGTTGTTTAAAATTCATAATATCGTTCCTAAGGGAGATGATCTTAGCGGGAGGAAAATACTTAGAGATAAAAGCATCTTTGCACATGTTCCAAGAATCAATATGATTTTTAGGCAAAGACGAAAACCAAACTTCAGCACGATCTCTAAGTGAAAATGGAAATAACTACAATTTAGCAATATCATTATCCGTATCTTTTTTCTTTTGATCTCACACAAATCAACAAAGTTGTTTAGATGGCTAGTGGCATCTTAACTAGGAAGGCCGGAGAATTGATCTTTCATAACAAGATTCAGCAAAGCAGCATTGATTTCACAAGACACAACATCATTAAGAGGAGCAATCGGAGTACTAAGGATATCATTATTATTCGTATTGGAGAAATCACAAAATTTTCTATTATATTGCGCCATGGCGACAAGTAATCCAACACACAAGCAAACAGAAAAAGGCAAGCAAAAGAGAGAGGAAGAAGAGGGCAAGCGAAAAAGAGAGGAGGAGATTGGGAAAGAGAGGGCGAATAAAACGGCAAGTATGAAGTGGGGGAGAGGAAAACGAGAGGCAAATGGCAAATAATGTAAATGCGAGGGAGATGAGTTTGTGATGGGTACTTGGTATGTCTTGACTTGAGCAAAGACCTCCCCGGCAACGGCGCAGAAATCCTTCTTGCTATATCTTGAGCTTGTGTTGATTTTTCTTGAAGAGGAAAGGGTGATGCAGCACAGTAGCATAAGTATTTCCCTCAGTTTTTGAGAACCAAGGTATCAATATAGTAGGAGGCTCCTCACAAGTCCCACGCACCTACACAAACAAACAAAGAACTCGCAACCGACGCGATAAAGGGGTTGTCAATCCCTTCACGGACACTTGCGAAAGTGAGATCTGATAGAGATAATATGATAAGATAAATATATTTTTGCTATTTGATGATATAGATTGGAAAATTAAAGATGCAAATAAAATTAGATTGAAGCTTATATGATAAAAGATAGACCAGGGGGCCATAAGTTTCACTAGAGGCTTCACTCAAGATAGCATAAGTATTACGGTGGGAGAACAAATTACTGTCGAGCAATTGATAGAAAAGCGAATAATTATGAGATCATCTAGGCATGCTCATTTATATAGGCATCACGTCCGTGACAAGTAGACCGACTCCTGCCTGCATCTAGTACTCTTACTCCACACATCGACCACTATCCAGCATGCATCTAGAGTATTAAGTTCATAAGAACAGAGTAACGCTTTAAGAAAGATGACATGATGTAGAGGGGTAAACTCATGCAATATGATATAAACCCCATCTTTTTATTCTCGATGGCAATAATAAAATACGTGCCATGCTGCCCCTGCTGTCACTGGGAAAGGACGCTGCAAGATAGAACCCAAAGCTAAGCACTTCTCCCATGGCAAGAAAGATCAATCTAGTAGGCCAAACCAAACAGATAATTCGAAGAGACTTGCAAAGTAACTCAATCATACATAAAAGAATTCAGAGGAGATTCAAATATTTCTCATAGTTAACTTGATCATAAATCCACAATTCATCGGATCTCGACAAACACACTGCAAAAAGAGTTACATCGAATAGATATCCAAAAAGAGAAAGGAGAACATGGTACTGAGATTCAAAGAGAGAGAAGAAGCCATCTAGCTAATAACTATGGACCCGAAGGTCTGTGGTAAACTACTCACAACTCATTGGAGAGACCTTGGAGTTCATGTAGGGGCCCTCGAGGGTGGATTCCCCCTCCGGCAGAGCGCCGACGACGGCTCCAAGATGGGATCTCGCGGATACAGAAGGTTACGGTGGCGGACATATTTTTTCGGTGGCTCCCCTGATGGTTTCGGGGTACATGGGTATATATAGGAGGAAGAAGTACGTCGGTGGGCCTTGAGGCCCATGAGATAGGGGGGCGCCTAGTAGGGGACGGCGCGCCCTCCACCCTTGTGGCTTCGTCGATTGCTTCTTGACTTGCACTCCAAGTCCTCTGGATCACGTTTGTTCCAAAAATCACGCTCCCAAAGGTTTCATTCCATTTGGACTCCATTTGATATTCCTTTTCTTCGAAACACTAAAATAGGAAAAAAATACAGCAATACGGGTTGGGCCTCCGGTTAGTAGGTTAGTCCCAACAATGATATAAAAGTGTAAAGTAAAGCCCATAAACATCCAAAACAAGTAATATAATAGCATGGAACAATCAGAAATTATAGATACGTTGGAGATGTATCATAGCTCGAAGACGATCTTCCTCAAGGAGCATTGCATCATCTTGGCGCAACTGCTCTTGCTCAAGCTCATCATAAGCGAGCACTCAAGGTGACCCGTATATGAGTTTAGTGGGGAGAACTGCTTCTGCCCCGTAAACCTGGGCAAAGGGTGTCTGGCCAGTGTCTCGATTTGGTGTCGTTCTGATTGACCAAAGAACCATTGGAAACTCATCAATCTAGCGCCTTCCACACTTGCGCAGCTTTTCTAAAGTCCTTGTTTTGAGGCCTCGCAACACTTCAGCACTTGCTCTTTCTGCTTGGCCGTTGCTCCTTGGATGAGCAACAGAAGCAAAACATACCTTGCTGCCAAGGTCCTGGATATACTGCATGAAGGTGTGGATCGTGAACTGTGTGTCGTTGTTTGTGATGACTGTTTGGCACACCAAAACAGCAAACGAGTCCCTTAAAAAACATGACGGCTAATTGTGCTGTCACCTTCCTCACTGGCTCCACTTCCGGCCACTTTGTGAACTTGTCAATTGCGATGTACAAGTATTCAAATCCACCAACAGCGTGGGGAAAGGGGCCCAGTATGTCGATCCCCCAGTCTGAAAATGGCCAGGAGAGAGGGATTGTCTGAAGGGCTTGAGCTGGTTGCATCCTGGAGGGCAGTGGGCCATAAGAAACCTTGCCGGAATGCTTTACCGGCAAGGGCTCTTGACCCTATGTGGGAGCCACATATGCCTCCGTGTATCACTGCCAACAACTCCAATCCGTCCTCCCAAGGAATACACTTCAATTTCACGCTGTTTGGCCTTCTTCTGTAACGAGCCTCAGCTCGGTGCCCCGGCCCTTCACGGGTCGTGGCCTCCGCCGCAGCCCTACATAACGTATGCGCCTCTCTATCAGGCTTCGCCCCCGCCAACGGCTCCATCCGCATACCACTACGGGGGCCCCTCTGCTTGACCTTGGGATCAGGCGCCGCCGGCGCCTCCTGCTGCATCACCATGGGGTCAGGCGCCGCCGGCGGCCCCCGCTGCTGCCTCGTCCTCTACACCGACCGTGCCAACCTGGGACCAGGCTGCCTTCCTCGCGGCCATGAATTCGCTTACCACCCAAGACACAGGTACGGAGTGGATTTTTGATTCTGGTGCATCCTCACACATGTCCGCATCTAGCTCCTCTCTTTCCTCCCTGCAACCTTCTCTTTTTCCTTCCATAACAGTAGGCAATGGTTCTTCCATCCCTATTACGTGCACTGGTTCTACCTTGCTCTCCCCTAACCTGTCTTTGCGTGAAGTTCTTGTTGCGCCTGCTCTAATCAAAAACTTGATCTCTGTTCGCAAATTCACTATTGACAACCTTGTTTTACATTGAGTTTGATCCACAGGTGTTTACGTGAAGGATCTTCGCAGCAAGAAGGTGATCGCCGGTTCAATAGTTCTGACAACCTGTACACTGTCCGCGGCGTTGCTTCATCACCCTCCATCCACGCCATGGTCGCTTCCATCTCGCTTTTGCATCGACGATTCGGACACCCCAACAACGCCACCACGACCACTCTTCTTCGCGAGTTCAAGTTGCCACATGTTCGCGAGGCTCATGACTCTGCCTTGTGTCAAACACATCAAATGGGCAAGCATGTTAGATTGCCTTTTAGCTCTTCTACTACTAGTAGTTCTTTCCCTTTCGAATTGTTACATTGTGATCTCTGGCAGTCCCCCATCCCTAGTGTCTCTGGCTTTAAATTCTATCTTGTAATCGTGGATGACTACTCGCATTTCATATGGACTCTCCTTCTTCGCTTCAAATCTGGCGTCCACACTTTGTGTTTGTCAACTTCCAACGATATGTGTATACTCATTTCTCTCTTCCCATTCGCTTTCTTCAATGTGACAATGGGCGTGAATTTGACAATGCTAGAAATCGTGATTTTTTCCTTCATCACGGCATTCTTCTCCGCTTCTCGTGTCCATATAATTCTCCTCAAAATGGAAAGGCTGAACGATCCCTCCGTAGCATCAACGACATACTACGCACTCTCTTACTCCAAGCCTCCATGCCCCCACAGTACTGGGTAGAATCCCTTCGCCATGCTACCTTTCTTCTCAATATTCGACCCACTAACATATGCCCCAAGTTCTCTCCCTACGAATCTCTCTTTCTTTCCCCTCCTTCCTATTCTGACCTTCGCATATTTGGTTGCTTGTGCTTTCCAAATCTCTCCGCCACCACAATCCACAAACTTGCCCCACGATCTTTGCCATGTGTTTTCCTTGGCTATTCGGACGATCATCGTGGCTATCACTGCCTCCATCTTCCCTCTAGTCTGATCATCATCTCTTGACATGTCACGTTCGACGAACACACGTTTCCCTTCGCGCATCATCACTCTGACAGTCCCTCCTCTCCCCTCTCAAACACCACTGCTCAGGTCACACCACCCAGGTCTCCCCGGATCGACGTGCATGCCGTGCATGGCCCTGTTCACGTCGATCGGGCGCCATGCAGCCACTCGCCACCCGCCGCTGCTCACCCCACGTTGCTTTCACCCACTACCCCACCAACCCCATCGCATGCACCACCACCAGCCCCGCCTCATGCATCCACCTCGACCCCACCCCATGCGGTCACACCAGTCCCAGGCCATGAAGCCATCTCGGTCCCACCGCATGCAAACGCCTCTGACTCCCCCGCCACACTCATAAACAACTCATCTCCCTCCCCCTGACCCACCAACCTGCTTCTTCTTCTACCTCTCGCTCTGCCGCTCCTCCCCTCCCACCTCGTGCAGTTCCAGTTCCTGCACCTGCCAATGCCCACACCATGCGCGCCCGCAGCAAAGCTGGCTTCAACCTTCCTCATCGTCGCCTCAACCTCACCGCCTCCGTTTCCTCGCCCGCTATCTCACCGATTCCTACTTCTTACAAAGCAGCCTTGCTTGATCCGCACTGGTTCCAAGCCATGAAGGATGAGTACGATGCCCTTCTCCGTAATCATACCTGGTCTCTTGTTCCTCGTCCTACGGCGTCAATGTTGTCTCGGGAAGTGGGGTTTCGTCACAAATTCAACTCTGACGGATCGCTTCAGACGCTTATAAAGCCCGCTGGGTTTGTCGCGGCGACTTCATGACAACTCGGCATTGATTTCGACGAGACTTTCTCTCCAGTGGTTAAACCTAGTACCATCCGTGTTGTGTTTAGCATAGCGGTCTCCTCGGCCTGGCCAATTCACCAACTTGACGTGAAAAACGCTTTCCTTCATGGCTCTCTCAATGAAACAGTGTACTGTCGGCAGCCTCTTGGGTTTTCTCACCCCACCTATCCCGATCATGTTTGCCATCTGCAGAAATCGCTCTACGGCTTAAAACAGGCTCCGCGTGCTTGGTTTCAACGTTTCGCTGTGTTTCTACACACCATTGGTTTCCTCCCTTCCCGGTCTGACTCTTCTCTCTTTATCTTCAAAACGGATGCTCACGTTGCATATCTTCTTTTATACGTTGATGACATTGTCCTCACTGCTTCTTCGCCTTCCTTCCTTGAGCACGTCATCTCTTCTCTGCGGGCGGAATTCTGCATGACAGACCTTGGTCAGCTTCATCATTTCCTCGGGATCGCTGTTTCCCGCTCATCATCCACAAACTGGTAGATTCTAGACCGGCGGGCTACTTTCTCTGCTTCTTCCTGCTCCTTGGGGTGCTCCCCTATTTGGAGGAAACAGACTGTATGTTGTGCCCATTCCGGAGCCTAGGGCTCGACGGCAAGGACAAAAGGCATGCTTTCTTTGTGGGGGCAGCTACCTCGACGGCAAGGGCCTAGGCCCTTGCCGGGGGCTGCTGCTCTTCACCCTCGTGGACGCCTCGTGTCCTTCCCGGACTACTTCTTGTTTTCCTATTTTCTTAAATATTCCAGAATGGAGAAAAATTGTTGCTAGAATTGTTTTGGAGTCGGTTTGCTTACCGCACCACGTACCTATTCCTTTTCGGAGTCTGGAACATTCTAGAAAGTGTCCCTTATGTATTCCTTAGGGGTTACGGTTTCAATAACATTAGTTTCAACATTTATTGGATTACCTGAGATATAATGTTTGATTCTTTGACCGTTCACCACCTTCCGATTTGTGCCCTCGAAGTTGTTGATTTTTATGGCATCGGAACGATAAACTTCCTCGATAACGTAAGGGCCTTCCCATTTAGAGAGAAGTTTTCCTGCAAAAAATCTTAAACGAGAGTTGAAAAGCAACACATAGTCACCTACATTAAACTCACGCTTTTGTATCCTTCTGTCATGCCATCTTTTAACCTTTTCCTTAAATGGTTTGGCATTTTCACAAGCTTGGGTTCTCCATTCATCAAGTGAGTTTATGTCAAATAACCTCTTCTGACCGGCAAGTTTGAAATCATAATTGAGCTCTTTAATAGCCCAATATGCCTTATGTTCTAGTTCAAGAGGTAAATGACATGCTTTTCCGTAAACCATTTTATATGGAGACATACCCATAGGATTTCTATATGCAGTTCTGTAAGCCCATAATGCATCATCAAGTTTCTTAGACCATTTTTTCTAGATCTATTAACAGTCTTGTGTAAATTTAATTTAATCTCTCTGTTACTCAGCTCTACTTGGCCACTAGACTGTGGGTGATAAGGAGATGCAATTCTATGATTAACATCATACTTAGCAAGCATTTTACGGAAAGCACCATGAAAAAAATGTGAACCACCATCAGTCATTAAGTATCTAGGGACTCCAAAACTCAGAAAAATAACTTCTTTAAGCATCTTAATAGAGGTGTTATGATCAGCACTACTAGTTGGAATAGCTTCTACCCACTAAGTAACGTAATCAACAGCAACTAAAATATGTGTGTACCCATTAGAGGCAGGAAAAGGTCCCATATAATCAAAGCCCTAAACATCAAATGGCTCAATAAAAAAAGAATAGTTCATAGGTATTTCTTGACGTCTACTAATATTACCAATTATTTGACATTCATCACAAGACAAGACAAACTTACGGGCATCTTTGAAGAGAGTAGGCCAATAAAAACCAGATTGCAATACCTTATGTGCAGTTCTATCTCCAGCGTAGTGTCCTCCATATGCCTCGGAGTGACACTTGCGTAGGATCTATTCTTGTTCATGCTCAGGTACACAACATCTAATAACACCATCTACTCCTTCTTTTTAAAGGTGTGGGTCATCGTAGAAGAAATGTCTTAAATCATAGAAAACTTTTTCTTTTGCTGGTATGTAAAACTAGGTGGTATGAACTTAGCAACAATGTAATTAGCATAATCAGCATACCATGGCGTAGTACGAGAAGCATTTATGAAAGCTAATTGTTCATTAGGAAAGCTATCATCAATAGGTAGTGGGTCATCAAGAATATTCTCAAACCTAGACAAGTTGTCTGCAACGGGGTTCTCAGCTCCCTTTCTATCAATAATATGTAAATCAAATTCTTGTAGCAATAGAACCCATCTAATAAGTCTAGGTTTAGCATCTTTCTTTTCCATAAGATATTTAATAGCAGCATGATCAGTGTGCATAGTTACTTTAGAATCAACAATATAAGGTCTAAACTTATCACAAGAAAATACAACCGCTAAAAATTCTTTTTTAGTAGTAGCATAAATTCTCTGGGCACTGTCTAGAGTTTTACTAGCATATTAAATAACATTTAGTTTCTTATCAACTCTTTGTCCTAGAACAACACCTACAGCATAGTCACTAGCATCACACATAGTTTCAAAGGGTAAATTCCAATCAGGTGGCTGGACAATAGGTGTAGAAGTCAAAGCTTTCTTAAGTATTTCAAATGCTTCTACACAATCATCATCAAAGACAGAAGGAATACCTTTTTGTAATAGATTAGTCAGAGGCCTAGAAATTTTAGAAAAGTCCTTAATGAACCTCCTATAAAAACCGGCATGACCGAGGAAACTTCTTATACCTTTGATGTCCTTGGGACATGGCATCTTTTCAATGGCATCAACTTTAGCTTTATCAACTTCAATACCTCTTTCAGAAATTTTATGCCCCAAGACAATCCCTTCATTAACCATAAAGTGGCACTTTTCCCAATTCAAAACAAGACTAGTATCTTCGCATCTACGCAAAACTTCGTTCAAGGTTTCTCAAGCAATCATCAATATAGGATCCATAAACGGAGAGATCATCTAGAAGGTTACGGTGGCGGAAATATTTTTTCGGTGGCTCCCCTGATGGTTTCGGGGTACATGGGTATATATAGGAGGAAGAAGTATGTCGG
Source organism: Aegilops bicornis (assembly GCA_021605145.1). Taxonomy (NCBI): domain Eukaryota; kingdom Viridiplantae; phylum Streptophyta; class Magnoliopsida; order Poales; family Poaceae; genus Aegilops; species Aegilops bicornis. The sequence goes on along the minus strand of CM038670.1, from coordinate 23,795,023 downwards.
TGGACGCCCGAGGGGCCCATGAGATAGGGGGGCGCCCAGTAGGGGACGGCGCACCCTCCACCCTTGTGGCTTCGTCGATTGCTTCTTGACTTGCAATCCAAGTCCTCTAGATCAGGTTTGTTCCAAAAATCACGCTCCCAAAGGTTTCATTCCATTTGGACTCCATTTGATATTCCTTTTCTTCGAAACACTGAAATAGGAAAAATAACAGCAATACGGGCTGGGCCTCCGGTTAGTAGGTTAGTCCCAACAATGATATAAAAGTGTAAAGTAAAGCCCATAAACATCCAAAACAGGTAATATAATAGCATGGAAAAATCAAAATTATAGATACGTTGGAGACGTATCACAGCTCGAAGACGATCTTCCTCAAGGAGCATTGCATCATCTTGGCATATTGCTCTTGCTCAAGCTCATCATAGCGAGCACTCAAGGTGACCCGTATATGAGTTTAGTGGGGAGAACTGCTTACGCCCGTAAACCTGGGCAAAGGGTGTCTGGCCAGTGTCTCGATTTGGTGTCGTTCTGATTGACCAAAGAACCGTTGGAAACTCATCAATCTAGCGCCTTCCACACTTGCGCAGCTTTTCTAAAGTCCTTGTTTTGAGGCCTCGCAACACTTCAGCATTTGCTCTTTCTGCTTGGCCTTTGCTCCTTGGATGAGCAACAGAAGCAAAACATACCTTGCTGCCAAGGTCCTGGATATACTGCATGAAGGTGTGGATCGTGAACTGTGTGTCGTTGTTTGTGATGACTCTGTTTGTCACACCAAAACAGCAAACGAGTCCCTTAAAGAACTTGACGGCTAATTGTCTTTGTCACCTTCATTGGCTCCACTTCTGGCCACTTTGTGAACTTGTCAATTGTGATGTACAAGTATTCAAATCCCCCAACAGCGTGGGGAAAGGGGCCCAGTATGTCGATCCCCCAGTCTGAAAATGGCCAGGAGAGAGGGATTGTCTGAAGGGCTTGAGCTGGTTGCATCCTGGAGGGCAGTGGGCCATAAGAAACCTTGCCGGAATGCTTTACCGGCAAGGGCTCTTGACCCTATGTGGGAGCCACATATGCCTCCGTGTATCTCTGCCAACAACTCCAATCCGTCCTCCCGAGGAATACACTTCAATTTTTCACGCTGTTTGGCCTTCTTTTGTAAACAGCCTCAGCTCGGTGCCCCGGGCCTTCACGGGTCGTGGCCTCCGCCGCAGGCCTACATAGCGTATGCGCCTCTCTATCAGGCTTCGCCCCCGCCAACGGCTCCATCCGCATACCACTACGGGGGCCCCTCTGCTTGACCTTGGGATCAGGCGCCGCCGGCGCCTCCTGCTGCATCACCATGGGGTCAGGCGCCGCCGGCGGCCCTCGCTGCTGCCTCGTCCTCTACACCGACCGTGCCAACCTGGGACCAGGCTGCCTTCCTCATGACCATGAATTAAACACCACCCAAGACACAGTGCAGGTGGATTTTTGATTCTGTGCATCCTCACACATGTCCGCATCTAGCTCCTCTCTTTCCTCCCTGCAACCTTCTCTTTTTCCTTCCATAACAGTAGGCAATGGTTCTTCCATCCCTATTACGTGCACTGGTTCTACCTTGCTCTCCCCTAACCTGTCTTTGCGTGAAGTTCTTGTTGCGCCTGCTCTAATCAAAAACTTGATCTCTGTTCGCAAATTCACTATTGACAACCTTGTTTCTGTTGAGTTTGATCCCCTGGGTGTTTCTGTGAAGGATCTTCGCAGCAAGAAGGTGATCGCTCGGTTCAATAGTTCTGACAACCTGTACACTGTCCGCGGCGTTGCTTCATCACCCTCCATCCACGCCATGGTCGCTTCCATCTCGCTTTTGCATCGACGATTCGGACACCCCAACAACGCCACCACGACCACTCTTCTTCGCGAGTTCAAGTTGCCACATGTTCGCGAGGCTCATGACTCTGCCTTGTGTCAAACCTGTCAAATGGGCAAGCATGTTAGATTGCCTTTTAGCTCTTCTACTACTAGTAGTTCTTTCCCTTTCGAATTGTTACATTGTGATCTCTGGCAGTCCCCCATCCCTAGTGTCTCTGGCTTTAAATTCTATCTTGTAATCGTGGATGACTACTCGCATTTCATATGGACTCTCCTTCTTCGCTTCAAATCTGGCGTCCACACTGTGTTTGTCAACTTCCAACGATATGTGTATACTCATTTCTCTCTTCCCATTCGCTTTCTTCAATGTGACAATGGGCGTGAATTTGACAATGCTAGAAATCGTGATTTTTTCCTTCATCACGGCATTCTTCTCCGCTTCTCGTGTCCATATAATTCTCCTCAAAATGGAAAGGCTGAACGATCCCTCCGTAGCATCAACGACATACTATGCACTCTCTTACTCCAAGCCTCCATGCCCCCACAGTACTGGGTAGAATCCCTTCGCCATGCTACCTTTCTTCTCAATATTCGACCCACTAACATATGCCCCAAGTTCTCTCCCTACGAATCTCTCTTTCTTTCCCCTCCTTCCTATTCTGATCTTCGCATATTTGGTTCCTTGTGCTTTCCAAATCTCTCCGCCACCACAATCCACAAACTTGCCCCACGATCTTTGCCATGTGTTTTCCTTGGCTATTCGGACGATCATCGTGGCTATCACTGCCTCCATCTTCCCTCTAGTCTGATCATCATCTCTTGACATGTCACGTTCGACGAACACACGTTTCCCTTCGCGCATCATCACTCTGACAGTCCCTCCTCTCCCCTCTCAAACACCACTGCTCAGGTCACACCACCCAGGTCTCCCCGGATCGACGTGCATGCCGTGCATGGCCCTGTTCACGTCGATCGGGCGCCATGCAGCCACTCGCCACCCGCCGCTGCTCACCCCACGTTGCTTTCACCCACTACCCCACCAACCCCATCGCATGCACCACCACCAACCCCGCCTCATGCATCCACCTCGACCCCACCCCATGCGGTCACACCAGTCCCAGGCCATGAAGCCATCTCGGTCCCACCACATGCAAACGCCTCTGACTCCCCCGCCACACTCATAAACAACTCATCTCCCTCCCCCTCACCCACCAACCTGCTTCTTCTTCTACCTCTCGCTCTGCCGCTCCTCCCCTCCCACCTCGTGCAGTTCCAGTTCCTGCACCTGCCAATGCCCACACCATGCGCGCCCTTGACAAAGCTGGCTTCAACCTTCCTCATCGTCGCCTCAACCTCACCGCCTCCGTTTCCTCGCCCGCTATCTCACCGATTCCTACTTCTTACAAAGCAGCCTTGCTTGATCCGCACTGGTTCCAAGCCATGAAGGATGAGTACGATGCCCTTCTCCAGAATCATACCTGGTCTCTTGTTCCTCGTCCTACCGGCGTCAATGTTGTCTCGGGGAAGTGGGGTTTTCGTCACAAATTCAACTCTGACGGATCGCTCGCACGCTATAAAGCCCGCTGGGTTTGTCGCGGCGACTCGCAGCAACCTGGCATTGATTTCGACGAGACTTTCTCTCCAGTGGTTAAACCTAGTACCATCCGTGTTGTGTTTAGCATAGCGGTCTCCTCGGCCTGGCCAATTCACCAACTTGACGTGAAAAACGCTTTCCTTCATGGCTCTCTCAATGAAACAGTGTACTGTCGGCAGCCTCTTGGGTTTTCTCACCCCACCTATCCCGATCATGTTTGCCATCTGCAGAAATCGCTCTACGGCTTAAAACAGGCTCCGCGTTCTTGGTTTCAACGTTTCGCTGTGTTTCTACACACCATTGGTTTCCTCCCTTCCCGGTCTGACTCTTCTCTCTTTATCTTCAAAACGGATGCTCACGTTGCATATCTTCTTTTATACGTTGATGACATTGTCCTCATCGCTTCTTCGCCTTCCTTCCTTGAGCACGTCATCTCTTCTCTCTGGGGCGGAATTCTGCATGACAGACCTTGGTCAGCTTCATCATTTCCTCGGGATCGCTGTTTCCCGCTCATCATCCACAAACTGGTAGATGCTAGACCGGCGGGCTACTTTCTCTGCTTCTTCCTGCTCCTTGGGGTGCTACCCTATTTGGAGGAAACAGACTGTATGTTGTGCCCATTCCGGAGCCTAGGGCTCGACGGCAAGGACGAAAGGCATGCTTTCTGCTGTGGGGGCAGCTACCTCGACGGCAAGGGCCTAGGCCCTTGCCGGGGGCTGCTGCTCTTCACCCTCGTGGACGCCTCGTGTCCTTCCCGGACTACTTCTTGTTTTCCTATTTTCTTAAATATTCGAGAATGGAGAAAAATTGTTGCTAGAATTGTTTTGGAGTCGGTTTGCTTACCGCACCACGTACCTATTCCTTTTCGGAGTCTGGAACATTCTAGAAAGTGTCCCTTATGTATTCCTTAGGGGTTACGGTTTCAATAACATTAGTTTCAACATTTGTTGGATTACCTGAGATATAATGTTTGATTCTTTGACCGTTCACCACCTTCCGATTTGTGCCCTCGAAGTTGTTGATTTTTATAGCATCGGAATGATAAACTTCCTCGATAACGTAAGGGCCTTCCCATTTAGAGAGAAGTTTTCCTGCAAAAAATCTTAAACGAGAGTTGAAAAGCAACACATAGTCACCTACATTAAACTCACGCTTTTGTATCCTTCTGTCATGCCATCTTTTAACCTTTTCCTTAAATGGTTTGGCATTTTCACAAGCTTGGGTTCTCCATTCATCAAGTGAGTTTATGTCAAATAACCTCTTCTCACCAGCAAGTTTGAAATCATAATTGAGCTCTTTAATAGCCCAATATGCCTTATGTTCTAGTTCAAGAGGTAAATGACATGCTTTTCCGTAAACCATTTTATATGGAGACATACCCATAGGATTTTTATATGCAGTTCTGTAAGCCCATAATGCATCATCAAGTTTCTTAGACCATTTTTTCTAGATCTATTAACAGTCTTGTGTAAATTTAATTTAATCTCTCTATTACTCAGCTCTACTTGGCCACTAGACTGTGGGTGATAAGGAGATGCAATTCTATGATTAACATCATACTTAGCAAGCATTTTACGGAAAGCACCATGAAAAAAATGTGAACCACCATCAGTCATTAAGTATCTAGGGACTCCAAAACTCGGAAAAATAACTTCTTTAAGCATCTTAATAGAGGTGTTATGATCAGCACTACTAGTTGGAATAGCTTCTACCCACTAAGTAACGTAATCAACAGCAACTAAAATATGTGTGTACCCATTAGAGGCAGGAAAAGGTCCCATATAATCAAAGCCCTAAACATCAAATGGCTCAATAAAAAAAGAATAGTTCATAGGTATTTTTGACGTCTACTAATATTACCAATTATTTGACATTCATCACAAGACAAGACAAACTTACGGGCATCTTTGAAGAGAGTGGGCCAATAAAAACCAGATTGCAATACCTTATGTGCAGTTCTATCTCCAGCGTAGTGTCCTCCATATGCCTCGGAGTGACACTTGCGTGAGGATCTATTCTTGTTCATGCTCAGGTACACAACATCTAATAACACCATCTACTCCTTCTTTTTAAAGGTGTGGGTCATCGTAGAAGAAATGTCTTAAATCATAGAAAACTTTTTCTTTTGCTGGTATGTAAAACTAGGTGGTATGAACTTAGCAACAATGTAATTAGCATAATCAGCATACCATGGCGTAGTACGAGAAGCATTTATGAAAGCTAATTGTTCATTAGGAAAGCTATCATCAATAGGTAGTGGGTCATCAAGAATATTCTCAAACCTAGACAAGTTGTCTGCAACGGGGTTCTCAGCTCCCTTTCTATCAATAATATGTAAATAAAATTCTTGTAGCAATAGAACCCATCTAATAAGTCTAGGTTTAGCATCTTTCTTTTCCATAAGATATTTAATAGCAGCATGATCAGTGTGCATAGTTACTTTAGAATCAACAATATAAGGTCTAAACTTATCACAAGAAAATACAACCGCTAAAAATTCTTTTTTAGTAGTAGCATAAATTCTCTGGGCACTATCTAGAGTTTTACTAGCATATTAAATAACATTTAGTTTTTATCAACTCTTTGTCCTAGAACAACACCTACAGCATAGTCACTAGCATCACACATAGTTTCAAAGGGTAAATTCCAATCAGGTGGCTGGACAATAGGTGTAGAAGTCAAAGCTTTCTTAAGTATTTCAAATGCTTCTACACAATCATCATCAAAGACAGAAGGAATACCTTTTTGTAATAGATTAGTCAGAGGCCTAGAAATTTTAGAAAAGTCCTTAATGAACCTCCTATAAAAACCGGCATGACCGAGGAAACTTCTTATACCTTTGATGTCCTTGGGACATGGCATCTTTTCAATGGCATCAACTTTAGCTTTATCAACTTCAATACCTCTTTCAGAAATTTTATGCCCCAAGACAATCCCTTCATTAACCATAAAGTGGCACTTTTCCCAATTCAAAACAAGACTAGTATCTTCGCATCTCTGCAAAACTCGTTCAAGGTTGCTCAAGCAATCATCAATATAGGATCCATAAACGGAGAGATCATCTAGAAGGTTACGGTGGCGGAAATATTTTTTCGGTGGCTCCCCTGATGGTTTCGGGGTACATGGGTATATATAGGAGGAAGAAGTACGTCGGTGGACGCCCGAGGGGCCCATGAGATAGGGGGGCGCCCAGTAGGGGACGGCGCACCCTCCACCCTTGTGGCTTCGTCGATTGCTTCTTGACTTGCACTCCAAGTCCTCTGGATCAGGTTTGTTCCAAAAATCACGCTCCCAAAGGTTTCATTCCATTTGGACTCCATTTGATATTCCTTTTCTTGAAACACCGAAATAGGAAAAATAACAGCAATACGGGCTGGGCCTCCGGTTAGTAGGTTAGTCCCAACAATGATATAAAAGTGTAAAGTAAAGCCCATAAACATCCAAAACAGGTAATATAATAGCATGGAACAATCAAAAATTATAGATACGTTGGAGACGTATCACAGCTCGAAGACGATCTTCCTCAAGGAGCATTGCATCATCTTGGCGCAACTGCTCTTGCTCAAGCTCATCATAAGCGAGCACTCAAGGTGACCCGTATATGAGTTTAGTGGGGAGAACTGCTTCTGCCCCGTAAACCTGGGCAAAGGGTGTCTGGCCAGTGTCTCGATTTGGTGTCGTTCTGATTGACCAAAGAACCGTTGAAAACTCATCAATCTAGCGCCTTCCACACTTGCGCAGCTTTTCTAAAGTCCTTGTTTTGAGGCCTCACAACACTTCAGCATTTGCTCTTTCTGCTTGGCTGTTGCTCCTTGGATGAGCAACAGAAGCAAAACATACCTTGCTGCCAAGTACCTGGATATACAGCATGAAGGTGTGGATCGTGAACTGTGTGTCGTTGTTTGTGATGACTCTGTTTGTCACACCAAAACAGCAAACGAGTCCCTTAAAGAACTTGACGGCTAATTGTGCTGTCACCTTCCGCACTGGCTCCACTTCTGGCCACTTTGTGAACTTGTCAATTGTGATGTACAAGTATTCAAATCCCCCAACAGCGTGGGGAAAGGGGCCCAGTATGTCGATCCCCCAGTCTGAAAATGGCCAGGAGAGAGGGATTGTGCGAAGGCTTGAGCTGGTTGCATCACGGAGGCGGTGGGCCATAAGAAACCTTGCGGAATGCTTTACGGCAAGGGCTCTTGACCCTATGTGGGAGCCACATATGCCTCCGTGTATCTCTGCCAACAACTCCAATCCGTCCTCCCGAGGAATACACTTCAATTTTTCACGCTGTTTGGCCTTCTTTTGTAAACAGCCTCAGCTCGGTGCCCCGGGCCTTCACGGGTCGTGGCCTCCGCCGCAGGCCTACATAGCGTATGCGCCTCTCTATCAGGCTTCGCCCCCGCCAACGGCTCCATCCGCATACCACTACGGGGGCCCTCTGCTTGACCTTGGGATCAGGCGCCCGGCCTCTCTGCTACATCACCATGGGGCCAGGCGCCCCAGCCCATTGCTGCCTCTTCCTCTACACCGACCGTGCCAACCTGGGACCAGGCTGCCTTCCTCGCGGCCATGAATTCTCTTACCACTCAAGACACAGGTACGGAGTGGATTTTTTATTCTAGTGCATCCTCACACATGTCCGCGTCAAGCACCTCTCTTGCCTCCCTACAACCTTCTCTTTTTCCTTCCATAACAGTAGGCAATGGTTCTTCCATCCCTATTACGTGCACTGGTTCTACCTTGCTCTCCCCTAACCTGTCTTTGCGTGAAGTTCTTGTTGCGCCTGCTCTAATCAAAAACTTGATCTCTGTTCGCAAATTCACTATTGACAACCTTGTTTTCTGTTGAGTTTGATCCCCTGGGTGTTTCTATGAAGGATCTTCGCAGCAAGAAGGTGATCGCTCGGTTCAATAGTTACGACGACACAGACCTTTGTCCATGGCGTTGCTTCATCACCCTCGTCCACGCCATGGTCGCTTCCATCTCGCTTTTGCATCGATGATTCGGACACCCCAACAACGCCACCACGACCACTCTTCTACGCGAGTTCCAGTTGCCACATGTTCGCGAGGCTCATGATTCTGCCTTGTGTCAAACCTGTCAAATGGGCAAGCATGTTAGATTGCCTTTTAGCTCTTCTACTACTAGTAGTTCTTTCCCTTTCGAATTGTTACATTGTGATCTCTGGCAGTCCCCTATCCCTAGTGTCTCTGGCTTTAAATTCTATCTTGTAATCGTGGATGACTACTCGCATTTCATATGGACTTTCCCTCTTTGCTTCAAATCTGACGTCCACACTGTGTTTGTCAACTTCCAACGATATGTGTATACTCATTTCTCTCTTCCCATTCGCTTTCTTCAGTGTGACAATGGGCGTGAATTTGACAATGCTAGAAATCGTGATTTTTTCCTTCATCACGGCATTCTTCTCCGCTTCTCGTTTCCATATACTACTCCTCAAAATGGAAAGGCTGAACGATCCCTCCGTAGCATCAACGACATACTATGCACTCTCTTACTCCAAGCCTCCATGCCCCCACAGTACTGGGTAGAATCCCTTCGCCATGCTACCTTTCTTCTCAATATTCGACCCACTAACACATGCCCCAAGTTCTCTCCCTACGAATCTCTCTTTCTTTCCCCTCCTTCCTATTCTGACCTTCGCATATTTGGTTGCTTGAGCTTTCCAAATCTCTCCGCCACCACAATCCACAAACTTGCCCCACGATCTTTGCCCTGTGTTTTCCTTGGCTATTCGGACGATCATCGTGGCTATCACTGCCTCCATCTTCCCTCTAGTCTGATCATCATCTCTCGACATGTCACGTTCGACGAACACACGTTTCCCTTCGCGCATCATCACTCTGACAGTCCCTCCTCTCCCCTCTCAAACACCACTGCTCAGGTCACACCACCCAGGTCTCCCCGGATCGAAGTGCATGCCGTGCATGGCCCTGTTCACGTCGATCGGGCGCCATGCAGCCACTCGCCACCCGCCGCTGCTCACCCCACGTCGCTTTCACCCACTACCCCACCAACCCCACCGCATGCACCACCACCAGCCCTGCCCCATGCATCCACCTCGACCCCACCCCATGCGGTCACACCAGTCCCACGCCATGAATCCATCTCGGTCCCACCACATGCAAACGCCTCTGACTCCCCCGCCACACTCATAAACAACTCATCTCCCTCCCCCTGACCCACCAACCTGCTTCTTCTTCTACCTCTCGCTCTGCCGCTCCTCCCCGCCCACCTCGTGCAGTTCCAGTTCCTGCACCTACCAATGCCCACACCATGCGCGCCCGCAGCAAAGCTGGCTTCAACCTTCCTCATCGTCGCCTCAACCTCACCACCTCCGTTTCCTCGCCCGCTATCTCACCGATTCCTACTTCCTACAAAGCAGCCTTGTTTGATCCGCACTGGTTCCAAGCCATGAAGGACGAGTACGATGCCGTTCTCCAGAATCATACCTGGTCTCTCGTTGCCCGTCCTACCGGCGCCAATGTTGTCTCGGGGAAGTGGGTTTTTCGCCACAAATTCAACTCTGACGGCTCGCTCGCGCGCTATAAAGCCCGCTGGGTTTGTCGCGGCGACTCGCAACAACCTGGCATTGATTTCGACGAGACTTTCTCTCCGGTGGTTAAACCTAGTACCATCCGTGTTGTGTTTAGCATAGCGGTCTACTCGGCCTGGCCAATTCACCAACTTGACGTGAAAAACGCTTTCCTTCATGGCTCTCTCAATGAAACAGTGTACTGTCGGCAGCCTCTTGGGTTTTCTCACCCCACCTATCCCGATCATGTTTGCCATCTACAGAAATCGCTCTACGGCTTAAAACAGGCTCCGCGTGCTTGGTTTCAATGTTTTGCTGCGTTTCTACACACCATTGGTTTCCTCCCTTCCCGGTCTGAATCTTCTCTCTTTATCTTCAAAAAGGATGCTCACGTTGCATATCTTCTTTTATACGTTGATGACATTGTCCTCATTGCTTCTTCGCCTTCCTTCCTTGAGCACGTCATCTCTTCTCTGCGGGCGGAATTCTGCATGACAGACCTTGGTCAGCTTCATCATTTCCTCGGGATCGCTGTTTCCCGCTCATCATCCACAAACTGGTAGATGCTAGACCGGCGGGCTACTTTCTCTGCTTCTTCCTGCTCCTTGGGGTGCTCCCCTATTTGGAGGAAACAGACTGTATGTTGTGCCCATTCCGGAGCCTAGGGCTCGACGGCAAGGACAAAAGGCATGCTTTCTGCTGTGGGGGCAGCTACCTCGACGGCAAGGGCCTAGGCCCTTGCCGGGGGCTGCTGCTCTTCACCCTCGTGGACGCCTCGTGTCCTTCCCGGACTACTTCTTGTTTTCCTATTTTCTTAAATATTCCAGAATGGAGAAAAATTGTTGTTAGAATTGTTTTGGAGTCGGTTTACTTACCGCACCACGTACCTATTCCTTTTCGGAGTCTGGAACATTCTAGAAAGTGTCCCTTATGTATTCCTCAGGTGTTACGGTTTCAATAACATTCTTTTCAACATTTATTGGATTACATGAGATATAATGTTTGATTCTTTGACCGTTCACCACCTTCCGATTTGTGCCTTCGAAGTTGTTGATTTTTATGGCATCGGAACGATAAACTTCCTCGATAACGTAAGGGCCTTCCCATTTAGAGAGAAGTTTTCCTGCAAAAAATCTTAAACGAGATTTGAAAAGCAACACATAGTCACCTACATTAAACTCACGCTTTTGTATCCTTTTGTCATGCCATCTTTTAACCTTTTCCTTAAATGGTTTGGCATTTTCACAAGCTTGGGTTCTCCAATCATCAAGTGAGCTAATGTCAAATAACCTCTTCTCACCGGCAAGTTTGAAATCATAATTGAGCTCTTTAATAGCCCAATATGCCTTATGTTCCAGTTCAAGAGGTAAATGACATGCTTTTTCGTAAACCATTTTATATGGAGACATACCCATAGGATTTTTATATGCAGTTCTGTAAGCCCATAATGCATCATCAAGTTTCTTGGACCATTTTTTCTAGATCTATTAACAGTCTTGTGTAAATTTAATTTAAGCTCTCTGTTACTCAGCTCTACTTGGCCACTAGACTGTGGGTGATAAGGAGATGCAATTCTATGATTAACATCATACTTAGCAAGCATTTTACGGAAAGCACCATGAATAAAATGTGAACCACCATCAGTCATTAAGTATCTAGGGACTCCAAACCTCGGAAAAATAACTTCTTTAAGCATCTTAATAGAGGTGTTATGATCAGCACTACTAGTTGGAATAGCTTCTACCCACTAAGTAACGTAATCAACAACAACTAAAATATGTGTGTACCCATTAGAGGCAGGAAAAGGTCCCATATAATCAAAGCGCTAAACATCAAATGGCTCAATAACAAGAGAATAGTTCATAGGCATTTCTTGACGTCTACTAATATTACCAATTATTTGACATTCATCACAAGACAAGACAAACTTACGGGTATCTTTGAAGAGAGTAGGCCAATAAAAACCAGATTGCAATACCTTATATGCAGTTCTATCTCCAGCGTAGTGTCCTCCATATGCCTCGGAGTGACACTTGCGTAGGATCTATTCTTGTTCATGCTCAGGTACACAACATCTAATAACACCATCTACTCCTTCTTTGTAAAGGTGTGGGTCATCCTAGAAGAAATGTCTTAAATCATAGAAAACTTTTTCTTTTGCTGGTATGTAAAACTAGGTGGTATGAACTTAGCAACAATGTAATTAGCATAATCAGCATACCATGGCGTAGTACGAGAAGCATTTATGACAGCTAATTGTTCATCAGGAAAGCTATCATCAATAGGTAGTGGGTCATCAAGAATATTCTCGAACCTAGACAAGTTGTCTGCAACGGGGTTCTCAGCTCCCTTTCTATCAATAATATGTAAATCAAATTCTTGTAGCAATAGAACCCATCTAATAAGTCTAGGTTTAGCATGTTTCTTTTCCATAAGATATTTAATAGCAGCATGATCAGTGTGCATAGTTACTTTAGAATCAACAATATAAGGTCTAAATTTATCACAAGAAAATACAACCGCTAAAAATTCTTTTTCAGTAGTAGCATAAATTCTCTGGGCACTGTCTAGAGTTTTACTAGCATATTGAATAACATTTAGTTTCTTATCAACTCTTTGTCCTAGAACAACACCTACAGCATAGTCACTAGCATCACACATAGTTTCAAAGGGTAAATTCCAATCAGGTGGCTGGACAATAGGTGTAGAAGTCAATGCTTTCTTAAGTATTTCAAATGCTTCTACACAATCATCATCAAAGACAGAAGGAATATCTTTTTGTAATAAATTAGTCAGAGGCCTAGAAATTTTAGAAAAGTCCTTAATGAACTTCCTATAAAAACCGGCATGACCGAGGAAACTTCTTATACCTTTGATGTCCTTGGGACATGGCATCTTTTCAATGGCATCAACTTTAGCTTTATCAACATCAATACCTCTTTCAGAAATTTTATGCCCCAAGACAATCCCTTCATTAACCATAAAGTGGCACTTTTCCCAATTCAAAACAAGACTAGTATCTTCGCATCTCTGCAAAACTTGTTCAAGGTTGCTCAAGCAATCATCAATATAGGATCCATAAACGGAGAGATCATCCATGAATACCTCACTAATCTTTTCATAAAAGTCAGAGAATATAGCCATCATGCATCTTTGAAAAGTAGCAGGTGCATTACATAAACCAAAAAGCATACGTCTATAAGCAAAAGTACCGAAAGGGCAAGTAAAAGTGGTCTTTTCTTGATCTTCCGCTGACACCCGTATTTGAGAGAAACCAGAATAATCATCTAGAAAGCAAAAATGTGTATGTTTGGATAGTCTTTCTAGCATTTGATCAATAAAAGGTAAAGGGTAATGATCCTTTTTAGTAGCTTTATTTAATTTGCGGAAATCAATTACCAACCTATAACCTGTAATAATTATTTGCGGGATCAATTCATCTTTATCATTAGGAACGATACTAACACCTCCCTTCTTTGGGACACAATGGACAGGACTTACCCACTGACTATCAGCAACGGGATAAATTTCACCTGCTTCCACGAGCTTTAGTATTTATTTTCTTACCACTTCTTTCATCTTAGGATTTAACTGCCGTTGGTGCTCAATAACTAGTTTGGCGTCTTTCTCAATTTTATTTTGTCTTGGCATAGAGTGGGACTATTGCCCTTAATATCATCAAGAGTATATCCAATAGCAGCACTGTGCTTCTTTAGAGTTTTCAAGAATTTCTCCTCTTCCTACTCTGAAAGGTTAGCACTAATAATAACAGGATATATCTTCTTTTCATCAAGATAAGCATATTTAAGAGTATCAGGTAGTGGTTTAAGCTCAAACACGGGATCACCCTTGGGTGGTGGAGGATCCCCTAGGATTTCAATAGGTAAGTTGTGTTTCAAAATGGGTCCCTGTTTAAATAATACTTCATCTATTTCCCTTATTTCATTCATGAATATATCATTTTCATGGTCTAGCAAGTATTGTTCTAAAGGATCATTAGGAGGTACAGCAATAGAAGCAAGACCAATAATTTCATCCTTACTAGGCAATTCTTTATCATGGAGTTGTCTACGAAATTTAGCAAAATTAAACTCATGAGTCATATCATCCAAACCAATTGTAACAATATCTTTTTTGCAGTTTATCTTAGCATTAACAGTATTCAAGAAGGGTCTACCAAATATAATGGGACAAAAGTCATCTTGTGGGGAACCAAGAACAAGAAAATCTGCAGGATATTTAACTTTCCCATACAAGACTTCAACATCTCTAACAATCCCAATTGGTGAAATAGTATCTCTATTGGCAAGCTTAATTGTAACATCACTTTCTTCTACCTTAGCAGGTGCAATATCATGCATAATTTCTTGATATAAGGAATAAGGTATTGCTCTGGCACTAGCACCCATATCACATAAGCCATGATAACAATGATCTCCTATTTTAACAGAAATAACAGGCATGCCTACTACAGGTCTATGTTTCTTAGCATCAGGTCTAGCAATTCTAGCAGCTTCATCACAGAAATAAATAACATGCCCATCAATATTATCAGCCAAGAGATCTTTAACCACAACAATATTAGGTTCATCTTTAATTTGCTCAGGTGGTGTAGGTGTTTTAGTATTACTCTTATGAACCACAGTTGAAGCTTTAGCATGATATTTTATCCTAGCAGGAAAAGGAGGCTTCTCAATATAAGTAGTAGAGACAATAGGATCATTATAAGTGATAGTATTTTCGTCAACTTTAATAGGTGCAACTACTTTTACTTTAGTGGGAGGATTATATTTAAACCACTTCTCCTTAGGGAGATCAACATGAGTAGCAAATGATTCACAGAAAGAAGCTCCTATCTCAGAGTTAAGTCCATATTTAGTGCTAAATCCACAAAAAGCATCGGTATCCATAAAAGATTTAAAACAATCAAACTTAGGTGTCATACCTGACTCCTTACCATCGTCGGAATCCCAATCTTCAGTGTTGCGTTTAATCTTTTCCAATAAATCCCACTTGAATTCAATAGTCTTCATCATAAAAGACCCAGCACAAGAAGTATCAAGCATGGTGCAATTGTTGAGAGAAAGTCGAGCATAAAAATTTTGAATAATCATTTCTCTTGAGAGCTCATGATTGGGGCATGAATATAACATTGACTTAAGCCTCCCCCAAGCTTGAGCGATTCTTTCTCCTTCATGAGGCCAAAACTTATATATATAATTATGATCACGATGAACAAGATGCATAGGATAAAACTTCTAGTGAAATTCCAATTTCAATCGTTTATAGTCCCAGGATCCCATATCATCACATAGCCTATACCATGTCAATGCGTCTCCCTTCAAAGATAAAGGGAAAACCTTCTTCTTAATAACATCCTCAGGCATACTTGCAAGCTTAAATAATCCACAAACTTCATCCACATAGATGAGGTGTAAGTCGGGATGTAATGTTCCATCTCCTGTAAAAGGATTAGCTAGCAGTTTTTCTATACCATACCCGAAGGAATTTCAAAGTAAACATTTTCAGTAGGTTTAGTAGGTTGAGGAGCAACTCTTTGCTCTACTAGTCGAGGTGAAGATACCCCGAACAAGCCCCTCAAAGGATTATGTTCCATAGTAACATGTGACAATTTCATCCCACTATATAAATTTTTCCTTACCAAAGGCGTTTCACCCCCTGACATAGGCGCCAGAAAAGAGTCTTGATGACCCACAAGTGTAGGGGATCTATCATAGTCCTTTCGATAAGTAAGAGTGTCGAACCCAACGAGGAGCAGAAGGAAATGACAAGCGGTTTTCGGTAAGGTATTCTCTGCCAGCACTGAAATTGTAGGTAACACATAGTTTTGTGATAAGATAATTTGTAATGGGTAACAAGCAATGAATGTAAATAAGGTGCATCAAGGTGGCCCAATCCTTTTTGTAGCAAAGGACAAGCCTGGACAAGTTCTTATATGACAAAAGCACTCTCGAGGACACATGGGAATTAACGTCAAGCTAGTTTTCATCACGCTCATATGTTTCACGTTCGTTACTTTGATAATTTGGTATGAGGGTGGACCGGTGCTTGGGTACTGCCCTTTCTTGGACAAGCATCCCACTTATAATTAACCCCTATTGCAAGCATCCACAACTACAAAAGAAGTATTAAGGTAAACCTAACCATAGCATGAATCATATGGATCCAAATCAGCCGCTTACGAAGCAACACAGAAACTAGGGTTTAAGCTTCTGTTACTCTAACAACCCATCATCTACTTATTACTTCCCAATGCCTTCCTCTAGGGCCCAAACAATGGTGAAGTGTCATGTAGTCGATGTTCACATAACACCACTATAGGATAGACAACATACATCTCATCAAAATATTGAACGAATACCAAATTCACATGACTACTTATAGCAAGACTTCTCCCATGTCCTCAGGAACAAACGTACTACTCACAAATCATATTCATGTTCATAATTAGAGGGGTATTGATATGCATTAAGGATCTGAACATATGGTCTTCCACCAAATAAACCAACTAATATCAACTAAAAGGAGTAATCAACACTACTAGCAACCCACATGTACCAATCTGAGGTTTTGGTACAAAGATTGGATACAAGAGATGAACTAGGATTTCAGAGGAGATGGTGCTGGTGAAGATGATAATTGAGATTGACCCCCTCCCGATGAGAGGATTGTTGGTGATGACGATGATGATGATTTCCCCCTCCCGTAGGGAAGTTTCCCCTGCAGAACAGCTCCGCCGGAGCCCTAGATTGGTTCCGCCAAGGTTCGGCCTCGTGGCGGCGGATTTTCGTCCCGTAATCTTGCTTATGCTTTCTTCTAGGGTAAAATACATCATATAGTAGAACATGGGCACCGGAGGCCTGTCCGGGGGCACACGAGGCAGGGGGCGCGCCCTAGGGGCGGCGGCGCCGCCCACCCTAATGGACAGGGTGTGGGCCCCCTGACACTGATTCTTTCGCCGGTATTTTTTATTAATTCCAAAAATGACTTTCGTGGAGTTTCAGGACTTTTGGAAGTGTGGAGAATAGGTCTCTAACATTTTGTCCTTTTCCAGCCTAGGATCCGAGCTGCCGGCATTCTCCCTCTTCATGTAAACCTTATAAAAAAGAGAGAATAGGCATAAGTATTGTGATATATCATGTAATAACAGCCCATAATGCAATAAATATCAATATGAAAGCATGATGTAAAATGGACGTATCACCTTCCAGGTCCAGCTCTTCCCCTAAGTACCTTGCCGCTGTTGTCGCCTCCTCCTCAACCTCCCTCTGCGCCACTAGCGCAGCACTGACCACTTGATTTGGCGCTGCCAGGTATAGCAGCAAGGGCTCTTGTGGTTTGCGCGCGACCAGTATTGGCGTAGAGGAGAGGTATCTCCTCAAATCTTGCAGTGCTGCCTCTACCCGCATTGATCTTGTCGGGTTTTGCTTCGATCCCGCATTGAGACACAAAGAACCCAAGAGGCTTGCCAGACGGAACGCCGAACACACACTTCTTTGGGTTGAGCTTGAGGTTGATCCTGCGCAAGTTTGCGAAGGTTTCTTCAAAAGTCCTGCACGAGCGTAGCCTTCTCTTTGATTTTGACCACTATGTCATCCATGTAAGCTTCCATATTTCTATGGTGCTGGGGCTCAAAACCAATTAGGACCGCTCGAGCGAATGTTGAACAAGTGCTCTTTATCCCGAAAGGCATCTGTACAAAACTGTACGTACCACATGGGGCGATGAACGCAGTTTTCTCTTCATCTTCCTTCGTCATGAAGATCTGATGATATCCTGAGTAAGCATCAAGTAACGGCAATAGGTCGCACCCAACAGTGGAGTCCACTATCTGATCGATACGTGGTAATCGGAAAGGATCCTTTGGGCTGGCTTTATTGATATTAGTATAGTCGATACATAGCCTCCACTTCCCATTTGTCTTATGTACTACGACCGGATTGGCCAACCACGTCGGGTGGAGAACTCCCTTGACCAAACCTGTCGCCTTCAACTTCCTGATCTCCTCGATGATAAACTCTTGTCGCTCCAAAGCTTGCTTTTGGACCTTCTGTTTGACGGGCCGTGCATGAGGGCAGGCAGCAAGATGGTGCTAAATCACCTCCCTGGGAACGTTGGGGATGTCGGATGCTTGTCATGCAAACACGTCGACATTTGCCTGCAGGAAGGTGATGAGCGCGCTTTCCTATTTGCTGTCAAGGGTGGAGCTTATGACAAAAGCTCCGCCCGTGCCATCCTCCTTGACACACACCTTCTTGGTCTGCAACGCTGCCGCCTTGGACTTTTTGCTCTTGCCGGTAGAGCTCTTTGGTACATCTCCAGCGGAAACACAGCGCTCCAAGGAGGCACGTTTGCCGGAGAGGGTACGGGAGCACTTGCCGTAGCCAGGAGTCATGTCGGCGGCCGATGACTTACTGGTCCTCTTCCCAGTGGCAGCAGCGGGTGCCTTGGCGGCAGATGCTACAACTGCTTCTCGGTCGGTATAGCTGATCAGCGCAGATGAGCGCGTCCTTCCTATCACAGCCGACGGTGATGATGCTCATCGGGCCAGGCATCTTCAGCTTGTTGTAGGCGTAGTGTGAGGCCGCCATGAACTTGGCCAACGTGGGGCCGCCAAAGATCCTGTTGTATGGCGAAGGGATCTCAGCGACATAAAAAATGATCCTCTCCGTCCTGTAGTTGAGGTCGCCACCAATTGTAGCTGGTAGCTTGACCTTTCCCTTGGGCTGAGTCCTCCACGGATTGATCCCTTGTAATGTGCCCGTCTCCCCGAGATCTTCATCGGGGGTCTGCAGCCTCATGACCATGTTGGGCGAGATCAAGTTAAGTCCGGCCCCACCGTCAAGTAACAACTTCGTCACCTTGAGGTTGCGTATTGTTGAGGATACCAACAACGGAAAACACCTGACCGCGGTGATCCTTGGCATTGAAAATGATAGGCGTGTGAGACCACCTCAACAGATTCTGGGCATCGACCATTGGTTCCATTGCATTAATCTCATGCTCCCATTGTTTCAGTTGGCGGTGGGAAGAATGCAGTGAAGCACCTCCATCGACACAGATGACTTCTGTCGCCTTCTGGAACTCATGCTCGGTGGATTCGTCGTCATCATCACGATCGTCATCCTCCTCTTCTTGTCGCGGCCTCGGGCAGGCCTCTCTTGTTGCTTTTCCTTGTTGTTGCGTCCTCCTTGGCCGCCACGATTCTTGCCGGACCCTTCAGCACCTCCTTGGCGCTTCTCCTTATCTCGTCTCTCGTACTCAGCCCTTTGCTTCTCCATCAGCAGCTCCACTTGGCGGCAGTTCTGGAGGTCGTGGCCCTTGGTATGATGAATCTTGCAGTACTGCTTGCCGGAGCCCTCTCACTAGCCGGCATCCGCCAAGGCCCGGCAGGCGTCGCACCTAGCAATCTCCTTGCCAGGGTCGTCGACCTTGGCCTTCTTGGCAGTGTCGGGGTCGCCGGATTCCTCAACGGCAAGCACGGTCTTGCCCTTGCGCTTCCTGTTACGCCGCCGACTTTTCTTCACTTGGGCGACGATGTCTTCGTCTTCTCAGTCACTTATGTCGTCGGTGTCTTTTCTGGGGTACTTCCTTCCTTCGTCTGCTCGGGCGTACTTGTCAGCCAGAACGTACAGCTCGGCAACATCCGCGACCTTGTTCATGGACAATTCTTCACACATCTTTCGATTGCGCACGTTCTGGTGGAACACGATGATGATAGCGGTGGGATGAACATCGGGGATGTTGTACTGCACATGACTAAACCTCTGTATGTACTTGCAAAGATTCGCCGTTTCTCTGAGGGATCACGTGCAAGTCACTTGCCTGCCCAGGAGTTATATGGCCGCCTGTGAAAGCACCAACACACTCGTGGCACAGGTCGGACCGAGAGGCAATGGAATCTATCGGCAGATGCATCAACCATGACCTGACGTTGGGCTTAAGTGCCAACAG
The DNA here is from genome assembly GCA_021605145.1 of Aegilops bicornis. Taxonomy (NCBI): domain Eukaryota; kingdom Viridiplantae; phylum Streptophyta; class Magnoliopsida; order Poales; family Poaceae; genus Aegilops; species Aegilops bicornis. The sequence continues at coordinate 23,775,053 of CM038670.1, read as the reverse complement.
GAAATAGTTGGCACGTATCTTGTCGTCTCGTGCCCCGGCAGCTTGCATTGCAATAGTGTAAACGCTCAAGAACTCAGACGGGTGAGTCTTGCCGTCGTACTTCTCCGCGACCTCTGGTTTGAACGTACGGGTGTTGGTCCACTGGAATTGCCGCAGCTTGCGGGTGAAGGTTGGGCAAGTGATTTCATATGGCAAGTCACCAGCATCCCCGGCGCAGGCCTGTATTCAGCGGGCCCAGCACGCCTATCGGACTGGTGACGTTCTTCCCCTCGCCGTTCGATAGTAGTCCGGGCGTCCTCCTTGAGGTGCTCTTGAAGAACTTGGCGCTGGTCACGGCGCGTCTGTGGGTCTGATGACGCCGTCGACACGTTGTCCCAGGCGTCGCCCCGACGAGCCGACCATGGCGGAGGGGAGTGTACCGTGATTGCGGCGCCCTCGACCCTCCCACTATCTGCACGCGTCGGCTCGTCATTTCGGTGCCGTGAGGGGCTTGTCCACCATGGCCATCTCTATTGGCATGGCCAATGAGGCTTTGGATAGCAGCCCTCCACTCTTCTTTCTTCTCGAAGGCTGGCGGAAAGTTGAGGAGTAGATGCGCTCGCGACAGCACTTCCGCTCACGTGGGTTGCAGCGACAGGCGCGAGGAATGGGAGGAACTGGACTTCTAACACCGTTAGAAGGAGTCCCACATCGATTCCGCGACCGCGCGCTCTTTTCGCCTGCTTCATGGCGTGCATGTCGGCCCTGCGTATTTTGAGAGTGACGCTGAGGGCTCTTGCCGTGGCGACGCCCGGGGTCCTCAACATCGTGGCGCGGTTCGTCGTGCACGAGCGAAGGAGACTGCGGCACACGCGTTGGCGAGGTCGATCTTCTGCCCTTAGAGGTCCCCGCACCACCTGCAGGTGGCTCAGCTCCACCCTTGTGCACGGCGGCGCGCCGACCTCCGTCGCCGCTGCGGAGGGCACCGGCGGCCTGGCTTCTGGTATTCGGATGATGCGGACGATCTCGATCTCCTCCATCGCTGGCGCTCGCCGCGTCGCCTGCTCACGCAGGTGCGGGCAGAGCGGCCCCCTACAGGTCGACTGATGTGGCCGTCTTCTTCTTTGGAGCCATAGCGATGAAGGTGCTATTGTACTAACTATAGACCAGATTCTCACAACTAACCAGCCCCCTACCTGGCACGCCAAAAGATGTCGGAGAAATCAATCACCTATGGGGTCACTAGGATCCCTTCTATGATCGGCGGGGGATTAGTTGCACGAAGCAGGTCAAGTTGTTAGCATACAGAAGGTTTTTATCCTGGTTTGGGCCGCAAATATGCGTAATACCCTAGTCATGTTTTATCTGGTTATATGAATGTTCTTGAGTTTTTGAACTAGCTACAACATGTGCTTTGTCCAAAAGTCCGAATCCTCTCTCTGTGCGCCTCGGGCCTCCTTTTATACACAAAGGGGTTGCCACAGTGGCACATAGGAGGTGGCAAGCTAATGTGGTACGAGCTTATCGCTCAATCAGCATAGGACATGTGCATTTAATGCGACGCCTACGTGTCCTCTCGCTTTATCAAGGATGGCAACAGAGGCGATCCCGTCCTTCGCCGCTTCCCGTCGCCTTAGCACGCGTCTGGGCCGACGAGGCATGCAGCGCCACGCTGGAAAACCAGCTGTTGTGTTGGCAAAGTGATAGACTTCCACGAAGATCTGCATGCCGCCACGCAGGCGTCTGCTTTGCTGGTGTGCTTATCACCACGTTGGAGTGGTGGTGAGGTGGCGGAAACCTACCGAGCGCGGGCCTGGCTACTGCCCAGCGATCGTCCCCGGCAAGGCTTTCTGGGGGCCTTTGAGTCGTCCCCGGCAAGGGTATTGCCGGGCGTCTTCATTATTTGATCCCACGTGGACCTATGGGTTGTCGATCTTCGTGAGGAGCCGCATGCTACCATGCATGTGCTCTTCAAATCTTGGTCTTTAATATTGTCGATGGTGCCAGAGCTCTCAAGCCCAAGAGTGGTGGCCTTGCTGACCTCTTCGCCAGCTGCTCTGGCAAGGGGCTTCTGGGGGCGCAGGTCGCCTCAGCTAGGCTGGTTTCCGGGCATGGCCCTGCTTGCCTCTTGCTACTTGCTACTCTGGGCAGCTGTCTTGATATTATTTGTACATGTCTTGCCTTCTGCTGTCTTCCTCTACCTCGCCAAGCCTTGTTGCAGGGGTGGCTACGACCATCCGTGTACAAGTAAGGGGTACAGAAGTACCCATACTTTTGTACACCGACACGGGTTATGTTGGCCGTCATCTCGTGATCGGAGAGGCACATGTTCGCTCCTCTCTCGTCGGACATGTCGTCTCTTTCTGGTGGCAATGATGTCTTCAAACATGCTTGACGGTGGGTGATGTACGAAGACACTGCTTTTGTCTATGATGAGCTTTTCTGTTCGTGTTGTGTCGGCCTATAGGTGTTTTTGTATGTACGGTTATGCTTCAGTCCTAGCTTTGCTAGGTGTGGTGTGCTTTTTGTAAAGATTTTAACTTAATTTTTCTCAACTAACCAAGTATCGGTTTCTTTACGTATTTCTGTTAATGAATAGGAGCAGCTCCTGCTATCTTTCAAAAACGCGCAGACCCACCCCCTACCCACAACCGACGGTGGCACACACCTTTCCAACGTGAGCCCACGTGCCCCCCACCTTGACTAGCTTTTATAGGAGGGCTTCCGGACAGATCTAGCTTGGTGGCATATGGTTGAATTAACTTGATTCCAAGATGCCATCTACCTAACAGATATATAAAGACGGATGGGTAGGTAATTTGTCTTTTTTCGAAACCAGTTGTTGTGAAGATGTTCGAATAAAGGAGCACATGCAAGACCCACTTGCACCGAGTCGTAATTCAAGTGCGAGTTAGGTGGGCTACGAACCGGGATTAAAGGCGCTCAAATCTGGGATTCATTAATCTGACAAGGACTAAAAATTTCGTGGGGCGACAACAGTCTGCCACCACCCTTTTAGTTTTGATTCGTCTTACGAACCGGTACTAGAGGTCCAACACAAATCGGACTAATGATTCGCACCCCCTATTTGTTGGAACCGGCATTAATAGTCACATTAGTACCGGTCCGTTTTTAAACCGGAACTAATGGGGCCTTTGTCCAAGACGACTGACTGATGCTCTTTAGCCAAGATGACGCGAAGTTTAAATCGTCGGGTCGTGTGCACGGTGGGTAATGTACGATGACGCTGCTTTTCTCTACGATGAGCTTTTCTGTTCGTGTTGTGTCGTCCTTTGGGCATCCCTGTATGTCCTGGTGTGCTCCAGTCCAAGCTTTGCTAGATGTGGTGCGCTCTTTTAGCTTGATTTTTTTTCAATTAACCAAGTGTCGCTTTCCCTCTGTCCCTGAATAATAGCAGCTCTCCTGCTGGTATCTTTCAAAACACGGCGAACTACCCCACAACCGACGCCGGCACACACCTTCCCAACCCCCTCCCCCACCCACCCCCCACCCCGCGCGCACACACACACCCACGTCGACTAGCTTGTGTAGGTGGGCTGCCAGCTAGATCTAGCTTGGACGCATATGATTGAATCTACTTGATTCCAAGATGTCATCTACCTATTGGATATATATAAAAACGGGTTTATAATTTTTTTTTCGAAACCAGCTGTCGTGAACATGTTATGAATAAAAGAGCACATGCAAGACCCACTTGCAGCGAGTCGTAATTCAAGTGCGGGTTGGGTGGGCTACCAGACAGAACTTCAGAAAACATCGTTTGCCGGCCAAAATCTGACATTCAGCTGTAATTTTCTTCAGTTGCACGCCTCTGCCATCCCTTGAACTTTACAGCCCTTTTAAGAAAACACATCTTTACATGATACTTTGGGAATTCTTAAATACAAACCTGCGTTTTTGTTTTTATAAGACAAGCGGAGCTAGTATGTCTCTCTTTTGTCCTCTAGGATGGAGAAGTCAGAAACCAAGACTCGGGTGAATTACTAAGGAGAACGTTACTCCTTCCAATCATGTGTAATATGTTACAGCCAGTAAATCACTGAATTCGTATACAGATAATTTAGGGCGTCATTTTTAAAGGTGCACACGTGATTGAGGGATCAGAGAATGGATTCTTTGGTGGAGAGGTGCTTCATCTCACTCATTGATGGCAGCAGTTCTCGGCGGCATGGCGCTGTGGTGACTCGGCGTCTGATGCGTAGAGATGGACTGGCGTAAGAGGGTGAAGCAGTCTGGCGTCATGGTGGCGTCGACGGGCAACTAGACCGGGCAAGGTAGATGCAGCAGTACAGTTCTGAAGATAGATTGGTGGCAGGTGGTTGCGGCGGCCTTATACTCGGCAGGTGTCCTGTTTGAGTGGTGCGCCGGACCGGTGGGTGTCCCATACCCGGCAAGCGTCATGGATGGGACCTCAGGTTTTAGATAGTAGGTTTGGCTGCGAGGTCTGTTTGGTATTAGGCCCAGACTATCAGTATTCCTTCATCAACTGGATAGGAGTAGCGACAGATGTTGGCTAGACGGTGGCTTTTGTTTTACTGTTGTATTACTTTGTAAGGACTAATTTGAACAATTAATAAAATGGCTGCATGCATCGTCCATATGCAGAGGCCGGGGGTTTTCGTCCATTTCTAAAAAAAAATATAAGGTTTCAATACATTTCACATTACATATAAAACATATTTGACTTGTTAAATTGTGGATCTAGTCAGAAGCTCATTCATGTTCTATCCACCTGACTGGAAGGCACAAACAAATCGTGGTATAATGTGTATATACATGTTTTCTGATATTGTGGTTTTCCACAATGCGTATTAAAAGTTCTTTGTATTTTCTTTTTTTAGAAAATCCGACCTATTCATCTTTAATCATGGTTGTGCATTGAACGATATAAATAATAAAATTTACATCCAGGTTGGTAGACCACCTCGCGATGATTACAAGCATTGAAGTGCTCCGAAGGCGCGCCGATGTCATCGTTCCTCCCTCGCCGGAGCCGGACAAACTTCTTGTAGTAGACAACTAAGAAAAAGCCGTGCTAAGGCCCCTTTGGACCAGCACACCAAAACAGCAACCGTCGACAACAAAGAGAAGCGTAGATCAAGGGGATCTAACTTGAAGACACACAAATATAGACGAACAGAAACCGGATCCGAGTAGATTCACCAAAGAAAACCACCGACCGAATCATGCAAGAACCACCGGAGACACACCTCCACCCCAATCTGACGATGCTAGACGCGCTACCAGGACAAGGGCTAGGCGAGAAGTAGCTTATTTCATCTTCAGGGAGCATATTGGGCATCCTCTCGTGATCGGAGAGGCAAATGTTCGCTCCTTTCGTCGGACATGTTGTCTCTCTGTGGTGCTGATGATGTCATCAAGCATGCCTGTGACAGCCTCATTATTGCAAAATCTGGTTTTCGTCCTAGTTTGTAAGGACCTTTAGTCCCGGTTCTGCAACCGGCATTAAAGGTTGGGACTAAAAATCCCCCCTCCCGCATTAGTCCCGGTTCAACACGGCTCGGGACCAAAGGCCCACCACGTGCCGTGAGCCGACGCCGGGGGCTGGGTGACCTTTAGTCTCGGTTGCTAACACCAACCGGGACTAAAAGAATTAGGGGTTTATGAATTATTGTATATTTTTTCATTTAATTTTGTGTTTTCCACTTAATTCTGTTTTATTTCAAACATATTTTACGCTACTACATACTGTACACATTATATATATATATATATATATATATATATATATATATATATATAGAGAGAGAGAGAGAGAGAGAGATTCTCGTAGAACCTCGTACAACCATTCACATACACACACACACGCATGTAGGCTTTACAGCTTGTAATGGTATTCTCTTTTTGGGATTGATACGTCTCCGTCGTATCTACTTTTTCTAACGCTTTTTCTCTTGTTTTGGTCTCTAATTTGCATGCTTTGAATGAAACTAACCCGGACTGACGCTGTTTTAGTTGAACTACCATGGTTTTGTTTTTTGTGCAGAAATAGAAGTTCTCGGATTGGAGCGAAACTTTGCGAGGAACTTTTATATAATAAAAGGGAATTTCTGGAGCCAAGAACCACCGGAGGGGGGCACCTGGGTGGGCACAACCCACTAGGCGCCCCCCAGGTGCGCCCAGGTGGGTTGTCCTCACCTGGTGGCCCCGCAGACTCAAACCCTTATACTATAAAGTCATATTTTCAGAGAAAAAATTAGGGAGACACAATTATCGAGTTTCACAAGACGGAGTTGTCGCCACCTCCTGTTCTTCATCGGGAGGCCAGATCTGGAGTCCATTTCGGGCTCCGAAGAGGGGGATCTTCGATCTTCGTCATCACCAACCCTTCTCCATCGCCAATTTCTTGATGCTCCCCACCGGCAGTGAGTAATTCCTTCGTAGGCTCGCTGGTCGGTGAGGAGTTGGATGAGATTCATCATGTAGTCGAGTTAATTTTGCAAGGGCTTGATCCCTATTATCCATTATGTTTTGAGATTGATGTTGCTATGACATTGCCATGCTTAATGCTTGTCACTTTGGGTTCGAGTGCCATGATTTCAGACATGAACCGTTTAAGTTATCACCATTATATCTATGTTCTAGATACGATCTTGCAAGTTATAATCACCTATTACGTGTTATTATCCGGCAAACCTGGAGTGACATATGTCGGGATACTTCCCGGTGATGACCGTAGTTTGAGGAGTTCATGTATTCACCATGTCTTAATTCTTTGTTCCGGTTCTTTATTAAAAGGAGGCATTAATATCCCCTAGTTTCCAATAGTACCCCACTGCCATGGGAGGGTAGGACAAAAGATGTCATGCAAGTTCTTTCTATAAGCACGTATGACTATTTACGGAATGCATGCCTACATTATATTTATGAACTGGAGCTAGTGTCGTATCGCCCTAGGTTATGACTGTTATATGATAAATATCGTCCAATGAGTTCATCGATTCAATGCCTACGCATTTATCTCATATTGTTCTTGCTAAGTTACCACTGCTATTGTTACTATTGCACTTGCTACAAAATCATTGCTGTCATTGTCACCGTTACTATTGTTGTTGCTACTACTATCAAACCTATCATACTACTTTGCTACTAATCACTTTGTTGTAGATAATTAATCTCCAGGTATGTCGAATCTATAAATATGGGTTGAATACTCTGCCCACGAAAACCGTTGTGATCACGTATACTTGTGGGTTATCAAGACCTTTTTCTGGCGCCGTTGCCGGGGAGCATAACTATATTTGTTGACTCACTTGAGATTATTGTCAAGTTATCACTATGAAGAATCTGAAGGATGCTAAGACGAAGATTTTTTCCTCTAAGATGAGGGGAGGTAAGTAACTGCCATCCAGCTCCACTTTAGATTCACCTTCTATTGTAAGTAGACTTGCAAGACCACCACTTGTTATCAATTTTGATATGTCGCAAGTTATTGATGATGCTACTTCTTCTATGAATACTACTCTTGATGATGCTTGTACCTTGCTTGATGATAATTGATAATCCCCAAGTGCAAGGAATCATCTTAGCAATTTCCAAAGCTGGAAGTGATAAGTACGGAGTGTCGAACCCACAAGCAGCTAAAGGTAAGATCAATATTTCCTCAAGTCCTATCTGCCATTGATACGACTCTACGTACACCGAACGTTTGCTTCCAACTAGAAACGAGAAATAAAATTGTGTTGTGGGTATGAAGAGGATAACTTTGCATGATATCGGAGAGCTAAAATATAAAAGTAGGTGTTGTTATCATAAAGTTAGAATATATTACTAAATATTATAAATAGCGAGTGAGGAATAATGATGGGTCCGTGTGCGGAATTGTCCTAGGCAATTGTTAACAAGATCGGTAGTTGTCATTGCAATATCATATGAGGTAGAGGCATAAGCTAACATACTTTCTATTCTTGGATCATATGCACTTATGTTTGGAACTCTAGCAAGCATTTGCAACTACTGAAGATCATTAAGGGAAAACCCAACCATAGCATTAACAAATCAAGTCCCTTTATCCCGTACGCAACAACCCCCTTTCTCGGGTTTATGTTTCTGTTACTCAACCAACCCACTATAAGCGAATCATGAACGTATTGCAACACCCTACAACGGGAATCCTTCACGTGTGTGTGGCATGGAAGGCACAATAGGACAACACCAAAATAAAACAAACAACTCGTACCAATCTAGAACATCAATCATCACAAAGACAAAGGAAATCTACTCAAAATATCATAGGATGGCAACACATCATTGGATCATAATATGTGGCGTAAAGAACCATGTGTCAAGCATGTGATTACAGTGGGGTGCGAGAGTGCGGAACGCGTAAAAGAGACGAGGATGGTGATGATGATGGTGATGTTGATGAAGACGATCTCCGCGGCGATGATGATTCCTAGGGATGGCAATGGGTAGGGTATGGGTGGGTACGAACTTTTTGTGCCCAAACCCATACCCAAATCTTTTTTCTATACCCACCCATTTCAATATCCATGGGTACAAATTGGTACCCATGCCCATACCCATCGGGTATCTTATACCCAATGGGTATCCGATGGGTACAATATATAACATTGGCATAATAAAGGTAAGACAAGAAAATGGCCTAAAACCAAAGTTAGGTACTCGCCATCACAATCTGGTCTGCACTTACATCAAAATTTCACAATGACGATTGACACACAAATGTCTTAATCTCCATTGAGAAAAAAAATCAAGTTTGTAAACTTGCAATGCTAATTACTATAGGTTTACCCATATATTATAGGTTTAATTTTTTATTAATATTTCTGGGTATCCATTGGGTTACCCTTGGGTGTAATTACATACCCATACCCTACCCATGCATTTTGCGGCTATGGATACCCATTACCCATGGGTATGAACTGGTAGAAAGTCTCACCCATGCCCACTATTTTCGGGTAGGGTACCCGTGGGTACCCATACCCATGGGCAAAACTGCCATCCCTACATTGATTCCCCTCCCGATGGCACTCTGGCGCCACCGAGAGAGAGGAGGAGAGGTTCTCCCCATTATGCTTCCTCCTCCATGGCCTCCCCCCTGGATGGGGAGAGGTTCTCCCTCTGGTCCTTGGCCTTCGTGGTAACGATGACCCCTCTAAGATCCTCCCCAATGGCCTCCGCTGATGCTGGCCACCTCCGGCAGGGTGCCAGAGGGGGCCTAGATTGATTTCTCGTGGCTATAGAGACTTATGGCGGCGGAACTTTTGATCTCTCTTCTATTCTGGGGTTTTCTTGATTTATAGGAGGGGTTGGCATTGGTTTCACGTCAGGGGGGCCCATAGTGAGTCCACGAGGTAGGAGCACCCTCCTTGGGGGTAGGGCGCGCCCCCACCCTCATGGTGGCCTTGGGACTCCCCTCCGGTAGCTTTTCGTTCCAGTATTTTTCATATTTTCGAGAAATATTCTCCGTTTATTTTCAGCGCATTCCGAGAACTTTTATTTCTGCACAAAAACAACACCACAGTAGTTCTTCTGAAAATAGCATCAGTCCGGGTTAGTTCTAATCAAATAATGTAAAAATATTATAAACATGGCATGAATACTTCATAAATTATAGATACGTTGGAGACGTATCAGCATCCCCAAGCTTAATTCCTGCTCGTCCTCGAGTAGGTAAATGACAAAAGAAATAATTTATGAAGTGTGAATGCTAGCAAGTGCACAAGTTTTATCAATGATAATTTCAATCACCTTTACAAGCATCATTATATATCATGCAGTAGCTCAACTCATAGAACTTCTCATGGTCAAGTAACAAGCTATTCACATGTTAAAATATAGATCATAAACTTTCTTGAAAACTAACAAACTATGTTCTCAGTCATCAAACAATTGCAATTCATCTTATTTTCAGGAAGGGTCTATGTAAGAGCTTTGATTCAGCAAACTCCACATACTCAACTATCATTTAATCTTTCACAAGTGCTAACACTGATGTGATATTTATGGGTTCAAAGTTTTAATCAAACACAGAGAAAGATAGGGGTTTATAGTTTTGCCTCCCAATCTTTTAGCTCAAGGGTCATGTCAACAATAATACTTTATGAAACCCTACATGCACGTGGATATATATGTCCGGATCGCTCCAACACAAAGTGCTTGCCAGAGAAATATATATGTCCGGATCGCTCCAACACAATGAATCTTGTATAAGGGTAGAAGATAAAAGTAAAACATAGGCCCTTCGCAGAGGGAAGCAGAGGTTGTCATGCGCTTTTATGGTTGGATGCACAAATCTTAATGCAAAAGAATGTCACTTTATATTGCCACTTGTGTTAAAGACCTTTATTATGCAGTCCGTCGCTTTTATTTCTTCCATATCACGAGTTCGTATAAAGCTTATTTTGCTCGCACTAATAGATCATACATATTTAAGGACCATTTTTTATTGCTTGCACCGATGAAAACTTACTTGAAGGATCTTACTCAATCCATAGGTAGGTATGGTGGACTCTCATGGCAAAACTGGGTTTAAGGGGTGTTTGGAATCAAAAGTAGTATCTCTACTTGGTGCAAAGAATTTGGCTAGCATGAGAGGGAAAGGCAAGCTCAACATGTTGGGTGATCCAAGACAATATAACGTCTATTCGGAGATAGGAAAACATAACTCATTTAGTTGTCTTCCTTGTGAAACATCAACTTTTTAGCATGTCATATTTTAATGAGTGCTCACAATTACAAAAGATGTCCAAGATAGTATATTTGTATGTGAAATCTCTCTCCCTTCAACATTCTTTCATGAATTTTTCAAGTGACCAATACTGTGTTTGCTAAATTTCAGTAAACTTACCACCTATACTTATTAAGTGTGAAGTCATTGCTCCCCATGGTATAAGCGTATGAAACACATACATAAATTCAGATTTATGATATTCAATTCATTCAACCATTTACTCATATGATATAAGGGAATCACGAGAGTAAATGACAAACTAATTCAAAAAGATATAAGTGAAGAACACTGAGGAGTCAAATTTTTAACTAGCCATGGGACGACTTTCTCTCAATCAAGGTTTCAAATCTAATGATTTATTATTAAAGATTTCAGATCCATAGGTTTATTCAAGCAGGTAAATTGGAAATATGCTCCGACCAAAACACATATCATATGACGAATAGAAATATAGCTCCGATTAAGGTATACCGATGGTTTTGAAGACGAAAGAGGGGATGCCTTCTGGGGCATCCCCAAGCGTAGGCGCTTGAGTATTCCTTAAATATTACCTTCGGGTGCCTTGGGCATCCCCAAGCTTAGGGTCTTTTCACTCCTTATTCTCCCCATATCGATATCACACCCAAAACTTGAAAACTTCTATCACACAAAACTTAACGGAACTTCGTGAGATGGGTTAGTATGATAAAGAGTAAATCATTCACTTTGGTACTGTCAAAGAGAAGATTCATAATTGTTCTCACACAATGCCTACTGTAACGTATCATTTCTACAATTTATATTAAGAAATATAAGCCATAGAAACTAGAAAACAAGCAAACTATGCATTGAAATAGAATCTGCGAAACAGAAAAGTCTATAATTATCTGAACAGTAACCATACTTCTGCTACTCCAAAATTCCAGCCAAATTAGGAAAACCTGAGAAATTTGTGTACAAATCCACAGCAAAAAGAATCCGATCAAAAGCACTTTTCTGTGAATTATCAAAACTAATTTACTGGGCGTAATAGTTTCTGATTTTCAGCAGGATCAACACAACTATAAGTATAAGCTATCCTAAAAGTTTAACTTGGCACTTTATTGAAACAAAAGCTATTAAAAATTATTACTACAGTATCTCAATCTTGTAAAGACAAAAAACAGTAAGTATAAATATTTGGTTGTCTCCCAACAAGCGCTTTTCTTTAATGCCTTTTAGCTAGGCATAATGATTTCAATGATGCTCATATGAAAGATAAGAATGAAAACATAACGAGAGCATCATGAAGCATATGACTAGCACATTCAAGTATAAGCCACTTCCTATGCCTAGGGATTTTGTGAGAAAACAAATTATGGGAAAAAGAATGAACTAGCATAGGAAGGCAAAACAAGTATAACTTCAAAACTTTAAGCGCATAGAGAGGAAACTTGATATTATTGCAACTCCTACAAGCATATGATCCTCCCTCATAATAATTTTCAGTAGCATCATGAATGAATTAAACAATATAACCATCACATAAAGCATTCTTTTCATGATCTACAAGCATAGAAATTTTACTACACTCCACATGAATAAAATTCTTCTTATTAGGAATAGTGAGAGTAAACTTCAACAAAATAACTATCATGTGAGGCATACTCCAATTGAAAATTAAAAGCACGATGACAAGTTTCATGGTTAACATATTCCTTTATAGCATACATGTCATCACAATAATCATCACAGATAGGAACTTTGCTCTCATAATCAATTGGAACCTCTTCCGAAATAGTGGAATCATTACTAGCTAAAGTCAATACCTCTCCAAATCCACTTTCATAAATATCATCATAAGATCCAACACCCTCCAAAATAGTGGGATCATTACTTCCTAAAGTTTACACTCTTCCAAACCCACTTTTGATGATAGTCTTATTCATACTCCAAAAGATATAAGTGAAGTTCATGGAGCATTCTACAAGTAATATAGATTAACCAATATCCAGGCTCAAAATATATAAGTGAAGCACATGAATCATTCTATAAAACCATACTCGAAAGATTTTATTGAAGCACAAAGAGAATTCTATAAATCCACACTTAAAAGATATAAGTGAACCACAAGAAGCATTCTATAAATAAATGAAGGGCTTTCTCATATTAGCATGGTTCTTAAAGAAAAATAAAAACACAAAGGACACAAATCATGTGAACAGAACAAAAACCGACGTATACCGATAATTCTTGAAGAAGAAAGATGGGATGCCAATCGGGGCATCCCCAAGCTTAGATGCTTGATTATCCTTGAAATATTTACTTAGGTTGCCTTGGGAATCCCCAAGTTTGAACTCTTGCCTCTCTTTATTCTCCTCACATCAGTAACTCCTCGTTCTACGAACACTTCATCAACACAAGACTTAACAAAAACTTTGTGAGATCCTTTAGTATAATAAACCAAATCACTACCTTTAGGTACTGTTGTAAACTCATTCCAATTTCATATTAGCATTGTATCTACTGTATTCCAACTTCACCATGGTTCATACCTGTGACAGCCTGGTTTTTTCCCCTCTCTTCTTTGCCTGATTCTCATTTGATTTGAATTTCAAATTTGGAGTTTTGAATCTTTTCATATGGATTTAAACACTTGGGTACCCCTTGGCTTTCACCCAAGTGCCCCATTTCAGTCTCTAACCATCATTCCCTCTCTGGTTCAACTCAAAATAATATTTTGAATATTTTTCTTTAATGAAAAATAATCATTTCCCTCTCTTAAACCCTAGCTAGCCCAATGTGCTCCAAAGCAACCCCAGTTTTTATTACCCATAAAAACATGAGAAAAATCCCAATTATTCTTTGAACCCTAGGGAACCTTTCTGAGAAAAAAATATTTCATCACTTTTTGGAATATTTTGGCTATAGAAAATATTTTCTGTTCTGGACAGAAATGGTAGTTTCTACAACAACTACCATTTTACTTGCTCTTCTGTGGCTGATTTTTCTTGTGCTTCATCACCTTAGTAGATGATTGCTAACCTCCAAAGCCCAGCCCCAAACTCCCAATAGATTGACCATTGTAAGCTCTCAAAGTTACTGTCCGAGAAACTTCCACGGCATGTGAAATCATTTCTACTGCACCGAGACCAAACCCAAGATTGGTAACCTTCAAAACTACCATATACAATAAGCCGGATATGAACTTTGGACTTAGGTCGGCCTGAGGGCAAAGTTCACATGGTGACCGCATTCGTCCAGGCGTGCCGGCATGCAGCCGACGCGCTCTGAGTGCCGCTGAGCGCTCTGTTGCGCGCATGCTCGCTTCCCCGCCTGCCTGAGCGTGCCAAACCGCGCCACAATCTTCGTACAAGCATTCTTAACTCCCCCCTGTCGCCAACGCCGGAGATCGCCACAGCGATCACGGGCATGGTCCGGCAAACAAAACAGTGTGCGGTGCACTGTGCTCGTCGCCTTCCTCACGCCCCTATGCTCGTCCCCGTTCGCCCACAGTCCCCCCGTGAGTTGCGTCTTCTTCTCCCCCTCTCACTGACGCCGTTTGTCGCCAGGCACCGTGTCCAGGTGTCCACCGGCAGAGCCCGAACCCCCCTCGACGCTCCGCCATAAATAGCACCCTTCCCAGCCTCCTCGAGCACCATCCACCACTCCCACACACTCCACGATCACGTAGATATCCGTAGCCCGACTGGGCAGGACCCAGGCCACCGTCCCCGATCGCGAGCTCACCGGCGATCCACTCGGGTCGTCTCCGGAGCTCGAGGTCCTCCCAGGCCAGGGCAACCCTTCCAGGGCCTCCGCCGCTCATCGGTGGTGCCATTCTGCCTGGTTGGAGCCCCTGGAGTCGCCTCCGTTCGCCATCGTCTTCGTCTTCGGCGACCTCCACTCTCTACCTCCATGAGAGGCTGATTCCAACGCCCTCCGACCACCCCTAGCTACCCTACGGGTACGGGCAGGTGCGCCTCCATCTCCTTCTCGATTCCCCCCTCTCGTTTGGGCCAAGGAGCCCTCGTCATTTGGCGTGCGCTCTGGGCGGCTTGCGCCGTCCCCTGTTTGCCTCTCTCTCCCCCCGTCACCTGACTAGCGGGCCCACTAGTCAGCCACTCAGTACGCGCGCGAAGTGGTACAAGTGGTGGCGCCCTGAGGCTTTACGCCTTCGACGTCACCCCCTTGTCTGTTTTTTTTAAATTCAAATTCATTTTATCCAGAGAGCTTCAAACAGCCACAACTTTTTAACCATAAGTCCAAATGAATTGATTCTTTTTGCATTGTGTTCTTTGTTCAGAAATCTAGCAGCTCACAAAAGATGGGATTTTACCCTACTGTATAGATTTTCTGGTGAATTTCAGAAGGTTTCTTCATATTTTCTTCTTGTGTTTAAATTTATTTTCAGAGGGTGAGGCTTGTCTTGAGGATCACCAGGAGGCTTCTGAACCTCATCTGCACTAAGGCAAGCCACAACAACATTGTCATGGTGCCATTACAATATTTGTGATATTCTTACTTGAAAAAATAATTTAATACATGCATTTAAATTTTTATTGTGTTATTTATATTCTGTTAATTGCTTGTTTTAGTTAATATGCTTGACTTACAGAAAGTTTGAACTTAACTTAGTTGGTAAAGAAACTAGGATTGATTTTTGAGTGATTAAAAAATAATATGGTTATGGATATAAGTAATTAGTGGAGTTATTTTCTTGCATGAGAATAAATGGTAAAATTTGCTAGAAAAGTTTCTGTTGAAAGTGAGGTTTAATTTTAACCAGAGAACTGTCATGAGTTGTTGATGCTTATGCTTAGTGTGGATATAGTTGACTCAGTTATTTCCGTTGATATGTGATGCATATGTTGGTGTTGCATGTCATGGCATTATGACACCGGGTATTTTCACTTCAAGTTGAACCTGATAATAACTTAACTTGAATATACTGTTGACCGAGTCATGGTGCTACTGAATCGAGTTTTCCCCAGTGACCACATTTGCCTTTATGGGAAGGCCTTTATTCGGTCCATTGTCATGCTTCTGGTCAGTGCCTCCAATGAGGGAAGGTTATGGGCGTGCGGTACCCTGGCTCGGTAAGTATACATAACCTTGTGTGCCTGTTGTTGAGTTTATGGTATCCGGTCCCCGTGTGGGATCGTTTATGTTTTGGCCATGACGGTGGTCGTTGTGTCTTTGGTAGACATGGGGCCACCTAGGACTAGCCCGATGGGGAGTGAGTCGGAGTGGCCGGGGGAGTGTCATGGCAATGGAGGGGTTTCGTCGGAATGTCGTTGGTCCACCCGAATGGGAGTGCGAGGCCATGGGTTCCGTGGTGTGGGTACAGTGCGCTACCTCTGCAGATTGTATTAATCTATCGATAGTCGAGTCCATGGTTACAGACATGCTCAAAAGTAGGTCAAACCATGGGTCAACATTTAATAAATCTTGCACACTAAGTGATAAACTTTGCACAGTTGATGTTTGGGACCACGCGTTTGTTGTGGTTGTGATCACCGGAAGAATCACGGTTTGATACCAAATGTTGGTCGTGGTTGTGATCGCCGGAAAGATCACGAGTAAACTGAGTTGAGATCTCGAGGTTGGTACGGTTGTGATCCAAGAGCGGTCATCGTTGGTAACCAGTCCGAGGGATTTGGCTCATAAGAGCATGATCACTGCATGTTGCATATAGGGTTGCATTGTTAATAATTGGTTAATGATCATGATATTGTTTGTCATTATGTTTATGCTTGTTGTGAGCTTGCAACTGCATTCAATATACTGACCTGGCGTGTCATACCAGATTTCAGGAAAGTCTCGTTGGAAAGGAGTGCAGTCCGAGTCTAGATCGTGTCCACATCAGTGTCCATGTGCTATGGAGTTCCGCTGCCGCGTAGTTGTTATGATCGAGGCCCCTTCATGTTCACTAAATAATGTACACATTATTCAGCCGCACCGTGTGTGCATCTTGGCCTCGCCACCTATTGTAATATAAACTTTGATCTGCTAGCATCAATAAAGCGGTTGTTTTCTGTACCAAGATGTTGTGTGTTGCCAGAAGACAAGGTCTCCGGGCTGGAAATGCATGGTAAACTGGTTTCTCTGAGACGGGGTGCCACAACGTTTGGTATCAGAGCTGCGCTGACTGTAGGCCATGCTAGACTACGACGTGTTAACTGGATGTTAGATACGAGTTTAAGTTGAGTGCCGGTAGCATTTGTAGTTGGTTGTCGCATTGCATGCACTTGTTTTATTTTTATGCTAACCTGCTAATGGATGCGAGTGTAGATGGCTCCGGTGCCATATCCGTGCCAGTTGCAGCAGATGCCGTACACGTTGCCGCATCTCCTTCGCAACGTGTGGCGTCGGCTATACCCCCTCGATGACGACCCAGCCTATCGTGTGTACCAGGAGCGTCTAGCATACTCAGTGTATGAGTATCGCGCCGTGGTTACTCTTTGCACCAGTTCCGATTCCAGCACTTACAATCGTACTTCTCGGAGCGGTTACACTTCTACCGCTTCTCAGGCTGTCTAGTTTGCTGCATTCGAGGTCCTTGTCGAGCTTCGTTACAACGAGGTCCCGATGTAGAACCACCCAGGTTTTTTCTACTACCCTTCTCTGCACGACAACGGTCGTATCCGTTTCCCTATCATTGACCCAGAGTCTGATAGTGTTGCTAGCCACCTTTCTCGTTATATCACTGCTAGCTATCTTATGATCCACGAGCTGGCTCGAGAGCTGACTCATGTCCATACTGCTTTAGCCGCTACTAGATCTGTCATCGCTCCAAAGCATCTCGTGGGATTTACTCCTTATATTCCAGCCAGTTCTAGTTCCCCTATTTCATCGGTTACTCCTCCGAGTAGCTCGGGCACCGCGACCATGAGTCCTCTCAGTGCTCCTACTGAGTGGGTTTCACTTCTCGCTACCCCTGTAGCCCCGATGCTTCACCCTACACCTGCCCCGGAGGGAGAGCCCTCGAGGCAGCGTCGGCATGAACCCGGAGGTCTCAGTTAACCATGTCGGTTCAGGATTCGAGTCTGCTTCAGGAGAGGACCCCGCAACACCAGCAGAGCAGCAGAGCTTCTGAGTATTTGCAGCCGTCAGGGTGGTGTACGAGTTTAGTCGTACGAGTCATGAGGTTTCGTTTCATGTATGAGAGTAGTTGAACCTGGCATGTTGTTTATCTTTCATGTATGAATCTATGTACAATTATGTTGGAACTCTATTTTATTCGCCGTATTTCCTTCACCATTTCAGTTTTTCTCGGGCTTTTGTTGCTGGCTTTCCCCAATTTACTTTGAATATTTCTCATCTCGGTTGAGTTGCCTTGGGAAAAATCATAATAGGATGCCGGCGGGAGGCAGCAGTAGAAACGTTCACAAGGGTACTCCTGTTCGTCGTTCCGCACGACAGGCAGGACACTCCCCCGAGCCGTACGTTCCACCACCGCCTCCACCGCCAAATCCGCCCTCGAACGAGCAAATTCTGCATAAGTTTGAGGAAAGACGGAATAATGATCTGATTGAAATATTAAGAAGTGTGCAAGCCTTGGTTGGGCAGAATTGAAATCAGAACGGTCATCACTCCAAGCTGTCAGATTTTCAAAGGACCAAGAGTCCCAGTGTCAGTCAGGTTACTGACCCCTTGGATGCAGATGATTGGTTGCGAACCATTGAGAGGAAACTTGAGATTGCCCGTACTGAAGAAGATGATAAGGTTCCATTTGCAACTCATTATCTTGAAGGCGCTGCTGCCATATGGTGGGAAAATGCAAAAGCCATGTGGCCTGCTGGTGAAAAAAATCACTTGGTCAAAATTCCAGAATCATTTCTGGAAATATCATTTCCCTACTAGAATTATGAAGACTAAGCAGTGTGAATTTCTCGCGCTCCTCCAAGGAAATCTACGTGGGTGAATATTTGCCAAAATTCAATCATCTGGCCCGTTACTCCCTACATGATGTGGCCACCGAAGAAAGAAAGATTGATAGATTTCTTGGTGGATTGAACCCGCAACTCCGGTGTACTCTCAGTATGTTTGATTTCCTAGATTTCCAAACTCTGGTGAACAAAGCTTTCATTGCTGAGAGGGAGAACAAGCTTGTATCGGAAAATAGGCCTGCTAATAATGATCACAAGCGCAAGTTTGAGCCAAGAAAGGAAGTGCAACCAGTGAAAAAGGCTCGTACCTGGCAGCAGACTCAGGTGGAATACAAGCCCAATTGGCAACAGAATGTTTACAAGACCACCACCCAAGTCAAGAATGTCGTGACCAACCCAGTGCAAGGGGAGTGTCTACGCAACATGCGACTGCCCGCCGACGCCACGAAGAATGTCCAGCTGGAGGTCGCTCTCGCCGCGAGGCGCCTCGCCCTGCAAGAATTCGTCGACCTACACATCCACGTGTACGAGAAAATCGTGTACATAGGTAACTACAAGGCCAGTGAGGACGCTACGATGTTGGCCTTCCTCAACCGGCTGCAAGCCTTGGATGCCTTTGCTGAGAAGCACCTCGACCTTGCCACAAAAGGCGCCGCTCCTTAGCCGCCGGTCCGTGGCCCGACGCACTAAGTTGAGGAGGAGTAGGTCGTACGTTCATGGATCCATCTTTCTTCTAGCCTTCTGTAACCACCACTGCGATCGCATCATCATGGCCTTAATTCTTATTGTGCTGTTGCATTCTCGTTCCAGTCAATACTGACATGTGCGATCCCTTTGCTTAACTATATGCATCACTGTAACTAGTCACTACTAGGGAAAACCTTATACACAGAATGTTACCAGTAGCGCTGTACAAAATCAAACGCTACTGCTACTTAGTAGCAGAGCGTGTAAAATAACCGCGCTACTGCTATGACTTTAGCAGTAGCGCGTACTAGCAAAAAGCGCTACTGCTATGTTTGAACTGGGCGCACATGGCTAGCCCAACCTAGCGATGGCGGCGATATCTTGGCCCAGCGCTACTGCTACTCTCCTTAGCTGTAGCGCGCTTACGTGTAACGCGCTACTGCTAACGGAAATAAAATAAAGTGAAAAACAAGTAGAAAAGTAAATGAAAATGAAAGAAATAGAAAAAGGAGAAAGGGAAAAAATAAAATGTAAAGAAAAATAAAAGAAAAAGGGAAAAAAGGAGAAAGGAATATCAGTAGCGCGTTTCCAAAAACGCGCTGTAGCTAACTTAGCTATAGCGCGTTTTCGGAAACGCGCTACCGTTACGTTTCACTTAAACAGCGGTTTCCCCCCGCCCCCTGGCCGCCACACTTCTTCCCCAAATCCCTCGCCCTCGCCGCTGTCTCCCCAATTCGTCGTCGCCCCACTTCGCCGTCGTCTCCTGCCGGCGTGGATGCCCGCAACCTCACCGTATCCCCCCGAGGCCGTCGTCATCCTCACCGCCGCCGCCCGAGGCCGCCCTCAGCCTCACCGCCGCTGCCCGATCGAGGCCGCCCTCGACGTCACCGTCCGCCCTCCACCTCACCACCGCCTGAGCCCGCCCGGGACCGGCCGTTGCCCGTGCTCGAGCCGCCCTCTCCGCCTGTCTCCGTCAACGAGCACCTCCCCGCCACCGTCTCTCCCCTCTCTGTAAGTCCCCCACCCCTCCCCCCACTCCTCTCTCTCTGAATTTTAGAGAAAAAATTAGTAGAGCAAAAGTTTGTTTATAGCAAAAAATTTAGTGTAGAGCAAAGGATGTTAAGTAGTAGATGTTAGAGCAAAAATTAGTTTAGAGCAAAAAATTTGGTTTACAACAAAAGTTAGTTAGGGCAGTAGGGTTTAATTAGGGTCGATGCTGCTTGTATAGTATATAGTGATACTAGTAGATGTTAATTAGGTTTGGGCAATAGTGGTACTAGTAGATGTTAATTAGATGTTTTTCAGTTAGGGCACTAGAGTTTTGCTAGGTTAATTAGGTTAGTAGTGCTGCTAGTAGTAGTGGTACAGTAGGTTAATTATGTGATGTTAAATGAATAACCTAAATGAATGAAATTAGTAGTTAACTGAATTTTTTTTCTTTTCATCATCATAGAGCACTAAAGTTAACTGAATTTTGTGATTATTAGTAGTTAAATGAATTTTCTTCTACATTTTGTTTTTGAATTAGCTTGTGAAATTTGGACATGTGGTTGCTCGTGTATATTTGGACATGTGTTGCGGTGTCGAACAGGGATATTTGAACACTGTTTCCAGGGAATGATGCTGAGTGGCCTATGTTTTTGCGAATGTTGATTCATTTCTGTTCCGGCAAATTTCAGGTTCTCGATTTGTCCACTTTTTAGCAAAGGTCATGCTGAAATTTTCCGTGAATTTCGGCATGACTTGTGCCTAAACTAGGACATATCGAGTGCCGGATTTGCCGCACTGTGAAGGAGTCAACATTCCTACAAAACAATAGTCCTTTTTATGTCATTATTCATTTTATTAGGTCTAGAATTAATTGACTAGATTTAATCATAGGAAACATGGCTAGCAACGATGAAGGACAGGGTTCCGGTGATTGCGACGACGTCTACCGGGCGGCAGACGAATTTTTGAGCCTTACCGACGATCAACAGATGTTGTTGCTGGGCCCACCAGTGGCATCGGGGACTGAGACCGACATGCAGACCGGTGCTGAGACCGACACGCAGACCGGTGCTGAGGGGACTGAGACCGGCGCTGAGATTCAGACCGGCATCCTAACAAAGAGGCAACGGCTTCCTAACAAACTCAGGACTACTAGACTGGTGGTCACGGAGGTGGACGACAGCAATTTTGAGCCAAAGGCGCCAGAGGAAGCGCGCGCGTGCTACGGCAATCAAATAGGCTGCATCATACGGACAACCGCCACCATCAACGATGAGAAACTAAAGAAGATAGAAAATATGAGGAGCTCCCTCCTAAAGAAGTTTCACCAGATATTCTTGTTCCCGGGACGGAATGAGAAGGATTATGAAGATCCAGACAAGGACCCGGCAATGAAGATGATAAACAAACACGCCATGACCAAGTTTAGCGACGCGTTGGCCGCCTGGAAAAATTGAGTGAAAGCAAAGATCAACGATGGGGAACCCTACTCCGAGATTGTAAAGGATAATCCGACAATCACCGAAGAGCAGTTTCAAATATTCAAGGAGGCTTGCGAGGCCGAAGCTGCCAAAAAAAAGTCTAAGTACATGAAGGGGCTTCAAAAGAGGAACATTGGGAGCCACCACCTCGGAAGACGTGGTTATGGCGGAAAGAGGTCCAAATGGGCCAAGGAAGACGCGGAAGCCGCGAGTCTGGGCATCCCAGACCCCTTGGCGGATTTCACCGTCCCACAGGAGCGTGACGTCCTGAGGGCCCGGTACCGTTGGGACCAAGTGAAGAAGGTTTACGAGACAACACCGGTCATTACGGAGTTCATGATACTGCTGGTAATTTTAGTTTCTGATCAATTCGACTGCACACGTTAGTCATATTTGTAAACTATCCTTGTGCCTTTTGCAGAGAGAGCAGCACCGGATTGCGGCCGAAAGCGACTCGCCGTCTGAGGCATTGGCGAGGCCCAAGTGGGACACTCCATTCAACCGGTAGTTGAACATATTGAAACAACAACCGGTGGATACTCGACCGTCGTATGAACGCGTGCACGGTGTCGGAGACGGCGCCACGTGGAAGAAGTACTACCGTGAGACCACGGAGGAGAGAAAGGAAAGACGGAGGTTAACTGAAGAAAGCATCGACAAGAAGGTTGAGATTGCGGTTGACAAGAAATCATCTCAGACAGTCGCAATAGCGATAGCTGCCGCAAAACAGGCGATTGCAGATATATCTACTTCCTTGGTGACGGGCGTTTACACTTGGCAAGGCAAAATCCAGAAAAAATGCAGAGGACTTTCCCCTTGCTGACTTCTTGGGAGCACCTGCTCCGTGCAGCCTCCGTACCTGCTCCCGCACCGCTCCTGACCGGCTCCCGCACCGGACGTGCTCAGTGGTGCCTCCTCTTTGGCTGAGCTCGACGCCCTCACAGTATCTGTCACACCGGCCCCCTTCAATATAAATGTATAATCTCCCGTTTTCGTTGCCTTTCGGATGTCTCACGTCGCAGACTTTTCTTTGCAGGCCGACGAAACCCCGTGCACCATATTGTACACCATCGGCGAACAGAAGGTGGACGTGGGGAAGGGGACGATAATGGAGCCGAAGGAACCATTGTTCCACAGCCGGTCGATCCCCCCGAACGTCTTCAAGGTTTCCGTGGCCAGTGTCAAACCGGGCCACGAGAATTTGCCTCCTCTAATACTAGTGGGGGATGACGACGAGACCCCGCGGCGGCTTGGTGATTGTTGCAATGGGTGGGTCCTGTTGTGGCCAAAGAGTCTGCTTCGTCTGCAGGCGGCCGGGAGCACACCCACGAGCACGCAGCCTCACCAAGGTATGAACATCAACACCCCACCTACCCAATTAGCGTCGGGTGTCGGGTTGGGTGATAGCGGACGAGGTAAGCAGGTGGCTCCATTAGTCGCTGATGATGTCGCCATGGACGAGGATGACGATGACGATGGCGCTGAACAGTATGTCTATACTGGCGCCTCCTCAGGGTTTGAGCGTCATGAGTCGGTGCCTGAATTACCGTCTCAACGTATTATTGACGACCATCCGGTGGTAAAGAAGTCTAGGAAGAGAGCGAGGAAAGGCAAAAAGCTGATTCTATGATCCAGCCGCCTCGGCAGCCTCGGCTTCGAGACCGTGTAGATATCCCGATGCGGATAAGCGGCATATCCCGGTCGACCAATCCTACCTGAAACAGCGCCACGGGCCAGATTCGGCGATCTAAGGAGACTTCATGACGATGTGCTGCGGGTAGAGAAAGGCCTCATCGCCTCGAAAGATCCGGGATACCCACTCTCGTGGTTAACGTTCGCGGAAAATTTAAATGCGTCGATGGCTTCCCCGCGGATAAGTTCTTCCTCCGATTCGATTACATATTCGACATGTTTCACGTGAAGAAGCTGGATTTTACGTTTGTCCGCCTTTATGCCTTGCACATGAACTACATCATTGGGGTTGAGCAGATACGTTTTATATGTGTCGCTGACCCGTACTACATGCACGAGGGCTTATTGGGAGTCTGTGCACAGCATCGTGAATACGCGAGGGATTACATCGTCAGTTTCATGCTCGCCAATAAGGACAAGGAGGCGATTCTCGTGCCTTATCATCCCGTGTAAGTCATCCGCGCTGCTATCCTTCCTTCGATTTCAATAATTCATTTGCACGATGGAGGCGATTCTCGTGCCTTATCATCTCGACAGTGCTATGTTTTACTACCAATCAAGGGGTGGAGAGGTTAGGGACAAGAAGAGAAGGGGCGGCAGGGCCGCCTTCAGCCATAAGACCGACTTCTGCTGCATCCAGCAACCGAACGATTCTCGTAATGATGGATTCTATGTCCTACCCACATCTTTGAGTACGAGGCGGGATCACCAGAACCTTCACATGGCACCTAGATCTGGCGATGCCCATATTCTGCAATGGGCAAAGGACATAGGAGATATCGAGGATCATCGACTTCGAGCTGAGTTCTATAACATCCAGCGCGAACTTGCCCTAATCATCATGAATGAGGTCGTCGAAAAAATAGGGATGTTCCATGCAGAAGGACAAATGTCGCGGGAAGACGTCCGAACATGGATAGCCTCTCAGCGTCCTAACATGAAGCCTTTCACTAAGCTCGATGACTATCTCCCTGACATGGATGGATGGCACGACATGATGGAGTGATTGTCGATATATGACAATGTGTCCGTTTAGTCCATACTTTCTTTGATGACAAAACTTTGAGTTATGCACGGTGAAACTTTATTTGTGATGTACTTAAACCGTCCTCCTCCTCGACTAGCAAAAATCACTCTAGTTAGGTCATTTTGGGTACGATGAACTTTGTTATTTATGCTTATGAAATGTTGTTTCTATTTTTGCCAAGTCTGTCTCTTTACATTTGCTCAACTATATATGTTGCATATCATCGACTCATGTGACGATGCAGGTGCATAGATCATAGATGGCGAAGAAGTGCTACGCCAGGAGTATATATCGACAAGTGGCCGGAGTGTCGTGCCCAGTGTGTACCGGTTTTTCGGTTTCCGAGCGACGCAAAGTACTTAGTTTAGGTTCACGCTAATGCGAGAGAGGGATACGAACTCATGTACTCAAAGTGATAGCTATTCTCGCGTATATCATTGTTTAGATGGATGACGATGTATTTGCAAGTAATCGAGACTTTGTATCGCTATTTTCGAGATTAATGACGAGAGACCACTTTGTGTTGGATGATGATTATGATGATGACATGATTTGATGAGACTAATTGTATGTATATGCTATGATTACATTTGTATGTGGATGATATGCTAAAGATTATTGTATAAAGCCTATTCAAATACAAAACAAATATGCAGGAAAAAAAACTAATAAAACTAGTAGTAGCGAGGGGGGGAATTTAGCAGTAGCGCCGACTTACCAGTAGCGCTTCCTGCTAAACAGCGCTGCAGAGAATATCAGTAGCGCCCTTTTACAAAGAGCGCTACAGCTATTCATCAGTAGCAGTAGCGCGGGTCAACAGGCGCTACTGCTACACGTTAGTTGTAGCGCCTTATTAGTAGCGCCGATACCCGCGCTACTGAGAGGGCCAAAACTCGCGCTGCTACTAGGCTTTTCCCTAGTAGTGAGTACTCCATCCATCAATTTATAAGTTGTGCTTACCTTTTCCATCAACTTCGTGCAACACGCGGGCATCTTTCTAGAAACACTAGGATATGTCTATATAATCCGTATGTGATAGTCCATTTGAAATCTCAAAAAAGACAAATATTTAGAATGCGGAGGGAGTAATATATTTGGAGTATATCAAAACAATAGTGATTTCTTTCAAGTTTGTGAACAAATACTACTGTTCTACTACTTTGGATCCGTCGCAACACACGGGCACATTGCTAGTAAAAGGAAAAAGCATGCCGCATTCGGGTCGCACACCCACACGCCAGGGAATCGGGAGTACTCCACGGCCCGTCCGGCACGACAAATAGCTTAGGGAAGGCGTGTTGCCTAGCATTTTCACTTTCATATGGGACCGCCGTTGAGCAAATCGACACCCCGCCCGCCGCCGGTTTGAAAAACGGAAATGAGGGGAAGATCTAGCTGTAACACGGAAGCCAAGAAATTTGGTGTCAGATGGGGCTCGTTGATAGAGTAGGAGAATTCCGTACTAGTACTACTCCTACTAGTACCAAGTTTGTACTCCTAACTATATTACTAGTACTACCACTATACAACTAGTAGGTACGTGAACGGCACAACATCGTAGGAACAAAAAACGGGAAGATCTTGTTTTGGGTGATTTATCTTTTTTTCAATCATCGTAGTATGAATAATATGATGTGGGGGCACCCATGAAGCTTATGTGGCTTGGTTGCATGGCTACGAAAGGTTAGAGAAAAATAAATAGATAATGTGTCTAGAGTGCACTCCACTAAATAGATATACTTTGGATCCATTGCAACGGACCGACACATCTATGTTTATACCCCCTATATAGTGTGTGAAAAACTTTGAAAGTTGGTCGTTGGATGAAGCCAATCCGACGGTACAAAGATGGCAAATCCGAGCACTACTGGTCGTTGGATATCATCCACCAGATTCTGCCACATGTATAATCTAGAAGACTCCATGGTTTAACTTAGGGGTTGTTTGGATTGTGACTATCTTTGCCATATATTGCCACATGATTTTTGCCACACTTGCGTTAGTTGAGTTGCTCAAATTGTTAGCCACACTTTGGCTTGCCTAAGGGAATCTTGCCACACTTTTTATGTCTATGACATGTGGGGCTCACTGCTCATAAAAAATCCTTGCCTTAGGTGTGGCTAGAACCAAACACCTACCTAACATGGTCAAACTTGCCTAAGGTTAGGTGTGGCAAAGTGTGGCAAGGTGTGGCTAGGAACCAAACAGCCCCTTAATTCATGACTAACTTTGCCACAACTAAGCTTAGGCAGAGTTATTAGTTCTTCAAAATGAGAGCCACAAGTTGGCAAGCCCAAGGGAATCTTGCCACATTTTTGTGTGTATGTCATGTGGGGCCTTAGTGTGGCTTGCCTAAGGTGTGGCTTGAACCAAACATTCACTAAGTTAATCAAACTTGCCTAACCTTACATTCCACCAGATTTTTGCCACATGTTAGAATCCGAGAAAACTCCACATGTAGAAGCATAATTCACAAACCACCAGAATCTCATGCGTGCAATGCACGTGTACCTTACTAGTACTAGTTGGTAGTAGTAAGAAACAAATTCCAGTTTTGGCACGAGCTCGTACCGCGGGAGCACCACAAGGCCTGCCGCAGTAGTTACATTTCCCTCTCGGGGCCCACGGGACCGAACTTAAGTAGCTTAGTGCCTGGCCTATGAGTCAATGACATGCGGACCTTAAATGCGGTTGGCCCACATGTCATTCTCATGGTGGTGGCGTGGTTCGCGACTCACTCGTTCGAGATGAACCGGCCGGTGGTGGCGTGGCCGTGGCAAGGGTGCCACAGCTAGGTGTCGGGGCGTTACGAGGCGTAGATGTCGACACCGGCGGGTACTACCTCTAGTACATATGTACTCCAGCTGAGGATTCGATTGTGCGGGAGTACGGATCGGAGCTGCAATGAGCAGGCAAACCGCGTCCAATCGGGTGTGTCTGTGGTAGAAAGTTGATGGTCGCCGCAGTTTAGCTCGCCCGCATGTCAAGCACACAAAGGCCGAGGAGCGGTGGGGCCGAGAGGGATGAGGGGCACGTCGGGGGGATGAGGATCCCCTAACGCGAACAATCCTACCATTATGTCACTGAGATGTGGGAACCGTAAGCGTGGGTACCACCTGCCAGCGAAGGAAAGGCAGGGCAAGGCAGTGATAGCCACGTCAGAGGATCCATGTCCACGTCGGGGGACGTCCGGCCGTGGGTTGGAGCGGCATCGTGGGAATCGCGTGTGGGTGTGGCAGTGGTAGAAACAAGAAACGTGATGGTCGCCGTGGTTCAACTTCCATGGACAAGTTGTCATGTCTGCTGACACATGTATATCAAAACTAGAGTGTTTATATTTCAAGCACGTGAACAAGTATTATTCTACTACTTTGGAACCATTGCAATGCACGGGCCAACACATTGGTAGTAGTAGTGTCCATCTCTATCTCTAGAGCCCTTCCCTCGTTCATCCTTTTCTCTCACAAGATAAACTACTCATACAAATGCATCTTGATGTTCCATGGGACGCACGAGGATGTTTCCTTGGGGTTCTCTCCAGCACGGCGTGGCCGTAGTTGCAAGTTGACGCCCCTTGAGATGTCGACGTTGAGGGGCACTTCAATTTCCTCCGATGAGCAGGTAAGATGAGTTTGATCACGTAGTAAATGCATTCTAAAGAATACTTCCGTGTCCATTTCCAAATTCTCCCCCTGCCCACTATTTCACAGGTTAGGCTCGGTGCGAGTGGATATTGGCTTGCTTATGTACGGGAGGGTACCAACATAAATTTGCACAACATTTACGACGGTGTCACTGTTCCCGTAGAACCTTTGTCCAGCATTGGGATCAGCCATGCAACGGGGCACCGCATGAATTGGTACGACGGAACCACGGTGAGATTGAATAAGATAGCACGAACCTTGCACATGGCGGTCAAAGGCGGACCATGCTGTCTGCGGCCGATTTGTTGCCGTACGAGTAGGAAGGCGCTGTGCTCCTTTCTAACTGCATCTTCGCGGTGACAAACCAGGGGACTTATTTTGTATGGGACACATCCCACGATATACTCCCTCTCTCCAAGTTTATTTGTTTTGAATCTTTTCGTTTTATAAGTTTCAAATTCAAATTTAGAGCTCCCCATCATATGTTGAGATTACAATGTCCATTAAATCATTGTGTGCATGTATAGTAAAGAAACAAATCTCGAGTTTGTACGAGTTCGTCTGTGGGAGCACCACAAGCCTGGCGCAGGAGTTACATTTCCCTCTCGGGGCCGTCGGGACTGAGCTTCAGGCGCCTTTTGAGTCAATAACATGTGGATCCGATAGGTGAATGGTCCACATGTAATGCTCCCGAAGGCAGATGGGCAGTGGAGCCAAGAGGGGTGAGCCGCAGGTCGGGGGACGTGTGGTGTCATGGGTTCGAGCGGCGTCGTGGGAATCGCGTGTGGCTGTGGTAGAAACTTGATGCTTGCCGCATTTTAGGTGGCCCACATGTCATGCACACAAAGGCAGAAGGGCGGTGCAGCCGAGAGGGGTGAGGCGCACGTTGGGGGGCGTGGTGTCGTGGGTTGGAGAGGCATCGTGGGAATCGCAAGATGAAACGTGATGGTCGCCGTAGTTGCACTTCCATGGACAAGTTGTCATGTCTACGGACACATGCACTGCATACCAATCACTGGAAGGAGTAGCAGAGTAAGCTATATATGCGGATAAATAGTTCCTTATAGTCAAGCAGACCCACGCTACTACTCTGTTCCAAAGACATGCACACCATCGAAATAGTCCATCTATATCAATATACACCTAGAGGGAATATTTTTTTTTACAAGAGAGGAAATAGTTCATCCATCCATAATTCCCTCCTGCTGGTGCAGCCTTTTCTTCTTCTTCTTCTTCTTCTTCTTCTTCTTCTTCTTCTTCTTCTTCTTCTTCTTCTTCTTTCTTCTTTCTTCTTCTTCTTCTTCTTCTTCTTCTTATTCTTCATCTTTTTCTTCTTCTTCTTCTTCTTCTTCTTCTTCTTCTTCTTCTTCTTCTTCTTCTTCTTCTTCTTCTTCTTCTTCTTCTTCTTCTTCTTCTTCTTCTTCTTCTTCTTCTTCTTCTTCTTCTTCTTCTTCTTCTTCTTCTTCTTCTCATTCTCCATGGGAGACGGCTTCGCAACAAGCTCTTTGGACCTTGCAGCTATCTTGAAACTCACACGGGCATCGAGGGCAGCATATTTTATCCGCTCGTACGTCAACGGATAATTCTCCCATCCAGACGGCCTTAATGCCACCGTGTCGTCACCATTCTGAAGATTTGTACCGAGCACAAATTTTGCTACGTCGAATAGGGATGGTGTCTGTTTATCACAATCTTCTATAGGAATTTTGATTCTAGTTTGTAGGTCAGTGGTGCTTTTCAAATCAAGGTTGTACGGCTCCAGCTTCTGTTTGTCCCCTTCGATGGCTACCCCACAGAAGTATACGTCCTCCCGAGACAAGAAATCATGAAGCTCACCTGGTATGGAGGGCGAGTGTATGATGTGGTACACCAAAACATCATCTTCGAGGCACAACTGAAGGACAGCGGCACGCTAGATCTTCCCAGGGGCACGCTCCGAGTTGGATACATTGTTGATCCACTGCCGAACAACCCTTGGGTGGACGGTGACGGTGGCATCTATGCGCATCGATCCTTCGACGAGGACATGTTGGACGCTAAAAACCTGCATCCCGATCTCTTTCGCCAATTGGAACCGCTGGAACGGATGTCTATGGTTTGGTGAATTAGGATTAGATGGCTAGTCTAACTGAAGTAGATGATGATTATTTAAACAGGTTAAAACAATGTGAACGCAGTGTGGTTTGGATGCAAATGAAGACGAAGGGGAGGTGAAGAAGCCAAGGAGAATTTGTTCCCGATGGAGAAGTAAATGGGAGAAGTGGCGTGAAGGAAGTTGATTAGACGGCTCGGTAGACTAAACGAAAAGGCTATGCGGGTAGACTGATGAGTCGTACCTGTTCGTGGACGTGCCCATCCTTCCTGATAGGTGGGACCTATGCAAATAGATAAAAAAAATGTGTCGTAGCTTATTTTTTTGAGCGCGTGAGTGGGAGACACAACATTCTCTGGTTAAGGAATACTCCCTCCATTTAGGTGAGTATAAGTCACCATATGAAAATCAGGTTTTCCCAAAACCTTTAGGCGTGGAGCATTAACTTCCTGCTCGATCCCCTCCCAACCTCGTTAGCCAGCGTTCTCTTCCTCTGCTGCCGCGTTCTACCTTTCCATTTTTCCTCTTCTCAAGTGTAGAATGATCTGCATGTCGTCCTTGATGCACCAGAACGACCACTGCATGCATCGCGGCAGGGCTTTGATTGGGCATGCACGAGAATTTGGTTCTGCTCGCAATATGGATGATACCTGAACGATGAAGTGAACAGGCATGCTAGCACGGGAGACTTATTTCCACTATACAATACTGGAGTACTCATGTTCCTACTAGTAGTACTAGTACAACTGTGGTACACTTGATGGTTAAAATACTATTCATCCGGTCCTCATAGTGAAGTGACAACAACCTGCTCCTTACACTAGTCCAGGCGGCGTGTTCGGGTTACCAAAGTCAGCCTCACCCTGTGCACTGTGCGATCACATCATCGCTGTCTGACAACAAATTGGCGCCTCGCCTCGTCTCCCTCTCCGCTCCCATAGCACCAATCCATCTCCATCTCCTTCCCCATCTCACGGTGCCCCCGTGTACTATCACCTCACTTGCCTCCCCCATTACCACTATTCCCTCGCTAGCCGCTCCAGCACCGACAGCCTTCTCCCACGTAAATCAAGCCCCCCAAAACCCCACCTTCCAAACTCCACCATGGCTGAACGCGAACCGCGCAGCATCCATATGAGCCGCGATTGGAGCAATCTCCCCAGTGACATCCTCGACCTCTGTTGTTCGTGTATGGATATGTTGAGCGCCCTGCGGCTGGCTGCATGCTCGAGGGACATGCACCACGGCCATCGTCGAAGCGAGGCCTAAGCTTTTCAAGACACCCTGCTTGCTGCTATCTGGTCTTGCGAGATTGGCTCACCTTGATACGGAGGCGTACATGATGCCCCTCGACTTCAATCCGATCTCCATTAGCCAAAACTTCTTTGCAGGTATGTAGTGGGTCGCCGTACACCATTTCCCTAGACATCGATCCGATCACCATCGCCCGAAACTTCTTGGCAGGTATGTATTGGGTCGGCATGAACTCCCACTGGATGGCTTCCTTCAAAGAAGACGGTAAAAAGTTGGTGCTCGTGAACTTCCAGACCTCCCATGAGATTATCCTTCCTCCGTTGGATTATATAGAGTATTACCATCGCGGTCCAAGTCATCTAGATTACCACGTCAATTGGACGCACCTTGTTTTGCAGAAGATTGTAATCTGCCAAGTGCCCACACGACATGCGAATTACGCAGACTTCAAGCTAATTGCCTTGTTCGACCGCGGACTCGCCTATCTTTATGCCGGTGCCTTCTTTAGCTGGAGAGAACCCAGCTCGCAGTGGATCATCGTCAAAGCTGATACACACTTCTGTGATGCTATTGAACACAATGGCATCATCTACGCGATCGAAAAAGCAGATGGCACCACATATTGCTGGGACGGCGTGTGTAAGTTGTCTCCATCTCATGTTAATCATGACGCCATGACACTGTTTGAACTTTTTGTGATGATTGACATATCCCTGTTTTGGCATAATTTGAGTAGAACTATGGCAATGTATTAGAGACGTCGTAAATCATCTATATTTGGAATGAGTTAATTCATGCGATTGTGACCATGTCATTACAGCCAATTTGTACCCTGAATAATCAAACGGTTAGGAATATATGGATATTATCCTTATTTTATCTATATACTACTACTAAATATGAGTGTGTATCAAAGGCCATGTTAGTTTCCTCATTTTCACGATGTAGAAACATGCACCACACTGTTGGTTTCATCTAACCATACATTAGGGAACTAAATGTGCATATGGAGAACTCTATATTTGGAAGTAGTGAAATCCTGCAATGCTTACCATGTGTACATACCTATATTCGCCCTTCAGCAATCAATGGCTAGAATAATATCCTTACAATTGTTTTGCCCACAGAACACGAGTATATAACAATGCATTGTCTGTTAGTTAACTTGAAGAATTTGTTTGTCAGGACAGAACATGATTACATAACATGCATGACATGGTAGTTTCCTGTGAAGAATCGATTACGAGATAACATGAGTACAACCATGCATGGCACTTCTATATTTTCAAACCCAATATACATTTCCCGGTATTTTCCTCCCAGTTCCAACAGGGACATATCAATTATGTTTCTTGCATTATCCTACTCATACTCTGAACAATGTTGATCTTACATTAACAATGACTGTCCTTTTTGATATGATGTTGTGTCCCTACAGTTACTGCCCTTTGTAATCACACCACCTTTGCCAAAAACAGGGAAGCACAACTGGTTCCTCGCTCGATCAGACGATGGCAAAAGACTGATGATCATTCGGACACATGAGCCGGAAAAGTTATATTGCAAAAACCCCACTGTATACAAGCACCGTGTAATACGTGAGTATCCGGACATTGGTTGTTACGTCTATGAGCAGGACACCGGCTTGTTGGGGCCTTTAGGATTTTTTAGTTGGAGGCGGGTAAACCGCCTTGGTTCACATTCTCTGTTTCTCAGACTTAATTATCTGATGAACCAGGAGATCACCGTTGGCAAGGACCTTGATGGCAGAGAGGCTCTGTTTGCTATGGAAAACTGTGTCTACACGGCAAGCCCTAGGAGTTCGGGGAGCAAACTCCCCTGATTGTCGATGATACAGCCTGCAGCCAAAAGAAGGTGAGAATGACAAAGGCATCCAGATTAACTTTGATCCTTGGATGTCTCAATTATGACAGGTAGTGATGTGGTTCAAGCCTTCAGGTTGATAGGTAATTGGGTTGTTGCATCGAAAGGGTGGAGTACTGGTGTCTCCGGATCCTTTGGTCCTGAAGCGGGGCTGCAAATTATGATAGTGTTGGATCATCTCTTGAATGACTTTGTTGTCTTTGCTACTGGTTACGGATGGGTAGTTCTTTCTTTTGTTATGCATATTCCTTGTCATTTAGTCATCCTCGTCTATGTCACTCTTACTATGTAATAGTTGCTACATTTAGAATGGCATTCTAAATGCGGATCACGAGAGTCCTGAGGCCGCAGATGGGTGCGTTTTGGTGGTTTAGCAAGACTTCTTATGAACTATCATGTCTTGCTGATTATGTCAGTAGTAGTCACTAGTCAGTGTTTGAATGTTGCATATATCGTTGTTTCGAACTGTTTATTGTCTCGAACTACTGGTGGGCTAAATGAGGGCATCACCATTCTCCAGTGTTCAGAGTATATCTTCTTTTTCCAAGTTATATAATTTGAGCTCTGTGTCTTTTCGATGATGTACACTTGTTTGGGACAGTGAGGTGTCGTTGAATATGGGCGAGTAGTAACGCAATGCCAAACAGGTCAATTATGATTCTCAGGCCGAGCTCTCAAAAGATCCTGAAAAAAAGGCCGGGCTCTCCAGAAAAGAAAGAATAAGGACTCTTAGGCCGACATGTGGGCGCCACCGGTGTTTTCGTGCGCTTGCGCGCCGAGAGCATATTGGCGCGTGCTCAAAATTCATACTACCTTTTCATCCCAGTCTCCGCCC
This sequence comes from Aegilops bicornis, assembly GCA_021605145.1. Lineage (NCBI taxonomy): Eukaryota > Viridiplantae > Streptophyta > Magnoliopsida > Poales > Poaceae > Aegilops > Aegilops bicornis. Next base: position 23,740,900 of record CM038670.1, on the reverse strand, counting down.
TCCCCACCTCTGGAATCTCGATTCCAACCCCAGTTCCCCCAAAACCCCCACCGGTACGCCCAGTACTCAAGCGCACAAACATGTCACCGACCAACACGGATCTCCGAGCCGGAGACCCTGAGGCCCGTCCTGCCTTCGGTCGCTGCATGCTGCCGCTCAACAATGGCATGGTGGCGCTTGATGACCAGTTTGCCGGCAAAGTGCTGATGGTAACCATCAACGGCGACCGGCCTCCGTCTCGCCGGACGACCTTGTCAAAGCTCTTGTCATTGCGCACGGCATCCAAATAAGTGACTTGCTCGTCGAAGTCTGTCCGCCACCAGCTGAATTCTTCGTCATGTTCCGGACAACTTTCGACTGCAGTCGTGTGTTTGAATCTTCCCGACGTTTGTTCTGCAATGGCGCGCTGGTGATCTTTGATCGGTGGCACCCAGAATGGGGCTCGTTGCCCTCTGAGCTTGAGTTTTTAACAAAGCTTACCTTCCACGGCATGCCTCGGCGTGCTTGGAACAACGAGTCCATGAACGAGCTTATCAACAACCTTGGAGGTGAGCTCGTAAGTATATTTGTTCCTCCAGACAGCTGGGCTCTGACGGTTATGGCATGGATGAAGAAGTCGTCCACCATACCGAAGGTGATTGGTGTTGAGATACGGTGGAGGAACCGAGGTTGTACTATTAAATCGCCACCAAGGCCGCTGCGGACCACGTTAGGGATGTACCTGTATCGAGTGTTCGTGCATGTCGAAGAAGTGGTCAATCCATCAATCAAAGTCCTGCCGCCGCCGCTGGTGCCAGGGTCAGTTGACGACATCCATTACAGGAGCCAACGTCAGAATTTCCCTATGTTGCTCGGAATGATGGATGGCACAGGGCCTACTCCATCGCGCGGCGGAGGCCACTTTTTATTTGGGAGAAGAGGCAGGGCTGGCTTCCTGGATGTGCTCTAATTTGAGGTAACAACTGAATCTTGTCAGATACTAGTTAAATCCGAGCTATGGGTGTGAAGCACTCATATGCCAGTACATTTGATTGTGACATGTTCTAATTTTGTACATTATCTTTTTTTAGAAAGGGTTGTACATCAACTTAATGTGCTAGCAGAACTTATTGTGTTGTCTGTCTGTTTTCTTTGCACAACATTCAAGATATTTCCCCGTCATTGATAAATACGATGAACCGTTATGTACGACTTTGTTGGTTTCAACATAGCCCTTCCCGTAGCGATCCACTGCTTCCATCCTGATTGTGCCGCCTGCGTGAAATTTTTGTATGCAATTTAAGTGTGCTATGATTTTCTATATGATTGTGTCAAATATATAAGTTTTTACTGAGCATCAGCAACGCATATGGCTGAAAGATGTATTTACGAGCATCGACCGATGGGTCTCTCTCTCTCTCTCTCTCTCTCTCTCTCTCTCTCTCACACACACACACACACACACACACGCGCGCACACACACACGCACACACGCACAAGTGGGACCCGTTGAATTATTTATTTGCTCGTGACAGCTTTTAATTAGGTTCCACTGCAATCTAACTTTTTTCTTAAGTTATTAATTGAGCTCAGTGACTTCAAAAAGTTGTACAGAAGCCTTGTTTGGGCCTTTCCGGCGTCGCTGAATGTGGGCTGAGTAACCATGTTAGGTTGTACTATACTACACAGGCCTTTTTTTCAACATCAGCAATGCAACTGGGCCGACAGTTGTACACAATATCCGGGTCAACTTGTTATTCTCCGCCCCGCTGGGCTGCAAATTTCCTAGGAGGTATGCATTAGGCTTAACAAGAAAATGAACTTTACGAAATAATAAATTGGATGCAATTATAATAACTGGGCTGTAAGTATGCACCAAACACGTAATTAGTTTAAAATATATAATATTTTTGGAATTTGAAAATTTTAATTTCATTACTAGTTGCCCGCAATATTTCGTTGGATTTTAACGTAATACAACTTTATTTTGAAATTATATTTAACCTGACTAGAAATTTCTGATAAAAATATTTCGGATCCCATCAAAATGTGGGAATTTTTTTTAATTCTGTTTTGAGCGGTTGTTTGAAATTATTAATCGTTGTCCTCGCTAGAAGTTGGGATGTACTTTTAACAAACTGTAAATGGGCTGTAGTAAATTCCATTAGAATTAAAAAATGGGCTGTACATTCTTACAAATCGCAAATGGGCTATATGTTCTCTGCCAAATCCGAGTTGTGGGCCTATTAAGTTGACGCGTACCAAGGGCTTTGTCTTTGCTAAAAAAAACAAGGGCTTTGTCAACTTAGTCAATATAAACGATTCTAGCTGCAGTGATGGTACGATATCCATCCAACGGACGTAGTGATTCTTCAACCTCTGGTATTCTTGCTCCAGCCGCCCAAAGCAGCGTCGGTCGTGCCGCATGCTCCTGCCTCCCGTGGTCGGCTGTGCTGCCGCGGAGGCCTCACCGCCCCCTACTATTCCCACCGCTGGCCAGGCCCTGCGGCGACGGCAGCCTCACACCGCAGCCGAACCAGTGAACCCTCGTACTCCTCTCCGCGCGGGCTTCCGCTGCCGCGTCTTCCCCGGCTCCCCGTCGTCCCCTTCCTAGGCCTCGCCGTCGTCCACCGCCGTGGTGCTCTCGGCGCGGCGTGGTTAACGTGGTCAAGGAACGACTTCCATCGGACGTGGACTGTACGTGGAGAGGCTGACAGCTGGGTCCACGGCCGCAGCAAGGAAGTGCCTCCTTATTACGCGGAAAATAATGATTCCTCCACCTGACAGCTGGGACCCACCGGACGGGCCACTGTATTTCGTGAAAAAAACGTTTCCCCCTGACTGCTGGGACCCACCAGCTACATCTTTGCAAGCAAGGAAGTGCGTCCGAAAAAAAAAACGATTCGCCCCCCTGACTGCTGGGATCCACCAGTTGCATCTTCGCACGCAAGGAAGTGCCTGACAGTCGGGACCCACCTGGTCGAAGCGTACGTAGCATTGCCATTATGGTCGCAAACGTGTACGCACATACTGGTGGATGTAGAGGCGCACATGTATCGTAGTAAAGGCGCGCACGTGTCGTAGTAGAGGCGCGCACGTAGTATGTACACGTACGTACAACGGCCAGCGTGCAAGAAAGAAAATATAGCCACTTCTGTGTACATACGGGCGGGGTCTAGAACGCCTACTCGCACATGCGTACGGCCAGGGCTCGTGTACATGGCTGGGTCGGAACGGAGAAACAGCGTCGTAAATGTCGTGTTCATGGGGAGCCAACTGGCTGGGTCGGAATGGAATGCGTCGTCGTGTTCATCGAGAGGGCTTGGACGGAACAGGCGATGGAAACGAGGCCTGGCGTACCGCAGAACGGAGGAAACGGCCTTGTGTTCGACCGGCCACATTCGAAACAGTATCCTGTTCATCGGGAGGGATCTCGCGTACCGCAAAACGGAGGAAATGGACCTCCTACGGTCGGAACGGGGGTCCTGTTGATCGGGAGGGGTGTGGTGTACCGCAAAACGAACGAAATAGACTTGTGTTGGAGCGCTACGGTCGAAACGGGGGTCTTGTTCATCGAGAGGGATGTGGCATACCGCAAAACGGGACTCCACGGGATACTATTCATCTCCATCGTTGACCTGCTTCAGCCTCCACGGGCTACTGTTCATCCACCGTTGACCTCCTCCAGCCTCCACCTGCACTGTTCATCCATGGTCTCCTATTCATCCAGCCTCCACCGCGCGCTACTCCACCGGCTACTATTCAATCACCCCTCAATGGGCTCCTGTTCAACCACCCCTCCACGGGCTACTGTTCATCCACCCATCCACTGTCTACTGTTCATCCAGCCCTCCACGAGGTTGTCCTATTCATCTAGCCCTCCACGGGGTCCTGTTCATCCAGCCCCAACCGGCTTGATTGATCGGGGTCCTGTTCATCCAGAGGCAACGCCATGGGTCCTGTTCATCCACTCCCACCGCTCACTGTTCAACCAAACCCCCCCCCCCCCCCCCCCCCGCAACGCTCATTGTGCATCTAGAGAGGCAGCTGTTGGAAATATGCCCTAGAGGCAATAATAAAATGATTATTATTGTATTTCCTTGTTCATGATAATTGTCTATTATTCATGCTATAATTGTATTGACCGGAAACCGCAATACATGTGTGAATACATAGACCACAACATGCTCCTAGTGAGCCTCTAGTTGACTAGCTCGTTGATCAACAGATGGTCAGGTTTTCCTGACCATGGACATTGGATGTCATTGATAACGGGATAACATCATTAGGAGAATGATGTGATGGACAAGACCCAATCCTAATCCTAGCACAAGATCGTGTAGTTCGTATGCTAAAGCTTTTCTAATTGTCAAGTATCTTCTCCTTAGACCATGAGATTGTGCAACTCCCGGATATCGTAGGAATGCTTTGGGTGTACCAAACGTCACAACGTAACTGGGTGGCTATAAAGGTGCACTACGGGTATCTCCGAAAGTGTCTGTTGGGTTGGCACGAATCGAGGCGGGATTTGTCACTCCGTGTGACGGAGAGGTATCTCTGGGCCCACTTTCGGTAAGACATCATCATAATGTGCACAATGTGATCAAGGAGTTGATCGCGGGATGATGTGTTACGGAACGACTAAAGGGACTTGCTGGTAACGATATTGAACAAGGTATCGGGATACCGACGATCGAATCTCGGGCAAGTACTATACCGGTAGACAAAGGGAATTGCATACAGGATTGATTGAATCCTCGACATCGTGGTTCATTCGATGAGATCATCATTGAACATGTGGGAGCCAACATGGGTATCCAGATCCCGTTGTTGGTTATTGACCGGAGAGTCGTCTCGGTCATGTCTACGGGTCTCCCAAACCCGTAGGGTCTACACACTTAAGGTTCGGTGACGCTAGGGCTGTAGAGATATTAGTATGCGGTAACCCGTAAGATGTTCGGAGTCCCGGATGAGATCCCGGATGTCATGAGGTGTTCAGGAATGGTCCGGAGGTAAAGATTTGTATATAGGAAGTCCAGTTTGGGCCATCGGGAAAGTTTCTGGGTCACCGGTATTGTACCGGGATCACCGGAAGAGTCCCGGGGGTCCACCGGGTAGGGCCACCTATCCCGGAGGGCCACATGGACTGAAGTGGGAAGGGAACCAGCCCCTGGTGAGCTGGTTCGCCCCCTTGGGCCTCCCCCTACGCCTAGGGTTGGAAACCCTAGGGGTGGGGGCGCCCCACTTGGCTTGGGGGGCAAGTTTCCACCTTGGCCGCCGCCCCCCTTGGAGATGGGATCTCCTAGGGCTGGCGCCTCCCTAGGATTCCTATATATAGTGGGGGGAGGGAGGGCAGCCGCACCCTAGCCCCTGGCGCCTCTCTCTCCCTCCCGTGACACCTCTCCCTCTCGCTGAGCTTGGCGAAGCACTGCTGAGATCGCCGCTGCTTCCACCACCACGCCGTCGTGCTGCTGGATCACCATCAACCTCTCCTTCCCCTAGATGGATCAAGAAGGAGGAGACGTCTTCCCAACCATACGTGTGTTGAACGCGGAGGTGCCGTCCGTTCGGCGCTAGGATCATCGGTGATTAGGATCACGACGAGTACGACTCCATCAACCCCGTTCTCTTGAACGCTTCCGCTCGCGATCTACAAGGGTATGTAGATGCACTCCCCTTCCCCTCATTGGTAGATTACTCCATAGATTGATCTTGGTGATGCGTAGAAAATTTTGAATTTCTGCTACGTTCCCCAAAAGTGGCATCATGAGCTAGGTCTATGCGTAGTTTCTATGCACGAGTAGAACACAAGTTGTTGTGGGCGTTGATTTTGTTCAATATGATTACCGTTACTAGTCCAATCTTGTTTTGACGGTATTGTGGGATGAAGTGGCCCGGACCGACCTTACACGTACACTTACGTGAGATAGGTTCCACCGACTGACATGCACTTGTTGCATAAGGTGGCTAGCGGGTGCCAGTCTCTCCCACTTTAGTCGGATCGGATTCGACGAAAAGGGTCCTTATGAAGGGTAAATAGCAATTGGCATATCATGTTGTGGTTTTGCGTAGGTAAGAAACGTTCTTGCTAGAAACCCATAGCAGCCACGTAAAACATGCAAACAACAATTAGAGGACGTCTAACTTGTTTTTGCAGGGTAAGCTATGTGATGTGATATGGCCAAAAGAATGTGATGAATGATATGTGATGTATGAGATTGATCACGTTCTTGTAATAGGAATCACGACTAGCATGTCGATGAGTATGACAACTGGCAGGAGCCATAGGAGTTGTCTTTATTTATTGTATAACCTGCATGTCACTGAATAACGCCATGTAATTACTTTACTTCATTGCTAAACCGTTAGGCATAGTAGTAGAAGTAAAAGTTGGCGAGACAACTTCATGGAGACACGATGATGGAGATCATTATGATGGAGATCATGGTGTCATGCCGGTGACGATGATGATCATGGAGCCCCGAAGATGGAGATCAGAAGGAGCAAAATGATATTGGCCATATCATGTCACTTTTTGATTGCATGTGATGTTTATTATGTTTATGCATCTTATTTGCTTCGAACGACGGTAGTAAATAAGATGATCCCTCATAATAATTTCAAGAAAGTGTTCCCCCTAAGTATGCACCGTTGCGAAAGTTCGTTGTTTCAAAGCACCACGTGATGATCGGGTGTGACAGATTCTAACATTCACATACAACGGGTGTAAGCCAGATTTACACACGCGAAACACTTAGGTTGACTTGACGAGCCTAGCATGTTCAGACATGGCCTCGGAACACAAGAGACCGAAAGGTCGAACATGAGTCGTATAGTGGATACGATCAACATGAAGATGTTCACCGATGATGACTAGTCTATCTCACGTGATGATCGGACACGACCTAGTTGACTCGGATCATGTATCACTTAGATGACTAGATCGATGTGTATCTGAGTGGGAGTTCATAAGATGAACTTAATTATACTGAACATAGAAAAAAGGTCTTTGCAAATTATGTCGTAGCTCGCATTTTAGTTCTACTGTTTTAGATATGTTCCTAGAGAAAATTTAGTTGAAAGTTGATAGTAGCAATTTTGCGGACTAGGTCCGTAAACTGAGGATTGTCCTCATTGCTGCGTAGAAGGCTTATGTCCTTAATGCACCGCTCGGTGTGCTGAACCTCAAACATCGTCTTTGGATGTTGCGAACATCTGACATACATGTTTTGATGACTACGTGATAGTTCAGTAATGTTAAATGGTTTAGAATTGAGGCACCAAAGACGATTTTGAAACGTCACGGAACATATGAGATGTTCTGAGGGCTGAAATTGGGATTTCAGGCTCGTGTCCACGTCTAGAGGTATAAGACCTCCGACGAGTTTTCTAGCCTACAAACTAAGGGAGAAAATCTCAATCGTTGAGCTTGTACTCAGATTGTCTGGGTACAACAATCAGTTGAATCAAGTGGGAGTTAATCTTCCAAATGAGATAGTGATGTTTCTCCAAAGATATTGCCACCAAGCTACTAGAGCTTCGTGATGAACTATAACATATCAGGGATAGATATGATGATCCTTGAAATATTCGCGATGTTTGACACCACGAATGTAAAAATCAAGAACGAGCATCAATTGTTGATGGTTAGTGAAACCACTAGTTTCAAGAAGGGCAAGGGCAAGAAGGGGTACTTCATGAAATGGAAAATCAGTTGCTGCTCCAGTGAAGAAATCCAGGGTTGAACCTAGACCCGAGACTAAGTGCTTCTGTAATGAGGGAACGAACACTAAAGCAGAACTACCCTAGATACTTGGTAGATGAGAAGGCTGGCAAGGTTGATAGAAGTATATTGGATATACATTGAATTAAATGTGTACTTTACTAGTACTCCTAGTAGCACCAGGGTATTAAGATACCGGTTCGGTTGCTAAGTGTTAGTAACTCGGAATAAAAGAGCTACGGAATAAACGGAGACTAGCTAAAGGTGAGATGACGATGTGTGTTGGAAGTGTTTCCAAGGTTGATGTGATCAAGCATCGCCTTCTCCGTCTACCATCGAGATTGGTGTTAAACCTAAATAATTGTTATTTGGTGTTTATGTTGAGCATAGACATGATTGGATTATGTCTATACTTGTCTGATTATTCATTTAAGGAGAATAATGGTTACTCTATTTATTTGAATAATACCTTCAATGATCTTGCACCTAAAAGAATGGTTTATTGAATCTCGGTCGTAGTGATACACATTTTCATGCCAAAAGATATAAGATAGTAATGAGAGTACCACTTACTTGTGGCACTGCCATGTAAGTCATATTGGTATAAAACGCATGAAGAAGCTCCATGTTGATGGATCTTTGGACTCACTCGTTTTTTAAAAGTTTGAGACATGCGCACCATGTCTATTGGTGTATACGCATGAAGAAACTCCATGCAGATGGATCATTTGGACTCACTTGATTTTGAATCACTTGAGATATGCAAATCATACCACATGGGCAAGATGAGTGAAAAGCCTCGTTTTGGTAAGATGGAACAAGAGAGCAACTTGTTGGAAGTAATACATTTTGATGTGTGCTGTCCAATGAGTGCCGAGGCACGTGATGGATATCGTTATGTTCTTACTTCACAGATGATTTGAGTAGATGCTTTGAGTATATTTACTTGATAAAACACAAGCCTGAATTATTGAAAGGTTCAAGTAATTTCAGAGTGAAGTTGAAGATCATCGTGACAATAGGATAAAATGTCTATGATACGATCATAGAGATGAATATCTGAGTGACGAGTTTGGTAGACAATTAATACCTTGTGGAAATTGTTTCACAACTGACACTGCCTGGAACACCATAGTGTGATGGTGTGTCCGAACATCATAGATGCACCCTACTGGATATGGGGCATACCATGATGTCTCTTATCGAATTACCACTATCGTTCATGGGTTAGGCATTAGAGACAACCGCATTCACTTTAAATAGGGTACCACGTAATTCCGTTGAGATGACACCGTGTGAACTATGGTTTAGAGAAACCTAAGCTGTCGTTTCTTGAAAGTTCGGGGCTGCGATGCTTATGTTAAAAAGTTTCATGCTGATAAGCTCGAACCCCAAGCGGATAAATTAATCTTCATAGGACACCCAAAATAGTTGGGTATACCTCCTAATTCAGATCCGGAAGCAAAAGTGATTGTTTCTAAAAACGGGTCCTTTCTCGAGGAAAGGTTTCTCTTGAAACAATTGAGTGGGAGGATGGTGGAAACTTGATGAGGAAGTTGATGATAGTGATCATGAAACTTTGGATCAATTCACTACCAAACCTCGTAGGACGACAAGGACAGGTACTGCTTCAGAGTGGTATGGTAATCCTGTCTTGGAGGTCATGTTGCTAGACAACAATGAACCTACGAGCAATGCAGAAGCGATGGTGGGCCCGGAAATGGCTCGAGGCCATAAAATCCGAGAGAGGATCCATGTATGAAAACAAAGTGTAGACTTTGGAAGAACTACTTGATGGTCGTAAGGCTGTTGGGTACATATGGATTTTAAAAAGGAAGACGGACAATGATGGTAAGTATCACACTACTAGGAAAAGGCCTACTAATGGCGCACCTAATTTGGCCATTAATGGCGCATTAGTGGTGCGCCATTAGTGCCACGCCATTAGTATATTTTACTAATGGCGCACCACTGGTGCGCCATTAGTATCTCAGTATACTAATGGCGGACCTCGATGCGCCATTAGTATATACAAGGCGCTTATTGGTATGCCTCCTGAGGGGCCATGTATACCAGTGCTTTGGCATACTAATGGCGCACAACAACAAGATGCGCCATTAGTAACTTCGGCATACTAATGGCGCACTATTTAATGATGCGCCATTAGTATCCTTTGGCATACTAATGGCGCACTGTAATGTGATGCGCCACTAGTATGAATATTAGGTTTTTTTTTATTTTTTAATTTTCTGTTTTTTGCACAGGTTACAAAATGTATAATTGGACAAAATATAGACAGCACACATCAACAACAGATTCATCGAATACAATAGAAGATTAGTCTCTGAATACAATTCATCATATTAGTCTCCGAATACAATTCATCATATTAGTCTCCGAATTGAAAAGACCGAACAAAGATAGAACATTATATTACAAGTCTTGAGACCGCGAGTAGCGAGTTTGTCTTCACATTACAAGTCGATATCGATCATCTAAACTACCATCACATAGAAGAGAGCTGCAGTCATCACGATGAGCATCATCATGATGAAACTCGTCTTCATCCGATTCCTCCAACGCTCCCTCCCATCTCCCGCTAGATAGCGGGCGTATCTAGATTCGGCCTCGGCCCTAGTGGTGTACCCTTTGTAACTGTTACCGCTGAATCGGTGAACCTGTGTCCGACACTCCTCCCAGTCGTCGTAGACTCCGGGAACCTTACCCTTGTACACGACATACGATGGCATCGCTATGAACTAGCCAAACGAAACGTTAGTACCAATTCACAGACAATACATAAGCAGTATATAAGTATGCAACAGAACGATCGGAAGAGAAAAGCAAGACATTAATAGCATCGATTACATCTAAGTTGAACGACTCTCGAAACCAAAGAGACATACTACAAGGTCATTAAAGTTTAATTACAACATGAGCCAATCGATGTTTGAGAACTAGACACAACATCACTGCTTTCGACTCGACTCAAGGGACCGGAGGCGTGGATGAAGCCGCCGTCTATCGTGGGAGTCATGAAATAACGGGCGTTGTCGACTGCATTTGTAGCATTGTGTCGATGTCACTGTTGGACGGTTGATTTCTGAGGTAGAACTGCCCCGAGGTACGAAGGACATCTTGATGGATGATTTCCGCAAACTCCGATTGGATGCAAAAGAATTCTTGTCTGATGTCCCCGTCCTGGATTGCCGACACGCTCGCGGCCCAATTTTGAGTTTACTCCGTAGCAGAAGTTGATGATGGTCCCGTACGATCTCCCGCATGTGATGGATGGCGTAGTAGGCACCCTTCTGACCGCCAGGCGGCTGCTTGACGCAGCAGAACATCGTATTGTGGGAGAACACGTGCTTGCCGTACTTACGAATAGGCACGGTGAAGGTGCCTCCAGATTTGGCGTGGCAGGAGAACATCATCAAGAACCTTCTTGACATTTGTGTAGTCTACGTTCGACTGACGGTCCAGGTCGAAATACGTGGCCATGGAATATTTGGGGCTTAGGAGGATGAGCGTGCAATGTGTGTCACTGCAGAAAACATGGAACGTTAAAAGAAAAACGATCGAAATCTAAGAATTCATATGTTACGGGGCGGTTGAGGGGAGGACTTACTCGGGAAAGTAAGGCACGAGGAAGTTATCCTTATCTTGGTTTGCCAGAATGACGCCTTCGAGGTAAGAACTCGCGACTTGCCGGTCCCCAGCGCTGCCCAAGATCTTGGCATGCATGTAGAAGGGGTCGACTATCACGATGTCCGGGGTCTTGTCGCGAATGATCCGCATCTCCATACTCAGCGAAAATAGCTAAACAAAGGTGTAGTGCAGCGGATGAAGGTTCAACATAGCGTGGATGTCATCAAACCGCTGGACGATCGTACGCCCGATGGAGTTATCCACAAAGCCCTTGCCCTCTGGCACCTTGGCCGCGAAAACCGGGTATGCCACATCCTTCTCTCTGAGACGCCGCTTCTCCAAAGAAAGAACACTGTCATGCAGACTCCGCATAGCACCGGTTGTAGCATCGAGCATATTTGTCTGTAGCATCGCCCTACCCGCCACATGCACCCTCCTCGAGATATCCTCAGGTGAAGGTGGCCCGTCCTGAGCACGGATCGTACTCGGTGCCGGCTGGCTAGCACCCTTGTTAGTCTTTATTTTGCGTGCCTTCATCTTCTCCTGTAATGGGACCGAGTTCTGCTCACAGACCGCCTTCTTGAGTGTGTTGGCGCTGATAACATTTCGCACCTCGCCTATTTGAGGCTTGGTGAAGTCGGCAGCTGGAGGTGTCTCCTGAGAGCTGAACGGAAGACGACGCCTGTTGCAACTTGGCTTCTCCGCGGTACCAGCTAGATCACGCACGTCTTTTCTTGGGCTGGGTTCTTGAGAAGGAGGCCCGATGAAGTCGCCACCGTACCCATGATCGGCAAAGTACTGATTGACGTTGCCAAATGTATCGTCGTTGTCGTCGTTCTGATCCTGTGACATATGCATGTTTGGATCCAGTGGCATAGGGATGTCCAGCACCGTTGCGGCGGTCTTGCCATGGGGCCGACTTGGCGCCGGCACGACTGGCGGTGTTGTCTTTGGGGTGGTGTCCCCCGCCCCCAATCAAATCTGGCTCTTCGCCAAAGCGAGGGCCAGCTCAGCAGGCCGAGGGTCATCACGTCATCATCGTCGGCCCCGACGGGTCGAATCGGAGGTAACAACGGGTCGCAGCCTGGCAGCACCCGAACAAGTTGAACCCTAAACAAGTTGGGTGGCATCTGGGTACCGTGGAACAAGGGGTTGCCCAGTTGAACGATTTTTCCCTTGGCGACATCGACCAACTCATTGTTCACGAAGTGCAGGAGAGTGCACGGAACGTCGGTGGCGCACTGCGAAAACATGTAGGGCGGCAGGGATGCCCAGTAAAAGGCAAGGAGATGAAGTCCTCGGCCGAGAGAGGCTTAATTAGTTACCGCGATGATGGCGTCGAGCTCGGCTAATGTCGAGGCACCGCCAACGGCGTCTGCGATTGACGGAGGGGCCGCTTGCTGCAGAGGTGGCGGCCGGCGTACACCCGGGTGCATTAAGCTCCCATGCCGGCGTCGGAGACACCAATGCCGCCTCCGCCGGAGACACCAATGGCCCCTCCATCGCGTTCTGCGAGTTGCTGGCCGTGAAGCTAGGAATCGGGGGCGGCCCCTGTTGGCCGCCCGCAATCCACACACTCAACCCCTCGATCAAGGTAGGCACAATGGCGGTGATCGTCGCTCCGAGTTGTTGTTGCACTTGCTCTTGGACAATCTCCGGAATCAGCGCCACCTGTGCCTTGAGTTCTTGAACCTCGCGCGCCTGGCTTTCCGAGCTGGTATTTTTCTCCTTTCGCCCACAAGTATTATAGTACGATGACCATTTTGTGGACAAGCCTTCGCCGGCCACACGACCAGCTGACGTCGGCTTACTGAGCTTATCCTTGTTCTTCATTACATTCAATGCCCTATTTAGAGTGGTGTCCCAAGGTTGCTCTTAGTCGACCCCGCCATCTGCTTTCAGTCGCCTGCGGAAGGAATGTGAACCATTTAGAAATTTGGCTTCATTAATTAGAATGCAACCATATGGAGCTAATTACGCGGGGGTGTATTCCTTACCAGAACAAGCTCAAGCACCCTGGTCTTTGGATCCGTGGTAAGCTCCTTTGTTTTCGGGTCCTTCTTGTACCGGGCCCTGACAAAGTTCCTGGTTTGCTTGTCACCGTATTTATCGAAGAGGGGCGGTAAGCCTTGCTCGGCGCGGTCCGCCTCCTCCTTGTCCCATATAGGCTCCGCCACTCTGTAACCGCCGGGACCGAGTGTGTGTTCCCCTAAGTTCAGGTCCCGCATTTCTTTCCCCCACTGACTTGATTCGGGGTTTGCGGTGCTCCAGCAATTGATCTTGAAGTTGTTGTAGTCATCTTCGGTGATCGAAGGATTTTTCTCCTTGATCTTCTCATAACTCTCACCTTTCTCGATCATTCTCTTCACATTGCTTTTCCAAGTAGACAGGGCCTTGCTCATCTTCGTGAGGGAAACATTGTTCACTTTATTCCCTTTGAGGCTTGTGTTTTCAAATTCAGCGGGGAACTTGTATCGTTCGTGCAGCTTCGTGAAGAGGAGGTTGCGCAAATTCCCTCGTTCAGGATGCCTCAGGTTCTCGGTGTTGATCGAGACGGTGCTCCGGAGAATGCACCCGAGCTGAAGCGAGTCCCGCTTGACTATTTGTTCGGGCGCCGTTGGATTCCCATCGGAGTCCACTTCAGTAACTTCCTCCTTGAGGGTGCGGAACGCAGTCGGCGCCGGTCCTTCCGTTGCCTCTTCGGTTGTCTCCGCCATCCGTGCGTGCGCCCCCATCATCGATGGTGGCATCTCGGCGGCACCATCGGTGGTGGCATCAGTTAGGTCATCCTCGGCGGTACCATCGGTGGTCTCGTGGATCGGTGGGGAAGGCGGCGTCCTCATACAAGTGAGGTTGTTCCTCCATCTCTGGGACAGCTCGAGAATGCCTTGCCGCCTGAACCCCGGCCTCATCTTTGTTGGCCATGTTTCTCTCTAAATAGGAACAAAGTTTGGTCAAAAAGTTGGTTATTGTCAAGGAACAAGATCATGGTCTCATCATTTAGGGTTTGTCGACACCGAGGCATCCTAAAAGCTAAGCTTTTATCATTTAGGGTTTTTCGACGCCGAGGCACCCTAAAGGCCTAAGCTTTCATCATTAGTCACAAGTACCCCGGCCCATGCATTAGTCACAAGTACCCCATATGTCCTATTTTTAGCAAAGTCATGCTAAAATTCACGGAAAAATTCAGCATGACCTTTGCTGAAAATAGGACATATGGAGTACCAATTCTTTGGAACGGAAGTTAATCGACATTCCAGCAAACTTAAGGGCCTCTCGGGTGGACAAGGCAAAAAAGGCCTCCATCACAACATGGAAAATACATTGGCATGTGAAGAGGTGAAACAATATATGCATCTCCAAGCAGTATCATTCAACATTTTGTCCTCTGTTTTTGCTAACTGCTACACATACCCCCAAGTGAACCACCACAACATCTAAAAGCTAACAATTGTTTTTGCTTATATAATCAGACTTTTTGTGCTAAAAAAACCATAGAACAATTGCTCCAAATTTCTAAATAAACTGCCATTTCATATCATATCTTATTGCCAATGTGCCACAAGCAACATTAATTCAGAGAACTGCCTATAGAACAACACGCAAATAGATGAGAAATCACAAACAACAAAAGGCTAACCACCTTCTATCCGACACAACAAAACGACTCTGCAAATTAATTAGTTACCCACCAACAAATGAGACAGGAGCCAACAAACAAGTATACCATGCCACCTCTGTGAATCCAAGCATGCATCTCTATGATTTATGATTTAGAAATAGACGAGATCTCTATGGTGTGGATCAATCTTGAACAATGTGAACAACGGTACAAATTCAGTTTCACAAGAGCATCAGGTCTGAACCTTTGGTACACATCTTAAGGAGCCTGGGAGCTTTGAATAGCATGCCACATACTCCCTCTGTCTCATAATATAAGACGTTTTGGACACTGACAGTGTCAAAAAACGCCTTATATTATGTTACAGAGGTAGTAATTTATAATGTCAGTCCAAGTCCAAGCCTGCTGCAAAGCTATTATATCTCCTCTCATTTTCAGTTCAGAACAACCCACAATGAATTATCAAATCCCCAATATATACCACCACTATACTCCTGTAAAGAATCAGCCGAGTCTCATCAGGAGCAACATGAAAAATACTAATATCTCAGTTGTTACACTTCATTCGCTTAAGCAGCAAACAAATTAACCTATGTTTGTTGTAGCCCAGAGAGGAGGAAGAATAGAAGGGGGTGGGGGACTCACCTATGTTTGTTGTAGCCGAGGCTGAAGCACCACCAGTCAGAGCCGAGGCGACGTGGCCCTCCTCTCCCGGCGTCGTCCTCGTCCTGGTCGCTCACCGGTGCGCTCTACATGAAACACAGGCGACACGAGGGTCAGCTAGATGGAGACAGGAGGTACAAGAAGGATCCACAGCAGCAGCACCTTCTCCTCCTTGGATGAAAGGGAACTCACCAGGGTGAGGCGTCGAGGCGTCGAGGCGGCGTCGGGTCGGCGTCGAGGCGTCGAGGAGGCTGGGCGGCGCCGAGGCGGGGCAGCAGCGTCGGGAGAGGAGATGGGAAGGGATTGAGGCGAGGGCGAGGAGAGAGAGGGATCGGTTTGGGCCGGGGAGGAAATATGGATGGGGCGGCACAATACTAATGGCGCACCACACCTCGGTGCGCCATAAGTACATCCATACTAATGGCGCACCTCGCCCTGGTGCGCCATTAGTATTTTTTTTGATTTCTGCTCGAGCCAACAGGTTATCTTCCACCTGACCTGATCCACATCAAGTTCCCTCTACTAGCTCGACTGGTCAGCAGCCAGTTCTCACACCAGGAGGTCCTGGGTTCGATTCCCAGGCTCCACAATTTTTTTTATGCATTTAAAATGCTGTGTGATACTTATTTGTGATTAAATATGTTCAAACTTGTTTAAATCATAACAGTAATATTCTTTTTATAAGACAGTAATAATTTTTTAAAAAATATCATCAAACAGTAATGTCGGTGGAGCGGGGGAGGGTGCGGGTGTGGGGGTGTGGCGGCGGTTGAGTAGGGGAATCGAGGTGCGGGGGTCGGCGGCGGCCGGTGGACCGGGGGGTGGTCGGCGGCAAGGGGGGCCGGATCTGGCGAGGTGGGATAGCGATCGAGATGGAGGGGGATCAAGATCGAGTGTCCATGAAATTTAAAAATATTCATGATAGTTCAAAAAGTGCCGATGAAATACAATCGAGAAATGAATGCTACGATTTAAATACAATCAATCTTGGCTAGCTATCTATTCACAATCTTCTTGCCCTTCTTTTTCGCAAATGGAGTTCTTACGTGGAGCAGACGTCCTTTAGGTAGGGTGGTCCTGCTTCTTCTTGTGGTGTATGCTGCTACTTCCTCATCGTCGTCATGTTCTATCCTCGGGTCGCCGTACTTGTCGAAGTCTTGCTCATTGGCTACTCGATACATTCCGATGATCTTCCTTTTGCCTCTCCTCACGACAACACGACTGGGCTTTGACGGGTCGGTAATGAAGAAGCATTGGTCGACTTGGGAAGCCAGTACCCATGGCTCATTTTTCGCGGTGTCGTTTGCGCCCATGATCTTGGATTTAACCCGGGTATAACCATGGTGGTGAAATACCGGTCTTCTTTTAGGACGCTCTTAGCCCATCGACACGGAACATCGGGACCTTCTCTCCGGTGTAGCTCAGCTCCCAGATCTCCTCGATCCTTCCGTAGTATCTGTCATTGTCATTACGGTGTAGGATTCCATCGTTACCCGGAGTTACGATAACCATCGCTCTTCATGTCCTTGGCCTCGGTGTAGAATGTGTATCCGTTGATATAAATGCGCCTCATAGGTCATCAGGTTGTGCTCGGCATACTGTGACAAGGCGAATATGAGTTGTTCTTCCGCGGAAGAATCCTCATGTAAAGATGCAACGAAGCTTACGCTTGAACCAACGCGTGAAACATGAGTTGTGCTCTTTGATTATATCTTCGTCCGTCCTCTGTTGGCCTCGGTCATTGTATGTCTTCTTAATAAAGGTTTTGTGCTCTACCACCCAAGGATCGACCATGTCTATGTGTTGTAGCGCGACTAGGTTTGCTCTTTCAAAGTCGTGAAGTCGACCCTCTAAGTTGACATGCATTTCATGGCGACCCTCACGGTGACCCCATCCGGCGAGCCTGCCGAGGTGCTGTTGACAGGCGGACAAGCGGGGTTCTCAATGCCTAGATAATTCGTGCAGTAGGAGATGCACTCTTGATTCGAAAGCCCTGGCTACACTTCCCTCTGGGCGTGACATGTTGCGAACGTATCCTTTGATGACACCATTCATCCTTTCAAAGCGGCATCATCTTTGTCAGGAGCGTCGGCCGAGTTGGATGACATCCTCCACTATATGGACCAGCAGATGCACCATAACGTCGAAGAATGCGGGCGGAAGTACATCTCAAGCTCGCATAGTATCACCACGATCTATTCCTGTAGCCTTCGAGTTGCCTCACGCCAATCGACTTCCGAGAGATGGCGTCGAAAAAAGTTGCATAGGCCAAATAGCGTTTCACGGACGTGCGCGTCCATGATCCCACGGATTGCAAGCTGGAAGTATCTGCGTCATCATCAAGACGTGATGATCGTGAGACTTCATCCCACTGAACTTCTGCTTCGCTGGGTCTAGGTATCTGCTTATCTTCCCCGCATAACTGTAAGGAAGTTTTACTCCTAGGAGGCAGGTGAAAAACTGCTCGATCTCCTCCTGACTTAGAGTGAAGCCGTCGGGAGGGTAGTCATTTCCGGTCTTCTTCGCCTTTTTGCCTTTGCGACGACTTACTGTGTCCTGCTTCCCCTCATCATCATCATCATCATCATCATCATCATCATCATTAGCGTGAAGCTCCTGCCTGATGCCTATTGATTTCAAGTCTGCCCTTGCTTTCGGCCCATCTTTGGTCCTCTCTGGCATGTTGAGCAGGGTACCAAGCAGACTCTCGCACACGTTCTTCGTGATATGCATGACATCAAGGCTGTGAGGCACACGGTCGATCTTCCAATACGTCAAGTCCCCGAAAACAGACCTCGTTTTCCATACCTTGATGAGCGGCTCTGGCGCCTTCGCTTCTTTCCGGTTACGGCGCCTTTTGCTTCTTTCCGGCGGTGGGCAGTCTTTCCAATTTTTCAACAGCTTGTCTATTTCCTCGCCGCTCCTCGTACAGGCGTTTTCGAGTTCGGTTTCACCATCGAACAGATCCTTGCGTTTCCTCCACGGGTCATCGTCAAGCTTGTCTATCCCATGAACACGGTTTTCGAAGACCGGGATCTCTATCTAGCTGGCGTCGTTGTGTCATCCATGCACCTTACGCATCCAGAAAATCCGTGGACTACCTGCCCCGCGAGATATCCGTAACCGAGATAGTCGTGCACCGCCGTGAGCAGTGCGGCTCTCATAGGGAAATATTCTTTCTCTGCGCGTCCCACGTATTGGCTGGCGTTTTCCCAGCGTGTCAAGCTCCTCTTTCAGCAGCCCGGATCTGATTGATGTCGTTCCTGGTTGTTTCGGTCCTTCAATTAGCATACTCATGTGAATGTACTTCCTCTTCATGCACAACCAGGGGGGAAGGTTGTACATCCACACAAACACAGGCCAGGTGCTATGTGTGCTTCTCTGCCTGCCAAACGGATTGACTCCATCGGTGCTCGTGCCCAGCACGATGTTCCTTGGATCGTTCCCAAATTCTAGGTCTTCGAAGTTCAACGCTTGCCACTGGCTCGCATTCTTAGGGTGACTCAGCATCTTGTCTTTCTTATCTATCTCCGGATCATTTGCGTCATCTTCTCGCTTCTTCTCCTCCCTATCCGCGTGCCAACGCAGGAGCTTTGCTACCTTAGGGTCCACGAAATACCGCTGCAGATGAGGAGTGATCGGAAAGTACCACACCAGTTTTCGAGGAGCTTTCTTCCTCTTCTTGTATCGAGTGACGCTGCACACCGGACATATGGTAGACTCCGCGTGCTCGTCCTGATAAATGATGCAATTGTTCATGCACACATGGTATTTCACGTGCGGTAAATCCAGAGGACACACGATTTTCTTCGCCTCCTCCAAACTGGTCGGGCACTTGTTCCCCTTGGGAAGGCGTTCGTGCGAATGACATGTTCTCGTCGAAGCATGCATCGGTCATTTTGTGTTTTACCTTCATCTCCAGAGCCATGAGCGTTACTTTCAGGCGGCTATCCTCGGGCCTGCATCCTTCATACAATGGAGTAACCGCGTCTAACTCAAAAACCTATTCATGATGCCTTCGGTCATTGTGCGGACCATGGTCGCCTGTGGGGTAGAGCAAAACGATATTTTAGAACCACGAAAAAAATTGGCATGACTTTCCCTAAAAATAGGACCAAAAAGAATGCTTAATGCCAAAATTCTGTGAAGCGGAAATGAATCAACATTCCGGCAAAAAATTGGCAACTATCGCATTTCAAATACCGGTACACCTCCAAACACAAACACATATGCAACACCACAAACATATGCAACACCACGAGCATACATAGATCTAGCTAGGCCATAAAAAGTGCATGTGCACATTGTTGTAGGGAGAACAACATAAATATAGCTTCCCCTTACTTACCTATCAAAACAAGGTAATTTAACCACTTAATTTGAATGAATCTATGGTGGAAATGAGGTGAAAAGAGGAGGCACCCGAGACAAGGAGGAGGTGGAGAGAATGAAGTGGGGAGAAAGTGAGTGTGGGTAGGAGAGGCTGTCCAAAATATCTTGTTGCTGCCCACTTACTAATGGCGCACCAACTCTAAATGCGCCATTAGTAATCCAGGTTACTAATGGCGCACCTTATGGTGGTCCGCCATTAGTAGTTTTGCAAAAAAAACATACTAATGGCGCCTTTGTTCCACGATGCGCCATTACTAGTTTAAACTAGTAATGGCGCATGCGGTGGAACAAAGGCGCCATTAGTAGTTTTAAAAAAAAGGAACAAAAATATAAATAAAAAAACAACATTAGTGGCGTACTTTCCAGGCAGTGCGCCATTACTAGTTACAACTAGTAATGGCGCACTGAGTCTGGATGCGCCATTAGTATGTTTGGACAGGCGCACTAGTTCAAAAAAAAAATTGATACTAATGGCGCACCTTGGGCCAGGTGCGCCATTAGTAGTTTCAACTCTAATGGCGTATCAGAAGGTGGTGCGCCATTAGTATATACTAATGGCGCACCGCTTGTCTGGTGTGCCATTAGTGTCAATCCCATCTATAGCCCTTTTTCTTGTAGTGTCACCATTAAGAAAGCTCAACTTGTCGTTAAGATGTTTTCCGACAAGTTCAAGGAGTTGACTACGATGAGACTTTCTCACTCATAGCGATGCTAAGAGTCTGTTGGAATTATATTAGCAATTACTGCATGATTTATGAAATCTTGTAGATAGGATGTCAAAACATTGTTTCCTCGACGATATTCTTGAGGAAAGGTTGTATGTGATGCAACCAGAAGGTTTTGTCAATCCTGAAAGATGCTAACAAGTGTGCAAAGCTCCAGCAATCCTTCTAGGGACTGGAGTAAGCATCTCGGAGTTGGAATATACGCTTTGATGAGATGATCAAAGATTTTGGGTTTATACAAAGTTTATGAGAAACTTGTATTTCCAAAGAAGTGAGTGGGAGCACTATAGCATTTACGATGAGTATATGTTGTTAACATATTGTTGATCAGAAATGCTGTAGAATTTCTGGACAGCATATAGGGTTATTTGAAAAGTGTTTTTCAATGGAAAACCTGGATTAAGCTACTTGAACATTGACCATCAAGATCTATAAGGATAGATCAAAACGCTTAATAGTACTTTCAAAATGAATACATACCGTGACAAGATATTGAAGGAGTTCAAAATAGATCAGCAAAGAAGGAGTTCTTGGCTGTGTTATATGGTGTGAGTATTGAGTAAGACTCAAGACATGACCACGGCAGAAGAGATATAAAGGACGAAGGTCGTCCCCTATGCTTCAGACATAGGCTTTATAGTATGCTATGCTGTGTACCGCACCGGAAGTATGCCTTGCCATGAGTCAGTCAAGGGGTACAAGAGCGATCCAGGAATGGAAAACAGGACAATGGTCAAACTTATTCTTAGTAACTGGTGGACTAAGGAATTTTCTCGATTATGGAGGTGGTAAAAGAGTTTGTCGTAAAGGGTTACGCCGATGCAAACTTTGACAGTAATCCGGAATATTCTAAGTAGTAAACCGGATTCGTATAGTAGAACAGTAATTTTGAATAGCTCCAAATAGAGCGTGGTAGCTGCATCTAGGAGATGACATAGAGATTTTCAAAGCACACACGGATCTGAAAGGTTCAGATCCGTTGACTAATAACCTCTCTCTGGCGAGATATGATCAAACCCCATGGTTGTCGATTCATTACAATCATATAGTGATGTGAACTAGATTATTGACTCTAGTGCAAGCGGGGGACTGTTGGAAATATTCCCTACAGGCAATAATAAAATGGTTATTATTGTATTTCCTTGTTCATGATAATTGTCTATTATTCATGCTATAATTGTATTGACCGGAAACCGCAATCATGTGTGAATACGTAGACCACAACATGTCCCTAGTGAGCCTCTAGTTGACTAGCTCGTTGATCAACAGATGGTCATGGTTTCCTGACCATGGACATTGGATGTCATTGATAACGGGATCACATCATTAGGAGAATGATGTGATGGACAAGACCCAATCCTAAGCCTAGCACAAGATCGTGTAGTTCGTATGATAAAGCTTTTCTAAATGTCAAGTATCTTTTCCTTAGACCATGAGATTGTGCAACTCCCGGATACCGTAGGAATGCTTTTGGTGTACCAAACGTCCTGGCGTAACTGGGTGGCTATAAAGGTGCACTACGGGTATCTCCGAAAGTGTCTGTTGGGTTGGCACGAATCGAGACTGGGATTTGTCACTCCATGTGACAGAGAGGTATCTCTGGGCCCACTCGGTAAGACATCATCATAATCCGCACAATGTGATCAAGGAGTTGATCGCGGAATGATGTGTTACGGAACGAGTAAAGAGACTTGCCGGTAACGAGATTGAACAAGGTATCGGGATACCGACGATCGAATCTCGGGCAAGTACTACACCGGTAGACAAAGGGAATTGAATACGGGATTGATTGAATCCTCGACATCGTGGTTCATCCGATGAGATTATCGTGGAACATGTGGGAGCCAACATGGGTATCCAGATCCCACTATTGGTTATTGACCGGAGAGTCGTCTCGGTCATGTCTGCGTGTCTCCCGAACCCATAGGGTCTACACACTTAAGGTTCGGTGACGCTAGGGTTGTAGAGATATTAGTATGCGGTAACCCGAAAGTTGTTATAAGTCCCGGATGAGATCCCGGACGTCATGAGGTGTTCTGGAATGGTCCGGAGGTAAAGATTTGTATATAGGAAGTCCAGTTTCGGCCATTGGGAAAGTTTCATGGTCACCGGTATTGTACCGGGACCACCGGAAGGGTATCGGGGGTCCACCGGGTAGGGCCACCTATCCTGGAGGGCCACATGGGCTGAAGTGGGAAGGGAACCAGCCCCTTGTGGGATGGTGCGGCCCCCTTGGGCCTCCCCCTGCGCCTAGGGTTGGAAACCCTAGGGGTGGGGCGCCCCACTTGGCTTGGGGGGCAAGTTTCCCCCCTTGGCTGCCGCCCCCCTTGGAGATGGGATCTCCTAGGGCCGGCGCCCCAGGGCCCTATATATAGTGGGGGGAGGGAGGGCAGCCGCACCCTAGCCCCTGGCGCCTCTCTCTCCCTCCCGTGACACCTCTCCCTCTCGCTAAGTTTGGCGAAGCCATGCCGAGATCGCCGCTGCATCCACCACCACGCCGTCGTGCTGATGGATCTCCATCAACCTCTCCTTCCCCAAGCTGGATCAAGAAGGAGGAGACGTCTTCCCAACCGTACGTGTGTTGAACGTGGAGGTGCCGTCTTTTCGGCGCTAGGATCATTGGTGATTAGGATCACGAGGAGTACGACTCCATCAACCCCGTTCTCTTGAACGCTTCCGCTCGCGATCTACAAGGGTATGTAGATGCACTCCCCTTCCCCTCATTGCTAGATTTCTCCATAGATTGATCTTGGTGATGCGTAGAAAATTTTGAATTTCTGCTACGTTCCCCAACAGCAGCATCGATCGGCTTCAGTTAGCAGCAGTAGCGAAGGAATCGCTCGATCGGGTTCAGTTAACAGCCATTGTTCGATCGCTTGGGTTCAGTAACGCGTAGCCTACAGTGCAATCGCTCGGGTTCAGTTAGAGCCCAACGCCTTGCTCGGGCTCAGTTAGAGCCAAAGCCTCGCACACATGCGCGTACGTGTACGAGAGAAACGTGCATCGCTCAGCCCCCGGCCACCAACCGTAACCAGGAACTCCCCGAAATTTTCCTCGCACTCGCTTCTACCATGGTTTTTTCCGTCACGGACAGCCCAAAAAATGTCATGCAGCTCCTCTCCAGCCCACCCAGGACGAAAAGCCCATTTTCTGTCATGATTTTTTGTCATAGAAGTAGGAGCCCACCACATCTATGATGATACCGGGTTTTGTCACAATTATCGTCATAGAAGTGTCATATGTATGACAGAAAAAAAAATCCGTTCGGCCCAAAATGTCATGGATTTGTCTTTTTTTTGTAGTGTGTGTCTACAACCAACCGACGAAAGTCTCCCTTTCTTCACGTGTAATCCAGCCATCAGACTGCTCTGAGTGTTTGGAGCGTAGAATATTCTTGTGTTCCTCGATATACGGAGCCACCAAGGAGGAATTTTGAAGAACTGTGTAGTGTGCTTGCGCCCAAGGATGTCCGTCCATACA
Organism: Aegilops bicornis; assembly: GCA_021605145.1. Taxonomy (NCBI): domain Eukaryota; kingdom Viridiplantae; phylum Streptophyta; class Magnoliopsida; order Poales; family Poaceae; genus Aegilops; species Aegilops bicornis. Next base: position 23,716,668 of record CM038670.1, on the reverse strand, counting down.
TATTATTGCTTTCAGTCCTAGGATGCATTTTCCACCCAGTCTGCCCTCATGTCGTGATTCAGGGACACTAATCGGCTTCAGGTCGGGAATAAAGTGAACACAAAACTCAATGACCTTCTTATTTTAAAGGCCCTAGGAGATGCTTCTGACCTAGCACGGTTATGAACATATTTCTTTAAGACTCCCATGAACCTCTCAAAGGGGAAAATGTTGTGTAGAAATACAGGACCCAGAATGGCAATCTCTTCGACTAGGTAAAGAAGGATGTGCGTCTTGATATTGAAGAAGGATGGTGGGAACATGATACGTCCATTTTGCATCATGCTTTTATATCGATATTTATTGCATTATGGGCTGTTATTACATGTTATGTCACAATACTTATGGCTATTCTCTCTTATTTTACAAGGTTTATTATGAAGAGGGAGAATGCCGGCAGCCGGGATGCTGGGCCGGAAAAGGAGCAAATATTGGCAACCTGTTGTCGGTGTCAAAACCGGCGGATCTCGGTAGGGGTCCCGAACTATGCGTCTAGGCGGATGGTAACAGGAGACAAGGGACACGATGTTTTACCCAGGTTCGGGCCTTCTTGATGGAGGTAAAACCCTACGTCCTGCTTGATTGATATTGATATTGTGGATGTTTACAAGAGTGGATCTACCACGAGATCAAGGAGGCTAAACCCTAGAAAGTAGCCTATGGTATGATTATAAGGGTAGTTGTTCTGTCCTACGGACTAGAGCCATCCGGTTTATATAGACACCGGAGAGGGCTAGGGTTACATAGAGTCGGTTACAATGGTAGGAGATCTACATATCCGTATCGCCAAGCTTGCCTTCCACGCCAAGGAAAGTCCCATCCGGACACGGGGATAAGTCTTCAATCTTGTATCTTCATAGTCTTGGAGTCCGGTCGATGATGATAGTCCGGCCAATGATAGTTCGGCTGATGATGGTAGTCCAGCTATCCGGACACCCCCTAATCCAGGACTCCCTCACCTATTCTGCACAGATCCAAAAGTCCCGAAACTCCACAAAAGTCGTTTTTGGATTTAATAAGAATTTATGAGCAAAGAAAGTACAAGAGGGGGGCCCACACCCTGGCCACGAGGGTGGGGGCGCGCCCCCTGACTCGTGGGCCCCCTGGTGGCCCTCCGATGCCCATCTTCTGCTATATGAGGTCATTTACCCTGGAAAAAATCATAAGCAAGCTTACGGGACGAAACTCTGCCGCCACGAGGCGGAACCTTGGCGGAACCAATCTAGGGCTCCGACAGAGCTATTCTGCCGGGGAAACATCCCTCCGGGAGGGGGAAATCATCACCATCGTCATCACCAACGATCCTCTCATCGGGAGGGGGTCAATCTCCATCAACATCTTCACCAGCACCGTCTCCTCTCAAACCCTAGTTCATCTCTTGCATCCAATCTTATATCCAAAACCACAAATTGGTACCTGTGGGTTGCTAGTAGTGTTGATTACTCCTTGTAGTTGATGTTAATTGGTTTACTTGGTGGAAGATCATATGTTCAGATCCTTAATTCATATTAATACTCCTCTGATCATGAACATGAATATGCTTTCTGATTAGTTACGTTTGTTCCTGAGGACATGGGTGAAGTCTTGCTATTAGTAATCATGTGAATTTGGTATTCGTTCAATATTTTGATGAGATGTATGTTGTCTCTCCTCTAGTGGTGTTATGTGAACGTCGACTACATGACACTTCACCACTGTTTGGGCCTAGAGGAAGGCATTGGGAAGTAATAAGTAGATGATGGGTTGCTAGAGTGACAGAAGCTTAAACCCTAGTTTATGCGTTGTTTCGTAAGGGGCTGATTTGGATCCACTAGTTTCATGGTATGGTTAGGTTTAAAATAATACTTGTTTTGTAGTTGCGGATGCTTGCAATAGGGGTTAATCATAAGTGGGATGCTTGTCCAAGAAAGGGCAGTACCCAAGCACTGGTCCACCCACGTATCAAATTATCAAAGTAACGAACGCGAATCATATGAGCGTGATGAAACTAGCTTAACGATAATTCCCATGTATCCTCGGGAGCGCTTTTCTCATTATAAGTAATTGTGCAGGCTTGTCCTTTGCTACAAAAAGGATTGGGCCACCTTGCTACACCTTATTTACTTTCATTGCTTGTTACCCGTTACAAATTATCTTATCACAAAACTATCTGTTACCTACAATTTCAGTGCTTGCAGAGAATACCTTACTGAAAACCGCTGGTCATTTTCTTCTGCTCCTCGTTGGGTTCGACACTATTACTTATCGAAAGGACGACGGTATATCCCCTATACTTGTGGGTCATCAGAACACCAACTCAAAACTGACAAGACATGGCACCAAGTCATTCTCTAACCTAGGTATGATTTCCGGATCGATTACCTTCTGAGAGATTGCATTGAGGAAGGCACATAGCTTCACAATGGCTAATCGAGCGTTTTCTGGTAGAAGCCCCCTCAATGCAACCGGAAGCAGTTGCGTCATAATCACGTGGCAGTATGAGACTATCGGTTCTGAAACTTTTTCTCTTCCATATTTATTATTTCCTTTATATTCAGCGAGAAGCCAGACGGGGCCTTCATACTGAGCAGACATTCAAAGAAGATTTCCTTCTCTTATTTGGTAAGAGCATAGCTGGCATGACCCTGATGTATGTCGTATTATCTGTGCACACTTTGCTGGTCCTCCCGTGCCTCCGGTGTATCTTTTTTCTTCCCGAACACGCAGAAGAAGCCTAGCAGGTTCACGCAAAGATTCTTCATCACCTGCATCACTTCGATTGCAGAGGGACCTCTAGGTCTTTACAATAGTGTGGGTCCCAAAATATAGATTTCTTCTTCCACATGGGTGTCGTCCATTAGCGTCATTCGGAACAGATTGTCCGCCAGGACCCTCTCCAAACATTACGTTTAAATCCTTGACCATATCAAGTACATCATCACCAGTACGGTCGCGAGGCTTCTTCCGGTGATCTGCCTCGCCTTTGAAATGTTTACCTTTCTTTCTTACGGGATGCCTACTCGAAAGATGTCCCAGGTACACATTCTTCCTACATTTATCCAAATATATAGTTTAGGTATCACTTAAACAATGTGTGCATGCACGGTATCCCTTGTTTTGACTGTCCTGAAAGGTTACTAAGAGCAGGACAATCATTGACAGTTACAAACAACCACACATGTTGGTCAAATTCCTCTTGTCTGTGCTCATCTCACGCACGTACACCTTTTTCATTCCATAGTTGTAAGAGTTCTTCAACTAATGGCCTTAGATACACATCAATGTTGTTGCCAGGTTGCTTAGGGCCTTGGATGAGCACTGGCATCATAATAAACTTTCGCTTCATGCACAACCAAGGAGGAAGTTTATAGATACATAGAGTCATCCCAGGTGCTATGATTGCTGCTATGCTCCCCAAGCCATCTGCACTTAGACCAAACCATATGTTCTTTTCGTCATCTGCAAAGTCATTCCACTTTATTTTTCCCCATTTCGACCAATTAGCGGGTACTCTCAACTTCCCGTCTTTCTTACGGTCTTCTTTGTGCCATCGCATCAACTTGGCATGCTCTTTGTTTTGGAACAAACATTTTAGCTACGATATTATAGGAGCATAACACATCACCTTGGCCGAAATCTTCTTCCTGGGGTGCTCACCCTCATCGCGGCTGATCTAATAGCGCATTGCACCGTGATACGTCTCCAACGTGTCGAATTTTTATCACGCTTTTACTCTTGTTTTGGACTCTAATTTGCATGATTTGAATGAAACTAACCCCGGATGACCTTTGTTTTCAGCAGAACTACCATGGTGTTGTTTTTGTGCAGAAATAAAAGTTCTCGGAATGGAACGAAACTTTGCGAGGATTTTTTTCTCGAATAAAAGAGGAGTTTTGGTGCAAAGACCCACCATAGAGGGGCCACTGGGTGGGAACAACCCACCAGGGCCGCAAAGTTTCGTTCCATTCCGAGAACTTTTATTTCTGCACAAAAACAACACCATGGTGTGTTGTACCCACCTGGTGGTCCCGCAAACGAACCCCTTGATACTATAAAATCACATATTTCCGGAAAAAATTCAGGGAGAAAGAATTATCCCTATCCACGAGACGGAGCCGCCGCCAAGCCCTGTTCTTCCTCGGGATGACAGATCTGGAGATCATTTGGGGCTCCAGAGAGGGGGATATTCGTTCTTCGTCATCACCAACCCATCTCCATCGCCAATTCCATGATGCTCCCCATTGGGAGTGAGTAATTCCTTCATAGGCTCACTAGTCGGTGAGGAGTTGGATGAGATTCATCATGTAACCGAGTTAGTTTTGTTAGGGCCTGATCCCTAGTATCCACTATGTTCTTAGATTGATATTGCTATGACTTTGCTATTCGTAATGCTTGTCACTTTGGGCCCGGTTGCCATGAAATCAGATCTGAACCGTTTATGAATTTATCATTATATCCATGTTTTAGATCCAATCTTGCATGTTATAGTCACCTACTACGGTTATGATCCGACAACCCTGGAGTGACAACAACCGTGCCCACTCTCATTGATGACCGTAGTTTGAGGACTTCATGTATTCACTATGAGTTAATGCTTTGTCTCGGTTCTCTATTAAAAGGAGGCCCTAATATCCCTTAGTTTCCAATATGGACCGCACTGCCACAGGAGGGTAGGACAAAAGATGGCATGCAAGTTCTTTTAATAAAGCGCGTATGACTATTTACGGAATACATGCCTACATTATATCGATGAACTGGAGCTAGTGCCATATCGCCCTAGGTTATAGCTGTCACATGATGAATGCCATCCAACAAGTCACCGATCCAGTGCCTACGAATTTAACTTATATTGTTCTTGCTAAGTTACTACTGTTGCTACTGTATGTTACTGCTACAATATCACTGCTATCACCGTTCTGTTACCGTTGCTGCTGCTACTATCATAAAAACAATCATACTACTATGCTACTAATCACTATGCTGCAGATAATTAATCTCCAGGTCTGGTTGAATTGACAACTCAGCTGCTAATACCTTCAAATATTCTTTGGCTCCCCTTGTGTCGAATCTATAAATTTGGGTTAAATACTTTGCCTCGAAAACTGTTGCGATCCCCTATACTTGTGGGTTATCAAACCGCATACCGGGCATGCATTCTAATCCTCGTACTCATCGCAGTAGAGGATGCAGTCATTAGGGCATGCATGTATCTTCTGCACCTCTAATCCTAGAGAGCAGTCAGCCTTGTTTGCTTTGTACGTACTGTCGGGCAATTCGTTGTCCTTTGGAAGCATCTTCTTTATCATTATTAGCAACTTTTTAATTCCCTTGTCAGATACACCATTCTCTACCTTCCATTGCAGCAATTCCAGTGTGGTGCGTAGGTTTTTCTTGTCATCTTTGCATTTTGGGTTCAACAATTTCTTGTGATCCTCTAACATGCGCTGCAACTTCAGTCTCTCCTTTTCAATTCTTGATTTCCCTTTGTGTTGGCAATGGCCGGACCAAAATCACCAGCAGGCTCATCTGATGCTTCTTCTTCAGCTTCTTCCCGCATTGCCAGCTCAGCTTCTTCCCCCACTGTTGTACCGTCGTATTCAGGGAACCCATGACCAGGATAGCGGTCGTCATCCTCTTCTTCTCCATTCTCTTCCATTAGGACCCCTCTTTCTCTGTGCTTGATCCAACTGTTATAGCCGGACATGAAATCGGACTCAAATAGGTGGACGTGAATGGCTCTTGAGTTAGAGTAATTTCAATCATTTTGATAGTCAGCACATGGACAACACATAAAACCACCCGCCGCTTGTTGCCTCGGCATTAAGCGAGAAAAGTATGCACGCCATTAATGAACTAGGGAGAGAATCGGTCATCGTATATCCATTGTCGGCTCATCTTCATTACAGAACACCGAAAAGACCAAATTAATATAAGTTCATACATAAAGTTCACACACACTTAGTCTCATAAAACAACATACACACTCTCTAGCTAAAGCATTTAAATGCAACAACAAATGCAATCAAGATCGCAACTATGGTAACAATTGATCCAACAACATAATGATACCAAGCCTCACTATCAATGGCATATTTTCTAATCATTTCTATCTTCAAGTGCATTGCATCCATCTTGATCTTGTGATCATCGATGACATCGGAAACATACAAATCCAGTTTCATATCCTCTTCTTCAATTCTTTTTAATTTTTCTTTCAAATACTCGTTTTCATTTTCAACTAAATGTAACCTCTCGACAAGAGGGACGGTTGGAATTTCCGGTTCACATACCTCCTAGATAAAAATATCTATGTCAACTTGATGGGCATAATTTGTTATAAACATGAAATGTAACGAATACTTCTAAAATAGAATATACCACATCAAAATCATAAACCGGACAAGGGCAGTGAGGGGACGTATATCATAACCATGCCACTATGTATAACAAACAACGTACGGGTAAGAAAATTATACAAGTAACTATCTAAATCACCCAAACATGATTTTTTTAAAGGATAAGAACAAGAGGCTCACCAAGGTGGTGCCGGCGACGGGACAGTGCGGGCAACCTATGGTGGTTAGAACGGGGACGGGAAGGCACTAAGTAAACCACACCTACGTATGCAAACTATGAAGTTAATTTGTGCTCAAATTGCATATAATCAAATAAACTACCACATATAAATACTCCCAAACTAAAACCCACAAATCACTATACCTATAGAGCATTGCAAGAGCTAATCTAGCAATGAGAGATGAAAGGACAAATTTGCTAACCTTTGTGAACACTTGGATGGATGGGGTGCCTTCAAATCTTGACAAATTTTGGCAAAAATGGATGATGAGCTCAAGCAAGAGGGGAAGAACAGAGAAAAGGGGAAAGGGGAAGAACAGAGTGCTCGCTGATGACCCACAAGTATAGGGGATCTATCATACTCCTTCTGATAAGTAAGAGTGTCGAACCCAACCAGGAGCAGAAGGAAATGACAAGCGGTTTTCAGTAAGGTATTCTCTCCAAGCACTGAAATTATCGGTAACAGATAGTTTTGTGATAAGGTAACTCGTAACGGGTAACAGGTAACAAAAGTAACTAAGGTGCAACAAGGTGGCCCAGTCCTTTTTTTAGCAAAGGACAAGCCTGGACAAACTCTTATATAAAGAAAAGCGCTCCCGACGACACATGGAAATTATCGTCAAGCAAGTTTTCATCATGCTCATATGATTTGCGTTCGTTACTTTGATAATTTGATATGTGGGTGGACCGGTGCTTGGGTACTACCCTTCCTTCGACAATCATCCCACTCATGATTAACCCCTATCGCAAGCATCTACAACTGCGAAAGAAGAATTAAGGTAAACCTAACCATAGCATGAAACATATGGATCCAAATCAGCCCCTTACGAAGCAACGCATAAACTAGGGTTTAAGCTTCTGTCACTCTAGCAACCCATCATCTACTTGTTACTTCCCAATGCCTTCCCCTAGGCACAAATAATGGTGACATCTCATGTAGTCGACGTTCACATAACACCACTAGAGGAGAGACAACATACATATCATCAAAATATCGAACAAATACGAAATTCACATGACTACTTATAACAAGACTTCTCCCATGTCCTCAGGAACGAACGTAACTACTCAAATATCATATTCATGTTTATAATCAGAGGGGTATTAATATGCATAAAGGATCTGAACATATGATCTTCCACCGAATAAACCAACTAGCATCAACTACAAGGAGTAATCAACACTACTAGCAACCCACAGGTACCAATCTAAGGTTTTGAGACAAAGATCGGATACAAGAGATGAACTATGGTTTGAGAGGAGATGGTGCTGGTGAAGATGTTGATGGAGATTGACCCCTTCTCGATGAGAGGATCGATTGTGATGACGATGGCGACGATTTCCCCCTCCCGGAGGGATGTTTCCCCGACAGAACTACCCCACCAGAGCCCTAATTGGTTCCGTCGAGGTTCCGCCTCGAGACGGCGGCGCTTCATCCCTAAAGCTTCCTTATGATTTTTTCCAGGGCAAAATACACCATATAGAAGAAGATGGGCATCGAGGGCCCGCCGGGTGGCCGGCGAAGCAAGGGGCGCGCCCTCCACCCTCGTGGACGGTGGGTGGCCCCCCTCTGGTGCTTTCTTCATGCAATATTTTTATTCCAAAACTGACTTTTGTGGAGTTTCGGGACTTCTGGAGTTGTGCAGAATAGGTCTGTAATATTTGCTCCATTTCCAGCCCAGAATTCCAGCTGTCGGCATTCTCCCTCTTCATGTAAACCTTGTAAGATAAGAGAGAAAAGGCATAAGTATTGTGACATAATGTGTAGTAACAGCCCATAATGCAATAAATATTTATATAAAAGCATGATGCAAAATGGACGTATCAACTCCGCCATGCTTAGACCTCGCTTGTCCTCAAGCGAAAGTCGATATCAAAAAATATGTCCACATTTTAGAGATAGAGGTGTCGATAAAATAAAATACGGACATGAGGGCACCATAATCATTCTTAGAACAGCAACATATATATCGTCATATAATTTCTTATGCTAAAGTAACAATCTATTCACAATGTAAAGTATGAATCAGAAACTTCATTTAAAACTAGCAAACTATAATCTCAGTCATCTCAGCCACTATAAGAGCTTTTCAGCAAGTCCACATACTCAACTATCATTTAGTCTTTCACAATTGCTAACACTCACGCGATATTTATGGATATGAAGTTTCAATCGGACATAGAGAAAGATAGGGGCTTATAGTTTCGCCTAAAAAAAAACCTCAAGGGTAATGTCAACAATAGTGCTTTATGAAAACCTACATCCAATTGGATATATATATATATACATAAACACTATTCTGATCACGGGATGAGAATAATATTCTGATCACAACCTGACCTGCCCCACTAGTAGTACGTTGAACTTCCGTGTGAACTAGGTTGAGCTTCCGCCAACATTGCCCAAATGGGGCTTGAGATATATTGTTGGAAAGCTATGGACACCAATATCATGACCCAACTTAAACTTTTGGCAAAACGTAAGCGGTTTAAGAGCAGTTTTGAAAACCGTTTTTTCTTCACACAAAAAACGTGAATCGTATTTTCGATGCATTTCTAAACCGTTTATCGTAATGAGGCATATAATATGGCGTTGGAAAGTTGCTGTAAAACCTCTACTTCCACATTTTGAAAGTTTTCTCTAATTCTCTATGGTTAAAGAGTAAATTGAAAAAATGTAAAATTTCGCAAACCGAATAGCCGAGTTCGTATTTTCAACGTCATTTCTAAACGGCAAATCAAATTGAGGCATATGATATGGCGTTGGAAAGCTCATGAAAATGCACTACTCATTTTGAAAGTTTTTTCTAATTTTGAACGGTTTAAAAGTAATTTAGAAAACGGTACAAGTCCTACCGATTTCGTAATTTCAAGCTAATTTTTTAACCGTGCGTCCGAATGCAGCAAATGATATGGCGTTGGAAAGCCTGAACAAATGCGAAACTTTTTGGTATGTATTATTTCTCCCAATTATTTACGGTTTTAAGTCAGTTTTGAAAATGGCGAAAAACATATTTTCGCCGTATTTTCAACAAACTTTATCGGAATGGCGCAAATTATATACCGCTGAAAATGTACGGAAAATGCGAAACTTTTTCATGTTGACAATTTTCTCTGATTCCTAGCCGTTTTCAAGTAATTTCAAAAACGGCGAGATCATTCATTCTACCTTTACCGCGAAACAGATTCACCAAAAATGCATCGCGTGAAGTACCTGAACTTATCGGTATGAAACCTTGAACTTCACTCTATTTTTCTCGTGCTTTTTTTCCTCGTATATCTCTATCCACTGCTCCTAGCTCTACATCCACTCATCGGAATTGAGCAAGTGATATACCGATGGAAAGCTGCTGTAAACACGCAACTTTCCTGTGTTGATTATTTTTTCATACTCGCAACGATTTTAGAAGTTTTTCATCTGAAATTCATTCAGCGTAGTAGTTGAACTTCATGCTATTTTCACGTTGAACTTGTGTGACGTATTTTTGTCTGTACACGCGCCTGAACTTCCCTTTGTACGAACCCGACCTTCGGGCTATCTTTGCAACCGTGGCTTCCCCCGCGAATTATTCTGGTTAGTAGTGTTCTATATGATGTTAATGTAATCTAGAAAGATTTTTTAGCAACTAAATACCGGTTTTAAATAGAAATCTCGCTCAGTGGCAGATTTTGCTCTCGGGTCGTGATGAAATTGTGTTTTTTGCAACTTTACTGCCTGATTTTTTCGACCTGAACTTCCCCTAGTGCTAGGTTGAACTTCCGTCAACATTGCCCAAATGGGGCTTGCGATATACCGTTGGAAAGCTATGGACACCAGTATCACGACCCAACTTAAAATTTTGGCAAAATGTAAGTGGTTTAAGAGCAGTTTTGAAAACCGATGTTTGTTCATTAAAAAACGTGAATCGTATTTTCGATCGCATTTCTAAATCATTAATCGGAATGAGGCAAATAATATGGTGTTGGAAAGCTTCTGTAGAACCGCTCCTTCCACATCTTTGAAAGTTTTTGTAATTCCCTATGGTTAAAGAATAATATGGAAAATCGTAAAATTTTGCAAACCGAACAACCGAGTTCATATTTTCGTAGCCATTTCTAAACGCCTAATCCAATTGAGACAAATGATATTGCGTTGGAAAGCTTATGAAAATGCGCTTTTTTCTCATGTTGAAAGTTTTTTCTAATTTTGAATTGTTTAAGAGTTCTACCAAGCTTGAATTTTCGATATAATTTTTAATCATACGTCCGAACATAGCAAATGATATGGCGTTGGAAAGCCTGAACAAATGCAAAACTTTTTGGTATATATTTTTTCTCCAAATTCATTACGGTTTTACGTTGATTTTGAAAATGGCTAAAAACATATTTTCGCCGTAATTTCTACAAACTTTATCGGAACGGGGCAAATAATATACTGTTGAAAAGCTACAAAAAAACAAAACTTTTTCATGTTGATGGTTTTCTCTGAATCCCAGCTATTTTCAAGTAATTTCAGAAACGGCGAGATCACTTGTTCTGCCTTTATCGCGAAACACATTCGTCGAAAATGCATTGCGTGAAGTACTTGAACTTCTGTGGCAGTTCTGCCTGAACTTCACTCTGTTTTTCACGTGCTTTTTTTTGCTCGTAGCTCTTCACTCACTCACCAGAATTAAGCTAGAGATATACCGATGGAAAGCTGCTATAAACACGCAAGTTTTCCGTGTTGATCATTTTTTCATACTCGCGACGGTTTTAAAAGTTTTTCTTGTGACACTCATTCAGTGTAGTAGTTGAACTTCCTGCCGTTTTCACGTTGGACTTCTTTGACATATTTTTATTTGTAATTTTCACATCCATTTTCGTCAGTGTTACACAAATGATATTCTTTTTGTGCAATCTCTCTCACAATTTTTTTTAAGTTTCTCAGACCGAGAACTTGAACTTACACAAATGATATTCCTGCCGTTTTGAAGTAAATTAGAAAACGACGAGATCATGATTTCTGCCTTCATCGCGAATGGAAATGCACCTCGTGAAGTAGTTGAACTTCTCGGGCATGTTTATTTGAACTTCAATCTAATTTTTGACGTGCTGTTTTTTGACGAGCTATTTTTTGCACTGCGTGAAGTAGTTGAACTTCTTGGGCATGTCTGTTTGAACTTCACTTTGTTCACTTTATTGTATTTTTATGTGAAATACACACCATGTAGTACGTGAACTTCTCTGGTTTGAGAGAATTATTCTAAAACACAAAAAACAACATATTTTTATGTATTTTGGACATCTAAATACATGGTGAACCTCTCTCACAAGAATTTTTGAACTTTCCCTCACCGAGCACTTGAACTTCTAGCAACCATTTCTTTCGTTTATGAGTTGTTTTTAAAAGTGCAAAAAATGGCGTTGTGTTTTTTATTTTTTGAATAGGTAAATCCTAGGTTTTAATAAACTCTGAACTTCTCTGTTTTTTCAATTTGAAATTCACCTTTTTTATATTTTGAGTAAAGAATTGTATTCCATTTTTATACGGAAAAAATCTTAGTTTTGTAATATACATTATACAAATTCTTTGTTATTTCAAACTGAACTTCTTGGTTTATTCATTAGCAATTGGAAAAATTTAAGTTTTTGTGATAAATATTGAACTGCTCCATTTTCTAAAACTGAAATTCTTGGTTTTTGATTTATTATCAAGGAAAATCTATTTTTTTCATATACATTGAACTATTGTATTTTTTTAAATTGAACTTCTTTGTTTTTTTTTAATTGGGACTACTTGGTGCCATTCATTTGTAATGGGAAAAAATGCTAATTTTGTAATAAACATCGTATAACTTCTTGGATACTTTCGAACTGAATTTCTTGGTTTTTTCGTTCGTAACGGGAAAAATTATGAGAAAAATCTGCATTTCTTATAGACATCGAACGTCACCATTTTTTAAATTTGAACTTCTTAGTTTTATTTGTTAGTAATGGGCAAAATCCTTTTTTGATCTTTCCCGGGCAGGTCACTTGAACTTCGAGCAACTAAATTTTTCATCAAGACAATTGTCACAAATTCGTTACCGTTTGAGAGCAGTATTAAAAATGGCAAAAAAACATCGTTTTGACTTGTTTTTAACATCTGGTTGAAGGTTGTACGTCTCGCACTAGAGATCCCGAACTTCACCGGGAGGAGCACGTGACCTTCTTACAACAAACCTTTGAAGCTTTTAGTTTTCTATGCTTATATTCTTATCTGAAATGCATTTCGTGGATGCCCCGTGTATCCTCCGGTCTGCTTCTTATTTTCATAATTTTTTAAATATTCCAAAACGGAGAAAAAAATGCTATTTCAGCAGTTTTGGAGTTGGTTTACTTACCGTACCACATACCTATTCCTTTTCGGAGTCTGAAACATTCCTGAAAGTGTCCCTTATGTACTCCTCCGGGGGTACGGTGTCAATAACATTGTTTTCAACATTTATGGGATTACCCAAGATATAATGTTTGATTGTTTGACCGTTCACCACTATCGGATTTGTGCCTCGGCGTTGTTGATTTTGATGGCACCGGAATGATAGACCTCCTCGATAACGTAAGGGCCTTCCCATTCAGACAGAAGTTTTCCTGCAAAAAATATTAAACGAGAGTTGTATAGAAAAACATAATCACCTACATTAAACTTACGCTTTTGTATCCTTTTGTCATGCCATCTTTTAACTTCTTCTTCAAACAATTTGGCATTCGCATAGGTGCAGGTTCTCCATTCATCAAGTGAGATAATGTCAAATAGTCTCTTCTCATCGGAAAGTTTGAAATCATAATTGAGCTCTTTAATGGCCCAATATGCCTTATGTTCCAGTTCGAGAGGTAAGTGACATGCTTTTCCATAAACCATTTTATATAGAGACATACTCATAGGATTTTTATATGCAGTTCTATAGGCCCATAATGCATCATCAAGTTTCTTGGACCAATTCTTTCTAGATCTATTAACACTCTTTTGCAAAATTAATTTAATCTCTCTATTACTCAATTCTACCTGACCACTAGACTGTGGATGGTATGGAGATGCAATTCTATGATTAACATCATACTTAGCATGCATTTTATAAAAAGCACAATGAATAAAATGTGAACCACCATCAGTCATTAAGTATCTAGGGACTCCAAACCTTAGAAAAATAACTTCTTTAAGCATCTTAATAGAAGTGTTATGATCAGCACTACTAGTTGGAATAGCTTCTATCCACTTAGTAATGGAATCAACAGCAACTAAGATATGTGTATACCCATTATAGGAAGGAAAAGGCCCCATATAATCAAAACCCCAAAAGTCAAATGGTTCAATAACAAGTGAATAGTTCATAGGTATTTTCTGACGTCTACTAATATTACCAATTCTTTAACATTCATCACAAGACAAGACAAACTTACTTGCATCTTTGAAAAGAATAGGCCAATAAAAACCGGGTGGCAATACCTTATGTGCAGTTCTATCTCCAGCGTGGTGTCCTCCATATGCCTCGAGTGACACTTGCATAGGATCTATTCATGTTCATGCTCAGGTACACAACGTCTAATAACACCATGTACTCCTTCTTTATAAAGGTATGGGTCCCCAAAAGTAATGTCTTAAATTATAGAAAAAAATTCTTTTGCTGGTATGTGAAACTAGGTGGTATAAATTTAGCAACAATGTAATTAGCATAATCAGCATACCATGGAGCACTACAAGAAGCAATTTATGACAACTAATTGTTCGTCAGGAAAGCTATCATCAATAGGTAGTGGGTCATCAAGAACATTCTCTAACCTAGAAAAGTTGTCTTTAACGGAATTCTAAGCTCCCTTTATATCAATGATATGCAAATCAAATTCTTGTAGCAAGAGGACCCATCTAATAAGTCTAGGTTTAGCATCTTTCTTTTCCATAAGATATTTAATAGCAGCATGATCAGTGTGAACAGTTACTTTGGAATCAATCATGTAAGGTTTGAACTTATCACAAGCAAACAATACCGCTAAAAATTCTTTTTGAGTAGTAGCATAAGTTCTCTGGGCACTGTCTAGAGTTTTACTAGCATATTGGATAACATTTAATTTCTTCTCAACTCTTTGCCCTAGAACAACACCTATAGCATAATCACTAGCATCGCACATAATTTAAAAGGGTAAATACCAATCAGGTGGTTGAACAATAGGTGCAGAAATCAAGGGTCTCTTAAGTATTTCAAATGCTTCTACACAATCATCATAAAAAACAAAAGGAACATCTTTTTGTAAGAGATTATTCAGAGGCCTAGAAATTTTAGAGAAGTCTTTAATGAACCTCCTATAAAAACCGGCATGACCAAGGAAACTTCTTATACCTTTGATGTCCTTAGGGCACGACATCTTTACAATAGCATCAACTTTAGCTTTGTCAACTTCAATACCTCTTTCAGAAATTTTATGCCCCAAGACAATACCTTCATTAACCATAAAGTTGCACTTCTCCCAATTCAAGAAAAGATTACTTTGTTCACATCTCTGCAAGACTCGATCAGGGTTGCTTAAGAAATCATCAAAAGAAGTTCCATACACGGAGAAATCATCCATGAAAACCTCAACGATCTTTTCACAAAAAGTCAGAGTATATAGCAGTCATACATCTTGGAAAGGTAGCAGGTGCATTACATAAACCAAAATGCATACGTCTATAGGCAAAGGTACCGAAAGGGAAAGTAAAAGTGGTCTTATCCTGATCCTCTTTTGACACAGGTATTTGAGAGAAACCAGAATAACCATCTACAAAGCAAAAATGTGTATGTTTGGATATAATCTTTCTAGCATTTGATCAATAAAAGGTAAAGGGTAATGATCTTTTCTAGTAGCTTTATTTAATTTGCGAAAATCAATTACCATTCTAAAACTTGTAACAATTCTTTGTGGGATCAATTCGTCCTTATCATTAGGAACAACAGTAATACCTCCCTTCTTAGGGACACAATGGACAGGACTTACCCACTGACTATTAGCAACGGGATAAATTATACCTGCCTCCAGAAGCTTTACTATTTCATTCCTTACCACTTCTTTCATCTTAGGATTTAACCATCGTTGGTGATCAACAGCTAGTTGAGCATCTTTCTCCAATTTCATTTTGTCTTTGGCATAGAGTGGGACAAATTCCCTGAGATCATCAACGATATATCCAATAGCAGCACGATGCTTCTTCAGAGTTTTCAATAATTAATTTCTCTTCTTCATGCTCTGAAAGGTTAGCACTAATAATAACATGATATATCTTCTCTTCATCAAGATAAGCATATTTCAATGTATCAGGTAATTGTTTAAGCTCAAACAAGGGATCACCATTGGGTGGAGGAGGATCCCCTAGGATTTCAACAGGCTAGTTGTGTTTCAAAATAGGTCTCTGTTTAAATAATACTTCATCTATTTCTCTTCTTTCATGCATAAACATATCACTTTCATGATCTCGCAAATATGGTTCTAAAGGATCATTAGGAGGCATGGTAATAGAAGCAAGACCAATAATTTCATCTTTACTAGGCAATTCTTTATCATGGGGTTGCCTACCTAATTTAGCAAAATTAAAATCACGAGACATATCCCCTAAGCCAACAGTAACAATATCTTTTTCGAAGTCTATCCTAGCATTAATAGTATTCAAGAAGGGTCTACCAAATATAATGGGACAAAAGTCATCTTGTGGGGAACCAAGAAAATCAATAGGATATTTAATTTTCCCACACAAGACTTCAACATCTTTAACAGTTCCAATTGGTGAACTTGTATCTCT
The DNA here is from genome assembly GCA_021605145.1 of Aegilops bicornis. Classification (NCBI taxonomy): domain Eukaryota; kingdom Viridiplantae; phylum Streptophyta; class Magnoliopsida; order Poales; family Poaceae; genus Aegilops; species Aegilops bicornis. The sequence goes on along the minus strand of CM038670.1, from coordinate 23,700,305 downwards.
ATTAGCAAGTTTAATAGTAACATCAATACCTTCTATTTCGACAAGTGCAATATGATGCATAATTTCTTCATATAAGGAATGAGGTATTGCACTCGCACTAGCACCCATATCACATAACCCATGATAACAATGATCTCCTATTTTAACAGAAACAACAAGCATGCCAACAACATGTTTATGTTTATTTTTAGTATCGGGTCTAGCAATTCGGACAGCTTCATCACAGAAGTAAATAACATGCCCATCAATATTATTGATCAAAACATCTTTAACCATAGCGATACTAGGTTCAACTTTAATTTGCTCTAAGGGTGTAGGTGTTCTAGCATTACTCTTATGAACCATAGTTAAAGCTTTAGCGTGATCCTTTATTCTAGGAGGGAAAGGTGGTTTCTCAATATAAGCAATAGGAACAATAGGATCAACATTATAAGTGATAGTCTTTTCTTTGAATTTAATAGGTTCTACTACTTTTACCTCAATGGGAGGATGATATTCAAACCACTTCTCCTTAGGAGATCAACATGAGTAGCAAATGGTTCACAGAAAGAAGCTAATCTCAGAGTCAAGTCCATATTTAGTGCTAAATTCACGAAAAGCCTCAATATCCACAAAAGGTTTAACACAATCAAACTTAGGTGTTATACCTGACTCCTTACCTTTGTCGAGTTCCCAATCTTCAGAGTTGCGTTTAATTCTTTCCAATAATTCCAATCTGAATTCAATAGTCTTCATCATAAAAGAAGCGATTATTGAGATAAAGCCGAGCATAAAAATTTTGAATAATAATTTCTCTTGAGAGCTCATGATTTTGGCATGAATATAACATTGACTTAAGCCTCCCCCAAGCATGAGCGATACTTTCTCCTTGGCGAGGCCAAAAATTATATATATAATTACGATCACGATGAACCAGATGCATAGGACAAAACTTGTGATGAAATTCAGATTTCAATCGGTTGTAGTTCCATGATCCAATATCATCGCATAGCCTAAACCATGTCAATGCCTTTCCCTTCAAAGATAAAGGTAAGACCTTCTTCTTGATAACATCCTCGGGCATGCCTGCAACCTTAAATAATCCACAAACTTCATCCACATAGATTTGGTGCATATCGGGGTGTAATGTTCCATCTCCTGTAAAAGGATTAGCTAGCAGTTTCTCTATCATACCTGAAGGAATTTCAAAGTAAACATTTTCCGTAGGTTCAGTAGGTTGAGGAGAAACTCTTTCCTCTTCTGGTCGGGGTGAAGATACCCCGAACAAGCCCCTCAAAGGATTATTTTCTATAGTAACAAGTGACAATAAATTTCAGCAAACTATATAAATTTTTTCTTACCAAAGGCGCTTCACTCCCCGGCAACGGCGCCAGAAAAGAGTCTTGATGACCCACAAGTATAGGGGATCTATCGTAGTCCTTTTGATAAGTAAGAGTGATGAACCCAACGAGGAGCAGAAGGAAATGACAAGCGGTTTTCAGTAAGGTATTCTCTGCAAGCACTGAAATTATCGGTAACAGATAGTTTTGTGATAAGGTAATTCGTAACGGGTAACAAGTAACAAAAGTAAATAAGGTGCAGCAAGGTGGCCCAATCCTTTTTGTAGCAAAGGACAAGCCTGGACAAACTCTTATATAAAGCAAAGCGCTCCCGATGACACATGAGAATTATTGCCAAGCTAGTTTTCATCATGCTCATATGATTCGCGTTCGTTACTTTGATAATTTGATATGTGGGTGGACCGGTGCTTGAGTACTGCCCTACCTTGGACAAGCATCCCACTTATGATTATCCCCTCTCGCAAGCATCCGCAACTACGAAAGAAGAATTAAGGTAAACCTAACCATGGCATCAAACATATGGATCCAAATCAGCCCCTTACGAACCAACGCGTAAACTAGGGTTTAAGCTTTTGTCACTCTAGCAACCCATCATCTTTGTATTACTTCCCAATGCCTTCCCCTAGGCCTAAATAATGGTGAGGTGTCGTGTAGTTGACGTTCACATAACACCACCAGAAGAGAGACAACATACATCTCATCAAAATATCGAACAAATACTAAATTCACATGACTAATTATAACAAGACTTCTCCCATGTCCTCAAGAACAAACGTAACTACTCAAGGATCATAATCAGAGCGGTATTAATATGCATAAAGGATCTGAACATATGATCTTCCACCGAATAAACCAACTAGCATCAACACAAGGAGTAATCAACACTACTAGCAACCCACATGTACCAATCTGAGGTTTTGAGACAAAGATCGGATACAAGAGATGAACTAGGGTTTGAGAGGAGATGGTGCTGGTGAAGATGTTGATGGAGATTAACCCCCTCTCGATGAGAGGATCGATGGTGATGACGATGGCGATGATTTCCCCCTCCCGAAGGGATGTTTCCCCGGCAGAACAGCTCCGCCGGAGCCCTATATTGGTTCTGCCAAGGTTCCGCCTCGAGACGGCGGCGCTTCTTCCCGAAAGCTTCCTTATAAAAAAAATTCATGACAAGACACCATATAGCAGAAGATGGGCATTGCGGGCCTGCCAGGTGGCCCATGAGGCAGGCGGCGCACCCAGGGGGTAGGGCATGCCCTCCACCTTCGTGGACTCTGGGTGGCCCCTCTCTGGTGCTTTCTTCGTCCAATATTTTTAATATATTTCAAAACTGACTTTCCTGGAGTTTCGGGAGTTTTGGAGTTGTGCAGAATAGGTCTCTAATATTTGCTCCTTTTCCAGCCTAGAATTCCAGCTGCCGGCATTCTCCCTCTTCATGTAAACCTTGTAAAATAAGAGAGAAAAGGCATCAGTATTGTGACATAATGTGTAGTAACAACCCATAATGCAATAAATATTGATATAAAAGTATGATGCAAAATGGACGTATCACTCGCGGGCTGGCCAAAGGGTTTATATAGAAGCATCTTTACTCCCGGTTCGGAACACAAACCGGAACTAAAGGTGAGCCTCTAGTACCGGTTCGTGATACGAACCGGGACTAAAGGGGCTCGTGGGGCCCCAGCCTAACAACAGTCTGCCATCACGCCTTTAGTCCTGATTTGTCTCACGAACCTGTACTAGAGGTTCAACACGAATCAGGACTAATGATTCCCGCCCCCCTAGCCGTTGGAATCGATACTAATGGTCAGATTAGTACCGGTCCATTTCCAAACCGGAACTAATCGGACTCACCTAAAGTCATTTTTCTAGTAGGGCCTTGTCCAAGACGATTGACTGATGCTCTTTGGCCAAGTTGAAGCGAAGTTTAAATAGTCGGGTCGTGTGCACGGTGGGTGATGTACGATGACGCTGCTTTTCTCGTCCTTTGGGCATCCCTGTATGTCCTGGTGTGCTCCAGTCCAAGCTTTGCTAGATGTGGTGCGCTCTTTTAGCTTGATTTTTTTTCAATTAACCAAGTGTCGCTTTCCCTCTGTCCCTGAATAATAGCAGCTCTCCTGCTGGTATCTTTCAAAACACGGCGAACTACCCCACAACCGACGCCGGCACACACCTTCCCAACCCCCTCCCCCACCCACCCCCCACCCCGCACACACACACACACGTCGACTAGCTTGTGTAGGTGGGCTGCCAGCTAGATCTAGCTTGGACGCATATGATTGAATCTACTTGATTCCAAGATGTCATCTACCTATTGGATATATATAAAAACGGGTTTATAATTTTTTTTTCGAAACCAGCTGTCGTGAAAATGTTATGAATAAAAGAGCACATGCAAGACCCACTTGCACCGAGTCGTAATTCAAGTGCGGGTTGGGTGGGCTACCAGACAGAACTTCAGAAAACATCGTTTGCCGGCCAAAATCTGACATTCAGCTGTAATTTTCTTCAGTTGCATGCCTCTGCCATCCCTTGAACTTTACAGCCCTTTTAAGAAAACACATCTTTACATGATACTTTGGGAATTCTTAAATACAAAGGCGCTCTTTTTTTGTCTGTCTCTTTTGTCGTCTCTCATCTCCTCCGAGGGCAACAGCGCGCCTAATAAGTATTCCCTCCGTCCGAAAAAACTTGTCATTAAAATGGATAAAGGGGTGTATCTAGAACTAAAATACATCTAGATACATCTCTTTTTATTCATTTTGACGGAGGGAGTATTTGTCTACGTTAGGTAGGCCAGTTGCTACCATGTACAAGGATGTGATTGCAAACCTGCGTTTTGGGAATACATCTAGATACTTTGGGAATTCTTAAATACAAACCTGCGTTTTTGTTTTTATAAGAGAAGCGGCGGTAGTATGTCTCTCTTTTGTCCTCTAGGATGGAGAAGTCAGAAACCAAGACTCGGGTGAATTACTAAGGAGAACGTTACTCCTTCCAATCATGTGTAATATGTTACAGCGAGTAAATCACTGAATTCGTATACAGATAATTTGGGGCATCATTTTTGAAGGTGCACACGTGATTGAGGGATCAGAGAATGGATTTTTTGGTGGAGAGGTGCTTCATCTCACTCATTGATGGCAGCAGTTCTCGGCGGCATGGCGCTGTGGTGACTCAGCGTCTGATGCGTAGAGATGGACTCGCGCAAGAGGGTGACGCAGTCTGGCGTCGTGGTGGCGTCGACGGGCAACTAGACCGGGCAAGGTAGATGCAGCAGTACAGTTCTGAAGATAGATTGGTGGGAGGTGGTTGCGGCGGCCTTATACCCGGCAGGTGTCCTGTTTGAGGGGTGCGCCGGACCGGTGGGTGTCCCATACCCGGCAAGCGTCATGGATGGGACCTCAGGTTTTAGATAGTAGGTTTGGCTGCGAGGTCTGTTTGGTATTAGGCCCAGACTATCAGCATCCCTTCATCAACTGGATAGGAGTAGCGACAGATGTTGGCTAGACGGTGGCTTTTGTTTTACTGTTGTATTACTTTGTAAGGTCTTATTTGAACAGTTAATAAAATGGCTGCATGCATCATTCATATGTAGAGGCCGGGGGTTTTCGTCCATTTCTAAAAAAAATATAAGGTTTCAATACATTTCACATTACATATAATACATATTTGACTTGTTAAATTGTGGATCTAGTCAGAAGCTCATTCATGTTCTATCCACCTGACTGGAAGGCACAAAAAAATCGTGGTATAATGTGTATATACATGTTTTCTGATATTGTGGTTTTCCATAATGCGGATTAAAAGTTCTTCGTATTTTCTTTTTTTAGAAAATCCGATCTATTCATCTTTAATCATGGTTGTGCATTGAACGACATAAATAATAAAATTTACATCCAGGTTGGTAGACCACCTCGCGATGATTACAAGCATTGAAGTGCCCCGAAGGCGCGCCGATGTCATCGTTCCTCCCTTGCCGGAGCCGGACAAACTTCTTGTAGTAGACAACTAAGAAAAAGCCGTGCTAAGGCCCCTTTGGACCAGCACACCAGAACAACAACCGTCGACAACAAAGAGAAGCGTAGATCAAGGGGATCTAACTTGAAGACACACAAATATAGACGAACAGAAACCGGATCCGAGTAGATTCACCAAAGAAAACCACCGACCGAATCATGCAAGAACCACCGGAGACACACCTCCACCCCAATCCGACGATGCTAGACGCGCTACCAGGACAAGGGCTAGGCGAGAAGAAGCTTATTTCATCCTCAGGGAACATATTGGGCATCCTCTCGTGATCGGAGAGGCAAATGTTCGCTCCTTTCGTCGGACATGTTGTCTCTCTGTGGTGCTGATGATGTCATCAAGCATGCCTGTGACAGCCTCATTATTGCAAAATCTGGTTTTCGTCCTAGTTTGTAAGGACCTTTAGTCCCGGTTCTGCAACCGGCATTAAAGGTTGGGACTAAAAATCCCCCCTCCCGCATTAGTCCCGGTTCAACACGGCCCGGGACCAAAGGCCCACCACGTGGCATGAGCTGACGCCGGGGGCTGGGTGACCTTTAGTCTCGGTTGCTAACACCAACCGGGACTAAAAGAATTAGGGGTTTATGAATTATTGTATATTTTTTCATTTAATTTTGTGTTTTCCACTTAATTCTTTTTTATTTCAAACATATTTTACGCTACTACATACTGTACACATTATATATATATATATATATATATAGAGAGAGAGAGAGAGAGAGAGATTCTCGTAGAACCTCGTACAACCATTCACATACACACACACGCATGTAGGCTTTACAACTTGTAATGGTATTCTCCTTTTGGGATTGATACGTCTCCGTCGTATCTACTTTTTCTAACGCTTTTTCTCTTGTTTTGGTCTTTAATTTTGCATGCTTTGAAGAACCCCAAGGTGCGCTTACGTGTCGGTCATCAACACACGCAGTTTTGGCCCATTCTGGCCCGTTTCGTGGACTATTACTCACTGTTTTGGGGTCCCGGAGTGATTTCCACGATTAACGAACCCCAAGGTGCGCTTACGTGTCGGTCATCAACACACGCAGTTTTGGCTGAGTCTGGCCCGTTTTGTGGACTATTACTCACTGTTTTGGGGTCCCGGAGTGATTTCCACGATTAACGAACCCCAAGGTGCGCTTACGTGTCGTTCATCAACACTCGCTGTTTTGGCCGATTCTGGCCCGTTTCGTGGACTATTACTCACTGTTATGGGGTCCCGGATTGATTTCCTTGATTGACGAATGTAGGCTTTACAACCGGGACTATTACTCACTGTTTTGGGGTCCCGGATTGATTTCCTTGATTGACGAACCCGAAGGTGGCGCTTACGTGTCGGTCATCAACACACGCAGTTTTGGCCGAGTCTGGCCCGTTTCGTGGACTATTACTCACTGTTTTGGGGTCGCGGAGTGATTTCCACGATTGAAGAACCCCAAGGTGCGCTTACGTATCGGTCATGAACACACGCAGTTTTGGCCCATTCTGGCCCGTTTCGTGGACTATTACTCACTGTTTTGGGGTCCCGGAGTGATTTCCATGATTAACGAACCCCAAGGTGCGCTTACGTGTCGGTCATCAACACACGCAGTTTTGGCTGAGTCTGGCCCGTTTTGTGGACTATTACTCACTGTTTTGGGGTCCCGGAGTGATTTCCACGATTGACGAACCCCAAGGTGCGCTTACGTGTCGTTCATCAACACTCGCTGTTTTGGCCGATTCTGGCCCGTTTCGTGGACTATTACTCACTGTTTTGGGGTCCTGGATTGATTTCCACGATTGACCAAACCAAAGGTGCGCTTACGTGTCGGTCATCAACAGACGCAGTTTTGGCCGAGTCTGGCCCGTTTCGTGGACTATTACTCACTGTTTTGGGGTCCCGGAGTGATTTCCACGATTGACGAACCCGAAGGTGCGCTTACGTGTCGGTCTTCAACACTTGCTGTTTTGGCCGATTTTGGCCCGTTTCGTGGACTATTACTCACTGTTTTGGGGTCGCGGAGTGATTTCCACGATTGAAGAACCCCAAGGTGCGCTTACGTATCGGTCATCAACACACGCAGTTTTGGCCCATTCTGGCCCGTTTCGTGGACTATTACTCACTGTTTTGGGGTCCCGGAGTGATTTCCACGATTGACGAACCCCAAGGTGCGCTTACGTGTCGGTCATCAACACACGCAGTTTTGGCTGAGTCTGGCCCGTTTTGTGGACTATTACTCACTGTTTTGGGGTCACATACACACACACACACGCATGTAGGCTTTACAACTTGTAATGGTATTCTCCTTTTGGGATTGATACGTCTCCGTCGTATCTACTTTTTCTAACGCTTTTTCTCTTGTTTTGGTCTCTAATTTTCATGCTTTGAATGAAACTAACCCGCACTGACGCTGTTTTTAGTAGAACTACCATGGTTTTGTTTTTTGTGCAGAAATAGAAGTTCTCGGATTGGAGCGAAACTTTGCAAGGAACTTTTATATAATAAAAGGGAATTTCTGGAGCCAAGAACCACCGGAGGGGAGCACCTGGTTGGGCACAACCCACTAGGCGCCCCCCAGGTGCGCCCAGGTGGGTTGTCCTCACCTGGTGGCCCTGCAGACTCCAACCCTTATACTATAAAGTCATATTTTCAGAGAAAAAATTAGGGAGACACAATTATCGAGTTTCACAAGACGGAGTTGTCGCCACGTCCTGTTCTTCATCGCGAGGCCAGATCTGGAGTCCATTTCGGACTCCGAAGAGGGGGATCTTCGATCTTCGTCATCACCAACCCTTCTCCATCGCCAATTTCTTGATGCTCCCCACCGGCAGTGAGTAATTCCTTCGTAGGCTCGCTGGTCGGTGAGGAGTTGGATGAGATTCATCATGTAGTCGAGTTAATTTTGCAAGGGCTTGATCCTATTATCCATTATGTTTTGAGATTGATGTTGCTATGACATTGCCATGCTTAATGCTTGTCACTTTGGGTTCGAGTGCCATGATTTCAGACATGAACCGTTTAAGTTATCACCATTATATCTATGTTCTAGATACGATCTTGCAAGTTATAATCACCTATTACGTGTTATTATCCGTCAAACACAGGTGACATATGTCGGGATACTTCCGGTGATGACCGTGGTTTGAGGAGTTCATGTATTCACCATGTCTTAATTCTTTGTTCCGGTTCTTTATTAAAAGGAGGCATTAATATCCCCTAGTTTCCAATAGTACCCCACTGCCATGGGAGGGTAGGACAAAAGATGTCATGCAAGTTCTTTCTATAAGCACGTATGACTATTTACGGAATGCATGCCTACATTATATTTATGAACTGGAGCTAGTGTCGTATCGCCCTAGGTTATGGCTGTTATATGATAAATATCATCCAATGAGTTCATCGATTCAATGCCTACGCATTTATCTCATATTGTTCTTGCTAAGTTACTACTGCTATTGTTACTATTGCACTTGCTACAAAATCATTGCTATCATTGTCACCGTTACTATTGTTGTTGCTACTACTATCAAACCTATCATACTACTTTGCTACTGATCACTTTGTTGTAGATAATTAATCTCCAGGTATGTCGAATCTATAAATATGGGTTGAATACTCTGCCCACGAAAACCGTTGTGATCACCTATACTTGTGGGTTATCAAGACCTTTTTCTGGCGCCGTTGCCGGGGAGCATAGCTATATTTGGTGACTCACTTGAGATTATTGTCAAGTTATCACTATGAAGAATCTGAAGGATGCTAAGACGAAGATTTTTTCCTCTAAGATGAGGGGAGGTAAGGAACTGCCATCCAGCTCCACTTTAGATTCACCTTCTATTGTAAGTAGACTTGCAAGACCACCACTTGTTATCAATTTTGATATGTCGCAAGTTATTGATGATGCTACTTCTTCTATGAATACTACTCTTGATGATTCTTGTACCTTGCTTCATGATAATTGATAATCCCCAAGTGCAAGGAATCATCTTAGCAATTTCCAAAGGTGGAAGGGATAAGTACGGAGTGTCGAACCCACAAGCAGCTAAAGGTAAGATCAATATTTCCTCAAGTCCTATCTGCCATTGATATGACTCTACGTACACCGAACGTTTGCTTCCAACTAGAAACGAGAAATAAAATTGTGTTGTGGGTATGAAGAGGATAACTTTGCATGATATTGGAGAGCTAAAATATAAAAGTAGGTGCTGTTATCATAAAGTTAGAATATATTACTAAATATTATAAATAGCGAGTGAGGAATAATGATGGGTCGGTGTGCGGAATTGTCCTAGGCAATTGTTAACAAGATCGGTAGTTGTCATTGCAATATCATATGAGGTAGAGGCATAAGCTAACATACTTTCTATTCTTGGATCATATGCACTTATGTTTGGAACTCTAGCAAGCATTTGCAACTACTGAAGATCATTAAGGGAAAACCCAACCATAGCATTAACATATCAAGTCCCCTTTATCCCGTACGCAACAACCCCCTTTCTCGGGTTTATGTTTCTGTTACTCAACCAACCCACTATAAGCGAATCATGAACGTATTGCAACACCCTACAATGGGAATCCTTCACGTGTGCGTGGCATGGAAGGCACAATAGGACAACACCAAAATAAAACAAACAACTCGTACCAATCTAGATCATCAATCATCACAAAGACAAAGGAAATCCACTCAAAATATCATAGGATGGCACACATCATTGGATCATAATATGTGGCATAAAGAACCATGTTCAAGCATGTGATTACAGTGGGGTGCGAGAGTGCGGAACGCGTAAAAGAGACGAGGATGGTGATGATGATGGTGATGTTGATGAAGACGATCACCGCGGCGATGATGATTCCTAGGGATGGCAATGGGTAGGGTATGGGCGGGTACGAACTTTTTGTGCCCAAACCCATACCCAAATCTTTTTTCTATACCCACCCATTTCAATATCCATGGGTACAAATTGGTACCCATGCCCATACCCATCGGGTATCTTATACCCAATGGGTATCCGATGGGTACAATATATAACATTGGCATAATAAAGGTAAGACAAGAAAATGGCCTAAAACCAAAGTTAGGTACTCGGCCATCACAATCTGGTCTGCACTTACATCAAAATTTCACAATGACGATTGACACACAAATGTCTTAATCTCCATTGAGAAAAAAAATCAAGTTTGTAAACTTGCAATGCTAATTACTATAGGTTTGCCCAGATATTATAGGTTTAATTTTTTATTAATATTTCTGGGTATCCATTGGGTTACCCTTGGGTGTAATTACATACCCATACCCTACCCATGCATTTTGCGGCTATGGATACCCATTACCCATGGGTATGAACTGGTAGAAAGTCTCACCCATGCCCACTGTTTTCAGGTAGGGTACCCGTGGGTACCCATACCCATGGGCAAAACTGCCATCCCTACATTGATTCCCCTCCCGATGGCACTCTGGCGCCACCGAGAGAGAGGAGGAGAGGTTCTCCCCATTATTCTTCCTCCTCCATGGCCTCCCCCCTGGATGGGGAGAGGTTCTCCCTCTGGTCCTTGGCCTTCGTGGTAACGATGACCCCTCTAAGATCCTCCCCAATGGCCTCCGGTGATGCTGGCCACCTCCGGCAGGGTGCCAGACGGGGCCTAGATTGATTTCTCGTGGCTATAGAGACTTGCGGCGGCGGAACTTTTGATCTCTCTTCTATTCTGGGGTTTTCTTGATTTATAGGAGGGGTTGGCGTTGGTTTCACGTCAGGGGGGCCCATAGTGAGTCCACGAGGTAGGAGCACCCTCCACAGGGGTAGGCGCCCCACCCTCATGGTGGCCTTGGGACTTCCCTCCGGTAGCTTTTCGTTCCAGTATTTTTCATATTTTCGAGAAATATTCTCCGTTTATTTTCAGCGCATTCCGAGAACTTTTATTTCTGCACAAAAACAACACCACAGTAGTTCTGCTGAAAATAGCATCAGTCCGGGTTAGTTCTAATCAAATAATGTAAAAATATTATAAACATGGCATGAATACTTCATAAATTATAGATACGTTGGAGACGTATCAGCTTCCCCAAGCTTAATTCCTGCTCGTCCTCGAGTAGGTAAATGACAAAAGAAATAATTTATGAAGTGTGAATGCTAGCAAGTGCACAAGTTTGATCAATGATAATTTCAATCACCTTTACAAGCATCATTATATATCATGCAGTAGCTCAACTCATAGAACTTCTCATGGTCAAGTAACAAGCTATTCACATGTTAAAATATAGATCATAAACTTTCTTGAAAACTAACAAACTATGTTCTCAGTCATCAAACAATTGCAATTCATCTTATTTTCAGGAAGGGTCTATGTAAGAGCTTTGATTCAGCAAACTCCACATACTCAACTATCATTTAATCTTTCACAAGTGCTAACACTGATGTGATATTTATGGGTTCAAAGTTTTAATCAAACACGAGAGAAAGATAGGGGTTTATAGTTTTGCCTCCCAATCTTTTAGCTCAAGGGTAATGTCAACAATAATACTTTATGAAACCCTACATGCACGTGGATATATATGTCCGGATCGCTCCAACACAAAGTGCTTGCGGAGAAATATATATGTCCGGATCGCTCCAACACAATGAATCTTGTATAAGGGTAGAAGATAAAAGTAAAACATAGGCCCTTCGCAGAGGGAAGCAGAGGTTGTCATGCGCTTTTATGGTTGGTTGCACAAAATCTTAATGCAAAAGAATGTCACTTTATATTGCCGCTTGTGATAAAGACCTTTATTATGAAGTCCGTCGCTTTTATTTCTTCCCTATCACGAGTTCGTATAAAGCTTATTTTCCTCGCACTAATAGATCATACATATTTAAGGACCATTTTTTATTGCTTGCACCGATGAAAACTTACTTGAAGGATCTTACTCAATCCATAGGTAGGTATGGTGGACTCTCATGGCAAAACTGGGTTTAAGGGGTGTTTGGAATCAAAAGTATTATCTCTACTTGGTGCAAAGAATTTGGGTAGCATGAGAGGGAAAGGCAAGCTCAACATGTTGGGTGATCCCAGACAATATAACGTCTATTCGGAGATAGGAAAACATAACCCATTTAGTTGTCTTCCTTGTCAAACATCAACTTTTTAGCATGTCATATTTTAATGAGAGCTCACAATTACAAAAGATGTCCAAGATAGTATATTTGTATGTGAAATCTCTCTCTCTTCAACATTCTTTCATGAATTTTTCAAGTGATCAATACTGCGTTTGCTAAATTTCAGTAAACTTACCACCTATACTTATTAAGTGTGAAGTCATTGCTCCCCATGGTATAAGCGTATGAAACACATACATAAATTCAGATTTATGATATTCAATTCATTCAACCATTTACTCATATGATATAAGGGAATCACGAGAGTAAATGACAAACTAATTCAAAAAGATATAAGTGAAGAACACTGAGGAGTCAAATTTTTAACTAGCCATGGGACGACTTTCTCTCATTCAAGGTTTCAAATCTAATGATTTATTATTAAAGATTTCAGATCCATAGGTTTATTCAAGCAGGTAAATTGGAAATATGCTCCGACCAAAACACATATCATATGACGAATAGAAATATAGCTCCGATTAAGGTATACCGATGGTTTTGAAGACGAAAGAGGGGATGCCTTCTGGGGCATCCCCAAGCGTAGGCGCTTGAGTATTCCTTAAATATTACCTTCGGGTGCCTTGGGCATCTCCAAGCTTAGGGTCTTTTCACTCCTTATTCTCCCCATATCGATATCTCACCCAAAACTTGAAAACTTCAATCACACAAAATTTAACGGAACTTCGTGAGATGGGTTAGTATGATAAAGAGTAAATCATTCACTTTGGTACTGTCAAAGAGAAGATTCATAATTGTTCTCACACAATGCCTACTGTAACGTATCATTTCTACAATTTATATTAAGAAATATAAGCCATAGAAACTAGAAAACAAGCAAACTATGCATTGAAATAGAATCTGCCAGAAACAGAAAAGTCTATAATTATCTGAACAGTAACCATACTTCTGCTACTCCAAAATTCCAGCCAAATTAGGAAAACCTGAGAAATTTGTGTACAAATCCATAGCAAAAAGAATCCGATCAAAAGCATTTTTTTGTGAATTATCAAAACTAATTTACTGGGCGTAATAGTTTCTGATTTTCAGCAGGATCAACACAACTATAACTATAAGCTATCCTAAAAGTTTAACTTGGCACTTTATTGAAACAAAAGCTATTAAAAATTATTACTACAGTATCTCAATCTTGTAAAGACAAAAACAGTAAGTATAAATATTTGGTTGTCTCCCAACAAGCGCTTTTCTTTAATGCCTTTTAGCTAGGCATAATGATTTCAATGATGCTCATATGAAAGATAAGAATGAAAACATAACGAGAGCATCATGAAGCATATGACTAGAACATTCAAGTATAAGCCACTTCCTATGCCTAGGGATTTTGTGAGAAAACAACTTATGGGAACAAGAATCAACTAGCATAGGAAGGCAAAACAAGTATAACTTCAAAACTTTAAGCGCATAGATAGGAAACTTTATATTATTGCAACTCCTACAAGCATATGATCCTCCCTCATAATAATTTTCAGTAGCATCATGAATGAATTAAACAATATAACCATCACATAAAGCATTCTTTTCATGATCTACAAGCATAGAAATTTCACTACGCTCCACATGAATAAAATTCTTCTTATTAGGAATAGTGAGAGTAAACTTCAACAAAATAACTATCATGTGAGGCATACTCCAATTGAAAATTAAAAGCATGATGACAAGTTTCATGGTTAACATATTCCTTTATAGCATACATGTCATCACAATAATCATCACAGATAGGAAATTTGCTCTCATAATCAATTGGAACCTCTTCCGAAATAGTGGAATCATTACTAGCTAAAGTCAAGACCTCTCCAAATCCACTTTCATATATATCATAATAAGATCCAACACCCTCCAAAATAGTGGGATCATTACTTCCTAAAGTTGACACTCTTCCAAACCCACTTTTGATGATAGTCTTATTCATACTCCAAAAGATATAAGTGAAGTTCATGGAGCATTCTACAAGTAATATAGATTAACCAATATCCAGGCTCAAAATATATAAGTGAAGCACATGAATCATTCTATAAAACCATACTCGAAAGATTTTAGTGAAGCACAAAGAGAATTCTATAAATCCACACTTAAAAGATATAAGTGAAACACAAGAAGCATTCTATAAATAAATGAAGGGCTTTCTCATATTAGCATGGTTCTTAAAGAAAAATAAAAACACAAAGGACACAAATCATGTGAACAGAACAAAAACCGACGTATACCGATAATTGTTGAAGAAGAAAGATGGGATGCCAATGGGGGCATCCCCAAGCTTAGATGATTGATTATCCTTGAAATATTTACTTAGGTTGCCTTGGGAATCCCCAAGTTTGAACTCTTGCCTCTCTTTATTCTCCTCACATCAGTAACTCCTCGTTCTCTGAACACTTCATCAACACAAGACTTAACAAAAACTTTGTGAGATCCTTTAGTATAATAAACCAAATCACTACCTTTAGGTACTGTTGTAAAATCATTCCAATTTCATATTAGCATTGTATCTACTGTATTCCAACTTCACCATGGTTCATACCTGTGACAGCCTGGTTTTTTCCCCTCTCTTCTTTGCCTGATTCTCATTTGATTTGAATTTCAAATTAGGAGTTTTGAATCTTTTCATATGGACTTAAACACTTGGGTACCCTTTGGCTTTCACCCAAGTGCCCCATTTCCCTCTCTAACCATCATTCCCTCTCTGGTTCAACTCAAAATAATATTTTGAATATTTTTCTTTAATGAAAAATAATCATTTCCCTCTCTTAAACCCTAGCTAGCCCAATGTGCTCCAAAGCAACCCCAGTTTTATTACCCATAAAACATGAGAAAAATCCCAATTATTCTTTGAACCCTAGGGAACCTTTCTGAGAAAAAATATTTCATCACTTTTTGGAATATTTTGGCTATAGAAAATATTTTACATTACGACAGAAATGGTAGTTTCTACAACAACTACCATTTTACTTGCTCTTCTGTGGCTGATTTTTCTTGTGCTTCATCACCTTAGTAGATGATTGCTAACCTCCAAAGCCCAGCCCCAAACTCCCAATAGATTGACCATTGTAAGCTCTCAAAGTTACTGTCCAGAAACTTCCCTGGCATGTGAAATCATTTCTACTGCACCTTAGACCAAACCCAAGATTGGTAACCTTCAAAACTACCATATACAATAAGCCAGATATGAACTTTGGACTTAGGTCGGCCTGAGGGCAAAGTTCACATGGTGACCGCATTCGTCCAGGCGTGCCGGCATGCAGCCGACGCGCTCTGAGTGCCGCCGAGCGCTCTGTTGCGCGCATGCTCGCTTCCCCGCCTGCCTGAGCGTGCCAAACCGCGCCACAATCTTCGTCCAAGCATTCTTAACTCCCCCCTGACGCTCGCCGACGCCGGAGATCGCCACAGCGATCACGGGCATGGTCCGGCAAACAAAACAGTGTGCGGCGCACTGTGCTCGTCGCCTTCCTCACGCCCCTATGCTCGTCCCCGTTCGCCCACAGTCCCCCCGTGAGTTGCGTCTTCTTCTCCCCCTCTCACTGATGCCGTTTGTCCCCGGGCACCGTGTCCAAGTGTCCACCGGAAGAGCCCGAACCCCCCTCGACGCTCCGCTATAAATATCACCCTTCCCAGCCTCCTCGAGCACCATCCACCACTCCCACACACTCCACGATCACGTAGATAGCTGTAGCCCGACCGGGCAGGCCCCAGGCCACCGTCCCCGATCGCGAGCTCACTGGCGATCCACTCGGGTCGTCTCCGGAGCTCCAGGTCCTCCCAGGCCAGGGCAACCCTTCCAGGGCCTCCGCCGCTCATCGGTGGTGCCATTCTGCCTGGTTGGAGCCCCTGGAGTCGCCTCCGTTCGCCGTCGTCTTCGTCTTCGGCGACCTCCACTCTCTACCTCCATTAGAGGCTGATTCCAACGCCCTCCGACAACCCCTAGCTACCCTACGGGTACGGGCAGGTGCGCCTCCATCTCCTTCTCGATTCCCCCCTCTCGTTTTGGCCAAGGAGCCCTCGTCGCTGGCGTGCGCTCTGGCGAAGCTGCGCCGTCCCCTGTTTCCCTCTCTCTCCCCCCGTCACCTGACTAGCGGGCCCACTAGTCGGCCACTCAGTACGCGCGCGAAGCGGTACAAGTGGTGGCGCCCTGAGGCTTTACGCCTTCGACGTCACCCCCCTTGTCTGTTTTTTTTAAATTCAAATTCATTTTGTCCAGAGAGCTTCAAACAGCCACAACTTTTTAACCATAAGTCCAAATGAATTGATTCTTTTTGCATTGTGTTCTTTGTTCAGAAATATAGCAGCTCACAGAAGATGGGAGTTTACCCTACTGTATAGATTTTCTGGTGAATTTTAGAAGGTTTCTTCATATTTTCTTCTTGTGTTTAAATTTATTTTCAGAGGGTGAGGCTTGTCTTGAGGATCACCAGGAGGCTTCTGAACCTCATCTGCACTAAGGCAAGCCACAACAACATTGTCATGGTGCCATTACAATATTTTTGATTTTCTTACTTGAAAAAATAATTTAATACATGCATTTAAATTTTTATTGTGTTATTTATATTCTGTTAATTGCTTGTTTTAGTTAATATGCTTGACTTACAGAAAGTTTGAACTTAACTTAGTTGGTAAAGAAACTAGGATTTATTTTTGAGTGATTAAAAATAATATGGTTATGGATATAAGTAATTAGTGGAGTTATTTTCTTGCATGAGAATACATGGTAAAATTTGCTAGAAAAGTTTCTGTTGAAAGAGAGGTTTAATTTTAACCAGAGAACTGTCATGAGTTGTTGATGCTTATGCTTAGTGTGGATATAGTTGACTCAGTTATTTCCGTTGATATGTGATGCATATGTTGGTGTTGCATGTCATGGCATTATGACACCGGGTATTTTCACATCAAGTTGAACCTGATAATAACTTAACTTGAATATACTGTTGACCGAGTCATGGTGCTACTGAATCGAGTTTTCCCCAGTGACCACATTTGCCTTTATGGGAAGGCCTTTATTCGGTCCATTGTCATGCTTCTGGTCAGTGCCTCCAACGAGGGAAGGTTATGGGCGTGCGGTACCCTGGCTCGGTAAGCATACATAACCTTGTGTGCCCGTTGTTGAGTTTATGGTATCGGTTCCCCGTGTGGGATTGTTTATGTTTTGGCCATGACGGTGGTCGTTGTGTCTTTGGTAGACACGGGGCCACCTAGGACTAGCCCGATGGGGATTGAGTCGGAGTGGCCGGGGGAGTGTCATGGCAATGGAGGGGTTTCGTCGGAATGTCGTTGGTCCACCCGAATGGGAGTGCGAGGCCATGGGTTCCGTGGTGTGGGTACAGTGCGCTACCTCTGCAGATTGTATTAATCTATCGATAGTCGAGTCCATGGTTACGGACATGCTCAAAAGTAGGTCACACCATGGGTCAACATTTAATAAATCTTGCACACTAAGTGATAAACTTTGCACGGTTGATGTTTGGGACCACGCGTTTGTTGTGGTTGTGATCACCGGAAGAATCACGGTTTGATACCAAATGTTGGTCGTGGTTGTGATCGCCGGAAATATCACGAGGTAAACTGAGTTGAGATCTCGAGGTTGGTACGGTTGTGATCCAAGAGCGGTCATCGTTGGTAACCAGTCCGAGGGATTTGGCTCATAAGAGCAGGATCACTGCATGTTGCATATAGGGTTGCATTGTTAATAATTGGTTAATGATCATGATATTGTTTGTCATTATGTTTATGCTTGTTGTGAGCTTGCAAGTGCATTCAATATACTGACCTGGCGTGTCATACCAGATTTCAGGACAGTCTCTTTGGAAAGGAGTGCAGTCCGAGTCTAGATCGTGTCCACATCAGTGTCCATGTGCTATGGAGTTCCGCTGCCGCGTAGTTGTTATGATCGAGGCCCCTTCATGTTCACTAAATAATGTACATATTATTCAGCCGCACCGTGTGTGCATCTTGGCCTCGCCACCTATTGTAATATAAACTTTGATCTGCTAGCATCAATAAAGCGGTTGTTTTCTGTACCAAGATGTTGTGTGTTGCCAGAAGACAAGGTCTCCGGGCAGGCAATGCATGGTAAGCTGGTTTCTCTGAGACGGGGTGCCACAACGCTTGGTATCAGAGCTGCGCCGACTGTAGGCCACGCTAGACTACGATGTGTTAGCTGGATGATAGATACGAGTTTAAGTTGAGTGCCGGCAGCATTTGTAGTTGGTTGTCGCATTGCATGCACTTGTTTTATTTTTATGCTAACCTGCTAATGGATGTGAGTGTAGATGGCTCCGGTGCCATATCTCATGCGATTGGCGAGATGCCGTACTGCGTCGCCGCATCTCGCCATAGCGTGTGGCGTCGGCTATACCCCCTCGATGACGACCCAGCCTATCGTGTGTACCAGGAGCGTCTAGCATACTCAGTGTATGAGTATCGCGCCGTGGTTACTCTTTGCACCAGTTCCAATTCCAGCACTTACAATCGTACTTCTCGGAGCGGTTACACTTCTACCGCTTCTCAGGCTGTCTAGTTTGCTGCATTCGAGGTCCTTGTCGAGCTTCGTTACAACGAGGTCCCGATGTAGAACCACCCAGGTTTTTTCTACTACCCTTCTCTGCACGACAACGGTCGTATCCGTTTCCCTATCATTGACCCAGAGTCTGATAGTGTTGCTAGCCACCTTTCTCGTTATATCACTGCTAGCTATCTTATGATCCACGAGATGGCTCGAGAGCTGACTCATGTCCATACTGCTTTAGCCGCTACTAGACCTGTCACTGCTCCAGCATCTGTGGGATTTACTCCTTATATTCCAGCCAGTTCTAGTTCCCCTATTTCACCGGTTACTCCTCTGAGTAGCTCGGGCACCGCGACCATGAGTCCTCTCAGTGCTCCTGCTGAGTGGGTTTCACTTCTCGCTACCCCTGTAGCCCCGATGCTTCACCCTACACCTGCCCCGGAGGGAGAGCCCTCGAGGCAGCGTCGTCATGAACCCGGAGGTCTCAGTTAACCATGTCGGTTCAGGATCCGAGTCTGCTTCAGGAGAGGACCCCGCAACACCAGCAGAGTAGTAGAGCTTCTGAGTATTTGCAGCCGTCAGGGTGGTGTACGAGTGTAGTCGTACGAGTCATGAGGTTTCGTTTCATGTATGAGAGTAGTTGAACCTGGCATGTTGTTTATCTTTCATGTATGAATCTATGTACAATTATGTTGGAACTCTATTTTATTCGACGTATTTCCTTCACCATTTCAGTTTTCCTCGGGCTTTTGTTGCTGGCTTTCCCCAATTTACTTTGAATATTTCTCATCTCGGTTGAGTTGCCTTGGGAAAAATCATAATAGGATGCCGGCGGGAGGCAGCAGTAGCAACGTTCACGAGGGTACTCCTGTTCGTCGTTCCGCATGACAGGCAGGACACTCCCCCGAGCCATATGTTCCACCACCGCCTCCACCGCCAAATCCGCCCTCGAACGAGCAAATTCTGCATATGTTTGAGGAAAGACGGAATAATGATCTGATTGAAATATTAAGAAGTGTGCAAGCCTTGGTTGGGCAGAATTGAAATCAGAACGGTCATCACTCCAAGCTGTCAGATTTCCAGTTTCAGTCAGGTTACTGACCCCTTGGATGTAGATGATTGGTTGCGAACCATTGAGAGGAAACTTGAGATTGCCCGTACTGAAGAAGATGATAAGGTTCCATTTGCAACTCATTATCTTGAAGGCGCTGCTGCCATATGGTGGGAAAATGCAAAAGCCGTGTGGCCTGCTGGTGAACAAATCACTTGGTCAAAATTCAAGAATCATTTCTGGAAATATCATTTCCCTACTAGAATTATGAAGACTAAGCAGTGTGAATTTCTCGCGCTCCTCCAAGGAAATCTGTCTGTGGGTGAATATTTGCCAAAATTCAATCATCTGGCCCGTTACTCCCTACATGATGTGGCCACCGAAGAAAGAAAGATTGATAGATTTCTTGGTGGATTGAACCCGCAACTCCGGTGTACTCTCAGTATGTTTGATTTCCTAGATTTCCATACTCTGGTGAACAAAGCTTTCATTGCTGAGAGGGAGCACAAGCTTGTATCGGAAAATAGGCCTGCTAATAATGATCACAAGCGCAAGTTTGAGCCAAGAAAGGAAGTGCAACCAGTGAAAAAGGCTCGTACCTGGCAGCAGACTCAGGTGGAATACAAGCCCAATTGGCAACAGAATGTTTACAAGACCACCACCCAAGTCAAGAATGTCGTGACCAACCCAGTGCAAGGGGAGCGTCTACGCAACATGCGACTGCCCGCCGACGCCACGAAGAATGTCCAGCTGGAGGTCGCTCTCGCCGCGAGGCGCCTCGCCCTGCAAGAATTCGTCGACCTACACATCCACGTGTACGAGCAAATCTTGTACATAGGTAACTACAAGGCCAGTGAGGACGCTACGACGTTGGCCTTCCTCAACCAGCTGGAAGCCTTGGATGCCTTTGCTGAGAAGCACCTCGACCTTGCCACAAAAGGCGCCGCTCCTTAGCCGCCGGTCGGTGGCCCGACGCACTAAGTTGAGGAGGAGTAGGTCGTACGTTCATGGATCCATCTTTCTTCTTGCCTTCTGTAACCACCACTGCGATCGCATCATCATGGCCTTAATTCTTATTGTGCTGTTGCATTCTCGTTCCAGTCAATACTGACGTGTGCGATCCCTTTGCTTAACTATATGCATCACTGTAACTAGTCACTACTAGGGAAAACCTTATACACAGAATGTTACCGATGGCGCTGTACAAAATCAAACGCTACTACTACTTAGTAGCAGAGCGTGTAAAATAACCGCGCTACTGCTATGACTTTAGCAGTAGCGCGTACTAGCAAAAAGCGCTGCTGCTATGTTTGAACTGGGCGCACATGGCTAGCCCAACCTAGCAGTAGCGCGATATCGCCCGGGCGCTACTGCTACTCTCCTTAGCTGTAAGCGCTTACGTAAGGCGCTACTGCTAACGGAAATAAAATAAAGTGAAAAACAAGTAGAAAAGTAAATGAAAATGAAAGAAATAGAAAAAGGAGAAAGGGAAAAAATAAAATGTAAAGAAAAATAAAAGAAAAAGGGAAAAAAGGAGAAAGGAATATCAGTAGCGCGTTTCCAAAAACGCGATGTAGCTAACTTAGCTATAGCGCGTTTTAGGAAGCAGCTACTGTCATTCACTTAAACAGCGGTTTCCCCGCCCGCCGCCACACTTCTTCCCCAAATCCCTCGCCCTTGCTGTCTCCCCAATTAAGTAAGCCCCCACTTCGCCGTCGTCTCCTGCCGGCGTGGATGCCCGCAACCTCACCGTATCCCCCCGAGGCCGTCGTCATCCTCACCGCCGCCGCCCGAGGCCGCCCTCAGCCTCACAACCGCCGCCCGATCGAGGCCGCCCTCGACATCACCGTCCGCGCCCTCCACCTCACCACCGCCCGAGCCCGCCCAGGACCGTCGTTGCCCGTGCTCGAGCCCGCCCTCTCCGCCCCTGCCTCCGTCACCGAGCACCACCCCGCCCCCCTCTCTCCCCACTCGGTAAGTACCCCACCCTCCCCCACTCCTCTCTCTGAATTTTAGAGAAAAATTAGTAGAGCAAAAGTTTGTTTATAGCAAAAAATTTAGTGTAGAGCAAAGGATGTTAAGTAGTAGATGTTAGAGCAAAAATTAGTTTAGAGCAAAAAATTTGGTTTACAACAAAAGTTAGTTAGGGCAGTATGGTTTAATTAGGGTAGATGCTGCTTGTATAGTATATAGTGATACTAGTAGATGTTAATTAGGTTAGGGCAATAGTGGTACTACTAGATGTTAATTAGATGTTTTTCAGTTAGGGCACTAGAGTTTTGCTAGGTTAATTAGGTTAGTAGTGCTGCTAGTAGTAGTGGTACAGTAGGTTAATTATGTGATGTTAAATGAATAACCTAAATGAATGAAATTAGTAGTTAACTGAATTTTTTTTCTTTTCATCATTATAGAGCACTAAAGTTAACTGAATTTTCTTCTACATTTTGTTTTTGAATTAGCTTGTGAAATTTGGACATGTGGTTGCTCATGTATATTTGGACATGTGTTGCGGTGTCGAAG
Source organism: Aegilops bicornis (assembly GCA_021605145.1). Lineage (NCBI taxonomy): Eukaryota > Viridiplantae > Streptophyta > Magnoliopsida > Poales > Poaceae > Aegilops > Aegilops bicornis. The sequence goes on along the minus strand of CM038670.1, from coordinate 23,677,741 downwards.
AGGGATATTTGAACACTGTTTCTAGGGAATGATGCTGAGTGGCCTATGTTTTGCCGGAATGTTGATATATTTCTGTTCCGGCAAATTTCAGGTTCTCGATTTGTCCACTTTTTAGCAAAGGTCATGCTGATATTTTCCGTGAATTTCGGCATGACTTGTGCTACAAACTAGGACATATCGAGTGCCCGGGATTTACCGCACCAGGAATGAGTCAACATTCCTGCAAAACAATAGTCCTTTTTTATGCCATTATTCATTTTATTAGGTCTAGAATTAATTGACTAGATTTAATCATAGGAAACATGGCTAGCAACGATGAAGGACAGGGTTCGGTGATTATGACGACGTCTCACCGGGCGGCAAGGCATTTAATTTTTGAGCCTTACCGACGATCAACAGATGTTGTTGCTGGGCCCACCAGTGGCATCGGGGACGGAGACCGACATGCAGACCGGTGCTGAGACCGACACGCAGACCGGTGCTGAGGGGATTGAGACCGACGCTGAGATTCAGACCGGCGCCGAGACCGGTGCTACCTCGTGGAGCGGAGCCGGTGTAGAACCGAAAGCAAAGAGGCAACGGCTTCCTAACAAACTCAGGACTACTAGACTGGTGGCCACGGAGGTGGACGACGGCAATTTTGAGGCAAAGGCGCCAGAGGAAGCGCGCGCGTGCTACGGCAATCAAATAGGCTGCATCATACGGACAACCGCCACCATCAACGATGAGAAACTAAAGAAGATAGAAAATATGAGGAGCTCCCTCCTAAAGAAGTTTCACCAGATTTTCTTGTTCCCGGGCCGGAATGAGAAGGATTATGAAGATCCAGACAAGGACCCGGCAATGAAGAAGATAAACAAACACGCCATGACCAAGTTTAGCGATGCGTTGGCCGCCTGGAAAAATTGAGTGAAAGCAAATATCAACGACGGGGAACCCTACTCCGAGATTGTAAAGGACAATCCGACAATCACGGAAGAGCAGTTTCAAATATTCAAGGAGGCTTGCAAGGCCGAAGCTGCCAAAAAAAAGTCTAAGTACATGAAGGGGCTTCAAAAGAGGAACATTGGGAGCCACCACCTCGGAAGCCGTGGTTACGGCGGAAAGAGGTCCAAATGGGCCAAGGAGGACGCAGAAGCCGCGAGTCTGGGCATCCCAGACCCCTTGGCGGATTTCACCGTCCCGCAGGAGCGTGACGTCCTGAGGGCCCGGCACCGTTGGGACCCAGTGAAGAAGGTTTACGAGACAACACCGGTCATTACGAAGTTCATGAGACTGCTGGTAATTTTAGTTTCTGATCAATTCGACTGCACACGTTAGTCATGTTTGTAAACGATCCTTGTGCCTTTTGCAGAGAGAGCAGCACCGGATTGCGGCCGAAAGCGACTCGCCGTCTGAGGCATTGGCGAGGCCCAAGTGGGACAATCCATTCAACCGGGCGTTGAACATATTGAAACAACAACCAGTGGATACTCGACCGTCGTATGGACGGCGTGCGGTGTCGGAGACGGCGCCACGTGGAAGAAGTACTACCGTGAGACCACGGAGGAGAGAAAGGAAAGACGGAGGTTAACTGAAGAAAGCATCGACAAGAAGGTTGAGATTGCGGTTGAGAAGAAATCATCTCAGACAGTCGCAACAGCGGTAGCTGCCGCAAAACAGGCGATTGCAGATATATCTACTTCCTTGGTGACGGGCGTTTACACTTGGCAAGGCAAAATCCAGAAAAAAATGCAGAGGACTTTCCCCTTGCTGACTTCTTGGGAGCACCTGCTCCCGCACCGGCTCCCGTACCTGCTCCCGCACCGGCTCCCGCACCGGCTCCCACACCGGACGTGCTCGGTGGTGCCTCCTCTTTGGCTGAGCTCGACGCCCTCACGGTATCTGTCACACCGGCCCCCTTCAATATAAATGTATAATCTCCCATTTTCGTTGCCTTTCGGATGTCTCACGTCGCAGACTTTTCTTTGTAGGCCGACGAAACCCCGTGCACCATATTGTACACCATCGGCGAATAGAAGGTGGACGTGGGGAAGGGGACGATAATGGAGCCGAAGGAACCATTGTTCCACAGCCGGTCGATCCCCCCGAACGTCTTCAAGGTTTCCGTGGCCAGTGTCAAACCGGGCCACGAGAATTTGCCTCCTCTAATACTAGTGGGGATGACGACGAGACCCCGGCGTCTTGGTGATTGTTGCAATGGGTAGGTCCTGTTGTGGCCAAAGAGTCTCGCTTGCCCGGAGGCGGCCGGGAGCACACCCACGAGCACGCAGCCTCAGCAAGGTATGAACATCAACACCCCACCTACCCAATTAGCGTCGGGTGTTGGGTTGGGTGATAGCGGACGGGGTAAGCAGGTGGTTCCATTAGTCACTGATGACGTCGCCATGGATGAGGATGACGATGACGATGGCGCTGAACAGTATGTCTATACTGGCGCCTCCTCAGGGTTTGAGCGTCATCAGTCGGTGCCTGAATTACCGTCTCAACGTATTATTGACGACCATCCGGTGGTAAAGAAGTCTAGGAAGGGAGCGAGGAAAGGCAAAAAAGCTGATTCTATGATCCAGCCGCCTCAGCAGCCTCTGCTTCAGGACCGTGTAGATATCCCCAATGCAGATAAATGGCGTATCCCCGGTCGACCAATCCTACCTGAAACAGCGCTACGGGCCAGATTCGGCGATCTAAGGAGACTTCATGACGATGTGCTGCGGCTAGAGAAAGGCCTCATCGCCTCGAAAGATCCAGGATACCCACTCTACGTGGTTAACGTTCCGCGGAAAATGTCGTACGTCGACGCCTTCCCCGCGGATAAGTTCTTCCTCCGATTCGATTACATATTCGACATGTTTCACGTGAAGAAGGTGGATTTTACGTTTGTCCGCCTTTATGCCTTGCACATGAACTACATCATTGGGGTTGAGCAGATACGTTTTGTCTGTGTCGCTGACCCGTACTACATGCACGAGGGCTTCAAGGGAGTCTGTGCACAGCATCGTGAATACGCGAGGGATTACATCGTCAGTTTCATGCTCGCCAATAAGGACAAGGAGGCGATTCTCGTGCCTTATCATCCCGTGTAAGTCATCCGCGCTGCTATCCTTCCTTCGATTTCAATAATTCATTTGCACGGTGGAGGCTAATTAATTTGAGATGTACTTATTTTGCGCAGCGGCGGGCGCGCCGTCCTCATCGTCCTCTACCTCCGATTCTCCCACGCTCTTTACTTGGACTCGTCGAAGAACATTCACAAAAAGGATTACACCCACATCAAAGATGTTCTCGACAGTGCTATGTTTTACTACCAATCAAGGGGTGGAGAGGTTAGGGACAAGAAGAGAAGGGGCGGCAGGGCCGCCTTCAGCCATAAGACCGACTTCTGCTGCATCCAGCAACCGAACGATTCTCGTAATGATGGATTCTATGTCCTACCCCACATGCTGGAGTACAGACGGGATCACCAGAACCTTCACATGGCACCTAGATCTGGCGATGCCCATATTCTGCAATGGGCAAAGGACATAGGAGATATCGAGGATCATCGACTTCGAGCTGAGTTCTATAACATCCAGCGCGAACTTGCCCAAATCATCATGAATGAGGTCGTCGAAAAAATAGGGATGTTCCATGCAGAAGGACAAATGTCGAGGGAAGACGTCCGAACATGGATAGCCTCTCAGCGTCCTAACATGAAGCCTTTCACTAAGCTCGATGACTATCTCCCTGACATGGATGGATGGCACAACATGATGGAGTGATTGTCGATATATGACAATGTGTCCGTTTAGTCCATACTTTCTTTTATGACAAAACTTTGAGTTATGCACGGTGAAACTTTATTTGTGATGTACTTAAACCGTCCTCCTCCTCGACTAGCAAAAATCACTCTAGTTAGGTCACTTTGGGTACGATGAACTTTGTTATTTATGCTTATGAAATGTTGTTTCTATTTTTGCCAAGTCTGTCTCTTTCTGTTGCTCAACTATATATGTTGCATATCATCGACTCATGTGACGATGCAGGTGCATAGATCATAGATGGCGAAGAAGTGCTACGCCAGGAGTATATATACGACAAGTGGCCGGAGTGTCAGGCCCAGGTGTACCGGTTTTCGGTTTCCGAGCGACACATGATACTTAGTTTAGGTTCACGCTTAATGCGAGAGAGGGATACGAACTCATGTACTCAAAGTGATAGCTATTCTCGCGTATATCATTGTTTAGATGGATGACGATGTATTTGCAAGTAATCGAGACTTTGTATCGCTATTTTCGAGATTGATGACGAGAGACCACTTTGTGTTGGATGATGATTATGATGATGACATGACTTGATGAGACTAATTGTATGTATATGCTATGATTACATTTGTATGTGGATGATATGCTAAAGATTATTGTATAAAGCCTATTCAAATACAAAACAAATAAAAAACAAATATGCAGGAAAAAAACTAATAAAACTAGTAGTAGCGAGGGGGGAAATTTAGCAGTAGCGCCGACTTACCAGTAGCGCTTCCTGCTAAACAGGCTGCAGATAATATCAGTAGCGCCCTTTCCCAAAGAGCGCTACAGCTATTCATCAGTAGCAGTAGCGCGGGTCAGCAGGCGCTACTGCTATACGTTAGCTGTAGCGCCTTATTAGTAGCGCCGGTACCCGCGCTACTGAGAGGGCCAAAACTCGCGTTGCTACTAGGCTTTTCCCTAGTAGTGAGTACTCCATCCATCAATTTATAAGTTGTGCTTACCTTTTCCATCAACTTCGTGCAACGCGCGGGCATCTTTCTAGAAACACTAGAATATGTCTATATAATCCGTATGTGATAGTCCATTTGAAATCTCAAAAAAGACAAATATTTAGGTACGGAGGGAGTAATATGTTTGGAGTATATCAAAAGAATAGTGATTTCTTTCAAGTTTGTGAACAAATACTACTGTTCTACTACTTTGGATCCATCGCAACGCACAGGCACATTGCTAGTAAAAGGAAAAAGCATGCCGCATTCGGGTCGCACGCCCACACGCCAGGGAATCGGGAGTACTCCACGGCCCGTCCGGCACGACAAATAGCTTAGGGAAGGCGTGTTGCCTAGCATTTTCACTTTCATGTGGGACCGCCGTTGAGCAAACCGACACCCTGCCCGCCGCCGGTTTGGAAAACAGAAATGAGGGGAAGATCTAGCTGTAGCACGGAAGCCAAGAAATTTGGTGTCAGATGGGGCTCGTTGATAGAGTAGGAGAATTCCGTACTAGTACTACTCCTACTAGTACCAAGTTTGTACTCCTAACTATATTACTAGTACTACCACTATACAACTAGTAGGTACGTGCACAGCACAACATCGTAGGAACAAAAAACGGGAAGATCTTGTTTTGGGTGATTTATCTTTTTTTCAATCATCGTAGTATGAATAATATGATGTGGGGGCACCCATGAAGCTTATGTGGCTTGGTTGCATGGCTACGAAAGGTTAGAGAAAAATAAATAGATAATGTGTCTAGAGTGCACTCCACTAAATAGATATACTTTGGATCCATTGCAACGGACCGACACATCTATGTCTATACCCCCTATATAGTGTGTAAAAAACTTTGAAAGTTGGTCGTTGGATGAAGCCAATCCGACGGTACAAAGATGGAAAATCCGAGCACTACTAGTCGTTGGATATCATCCACCAGATTCTGCCACATGTATAATCTAGAAGACTCCATGGTTTAACTTAGGGGTTGTTTGGATTGTGACTATCTTTGCCATATATTGCCACATGATTTTTGCCACACTTGCGTTAGTTGAGTTGCTCAAATTGTTAGCCACACTTTGGCTTGCCTAAGGGAATCTTGCCACACTTTTTATGTCTATGACGTGTGGGGCTCACTACTCATAAAAAATCCTTGCCTTAGGTGTGGCTAGAACCAAACACCTACCTAACATGGTCAAACTTGCCTAAGGTTAGGTGTGGCAAAGTGTAGCAAGGTGTGGCTAGGAACCAAACAGCCCCTTAATTCATGACTAACTTTGCCACAACTAAGCTTAGGCAGAGTTATTAGTTCTTCAAAATGAGAGCCACAAGTTGGCAAGCCCAAGGGAATCTTGCCACATTTTTTGTGTGTATGTCATGTGGGGCCTTAGTGTGGCTTGCCTAAGGTGTGGCTTGAACCAAACATTCACTAAGTTAATCAAACTTGCCTAACCTTACATTCCACCAGATTTTGCCACATGTTAGAATCCAGAAAACTCCACATGTAGAAGCATAATTCACAAACCACCAGAATCTCATGCGTGCAATGCACGTGTACCTTACTAGTACTAGTTGGTAGTAGTAAGAAACAAATTCCAGTTTTGGCACGAGCTCGTACCGCGGGAGCACCACAAGGCCTGCCGCAGGAGTTACATTTCCCTCTCGGGGCCCACGGGACCGAACTTAAGTAGCTTAGTGCCCGGCCTATGAGTCAATGACATGCGGACCTTAAATGCGGCTGGCCCAGATGTCATTCTCATGGTGGTGGCGTGGTTCGCGACTCACTCGTTCGAGATGAACCGGCCGGTGGTGGCGTGGCCGTGGCAAGGATGCCACAGCTGGGTGTCGGGGCATTACGAGGCGTAGATGTCGACACCGGCGGGTACTACCTGTAGTACATAAGTACTCCAGCTGAGGATTCGATTGTGCGGGAGTACGGATCGGAGCACAGCAGCGGAGCAGGCAAACCGCGTCCAATCGGGTGTGTCTGTGGTAGAAAGTTGATGGTCGCCGCAGTTTAGCTGGCCCGCATGTCATGCACACAAAGGCAGAGGAGCGGTGGGGCCGAGAGGGATGAGGGGCACGTCGGGGGGATGAGGATCCCCTGACGCGAACAATCGTACCATTATTTCACTGACATGTGGGAACCGTAAGCGTGGGTACCACCTGCCAGCGAAGGAAAGGCAGGGCAAGGCAGTGATAGCCACGTCAGAGGATCCATGTCCACGTCGGGGGACGTCCAGCCGTGGGTTGGAGCTGCATCGTGGGAATCGCGTGTGGGTGTGGCAGTGGTAGAAACAAGAAACGTGATGGTCGCCGTGGTTCAACTTCCATGGACAAGTTGTCATGTCTGCTCACACATGTATATAAAAACTAGAGTGTTTATATTTCAAGCACGTGAACAAGTATTATTCTACTACTTTGGAACCATTGCAACGCACGGGCCAACACATTGGTAGTAGTAGTGTCCATCTCTATCTCTAGAGCCCTTCCCTCGTTCATCCTTTTCTCTCACAAGATAAACTACTCATACAAATGCATCTTGATGTTCCATGGGATGCACGAGGATGTTTCCTTGGGGTTCTCTCCAGCACGGCGTGGCCGTAGTTGCAAGTTGACGCCCCTTGAGATGTCGACGTTGAGGGGCACTTGGATTTCCTCCGATGAGCAGGTAAGATGAGTTTGATCATGTAGTAAATGCATTCTAAAGAATACTTCCGTGTCCATTTCCAAATTCTCCCCCTGCCCACTATTTCACAGGTTAGGCTCGGTGCGAGTGGATATTGGCTTGCTTATGTACGGGAGGGTACCAACATAAATTTGCACAACATATACGACGGTGACACTGTTCCCGTAGAACCTTTGTCCAGCATTGGGATCAGCCATGCAACGGGGCACCGCATGAATTGGTACGACGGAACCACGGTGAGATTGAATAAGATAGCACGAACCTTGCACATGGCGGTCAAAGCGGACCATGCGATCTGCGACGATTTGTTGCCGTACGAGTAGGAAGACGCTGTGCTCCTTTCTAACTGCATCTTCGCGGTGACAAACCAGGGGACTTATTTTGTATGGGACACATCCTACGATATACTCCCTCTCTCCAAGTTTATTTGTTTTGAATCTTTTCGTTTTATAAGTTTCAAATTCAATATGTTGAGATTACAATGTCCATTAAATCATTGTGTGCATGTATAGTAAAGAAACAAATCTCGAGTTTGGCACGAGTTCGTGCTGCGGGAGCACCACAAGCCCTGGCGCAGGAGTTACATTTCCCTCTCAGGGCCGTCGGGACTGAGCTTCAGCGCCTTTGAGTCAATAACATGTGGATCCGATAGGTGAATGGTCCACATGTAATGCTCCCGAAGGCAGATGGGCAGTGGAGCCAAGAGGGGTGAGCCGCAGGTCGGGGGACATGTGGTGTCATGGGTTCGAGCGGCGTCGTGGGAATCGCGTGTGGCTGTGCTAGAAACTTGATGCTTGCCGCATTTTAGGTGGCCCACATGTCATGCACACAAAGGCAGAAGGGCGGTGCGGCCGAGAGGGGTGAGGCGCACGTTGGGGGGCGTGGTGTCGTGGGTTCGAGAGGCATCGTGGGAATCGCAAGATGAAACGTGATGGTCGCCGTAGTTGAACTTCCATGGACAAGTTGCCATGTCTACGGACACATGCACTGCATACCAATCACTGGAAGGAGTAGCAGAGTAAGCTATATATGCGGATAAATAGTTCCTTATAGTCAAGCAGACCCACGCTACTACTCTGTTCCAAAGACATGCACACCATCGAAATAGTCCATCTATATCAATATACACCTAGAGGGAATTTTTTTTTACAAGAGGGGAAATAGTTCATCCATCCATAATTCCCTCCTGCTGGTGCAGCCTTTTCTTCTTCTTCTTCTTCTTCTTCTTCTTCTTCTTCTTCTTCTTCTTTCTTCTTTCTTCTTCTTCTTCTTCTTCTTCTTCTTCTTCTTCTTCTTCTTCTTCTTCCTCTTCTTCTTCTTCTTCTTCTTCTTCTTCTTCTTCTTCTTCTTCTTCTTCTTCTTCTTCTTCTTCTTCTTCTTCTTCTTCTTCTTCTTCTTCTTCTTCTTCTTCTTCTTCTTCTTCTTCTTCTTCTTCTTCTTCTTCTTCTTCTTCTTCATCTTCTTCTTCTTGTTCTCATTCTCTGTGGGAGACGGCTTCGCAACAAGCTCTTTGGACCTTGCAGCTATCTTGAAACTCACACGGGCATCGAGGGCAGCATATTTTATCCGCTCGTACGTCAAGGGATAATTCTCCCATCCAGACGACCTTAATGCCACCGTCTCGTCACCCTTCTGAAGATTTGTACCGAGCACAAATTTTGCTACGTCGAATAGGGATGGTGTCTGTTTATCACAATCTTCTATAGGAATTTTGATTCTAGTTTGTAGGTCAGTGGTGCTTTTCAAATCAAGGTTGTACGGCTCTAGCTTCTGTTTGTCCCCTTCGATGGCTACCCCACAGAAGTATACGTCCTCCCGAGACAAGAAATCATGAAGCTCACCTGGTATGGAGGGCGAGTGTATGACGTGGTACACCAAAACATCATCTTCGAGGCACAGCTGAAGGACAGCGGCACGCTAGATCTTCCCAGGGGCACGCTCCGTGTACTCTGCGTCGAGACCGATGACCCTCGTCTCTACCTCTTCGATGGAGTTGGATACATTGTTGATCCACTGCCGAACAACCCTTGGGTGGATGGTGACGGTGGCATCTATGCGCATCGATCCTTCGACGAGGACATGTTGGACGCTAAAAACCTGCATCCCGATCTCTTTCGCCAATTGGAACCGCTGGAACGGACGTCTATGGTTTGGTGAATTAGGATTAGATGGCTAGTCTAACTGAAGTAGATGATGATTATTTAAACAGGTTAAAACAATGTGAACGCAGTGGGGTTTGGATGCAAATGAAGACGAAGGGGAGGTGAAGAAGCCAAGGAGAATTTGTTCCCGATGGAGAAGTAAATGGGAGAAGTGGCGTGAAGGAAGTTGATTAGACGGCTAGGTAGACTAAACTAAAAGGCTATGCGGGTAGACTGATGAGTCGTACCTGTTCGTGTACGTGCCCATCCTTGCTGATACGTGGGACCTATGCAAATAGATAAAAAAATGTGTCATAGCTTTTTTTTTGAGCGCGTGAGTGGGAGACACAACATTCTCTGGTTAAGGAATACTCCCTCCATTTAGGTGAGTATAAGTCACCATATGAAAATCAGGTTTTCCCAAAACCTTTAGGCGTGGAGCATTAACTTCCTGCTCGATCCCCTCCCAACCTCGTTAGCCAGCGTTCTCTTCCTCTGCTGCCGTGTTCTACCTTTCCATTTTTCCTCTTCTCAAGTGTGGAATGATCTGCATGTCGTCCTTGATGCACCGTGAATCCACCCATCGCATGCATCGCGGCAGGGCGTTGATTGGGCATGCACGAGAATTTGGTTCTGCTCGCAATATGGATGATACCTGAATGATGAAGTGAATAGGCATGCTAGCACGGGAGACTTATTTCCACTATACAATACTGGAGTACTCATGTTCCTACTAGTAGTAGTAGTAGTACAACTGTGGTACACTTGATGGTTAAAATACTATTCATCCGGTCCTCATAGTGAAGTGGTAACACCCTGCTCCTGACACTAGTCCAGGCGGCGTGTTCGGGTTACCAAAGTCAGCCTCACCCTGTGCACTGTGCAGTCTGTCACCGCTGTTGTACAGCAAATTGGCGCCTCGCCTCGTCTCCCTCTCCGGTCCCATAGCACCACTCCATCTCCATCTCCTTCCCCATCTCACGGTGCCCCCGTGTACTATCACCTCACTTGCCTCCCCCATTACCACTATTCCCTCACTAGCCGCTCCAGCACCGACAACCTTCTCCCACGTAAATCAAGCCCCACAAAACACCCACCTTCCAAACTCCACCATGGCCGAACGCGAACTGCGCATCATCCATATGAGCCGCGATTGGAGCAATCTCCCCAGTGACATCCTCGACCTCTGTTGTTCGTGTATGGATATGTTGAGCGCCCTGCGGCTGGCTGCATGCTCGAGGGACATGCACTGCGGCCATCGTCGAAGCGAGGCCTAAGCTTTTCAAGACACCCTGCTTGCTGCTATCTGGTCTTGCGAGATTGGCTCACCTTGTTACGGAGGCGTACATGATGTCCCTCGTCTTCAATCCGATCTCCATTAGCCAAAACTTCTTTGCAGGTATGTAGTGGGTCGCCGTACATCATTTCCCTAGACATCGATCCGATCACCATCGCCCGAAACTTCTTGGCAGGTATGTATTGGGTCGGCATGAACTCCCACTGGATGGCTGCCTTCAAAGAAGACGGTAAAAAGTTGGTGCTCGTGAACTTCCAGACCTCCCATGAGATTATCCTTCCTCCGTTGGATTATATAGAGTTTTACCATCGCGGTCCAAGTCATCTAGATTACCACGTCAGTTGGACGGACCTTGTTTTGCAGAAGATTGTAATCTGCCAAGTGCCCACACGACATGCGAATTACGCAGACTTCAAGCTAATTGCCTTGTTCGACCGCGGACTCGCCTATCTTTATGTCGGTGCCTTCTTTAGCTGGAGAGAACCCAGCTCGCAGTGGATCATCGTCAAAGCTGATACACACTTCTGTGATGCTATTGAACACAATGGCATCATCTACGCGATCGACAAAGCAGATGGCACCACATATTGCTGGGACGGCGTGTGTAAGTTGTTTCCATCTCATGTTAATCATGACGCCATGACACTGTTTGAACTTTTTGTGATGATTGACATATCCCTGTTTGAGCATAATTTGAGTAGAACTATGGCAATGTATTAGAGACGTCGTAAATCATCTATATTTGGAATGAGTTAATTCATGCGATTGTGACCATGTCATTACAGCCAATTTGTACCCTGAATAATCAAACGGTTAGGAATATATGGATATTATCCTTATTTTATCTATATACTACTACTAAATATGAGTGTGTATCAATGGCCATGTTAGTTTCCTCATTTTCACGATGTAGAAACATGCACCACACTGTTGGTTTCATCTAACCATACATTAGGGAAGTAAATGTGCATATGGAGAACTCTATATTTGGAAGTAGTGAAATCCTGCAATGCTTACCATGTGTACATACCTATATTCGCCCTTCAGCAATCAATGGCTAGAATAATATCCTTACAATTTTTTTGCCCACAGAACACGAGTATATAACAATGCATTGTCTGTTAGTTAACTTGAAGAATTTGTTTGTGAGGACAGAACATGATTACATAACATGCATGACATGGTAGTTTCCTGTGAAGAATCGATTACGAGATAACATGAGTATAACCATGCATGGCACTTCTATATTTTCAAACCCAATATACATTTCCCTGTATTTTCCTCCCAGTTCCAACAGGGACATATCAATGATGTTTCTTGCATTATCCTACTCATACTCTGAACAATGTTGATCTTACATTAACAATGACTGTCCTTTTTGATATGATGTTGTGTCCCTACAGTTACTGCCCTTTGTAATCACACCACCTTTGCCAAAAACAGGGAAGCACAACTGGTTCCTCGCTCGATCAGACGACGGCAAAAGACTGATGATCATTCGGACACATGAGCCGGAAAATTTATATTGCAAAAACCCCATTGTATACAAGCACCGTGTAATACGTGAGTATCCGGACATTGGCTGTTACGTCTATGAGCAGGATACCGGCTTGTTGGGGCCTTTAGGATTTTTTAGTTGGAGGCGGGTAAACCGCCTTGGTTCACATTCTCTGTTTCTCAGACTCAATTATCTGATGAACCATTGGCAAGGACCTTGATGGCAGAGAGGCTCTGTTTGCTATGGAAAACTGTGTCTACAGCCTGCAGCCAAAAGAAGGTGAGAATGACAAAGGCATCCAGATTAACTTTGATCCTTGGATGTCTCAATTACGACAGGCAGTGATGTGGTTCAAGCCTTCAGGTTGATAGGTAATTGGGTTGTTGCATCGAAAGGGTGGAGTACTGGTGTCTCCGGATCACTGGTCGCTGAAGCGGGGCTGCAAATTATGATGGTGTTGGATCATCTCTTCGAATGACTTTGTTGTCTTTGCTGCTGGTTCTGGATGGGTAGTTCTTTCTTTTGTTATGCATATTCCTTGTCATTTAGTCATCCTCGTCTATGTCACTCTTACTATGTAATAGTTGCTTCTGTTTAGAATGGCATTCTCGTCTGGATCACGAGAGTCTGAGCGCTGCAGATGGGTGCGTTTTGGTGGTTTAGCAAGACTTCTTATGAACTATCATGTCTTGCTGATTATGTCAGTAGTAGTCACTAGTCAGTGTTTGAATGTTGTATATATCGTTGTTTCGAACTGTTTATTGTCTCGAACTATTGGTGGGCTAAATGAGGGCATCACCATTCTCCAAAGGTTGAGTATATCTCCTTTTTTCAAGTTATATAATTTGAGCTCTGTGTCTTTTCGATGATGTACGCTTGTTTGGGATAGTGAGGTGTCGTTGAATATGGGTCGAGTAGTAACGCAATGCCAAACAGGTCAATTATGACTCTCGGGCCGGGCTCTCAAAAGATCCTGAAAAAAAGGCCGGGCTCTCCAAAAAAGAAAGAATAAGGACTCTTAGGCCGACATGTGGGCGCCACCGGTGTTTTCGTGCGCTTGCGCGCCGAGAGCATATTGGCGCGTGCTCAAAATTCATACTACCTTTTCATCCCCAGTCTCCCGCCCCTCCCCCACCTCTGGAATCTCGATTCCTACCCCAGTTCCCCCAAATCCCCCTCCTGTACTCCCTGTACTCAAGCGCACTATCATGTCACCGATCAACACGGATCTCCGAGCCGGAGACCCTGAGGCCCGTCCTGCCTTCGGTCGCTGCATGCTGCCGCTCAACAGTGGCATGGTGGCGCTTGATGACCAGTTTGCCGGAAAAGTGCTGATGGTAACCATCAACGGCGACCGGCCTCCCGTCTCGCCGGACGACCTTGTCAAAGCTCTTCGCATTGCGCACGACATCCAAATAAGTGACTTGCTCGTCGAAGTCTGTCCGCCACCAGCTGAATTCTTCGTCAGGTTCCGGACAACTTTCGACTGCAGTCGTGTGTTCGAATCTTCCCGACGTTTGTTCTGCAATAGCACGCTGGTGAGCTTTGATCGGTGGCACCCAGGATGGGGCTCGTTGCCCTCTGAGCTTGAGCTTTTAACAAAGCTTACCTTCCACGGCATGCCTCGGAGTGCTTGGAACAACGAGTCCATGAACGAGCTTATCAACAACCTTGGACGTGAGCTCGTAAGTATATTTGTTCCTCCAGACAGCTGGGCTCTGACGGTTATGGCATGGATGAAGAAGTCGTCCACCATACCGAAGGTGATTGGTGTTGAGATACCGGTGGAGGAACCGAGGTTGTACTATTCGTCGCCACCAAGGCCGCTGCAGACCACGTTAGGGATGTACCTGTATCGAGTGTTCGTGCATGTCGAAGAAGTGGTCAATCCATCAATCAAAGTCCTGCCGCCGCCGCTGGTGCCAGGGTCAGTTGACGACATCCATTACAGGAGCCAACGTCAGAATTTCCCTATGTTGCTCGGAATGATGGATGGCACAGGGCCTACTCCATCGCGCGGCGGAGGCCACTGCTTATTTGGGAGAAGAGGCAGGGCTGGCATCCTGGATGTGCTCTAATTTGAGGTAACAACTGAATCTTGTCAGATACTAGTTAAATCCGAGCTATGGGTGTGAAGCACTCATATGCCAGTACATTTGATTGTGACATGTTCTACTTTTGTATGTGAACTTTTTTTAGAAAGGGTTGTACATGAACTTAATGTGCTAGCAGAACTTATTGTGTTGTCTGTCTGTTTTCTTTGCACAACATTCAAGATATTTCCCCGTCATTGATAAATACGATGAACCGTTATGTACGACTTTGTTGGTTTCAACATAGCCCTTCCCGTAGCGATCCACCGCTTCCATCCTGATTGTGCACTTTGCATGAAATTTTTGTATGCAAGTTCGTGTGCTATGATATTCTATATGATTGTGTCAACTATATAAGTTTTTACTGAGCATCAGCAATGCATATGGTTGATAGATGTATTTACGAGCATCGACCGATGGGTCTCTCTCTCTCTCTCTCTCTCTCTCACACACACACACACACGCGCGCGCGCACACACGCGCACACGCACAAGTGGGACCCGTTGAATTATTTATTTGCTCGTGACAACTTTTAATTAGGTTCCACTGCAATCTAACTTTTTTCTTAAGTTATTAATTGAGCTCAGTGACTTCAAAAAGTTGTACAGAAGCCTTGTTTGGGCCTTCCCGGCGTCGCTGAATGTGGGCTGAGTAACCATGTTAGGTTGTACTGTACTACACAGGCCTTTTTTTCAACATCAGCAATGCAACTGGGCCGACAGTTGTACACAATATCCGGGTCAACTTGTTATTCTCCGCCCCGCTGGGCTGCAAACTTTCCTAGGAGGTATGCATTAGGCTTAACAAGAAAATGAACTTTAAGAAATAATAAATTGGATGCAATTATAATAACAGGGCTGTAACTATGCACCAAACACGTAATTAGTTCAAAATATATATTATTTTTGGAATTTGAAAATTTTAATTTCATTACTAGTTGCGCGCGCAATATTTCGTTGGATTTTAACGTAATACAACTTTATTTTGAAATTATATTTAACCTGACTAGAAATTTCTGATAAAAATATTTCAGATCCCATCAAAATGTGGGAAATTTTTTTAAATTCTGTTTTGAGCGGTTGTTTGAAATTATTAATCATTGTCCTCGCTAGAAGTTGGGATGTACTTTTAACAAACTGTAAATGGGCTGTAGTAAATTCCATTAGAACTAAAAAATGGGCTGTACATTCTTACAAATCGCAAATGGGCCATATGTTCTCTGCCAAATCCGAGTTGTGGGCCTATTAAGTTGACGCGTACCAAGGGCTTTGTCTTTGCTCAAAAAAAACAAGGGCTTTGTCAACTTAGTCAATATAAACGATTCTAGCTGCAGTGATGGTACGATATCCATCCAACGGACGTAGTGATTCTTCAACCTCTGGTATTCTTGCTCCACCGCCCAAAGCAGCTTCGGTCGTGCCGCATGCTCCTGCCTCCCGTGGTCGGCTGTGCTGCCGCGGAGGCCTCACCGCCCCCTACTATTCCCACCGCTGGCAAGGTCCTGCGGCGACGGCAGCCTCACACCGCAGCCGAACTAGTGAACCCTCATACTCCTCTCCGCGCGGGCTTCCGCTGTCGCGTCTTCCCCGGCTCCCCGTCGTCCCCTTCCTAGGCCTCGCCGTCGTCCACCGCCGTGGTGCTCTCGGCGCAGCGTGGTTAACGTGGTCAAGGAACGACTTCCATCGGACGTTGACTGTATGTGGTGAGGCTGACAGATGGGTCCACGGCCGCAGCAAGGAAGTGCCTCCTTATTACGCGGAAAATAATGATTACTCCACCTAACAGCTGGGACCCACCGGACGGGCCACTGTATTTCATGAAAAAAAAACGTTTCCCCCTGACTGCTGGGACCCACCAGCTACATCTTCGCAAGCAAGGAAGTGCGTCCAGAAAAAAAACGATTCACCCCCCTGACTGCTGGGATCCACCAGCTGCATCTTCGCACGCAAGGAAGTGCCTGACAGTCGGGACCCACCTGGTCGAAGCGTACGTAGCATTGCCATTATGGTCGCGAACGTGTACGCACATACTGGTGGATGTAGAGGCGCACACGTATCGTAGTAAAGGCGCACACGTGTCGTAGTAGAGGCGCGCACGTAGTATGTACACGTATGTACAACGGCAGCGTGCAAGAAAGAAAATATAGCCACGTCTGTGTACATACGGGCGGGGTCTCGAACGCCTACTCGCACATGCGTACGGCCAGGGCTCGTGTACATGGCTGGGTCGGAACGGAGAAACAGCGTCATCGTCGTGTTCATGGGGAGCCAACTGGCTGGGTCGGAATGGAATGCGTCGTCGTGTTCATCGGGAGGGCTTGGACGGAACAGGCGATGGAAACGAGGCCTGGCGTACCACAGAACGGAGGAAACGGCCTTGTGTTCGACCGGCCACATTCGAAACGGTATCCTGTTCATCGGGAGGGATCTCGCGTACCGCAAAACAGAGGAAACAGACCTCCTACGGTCGGAACGGGGGTCCTGTTGATCGGGAGGGGTGTGGTGTACCGCAAAACGGACGAAATGGACTTGTGTTGGAGCGCTACGGTCGAAACGGGGGTCTTGTTCATCGAGAGGGGTGTGGCGTACCGCAAAACGGGACTCCACGGGATACTATTCATCTCCACCGTCGACCTGCTCCAGCCTCCACGGGCAACTGTTCATCCACCGTCGACCTCCTCCAGCCTCCACCTGCGACTGTTCATCCACGGTCTCCTATTCATCCAGCCTCCACCACGCGCTACTCCACCGGCTACTATTCAACCACCCCTCAATGCGCTCCTGTTCAACCACCCCTCCACGGGCTACTGTTCATCCACCCATCCACTGTCTACTGTTCATCCAGCCCTCCACGGGGTCCTGTTCATCCAGCCCCAACCGGCTTGATTGATCGGGGTCCTGTTCATCCAGAGGCAACGCCATGGGTCCTGTTCATCCACTCCCACCGCGCACTGTTCATCCAACCCCATAGCGCTCATTGTGCATCTAGAGAGGCAGTTGTTGGAAATATGCCCTAGAGGCAATAATA
The DNA here is from genome assembly GCA_021605145.1 of Aegilops bicornis. Taxonomy (NCBI): domain Eukaryota; kingdom Viridiplantae; phylum Streptophyta; class Magnoliopsida; order Poales; family Poaceae; genus Aegilops; species Aegilops bicornis. Next base: position 23,660,258 of record CM038670.1, on the reverse strand, counting down.
AAATGATTATTATTGTATTTCCTTGTTCATGATAATTGTCTATTATTCATGCTATAATTGTATTGACCGGAAACCGCAATACATGTGTGAATACATAGACCACAACATGTCCCTAGTGAGCCTCTAGTTGACTAGCTCCTTGATCAACAGATGGTCATGGTTTCCTGACCATGGACATTGGATGTCATTGATAACGGGATAACATCATTAGGAAATGATGTGATGGACAAGACCCAATCCTAAGCCTAGCACAAGATCGTGTAGTTCGTATGCTAAAGCTTTTCTAATTGTCAAGTATCTTTTCCTTAGACCATGAGATTGTGCAACTCCCGGATACCGTAGGAATGCTTTGGGTGTACCAAACGTCACAACCTAACTGGGTGGCTATAAAGGTGCACTACGGGTATCTCCGAAAGTGTCTCATTGGGTTGTACGAATCGAGACTGGGATTTGTCACTCCGTGTGACGGAGAGGTATCTCTGGGCCCACTCGGTAAGACATCATCATAATGTGCACAATGTGATCAAGGAGTTGATCGCGGGATGATGTGTTACGGAACGACTAAAGGGACTTGCTGGTAACGATATTGAACAAGGTATCGGGATACCGACGATCGAATCTCGGGCAAGTACTATACCGGTAGACAAAGGGAATTGCATACGGGATTGATTGAATCCTCGACATCGTGGTTCATCCGATGAGATCATCGTTGAACATGTGGGAGCCAACATGGGTATCCAGATCCCGCTGTTGGTTATTGACCGGAGAGTCGTCTCGGTCATGTCTACGGGTCTCCCGAACCCGTAGGGTCTACACACTTAAGGTTCGGTGACGCTAGGGCTGTAGAGATATTAGTATGCGGTAACCCGTATGATGTTCGGAGTCCCGGATGAGATCCCGGACGTCATGAGGTGTTCCGGAATGGTCCGGAGGTAAAGATTTGTATATAGGAGGTCCAGTTTCGGCCATCGGGAAAGTTTCGGGGTCACCGGTATTGTACCGGGACCACCGGAAGGGTCCCGGGGGTACACCGGGTAGGGCCACCTATCCCGGAGGGCCACATGGACTGACATGGGAAGGGAACCAGCCCCTGGTGAGCTGGTTCGCCCCCCTTGGCCCCCCCCCCCTACGCCTAGGGTTGGAAACCCTAGGGGTGGGGGGCGCCCCACTTGGCTTGGGGGGCAAGTTTCCCCCTTGGCCGCCGCCCCCCTTGGAGATGGGATCTCCTAGGGCTGGCGCCTCCCTAGGAGACCTATATATAGTGGGGGAGGAGGGCAGCCGCACCTCAGCCCTGGCGCCTCTCTCTCCCTCCCGTGACACCGCTCCCTCTCGGCCGAGCTTGGCGAGAAGCATTCCGAGATCGCCATCGCTTCCACCACCACGCCGTCGTCTTTGGATCACCATCAACCTCTCCTTCCCCTTGCTGGATCAAGAAGGAGGGGGCGTCTTCCCAACCATACGTGTGTTGAACGCGGAGGTGCCGTCCGTTCGGCGCTAGGATCATCGGTGATTAGGATCACGACGAGTACGACTCCATCAACCCCGTACTCTTGAACGCTTCCGCTCGCGATCTACAAGGGTATGTAGATGCACTCCCCTTCCCCTTGTTGGTAGATTACTCCAAGATTGATCTTGGTGATGCGTAGAATATTTTGAATTTCTGCTACGTTCCCCAAAAGTGGCATCATGAGCTAGGTCTATGCGTAGTTTCTATGCACGAGTAGAACACGAGTTGTTGTGGGCGTTGATTTTGTTCAATATGATTACCGTTACTAGTCCAATCTTGTTTCGACGGTATTGTGGGATGAAGCAGCCCGGACCGACCTAACACGTACACTTACGTGAGACAGGTTCCACCGACTGACATGCACTTGTTGCATAAGGTGGCTAGCGGGTGCCAGTCTCTCCCACTTTAGTCGGATCGGATTCGACGAAAAGGGTCCTTATGAAGGGTAAATAGCAATTGGCATATCACGTTGTGGTTTTGCGTAGGTAAGAAACGTTCTTGCTAGAAACCCATACCAGCCACGTAAAACATGCAAACAACAATTAGAGGACGTCTAACTTGTTTTTGCAGGGTATGCTATGTGATGTCATATGGCCAAAAGAATGTGATGAATGATATGTGATGAATGATATGTGATGTATGAGATTGATCACGTTCTTGTAATAGGAATCACGACTTGCATGTCGATGAGTATGACAACCGGCAGGAGCCATAGGAGTTGTCTTTATTTATTGTATAACCTGCATGTCACTGAATAACGCCATGTAATTACTTTACTTTATTGCTACACCGTTAGGCATAGTAGTAGAAGTAAAAGTTGGCGAGACAACTTCATGGAGACACGATGATGGAGATCATTATGATGGAGATCATGGTGTCATGCCGGTGACGATGATGATCATGGAGCCCCGAAGATGGAGATCAGAAGGAGCAAAATGATATTGGCCATATCATGTCACTTTTTGATTGCATGTGATGTTTATCATGTTTATGCATCTTATTTGCATCGAACGACGGTAGTAAATAAGATGATCCCTCATAATAATTGCAAGAAAGTGTTCCCCCTAACTGTGCACCGTTGCGAAAGTTCGTTGTTTCGAAGCACCACGTGATGATCGGGTGTGACAGATTCTAACGTTCACATACAACGGGTGTAAGCCAGATTTACACACGCGGAACACTTAGGTTGACTTGACGAGCCTAGCATGTTCAGACATGGCCTCGGAACACAAGAGACCGAAAGGTCGAACATGAGTCGTATAGTGGATACAATCAACATGAAGATGTTCACCGATGATGACTAGTCTGTCTCACGTGATGATCGGACACGACCTAGTTGACTCGGATCTTGTATCACTTAGATGACTAGAGGGATGTGTATCTGAGTGGGAGTTCATAAGATGAACTTAATTATCCTGAACATAGACAAAAGGTCTTTGCAAATTATGTCGTAGCTCGCGTTTTAGTTCTACTGTCTTAGATATGTTCCTAGAGAAAATTTAGTTGAAAGTTGATAGTAGCAATTTTGCGGACTGGGTCCGTAAACTGAGGATTGTCCTCATTGCTGCGTAGAAGGCTTATTACCTTAATGCACCGCTCGGTGTGCTGAACCTCGAACACCGTCTGTGCAAAACTAGGAAAAGGCCTACTAATGGCGCACCGGTTTTGCCTACTAATGGCGCACTACCGGTGCGCCATTACTAGCACTGTAGCGACCCAACCTCAGACGGTCAAGCCTCTGTGTATCTGTGCCATCCCTGGATCAATATGCTGGCACACACAGTACATCAATGTATATATCAAAGTGCAATCACATGTATAAATAACGTAAAAATGATATATACCTCATAAGTCTCAGCGGAAACAAACAATCGGGTGTGGAATCCCATCAACGCCATCGGCAAGTTGAGTGTAGACCGTAACCCTGTACCGTACTCTTACTCGTCGGAAGAAAGTATCTGCAACATGATACGTTGCAGCCATGTAGGTCAGTACATTGAATGTACCGGTAAGATCACAACATGAGAAAACAGATGATAAAACTATACTATATGCAATATGGCTTTGTGGCTCTGTGTCTGAGTTTTGTTTGCGTAAAAGATGATTTACTTTCCCTACATCAAAGGAATAAATGAAGTCTGTACTATGGAGTTTTCTATCATGACATGGTTCCGCCAACCGATGTCTCATAGCCCAAAATCATCATAAGTTGCCCACAATTAAGTTATCAATCCGGTGTTGAGAGTTCCGAGATAGATCCAAGTCCAGAGGCTCAAATTGTCCGTAACCGGGGACACGGCTAATCGATTAGGTTTTTAACCCTCTGCAGAGGTTTGTACACTTTACCCGCAAGATTCGATCCCTCTTTTTACGTTCTCGCACTTCAGGGTGTTTGAGAACAAGACGACCGAAACATGGTCTTCCGAAGAGTTCCTCTGGCCACTGTCCGGTGCTCATCCAATCCTACCGTAGTTCTACAGCTGCTAGCACCGTCCCAGCCAGAGTCACAACTAAGTTCAACCAAGCCAGAGCCCATAGTGACTTGCGGTTGCACAGGTAAGCTTCCGGGCATGAAGTATTCTTCCGTCTCTTTGAGTCTGGGTGAAGCTTTCCGCAAGATGTCATGGCGCTTCTCCATGCATCCCGGCCATCCATTGGTTTCTCCAGGGTGCCCGTCAACCATCCTTCACCCAGTAGTGTGTATTGAATTCTTGTCTCGAGTCTTGAAGTCTTGAGGCCTTGAAGATGCAGTCCTTGCAGATTCCATCATGGAGTTGTCGTCATTGACGAGAGTCCTCCTTCTTCACACCACTCTCGAGCACTCAGACCAACCCCGTCTACTATAGCGTAGCATAAAATAAATGACGTCCGGGCTTGGTAACAGGGTGATGGGTTCCTACCTCATGCATACTACTCAACTACAAGGATTCAATATCACTACTTTGGAGGGATTGTTGCGAAGATGACACTAGATGCAATAAAATACATAGGTATGAAAAACATGGTCAAAGTGAACTTGCTCGGTATTACTTGATGAAGATAATAACGCTCTCGAATAAAGACTTGGTAGAACTATTCGTCACTCCTTTGAAAATCTATATTAAACAGACAATCATATAAGCAATCATCCAAGCAATCAATTCTATCAATCATAACAATACTCAATCAAAATAAAAGCAACAAAGAAAACCAATTCGAAAACCAAAGGAAAAACTTGAGAAAAAATTCAAGGAAAAACTAGTGGTGACCAACTCACACAAATCTTAACATAACATCACTAAATTACTCTAATATTTTTTCTACAGCAAAGAAAATATAAATCTAATAAAATAACAGAAAATAAATTACTAATTTAATAACTAACAAAAAGAACTAATATAAAACTACTATAACCATCTAGTTAATACTAGAACAAATATAGCAACTAGCAAAACACTAAGACAATTATAACAGCAAATCATTTATTAAAACATTAATAAACTATACTAAATAAATGTAACAACTAATGTGTTCACAAATAACAGAAACAAAAACAATATAACTTGAAGTGGAAAAAGAATTACTTTTAAAACTAACAAAACTATTTTTATCCACTATCATTATGAACTAAACAAGGAATTATAAAAACAGTAGCTAAACACTAATAAATAACTACAAAAATTTATCTACTAAATCTAAACATAAACATATAACAACAAGTGAAAATCTACAAAAGGAATGAACTAAAAATAATTAAAAACAATAATTACATAACTAAAACAACTATATAAGCCAAACAGTACTGTTTTTACTAAAAATCTAATTTAAAATACTCCAAAGTTACCAAACTAAACCCTACAACTAAGAAATATCACAAGTGACCAGGAGCAAAAAGAATTAATTAAAAACCTATTTTTAAACTCAAGTTATGGCCAAAATACTAATCTGAACAAAATTTATCAAATTCAAATTTAAACTACTCAAATTTGAAATCCAGAGACACTAACAGAAACTTCAGCAAATTTGTGACACGTAGCAATTGGAATCACTCAAAAATACTAAAAACTTTAAAAGATAGGAATTTTCTAAAATTGCTATTTTTTGAAAAAAAATTAATTACGGGATTTCGTGGATCTCACCGGAGTAGTCGTCGGAGTTGGGGAAGAAGATCGGATCCGATGTTGCGGTTGATCCTAGAGGAAAGGAGATCACGGGACTGTGGAGATTAGATAATATAAACCTCAGGAGAGGTCGAGGACGTGGCGGCACTTGGCGGCGGTGTGGCAAGCAGCGGCGGTGGTGCTGCACTGCTGCGGCTGCGGAGAGGAGAGGAGAGGAGAGGTGTTGGTTTAATGTGTTGGAGGGGGGGTGCTTGGGTGTTTATATTGGGCAGGGGAGGGTTTTGCTTGGGGTAGGGGGCAAGAAATAGACTAGGATTAGGAAACAAAGAGGGAAAAGATCTAGAATTAAACGGAATAAACGGAAAGTAGTACAAGAGTCCTACTAGGACTAGAAAAGGAGCGGCGGCTCCCTGGCTTGGCGCGCGCGATGGCCTTGTGGCCTTGGCCGGCCGGTGGCTTGCGGCTTGGGCCTTTGGCCCAAGGCGCTGCGATTTTTTTTAAACAAACGGAGAGGAAAACAAAATGATAAAACAAAATAAAATGAAAATATTATATAGGCATATAATATATCAAAATTTTCAGAAAAAGATTTCCTACATGGTGAACATGATTCTAGAATTAAATAAAATACACACAAATTTAAATAAAGCAAAGAGTGCTTCTGGTCCAATAAAATCCAACAAAAATCATTTTTAAAATACTAAAATGACTTCAAATTAATTTCTCTCCAATTTTCTGATGTAGGGAATCATGTTACCGTATTTTCCATATATTTTGTTTATGGAGAAAAATATTTTGAATAAAACTCAAATAACTCCAAATTGGAAATAAAATCAAAAGAACTTTGGATTTAATTCTTTTAAAACTCCCAACTCATATTTCATTTAATTTGAAGAAGTCATTTTATCTTCTCTCGTGAAAATCATTGAGTTGCATAAAGTTTCAGAATTGGAAATATTTTCCAAATGAAATTCAAATATTTTCAACACCCCTTGTCATTTAAATAAATGGAAGGAGCCATGTCATCTTCTCTCCAGGGTTTTGTGATGAAAAGAATTTTAATTCCCGAAGATCATAAAAGCAAATGAAAGTTTGGGAAAGTCCTTGTATTCCCTCTCATCTAACTTTCAAAAAGTTTCGAATTCACTCACTTTCACACAAGCATTCACTCAACAATCAAACAAACAATCAGAATTATTTATTTAATATAACATTCCAAAATTTAAAATTTTGGGATGTTACAAATCTACCACACTTAAAATGAATCTCGTCCTCGAGATTCGGAGAGGCTAAAAAGAAATAGGTTAGGGTTTGGGGGTCTTCAAAATCCATCGATCATCTCCGGGGTCTCGGGTGCTACCACCCTTAGAAACATGGTTACGGTTCCATCAAAAACTCATATACTCCATCCTTATTCTTGGCGATTGTCATCTTCTCATATCGTAAGGAAAATTCCTTCTCTGGGCTCTTCTGATAGTGGCATAACCTTTTCCTCAATTCTTTTGTCCTTTCCTCTTGGTAAGGTTATCCCGAAACTGGGTCTTCATAGCTGACGGGTCTGGCGCCAATTCTAAACAACTATCGATATCTCATGGTGGTTAACAATTTATGGTTTGTCCTGCAGGAAATGGGTCTGGGTTGAACCTCACCGTATAACCTACGGTTGGCAACAACTGCCTTGTACAAGGGGAAAAATTCTTATACCATTCTAAGGTTCAAACAAGGTTTTGATCGTCGTCTCCCTACTATAGGTAAGTCACTCAGTTTCACCATCCCATATAGCAACGCGAATAATAAGAGTAAGTCGTTATGGTGATCAATCCATCCCGCACCCAAATCATTACCTTGTACATGGTTTAGCGAATCTCGCATTCTAACACTCGGTCATCCTCACAAGCATTGCAGAATTTCTCTTGTCGACGAACCAAGTTCGGAAAATCCATTTATTCTGCAAGCCAAACAAACATCTATCGTTCCTTAACAACTCTCAGGTTTTGCGTAATCTCCTATGAAACGCTTGTCGATTTAAATCACAGCTTCTTCCAGAATTTCTTCCTCCGTGGAGTACTTGATCCTTTTAGTTCCTGGCCTATGGGTTGTGGGCCCACCTCAATACTTGCATAGCTTTAACTCATCATTGGAGTTACAATTGTTCCATATTTCAACATTACATCTCATTTAAATCCAATATTACTTCATTCCTTCATACTCCTGAGGTAACCAAAATATTAGAATACAACTCATACTTATTTTATCCAAACTCCAATCTTTGGGACACATTTCCCTTTCCATAAATTAAATGTTCTCATAGGGTACTGCCACCCTTAAGGTGAAATGCACAATTTTACCCATAAAACCATATTTGTCATATCCTCGAAAATGGTCAACATCTGTGTTCATAGCGTAACAACTCATACTATTAAACATATGAAAACATGTCACCTTAACTTTATTGATTTCATGAACCCCTTACAAACTCTGAGCACCCATTACATAACTCAACTCATCGAACTCATGAAAATTAAATTGTTTTCGACTACTCTTATTTCCAATATCAAAATTCCAACTACTCAACTCCAACTTTCATCTTGTCGGGACATTTAGTAGCATAATGTCCTGCTTCCTTGCAATGAAAACACATAACTTTCGATAAGTCTTTGGACTTCTTGGAGATTGTGCCTGCTCCTTGAGTTCCTTGCTTCCTTTCAAGACAATGATTGGCATAATGCCCGACGTCCTTACATTCAAAACAGGTAATATGACTCTTGTCCCTCTTTGCAGAAATTGGGTTGTTCTGAGGGTGTCTTTGTTTTCTCTTCCGGGGTTTCTTCGTTCTGATCAAACCTTTTATTCCCTGTGGATCAAACTCTATTGCTTCCGTGGGGAAGTATCCCAGATACTCTTTTCTTTCCTTGGTGCAATACTGTGAAAAATGTTCTCCACATGAATAGCAGGCATTGGAGTAAAATCTGTTGAGGCCTACTCCATCAGGGTCTTCAACACATTCCTTCATCACAGGTTCTTTCATAACTTCTCGGAGGGCTTCTTTCATTCCTTCTTCCTGCTCCTGAATAGTTTGTTGCACCATGGGGTAAATGTGACACTGAGTCGGGTAGTGGGTGGTTCCTTCACACAAGAAACAAGTCACCTGACTAGTTGGGCATTCCTCAGCTGGGTGTTTCTCCTCACAATGAGGGCATCCATCCTTGTGTTCCTCCTGGGTGTGTCCTATTTCTCCGCAAATCTTACAGGCACAAGGTTTTTTTCTTGGTGTATCATGGTGCTTCCGGATAAGACGAGATCTTGTCAGAGTCTTCTTGAATTCTTCCCAAGTCTTTGCTCCATTCCATCCCTGTATAGCTTGATGCATCTGCCACCATGTTGCAGCACTTCCTTCAAAGTACTGAAGAGCGTAAGATACTTCATTCTTCCTTGAAACCAAATTGCTCCCAAAGTGATTCTCCATGTTCTGAATCCATAGCTCTGCCTCCGGCTGGGTCTTCGGTCCAGAGAATACCGGTCCAACTTCATTCATCATCTAATGGGTCCAAAAGTTTTGGGATGAGATATGAGAGAGGTGGGGAGGGATACACACAATACAAACAATAGTTTTGAAGAAACAGGTTTTATTTTGGGGTTGTCGGAAAACATCAAACAAATGACAACTCACAAATCATCGCATCTAACGTAAGTGTATAACAGGGGTTTGGTCTCTAAAGGTCAAATAATTCTTCAGATTCTTCAAATTCTTCTAGTCTTCGGAGTCTTCAATTGTTGCAGCTTCAATTTCTTCCAACGCATGGTGAAATCCTCTTTACTCTGAAATGGCCATCAGTTGTCCGATATCTTTAATTCTTGGAGTGACTTCAGTTGATCTTCCGTGTGGTCAAAAGGGAAAGGTGTATATTCTAACTATTTGAGGTCAGAGGGACTACTTGATAAAATCAGAAAAGACGAGAAGTAAAGGATCCTTTTGAAAATAAAGTTTTAGAGATTTCCTGTCCTAGGGGCTTTCCGATTTCTAGGGTCACGTCCTACAGTCAACATGTGCTATGGTACCATATCTGTAGCGACCCGACCTCAGACGGTCAAGCCTCTGTGTATATGTGCCATCCCTGGATCAGTATGCTGGCACACACAGTACATCAATGTATATATCAAAGTGCAATCACATGTATAAATAACGTAAAAATGATATATACCTCATAAGTCTCAGCGGAAACAAACAATCGGGTGTGGAATCCCATCAACGCCATCGGCAAGTTGAGTGTAGACAGCAACCCTGTACCGTACTCTTACTCGTCGGAAGAAAGTATCTGCAACATGATACGTTGCAGCCATGTAGGTCAGTACATTGAATGTACCGGTAAGATCACAACATGAGAAAACAGATGATAAAACTATACTATATGCAATATGGCTTTGTGGCTCTGTGTCTGAGTTTTGTTTGCGTAAAAGCTGATTTATTTTCCCTACGTCAAAGGAATAAATGAAGTCTTTACTATGGAATTTTCTATCATGACATGGTTCCGCCAACCGATGTCTCATAGCCCAAAATCATCATAAGTTGCCCACAATTAAGTTATCAATCCGGTGTTGAGAGTTCCGAGATAGATCCAAGTCCAGAGGCTCAAATTGTCCATAACCGGGACACGGCTAATCGATTAGGTTTTAACCCTCTGCAGAGGTTTGTACACTTTACCCGCAAGATTCGATCCCTCTTTTACGTTCTCGCACTTCGTGGTGTTTGAGAACAAGATGACCGAAACATGGTCTTCAAGAGTTCCTCGACCATTGTCCGGTGCTCATCCAACCCTACCGTAGTTCTACATCTGCTAGCACCGTCCCAGCCAGAGTCACAACTAAGGTCAACCAAGCCAGAGCCCATAGTGACTTGCGGTTGCACAGGTAAGCTTCCGTCAACCATCCTTCACCCAGTAGTGTGTATTGAATTCTTGTCTCGAGTCTTGAAGTCTTGAGGCCTTGAAGATGCCATCGTGGAATTGTCGTCATTGATGTAGAGTCCTCCTTCTTCACACCACTCTCGAGCAGTCATACCAACCCCGTCTACTATAGCGTAGCATAAAAATAAATGACGTCCCGGGATTGGTAACAGGGTGATGGGTTCCTACCTCATGCATACTACTCAACTACAAGGATTCAATATCACTAGTGGAGGGATTGTTGCGAAGATGACACTAGATGCAATAAAATACATAGGTATGAAAAACATGGTCAAAGTGAACTTGCCTGGTATTACTTGATGAAGATAATAACGCTCTCAGAATAAAGACTTGGTAGAACTATTCGTCACTCCTTTGAAAATCTATATTAAACAACAATCATATAAGCAATCATCCTAGCAATCAATTCTATCAATCATAACAATACTCAATCAAAATAAAATCAACAAAGAAAACCAAGTCGAAAACCAAAGGAAAAACTTCGAGAGAAAAATTCAGGAAAAAACTAGTGGTGACCAACTCACACAAATCTTAACATAACATCACTAAATTACTCTAATATTTTTTTCTACAGCAAAGAAAATATAAATCTCATAGAATAACAGAAAGTAAATTACTAATTTAATAACTAACAAAAAGAACTAATATAAAACTACTATAACCATCTAGTTAATACTAGAACAAATATAGCAACTAGCAAAACACTAAGACAACTATAACAGCAAATCATTTATTAAAACATTAATAAACTATACTAAATAAATATAACAACTAATGTGTTCACAAATAACAGAAACAAAAACAATATAACTTGAAGTGGAACAAGAATTACTTTTAAAACTAACAAAACTATTTTTATCCACTATCATTATGAACTAAACAAGCAATTACAAAAACAGTAGCTAAACACTAATAAATAACTACAAAAATTTATCTACTGAAGCTAAACATAAACATATAACAACAAGTGAAAATCTACAAAAGGAATGAACTAAAATAATTAAAAACAATAATTACATAAATAAAACAACTATATAAGCCAAACAGTACTGTTTTTACTAAAATCTAATTTAAAATACTCCAAAATTACCAAACTAAATCCTACAGCTAAAAAATATCACAAGTGACCAGGAGCCAAAAGAATTAATTAAAAACCTATTTTTAAACTCAAGTTATGGCCAAAATACTAATCTGAACAAAATTTATCAAATTCAAATTTAAACTACTCAAATTTGAAATCCAGAGACACTAACAGAAACTTCAGCAAATTTGTGACACGTAGCAATTGGAATCACTCAAAAATACTAAAAACTCTAAAAGATATGAATTTTCTAAGATTGCTATTTTCTGGAAAAAAATGAATTACGGGATTTCGTGGATCTCACCGGAGTAGTCGTCGGAGTTGGGGAAGAAGATCGGATCCGATGTTGCGGTTGATCCTAGAGGAAAGGAGATCACGGGACGGTGGAGAGGAGATCATATAAACCTCAGGAGAGGTCGAGGACGCGGCGGCGGCACTTGGCGGCGGCGGTGGTGCTGCACTGCTGCTGCTGCGGAGAGGAGAGGAGAAGAGAGGTGTTGATTTGATGTGTTGGAGGGAGGGGGGGGTGCTTGCGTATTTATATTGGGGAGGGGAGGGTTTTGCTTGGGGTAGGGGGCAAGAAATAGACTAGGATTAGGAAACAAAGAGGGAAAAGATCTAGAAATAAACGGAATAAATGGAAAGTACTACAAGAGTCCTACTAGGACTAGAAAAAGAGCGGCGGCTCCCTGGCTTGGCGCGCGCGATGGCCTTGTGGCCTTGGCCAGCCGGTGGCTTGCGGCTTGGACCTTTGGCCCAAGGCGCTGCGAATATTTTTTTTTAAACAAACAGAGAGGAAAACAAAATGATAAAACAAAATAAAATGAAAATATTATATAGGCATATAATATATCAAAATTTTCAGAAAAAGATTTCCTACATGGTGAACATTATTCTAGCATTAAATAAAATACACACAAATTTAAATAAAGCAAAGAGTGCTTCTGGTCCAATAAAATCCAACAAAAATCATTTTTAAAATACTAAAATGACTTCAAATTAATTTCTCTCCAATTTTCTGATGTAGGGAATCATGTTACCCTATTTTCCATATATTTTGTTTTTGGAGAAAAATATTTTGAATAAAACTCAAATAACTCCAAATTGGAAATAAATTCAAAAGAACTTTGGATTTAATTCTTTTAAAACTCCCAACTCATATTTCATTTAATTTGAAGAAGTCATTTTATCTTCTCTCGTGAAAATCATTGAGTTGCATAAAGTTTCAGAATTGGAAATATTTTCCAAATGAAATTCAAATATTTTCAACACCCCTTGTCATTTAAATAAATGGAAGGAGTCATGTCATCTTCTCTCCAGGGTTTTGTGATGAAAAGAATTTGAATTCCCGAAGATCATAAAAGCAAAATGAAAGTTTGGGAAAGTCCTTGTATTCCCTCTCATCTAAGTTTCAAAAAGTTTCGAATTCACTCACTTTCACACAAGCAATCACTCAACAATCAAACAAACAATCAGAATTATTTATTTAATATAACATTCCAAAATTTAAAATTTTGGGATGTTACAAATACGCCATTAGTATTTTTTACTAATGGCGCACCACTGATGCGCCATTAGTATCTGGTATACTAATAGCGCACCATGCAGTGCGCCATTAGTATAGCCCACGGTGCGCCATTAGTATGCCTCCCAGGGGGCCATGTATACCAGGTTCTTTGGCATACTAATGGCGCACGACGGCATGATGCGCCATTAGTAACTTCAGCATACTAATGGCGCTAAAGGCATGATGCACCATTAGTAACCCGACATACTAATGGCGATTGTTTAATGATGCGCCATTAGTATCCTTTGGCATACTAATGGCGCACTATGATATGATGCGCCATTAGTATGACAAAGGATACTAATGGCGCATCATTAAACAGTGCGCCATTAGCATTAGTATGAATATTAGGTTTTTCTTATTTTTTTATTTTCTGTTTTTTGCACAGGTTACAAAATGTATAATTGGACAAAATATAGACAGCACACATCAACAACAGATTCATCGAATACAATAGAAGATTAGTCTCTGAATACAATTCATCATATTAGTCTCTAAACACAATTCATCATATTAGTCTCCGAATTGAAAAGACCGAACAAAGATAGAACATTCAAGTCTCGAGACCGCGAGTAGCGAGTTTGTCTTCACATTACAAGTCGATATCGATCATCTAAACTACCATCACATAGAAGAGAGCTGCGGTCAACACGATGAGCATCATCACGATGAAACTCGTCTTCATCCGGTTCCTCCAACGCTCCCTCCCCTCTCCTACTAGATAGCGGGCGTATCTAGATTCGGCCTCGGCCCTAGTGGTGTACCCTTTGTAATCATTACCGCTGAATCGGTGAACCTGTCTCCGACACTCCCCCCAATCGTCGTAGACTCCGGGAACCTTACCCTTGTACACGACATACGACGGCATCGCTATGCACTAGCCAAACGAAACGTTAGTACCAATTCACAGACAATACATAAGAAATATATAAGTATGCAACAGACCGATCGGAAGAGAAAAGCAAGACATTAATAGCATCGATTACATCTAAGTTGAACAACTCTCGAAACCAAAGAGACATACTACAAGTTCATTAAAGTTTAATTACAACATGAGCCAATCGATGTTTCAGAACTAGACATAGCATCACTGCTTTCGACTCGACTCAAGGGACCGGAGCGTGGATGAAGCCGCCGCTCTATCGTGGGAGTCATGAAAGAACAGGCGTTGTCAGCCTGCATTTGTAGCATTGTGTCGATGTCACTTTGTTGGACGGTTGATTTACGAGGTAGAACTGCCCCGAGGTACGAAGGACATCTTGATGGATGATTTCCGCAAACTCCGACTGGATGCGAAAGAATTCTTGTCCGATGTCCGCGTCCTGGATTGCCGACACGCTCGCGGCCCAATCTTTGAGTTTACTTGGTAGCAGAAGTTGATGATGGTCCCGTACGATCGCCCGCATGTGATGGATGGCGTAGTAGGCTCCCTTCTGACCGCCAAAGGCTGCTTGATGCAGCAGAACGTCAGTATTGTGGGAGAACATGTGCTTGCCGTACTTACGAATAGGCCTGGTGAAGGTGCCTCCAGATTAGGGCGTGGCTGGGAGAACATCATCAAGAACCTTCTTGACATTTGTGTAGTCTACCTTGATCGACGGTCGGGGTCGAAATACGTGGCCATGGAATATTTGGGGCTTAGGAGGATGAGCGTGCAATGTGTGTCACTGCAGAAAACACGGAATGTTAAAAAACGATCGAAATCTAAGAATTCATATGTTACGGGCGGTTGAGGGGAGGACTTACTCGGAAAGTAAGGCACGAGGAAGTTATCCTTATCTTGGTTTGCCGAATGACGCCTTCGAGGTAAGAACTCGCGACTTGCGGTCCCAGCGCTGCCCAAGATCTTGGCACGCATGTAGAAGGGGTCGACTATCACGATGTCCGGGTCTTGTCGCGAATGATCCGCATCTCCATACTCAGCGAAAATAGCCGAACGAAGGTGTAGTGCAGCGGATGAAGGTTCAACATAGCGTGGATGTCATCAAACCGCAGGACGATCATACGCCCGATGGAGTTATCCACAAAGCCCTTGCCCTCTGGCACCTTGGCCACGAAAACCGGGTATGCCACATCCTTCTCTCTGAGACGCCGCTTCTCCAAAGAAAGAACACTGTCATGCAGACTCCGCATAGCACCGGTTGCAGCATTGAGCATATTTGTCGGTAGCATCGCCCTACCCGCCACATGCACCCTCCTCAAGATATCCTCAGGTGAAGGTGGCCCGTCCTGAGCACGGATCATACTCGGTGCCGGCTGGCCCGCACCCTTGTTAGTCTTTCTTTTGCGTGCCTTCTTCTTCTCCTGTAATGGGACCGAGTTCTGCTCACTGACCGCCTTCTTGAGTGTGTTGGGGCTGATAATATTTTGCACCTCGCCTATCTCGAGGCTCGGTGAAGTCGGCAGGAGGCGTCTCACGAGAGCTGAACGGCAGATTTACGCTGGTAACTTGGCTTCTCCGCGGTACCAGCTAGATCGCGCCGTCTTTTGTTGGGTTGGGTTCTTGAGAAGGAGGCCCCATGAAGTCGCCACCGTACCCATGATGATCGGCAAAATACTGATCGGCGTTGGCAAATGTATCGTCGTCGTCGTCGTTCGATCCCGTGCCATATGCATGTTTGGATCCGATGGCATAGGGATGTCCGGCACCGTTGCGGCGGTCTTGCCATGGGGCCGACTTGGCGACGACACGACTGGCGGTGTTGTCTTTGGGGTGGTGTCCCCCGCCCCCAAACGAATCTGGCTCTTCGGCCAAAGCAGGGGCCAGCTCAGGCAGGCGCTGAGGGTCATCACGTCATCATCGTCGGCCCCGACGGGTCGAATCGGAGGTAACACCTCGTCGCAGCCTGGCAGCACCCGAACCAGTTCAACCCTAAACAAGTTGGGTGGCATCTGGGTACCGTGGAACAAGGGGTTGCCCGGTTGAACGATTTTGCCCTTGGCGACATCGACCAACTCATTGTTCACGAAGTGCAGGAGAGTGCACGGAACGTCGGCGGCGCCCTGCGAAAACATGTAGGGCGTCAGGGAGATGAAGTCCTCGACCGAGAGAGGCTTAATTAGTTACCGTGATGATGGCGTCGAGCTCGGCTAATGTCGAGGCACCGCCAACGGCGGGCGTGCAGTTGACGGAGGGGCCGCTTGCTGCATAGGTGCCGGTCGGTGTACACCCGGGTGCATTAAGCTCCCGTGCCGGCGTCGGAGACACCAATGCCGCCTCCGCCGGAGACACCAATGGCCCCGCCATCGCATTCTGCGAGTTGCTGGCCGTGAAGCTAGGAATCGGGGGCGGCCCATGTTGGCCTCCCGCAATCCACGCACTCAACCCCTGGATCAAGGTAGGCACAATGGCGGTGATCGTCGCTCCGAGTTGTTGTTGCACTTGCTCTTGGACAATCTCCGGAATCCGCGCCACCTGTGCCTTGAGTTCTTGAACCTCGCGCGCCTAGCTTTCCGAGCTGGTATTTTTCTCCTTCCGCACACTAGCGGTATAGTATGACCCCCATTTTGTGGACAAGCCTTTGCCGCCACCACGACCAGTGACGTCGACTTCTTGAGCTTATCCTTGTTCTTCATTACATTCAACGCCCTATTTAGAGTGGTGTCCCAAGGGTTGCTCTTAGTCGACCCAGCGCTACTGCTTTCGATCGCTGCGGAAGGAATGTGAACCATTTAGAAATTTGGCTTCATTAATTAGAATGCAACCATATGGAGCTAATTACCCGGGGTGGTATTCCTTACGAGAACAACCTCAAGCGCCCTGGTCTTGGATCCGTGGTAAGCTCCTTTGTTTCGGGTCCTTCTTGTACCGGGCCCTGACAAAGTTCCTGGTATGCTTGTCACCGTATGTATCGAAGAGGGGCGGTAGGCCTTGCTAGGCACGCTCCGCGTCCTCCTTGTCCCATATAGGCTCCGCCACTCTGTAACCGCAGGGACCGAGTGTGTGTTCCCCTAAGTTCAGCTCCCGCATTTCTTTCCCCCAATGACTTGATTGGGAGTTTGCGGTACTCGAGCAATTGACCTTGAAGTAGTTGTAGTCATCTTCGGTGATCGAAGGATTTTTCTCCTTGATCTTCTCATAACTCTCACCTTTCTCGATCATTCTCTTCACATTGCTTTTCCAAGTAGACAGGGCCTTGCTCATCTTCGTGAGGGCGGCATTGTTCACTTTATTCCCATTGAGGCTTGTGTTTTCAAAAGCAGCGGGGAACTTGTATCGTTCGTGCAGCTTTGTGAAGAGGAGGTTGCGCAAATTCCCTCGGTCAGGATGCCTCAAGTTCTCGGTGTTGATCGAGACGGTGCTCCGCAAAATGCACCCGAGCTGAAGCGAGTACCCCTTGACTATTCGTTCGGGCGCCATTGGATTCCTGCTGAGTCCACTTGATAACTTCCTCCTTGAGGGTGCGGAGCAGTCGGGCGCCAGTCCTTCCGTTGCCTCTTACATTGGCTGCCATGCGTAAATGCGCCGCCATCATCGATGGTGGCATCCTCGGCGGCACCATCGGTGGTGGCATCGGTGGGAGTCATCCTCGGCGGTACCATCGGTGGTCTCGGGATCGGTGGGAAAGGCGGCGTCCTCATACAAGTGAGGTTGTTCCTCCATCTCTGGGACAGCTCGAGAATGCCTTGCCTTGAACCCCGGCCTCATCGTTGTGGGCCATGTTTCTCTCTAAATAGAAACAAAGTTTGGTCAAAAAGTTGGTTATTGTCATGGTCTCATCATTTAGGGTTTGTCGACACCGAGGCATCCTAAATCTAAGCTTTTATCATTGAGGGTTTTTCGACGCCGATGCACCCTAAAAGCCTAAGCTTTCATCATTTCGGTTTTTATCGACACCGAGGCACCCTAAAAGCCATGCATTAGTCACAAGTACGTCGGGGCACTTGATCCTACTTAATTAACTACTAAGATACCCCGGCCCATGCATTAGTCACAAGTACCCCATATGTCCTATTTTTAGCAAAGTCATGCTAAAATTCACGGAAAATTTCAGCATGACCTTTGCTGAAAATAGGACATATGGAGTACCCGAATATGCCGGAACGGAAGTTAATCGACATTCCAGCAAACTCAAGGGCCTCTCGGGTGGACAAGGCAAAAAAGGCCTCCATCACTACATGGAAAAATATATATCAGCAAACTCAAGGGCTTTTGCTTTTGCTTTTCAGTGCCAAATTGTAGCTTGTACCAGCAAATTAACATCTAGCAGCAATCTTCCTAGTCTAAGCATCATCGACACAGTAGCTGTACCAGTTTGGTTCAATAAAAAGACCTGGTAAGCTGTACCAGCAACCACATTGTTCACGGACAGCTACCAAACTGTTTACGTATCAAAACAACATGGTAGTTGTAAATCTGGCAAAGAAGCACAATAAATCTGATAAGTTGGTATACGACTTGGGTTCGATACAAAGTCAATTGCCAATGGGCAAAAAAAGTAAGTAGCTAGTTAATTGCCTTATTTTCAGTGTAACAAAAATTATGGAAAGCATGAGGGTTACACTATAATTATAGGAAAATTTACACTGTTATTAGGGGAAGTTTTATACTGTAATTACATATAAGAAGCATCAGGGCTACACTGAAAATTGCTGAGCTTACACTAAAATACATCTGCATTGCAGTGCTTGTACACACAAATTCAGTTAGATGATCTAACACTGACAAAATAAAGGAAACACCTATTGAACCAATACAGAGATATTAAAGCACAAGTTACTAGCATTTGCCTAAAAACTACATAACTAGGATATGAAAGCACAAGTTACTAGCATTTTCCTAAAAACTACATAACTAGTGGACCAACTCTACATGTCTGTAACAAGAACTATAGATCATGGGTGCTCGGGGAAAGTAGCACAAGCAGACAATGCAAACAACCAATCAACTAGTGAAGCCAATCAAGAACCTAGAGATATAGCTAGCAAACTGAGAAGCACATGCGAGCAAGAGCAGAAGCGAGCAAAAGAATAAAGCATCAACTTTGTCAAGCGTATGAAATTTCTTAGGTTCAACAGAAAACAAAATGCCTGTCAATTTTCAATGCCCTGTTTAATTGTGAAGCAAGTGTTTTATAGGCATAATACAACAGCACAGCCCTTAACCCTTGAGATACTAACTTGAAGCAAACTTGAAGCAGTAGATTAGTTACTGCTTTTCAGAGACAAATTTGACACCGACTGGCTTAGTGAATTTCAGAGACAAACTTAGAACACTAACTTACTGTACCCACAAGTTTAGTGAATTTTGACAGTAGTAAAGATCAAAAACTTCAGAATTTACCCTATGCAGACTTGCAGAGCACTTGGGCACAAGGCCGATGAGCACGAGGAGGAGCTGCCGTCGATGGGCCAGACCTGCAGAGCCACAATGTACTCCATGATTCAGTAATCTGGTTAAGCTGAACTGAAACTAAATGAAGTTTGGTGGACAACATAAGAGTTCATGAGAAGTTGACAACATCGAGAAAAAGAGGTGGGCTAATAAATTTAACAGTTTGTAGCCAACCAAATGTCAGCTTGTGCATCCTAGCATTTTAGTTACACAACATAATACCCAGACAGGATATGAAAACAGTAAAAGAGGCATCTGCTAGCAAAACCTAGGAAGAAAAATAGATTTCACAACAATGAGCAAAATTTGGTTGGGTACTCCAGTACTGCACAACAATGAGCAAATCTTATTGAATTTTGAGAATGTACTAATTTCAGAGTTCATGAGTGAATTTTGAGAAAGTGCAAATCTTCTTTGAAATGTTGGATTTGGGTTGCCTATGTGTCTGGATGTCTTGATAATCATCTTGTTTAGAACTTAACAAGGTTAATGATTCAGAAATTCCAATGGTTCGAGAACTTAAATGATTCGAACATGATTTAGTAACAAGGTTCGAACATAAATGTTGTCTCCAACTTAAATTCAGTAACAAGGGAGAGTAAAAACCTTTTGCTGCTGCTTTGGAGGAGAATGGAGGAGGCGGTTACTTGGGTGCGGGGCGTGACCACACTCACGACGTTGGGCGTTGTTTCGTTAGCAGTTCATGGGAGGCTGAAGGCCAAGGGTGAACATCATATGCCTGTGAAGATCAGCAAGCAAGTGGTGTGGTGAAACTAATGGTGATGAAGTAGGGGATACATGCGTGCATGATGATGCAACGTTTTCAGCCTTTCAGTTTCCGAAGTTAAAGCAACTCAAAAAAAAAGGAAGTAACAGTGTTTTCAGTTAGGTAGTAGAGTGTTTTCGGTTCTTCATTTTCGGAAGTAAAAGTGCTTTCAGTTAGGTACTCGGATGAGCCGTCCATCATGTGACTGAATGCATAATGCGATTGGTTAATGATGATTAAGAACCCACAAGTTGCGAAAAAGTTGAAGCAACAACCCACGGGATACATACGAGAACTTTGCAAGTTGCATTTGAAGAAGCCAGCCACCCAATCAATCGCAACTGATACGCTGCATCACCGGACAACAAAACAGTCACCAAATCTCCAGGCCCGTGAGCACACATGACACCATGTAGACTTGCAGAATACTCCATTTGTAAGTGTTAGACGTACAGTACTCAAATTTTCAGTTTTACTCAAATTTCAGTCAAGCATTACAGTTTGGGGACAGTTTTACTCAAATAGGCTAACCATATCTTGCTAGTTCATCTTCATCCTTTCCAAGCAAAACAAAGGCACGACTTCTAAGCATAATAGGCATGTAGAAAATCTTAGGGAAGCACGACGGTTGAACATAGGTAATGGAGAATTTGTACTAATAGCCAATAGAAATAGTTAGCTTAAAATCATGTTAGATTTTGAAGTTATATTGCGGTTATGTAGTCGTCTGCAGCAGTTTCACAACCATCATGTGGATTTAAGAAGATTAAAAGATCTGCTAAAGGAAACAATGAACACTGGGGCAACTTTGTCCATGAACTCAATTCTGGGAGTGGGTGGAGGAGAAGATCGAAGGAAGGAGAGGGAGGAGATTTTCTCTTTGGCTCCTCGCTGGAGAGGACGAAACAGAGGGGATCGAAGGGTCCGGGGGTCCGAGTAGGTGGGGGCGAGGCAGCATGTGGGGAGGATGGGGTGGGGGCGGTCGGCGCACGGGGAGGGAGGAAGAGCGGGTGGGGTGGGGTGGGGAGCGTGGGCAAGTCCAACCCGCCTGGACGGTGGGGAGGCAGGGAGCTTCGGACTTGGGGGCGGGGCTGACGGTGGGCAGGAGGGCGGAGGGGTTGTGGAGGGCGGAAGGGGAGGGAGGAGGGAGGAATGGGGAGGAAGGGTGGAGAGGGAGGAAGGAGGAAGGAGGAGAGGTACACAGGCGGAGTGCGGCCGGTCGCCGGAGGGCTGGCGGCAGTGGTGTGAACGGGGAGAGCGGGCGCCGACGTCGGGGCCTCAGCGGTGGTTGGATACGGGCTGACAGGGATGACGGGCGCCGCGATGGGCGCAGGGCAAAGCGGCGGGCGCAAGGCCGAGGCGGTGGGGAAGGCCGAGGCGGCGGGCAGCGACGTCGGAGAGGAGAGGGAAGGGATCGAGGCGAGGGCGAGGGAGAGGGGATAGGTGTGGGCCGGGAGGAAGTATGGATGAGGGGAGGCACAATACTAATGGCACACCACACCTCGGTGCGCCATATAAGTACATCCATACTAATGGCGCACCTCACCCCGTGCGCCATTAGTACTTTTTTATTTCTGCTCGAGCCAGCAGGTTATCTCACCTAACCTGATCCACATCAAGTTCCCTCTACTAGCTCTGACCGGTCGACAGCCAATTTTAACACCGGGAGGTCCTGGGTTCGATTCCTGAGCTCCACAATTTTTTTATGCATTAAAAATGTTGTTTGATACTTAGTTGTGTTTAAATATGTTCAAACTTGTTTAAATCATAACAGTAATATTTTTTTATCAGACAGTAATATTTTTTAAAATATATCATCAATCTGTAATGCCGGTGGAGCGGGAGGTGCGGGAGGTCGAGGTGTGGCGTTTGAGTAGGGGAGGAGTGCGGGGTCGGCGGCGGCGGTTGAGTAGGGGATGGGTGCGGGGGGTCGGTGGCGGCGGTTGAGTAGGGGAATCGAGGGTGCGGGCGGTCGGCGGAGGCGGCCGGTGGACCGGATCTAGCGAGGTGGGATAGCGATCGAGATGGAGGGGGATCGAGATGGAGGGGGATCGAGTGTCCATGAAATTAAAAAATATTCATGATAGTTCAAAAAGTGCCCATAAAATACAATCGAGAAATGAAGTCTGTGATTTAAATACAATCGATCTTAGCTAGCTAACTCTTCACAATCTTCTTGCCCTTCTTTTTCGCAAATGGAGTTCTTCTATGGAGCAGACGTCCTTTAGGTAGGGTGGTCCTGCTTCTTCTTGTGGTGTATGCTGCTACTTCATCATAAATCGTCATGTTCGATCCTCGGTCGCCGTACTTGTCGAAGTCTTGCTCATTGGCTACTCCATCCATTCCGATGATCTTCCTTTTGCCTCTCCTCACGACAACACGATGGGCTTTGGCGGGTCGGTAATGAAGAAGCATTGGTCCACTTGGGAAGCCAGTACCCATGGCTCATTTTTCAAGGGTGACGCTTATGCGCGGTCTTGATTTGGCCGGGTATAACCATGGTGGTGAAATACCGGTCTTCTTTTATAGCGTTCTTGGCCCATCGACATGGAACATCGGGACCTTCTCTCCGGTAAGCGCAGCTCCCGAATCTCCTCGATCCTTCCGTAGTATCTATCCTTGTCGTTACGGTGTAGGATTCCATCGTTACCCATGATTCGATAACCATCGCTCTTCATGTCCTTGGCCTCGGTGTAGAATGTGTAGCCGTTGATATAAATGACGCCTCATAGGTCATCAGGTTGTGCTCGGCCACTGTGACAAGGCGAATATGAGTTGTTCTTCCGCGGAAGAATCCTCATGTAAAGATGCAATGAAGCTTCGCTTGAACCAACGCGTGAAACATGAGTTGTGCTCTTTGAGTATATCTCCGTCCCTCCCTCTGTTGGCCTCGGCCATTGTACGTCTTCTTAATAAAGGTTCTGTGCTCTACCACCCAAGGATCGACCACGTCTATGTGTTGTAGCGCGACTAGGTTTGCTCTTTCAAAGTCGGCGAGTCGACCCTCGAAGTCGACATGCATTTCGCGCCGACCCCCACGGTAACCCCATCCAGCGAGCCTACCGAGGTGCCTGTTGACGGGCAGACCAACGGGGTTCTCGATGCCTAGATAATTAAATGCGATACGAGATGCACTCTTGGTCGAAAAGCCCTGGCTATGCTTCCTTACGGGCGTGACATGTTGCGAACATATCCTTTGATGACACCATTCATCCTTTCGAGCGACATCATGCCGTGCGAGAACGTCGGCCCGAGTTGGATGATATCCTCCACTATATGGACCAGCAGATGCACCATAGCGTGTTCGAAGAATGCGGGTGGGAAGTACATCTCAAGCTCGCATAGTATCAGCACGATCTCTTCCTGTAGCCTTCTGAGTTGCCTCACGCCAATCGACTTCCGAGAGATGACGTCGAAGAAGTTGCATAGGCCAAATAGCGTTTCACGGACGTGCGTGTCCATGATCCCATGGATTGCAACTGGAAGTATCTGCGTCATCAGCACGTGACAGTCGTGAGACTTCATCCTGCTGAACTTCTGCTTCGCTGTGTCTAGGTATCTGCTTATCTTCCCCGCGTAACCGTAAGGAAGTTTTACTCCTTGGAGGCAGGTGAAAAACTGCTCGATCTCCTCCTGACTTAGAGTGAAGCACGCGGGAGGGTAGTCATTTCCGGTCTTCTTGGCCTTTTTGCCTTTGCGACGACTTTCTGTGTCCTGCTTCGCCTCATCATCATCATCATCATCATCATCATTAGCGTGAAGCTCCTGCCTGATGCCCATTGATTTCAAGTCTGCCCTTGCTTTGGCCCATCTTTGGTCCTCTACGGCATGTTGAGCAGGGTACCAACCAGACTCTCGCACATGTTCTTCGTGATATGCATGACATCAAGGCTGTGAGGCACACGGTGGATCTTCCAGTACGGCAAGTCCCAGAAAACAGACCTCGTTTTCCATACCTTCAGCAGTGGCTCTGGCGCCTTTCGCTTCTTTCCCAGCTCTGGCGCCTTTTACTTCTTTCCCGGCAGTGGGCAGTCTTTCCAATTTTTCAACAGCTTGTCTATTTCCTCGCCGCTCCTCGTACACGGGCGTTTTTGGGGTTCGGTTTCACCATCGAACAGATCCTTGCGTTTCCTCCACGGGTCATCGTCGCGAAGCCACCTTAGATTTCCCATGAACACGATTTTTGAAGACCCGGGATCTCTATCTAGCTAGCGATATGTTGTGTCATCCATGCACCTTACGCATCCGGAAAATCCGTGGACTACCTGCCTTGAGATATCCGTAATCGAGATAGTCGTGCACGCCGTGAGCAGTCACGGCTCTCATAGGGAAATATTCTTTCTGCGGCGTCCCACGTATTAGCTGGCGTTTTCCTGGCGTGTCAAGCTCCTCTTCGGTAGCCCGATACAGATTGATGTCGTTCCTGGTAGTTTAGGCCCTTCAATAAGCATACTCATGTCAATGTACAACCTTATCATGCACAACCAGGGGGAAGGTTGTACATCCACACAAACAGGCCAGGTGCTATGTGTGCTTCTCACGGCTGCCAAACGGATTGACTCCATCGGTGCTCGCGCCCAAAGACGATGTTCCTTGGATCGTTCCCAAATTCCGAGTCTTCGAAGTTCAACGCTCGCCACTGGCTCGCATCCTTAGGGTGACTCAACATCTTGTCTTTTTTATCTATATCCGGATCATTTGCGTCATCTTCTCGCTTCTTCTCCTCCCTATCCGCGTGCCAACGCAGGAGCTTTGCTACCTTAGGGTCCATGAAATACCGCTGCAGAGCGAGGTGATCGGAAAGTACCACACCACTTTTTGAGGAGCTTTCTTCCTCTTCTTGTATCGAGTGACGCTGCACACCGGACATATGGTAGACTCCGCGTGCTCGTCCCGATAAATGATGCAGTTGTTCATGCACACATGGTATTTCACGCGGCGGTAAATCGAGAGGACACACGATTTTCTTCGCCTCCTCCAAACTGGTCGGGCACTTGTTCCCCTTGGGAAGACGTTCGTGCGAATGACATGTTCTCGTCGAAGCATCGTCGGTCATTTTGTGTTTTACCTTCATCTCCATAGCCATGAGCGTTACTTTCAGCGGTATCCTCGGGCCTCCATCCTTCATACAATGGAGTAACCGCGTCTATCTCAAGTTGATCCATCTTGGCTTTCTCTCGGGCGGCAGCTCTGGCGTTATCCGTCTGCTTGAGAAGCAGCTCTTGAATATGAGGGTCCTGCACCCAGCCCATCGATGGTCCAGCGTCGTCTGCTCCGCCGGCATCATCATCTTCATGATCATGCCCATCGTCTGCTCCGGCATCTTCCTCATCATCATGTCCTACATATTCTACATGATGACTGTGTACAGCATCACCGTCGTGATCATCTCCTGGGGATTCTTCGTCTTCTCGCCCGCCCGAGCCGCGGTGGTTGTCTTGCTGCCCTTCCTCATTTCTTGCCCGGCCCCCATGGACGACTTAGTAGTCATCTTCATCACCTTGCCACCGATAGCCATCCAAGAAACCACGCAACAGCAGGTGGTCCCGCACCTGCCCGAATCCGACTCCATAATAAGGCTCTTCAGCTTGCATCTTCGACACGGACATCTTATCTCCGTCTCGTTCTTTTGAAGCATCTCGCCTTCAGCGGACCTCAAAAATTTGGCATGACTTTCCCTAAAATAGGACCAAAAGAATGCTTAATGCCAAAATTCTACTTGAAGCGGAAATGAATCAACATTCCGGCAAAATATTGGCAACTATTGCATTTCAAATACCGGTACACCTCCAAACACAAACACATATGCAACACCACAAACATATGCAACACCACGAACATACATAGATCTAGCTAGGCCATAAAAAGTGCATGTGCACATTGTTGTAGGGAGAACAACATAAATATAGCTTCCCCCCTTACTTACCTATTAAAACAAGGTAATTTAACCACTTAATTTGAATGAACCTATGGTGGAAATGAGGTGAAAAAGAGGAGGCACCCGAGACAACAAGGAGGAGGTGGAGAGAATGGAGTGGGGAGAAAGTGAGTGTGGGTAGGAGAGGCTGTCCAAAATATCTAGTTGCTGCCCACTTACTAATGGCGCACCAGCAATAAATGCGCCATTAGTAATCCAGGTTACTAATGGCGCACCTCCTGGCGGTGCGCCATTAGTAGTTTTGGAAAAAAAAAATTACTAATGGCGCACTGATCAGCAGTGCGCCATTACTAGTTTAAACTAGTAATGGCGAACGACTGATCAGTGCGCCATTAGTAGTATTGCAAAAAAAGGAATAAAAAATATAATAAAAAAAACAACATTAGTGGCGCACATGTGGGAGGGTGCGCCATTAGTACTTACAACTACTAATGGCGCACTATATCTGGATGCGCCATTAGTATGTTTGGACAGGCGCACTACTTCAAAAAATAAATTTGATACTAATGGCGCACCCTTTGCGTAGTGCGCCATTAGTAGTTTCAACACTAATGGCGTATCTGTAGGTGGTGCGCCATTAGTATATACTAATGGCGCACCAACTTTCTGGTGCGCCATTAGTGTCAATCCCATCTATAGCCCTTTTTCTAGTAGTGGTGGATGTTGCGAACATCTGACATACACGTTTTGATGACTACGTGATAGTTCAGTAATATTAAACGGTTTAGAATTGAGGCACCAAAGACGATTTTGAAACGTCACGGAACATATGAGATGTTCTGAGGGCTGAAATTGGGATTTCAGGCTCGTGTCCACGTCTAGAGGTATAAGACCTCTGACGAGTTTTCTAGCCTACAAACTAAGGGAGAAAATCTCAATCGTTGAGCTTGTACTCAGATTGTCTGGGTACAACAATCACTTGAATCAAGTGGGAGTTAATCTTCCAAATGAGATAGTGATGTTTCTCCAAAGACATTGCCACCAAGCTACTAGAGCTTCGTGATGAACTATAACATATCAGGGATAGATATGATGATCCTTGAAATATTCGCGATGTTTGACACATGAATGTAGAAATCAAGAAGGAGCATCAATTGTTGATGGTTAGTGAAACCACTAGTTTCAAGAAGGGCAAGGGCAAGAAGGGGTACTTCATCAAATGGAAAATCAGTTGCTGCTCCAGTGAATAAATCCAGGGTTGAACCTAGACCCGAGACTAAGTGCTTACGTAATGAGGGAGCGAACAGAAGCGAGAACTACCCTAGATACTTGGTAGATGAGAAGGCTGGCAAGGTTGACAGAGGTATATTGGATATACATTGAATTAAATGTGTACTTTACTAGTACTCCTAGTAGCACCAGGGTATTAAGATACCGGTTCGGTTGCTAAATGTTAGTAACTCGGAATAAAAGAGCTACGGAATAAACGGAGACTAGCTAAAGGTGAGATGACAATGTGTGTTGGAAGTGTTTCCAAGGTTGATGTGATCAAGCATCGCCTTCTCCGTCTACCATAGAGATTGGTGTTAAACCTAAATAATTGTTATTTGGTGTTTGTGTTGAGCATACACATGATTGGATTATGTCTATCATGTCTGATTTATTCATTTAAGGAGAATAATGGTTACTCTATTTATTTGAATAATACCTTCAATGGTCTTGCAGCTAAAAGAATGGTTTATTGAATCTCGATCGTAGTGATACACATTTTCATGCCAAAAGATATAAGATAGTAATGAGAGTACCACTTACTTGTGGCACTGCCATGTAAGTCATATTGGTATAAAACGCATGAAGAAGCTCCATGTTGATGGATCTTTCGACTCACTCGTTTTTTAAAAGTTTGAGACATGCGCACCATGTCTATTGGTGTATACGCATGAAGAAACTCCATGCAGATGGATCATTTGGACTCACTTGATTTTGAATCACTTGAGATATGCAAATCATACCACATGGGCAAGATGACTGAAAAGCCTCGTTTTCAGTAAGATGGAACAAGAGAGCAACTTGTTGGAAGTAATACATTTTGATGTGTGCTGTCCAATGAGTGCCGAGGCCTTGATGGATATCGTTATGTTCTTACTTCACAGATGATTTGAGTAGATGCTGAGTATATTTACTTGATAAAACACAAGTCTGAATTATTGAAAGGTTCAAGTAATTTCAGAGTGAAGTTGAAGATCATCGTGACAATAGGATAAAATGTCTATGATACGATCATAGAGATGAATATCTGAGTGACGAGTTTGGTACACAATTAATACCTTGTGGAAATTATTTCACAACTAACACTTCCTGGAACACCATAGTGTGATGGTGTGTCCGAACATCATAGATACACCCTACTGGATATGGGGCATACCATGATGTCTCTTATCGAATTACCACTATCGTTCATCGGTTAGGCATTAGAGACAACCACATTCACTTTAAATAGGGTACCACGTAATTCCGTTGAGATGACACCGTGTGAACTATTAGAGAAACCTAAGCTGTCGTTTCTTGAAAGTTCGGGGCTGCGATGCTTATGTTAAAAAGTTTCATGCTGATAAGCTCGAACCCCAAGCGGATAAATTAATCTTCATAGGACACCCAAAACAGTTGGGTATACCTCCTAATTCAGATCCGGAAGCAAAAGTGATTGTTTCTAAAAACGGGTCCTTTCTCGAGGAAAGGTTTCTCTTGAAACAATTGAGTGGGAGGATGGTGGAAACTTGATGAGGAAGTTGATGATAGTGATCATGAAACTTCGGATCAATTCACTACCAAACCTCGTAGGACGACAAGGATAGGTATTGCTTCAGAGTGGTATGGTAATCCTGTCTTGGAGGTCATGTTGCTAGACAACAATGAACCTACGAGCAATGCAGAAGCGATGGTGGGCCCGGAAATGGCTCGAGGCCATAAAATCCAAGAGAGGATCCGTGTATGAAAACAAAGTGTAGACTTTGGAAGAACTACTTGATGGTCGTAAGGCTGTTGGGTACATATGGATTTTAAAAAGGAAGACGGACAATGATGGTAAGTATCACACTACTAGGAAAAGGCCTACTAATGGCGCTCCTAGTTTGGCCATTAATGGCGCATTAGTGGTGCGCCATTAGTGCCACGCCATTAGTATATTTTACTAATGGCGCACCACTGGTGCGCCATTAGTATCTGGTATACTAATGGCGGACCTCAGATGCGCCATTAGTATATACAACAGTGCGCCATTGGTATGCCTCCCAGGGGACCATGTATACCCAGGTGCTTTGGCATATTAATGGCGCACAACAACAAGATGCGCCATTAGTAACTTCGGTATACTAATGGCGCACTGTTTAATGATGCGCCATTAGTATCCTTTGGCATACTAATGGCGCCTTTATCAATGATGTGATGCGCCATTAGTATGAATATTAGGTTTCTTTTATTTTTAATTTTCTGTTTTTGCACAGGTTACAAAATGTATAATTGGACAAAATATAGACAGCACACATCAACAACAGATTCATCGAATACAATAGAAGATTAGTCTCTGAATACAATTCATCATATTAGTCTCCGAATACAATTCATCATATTAGTCTCCGAATTGAAAAGACCGAACAAAGATAGAACATTATATTACAAGTATCGAGACCGCGAGTAGCGAGTTTGTCTTCACATTACAAGTCGATATCGATCATCTAAACTACCATCACATAGAAGAGAGCTGCGGTAATCACGATGAGCATCATCACGATGAAACTCGTCTGCATCCGGTTCCTCCAACGCTCCCTCCCCTCTCCCGTTAGATAGCGGGCGTATCTAGATTCGGCCTCGGCCCTAGTGGTGTACCCTTTGTAACTGTTACCGCTGAATCGGTGAACCTGTCTCCGACACTCCTCCCAGTCGCCGTAGACTCCGGGAACCTTACCCTTGTACCACGACATACTGACGGCATCGCTATGCACTAGCCAAATGAAACGTTAGTACCAATTCACAGACAATACATAACCAATATATAAGTATGCAACAGAGCGATCGGAGAGAAAAGCAAAACATTAATAGCATCGATTACATCTAAGTTGAACGACTCTCGAAACCAAAGAGACATACTACAAGTTCATTAAAGTTTAATTACGACATGAGCCAATCGATGTTTCAGAACTAGACACAGCATCACTGCTTTCGACTCGACTCAAGGGACCGGAGCGTGGATGAAGCCGCCGTCTATCGTGGGAGTCATGAAATAACGAGCGTTGTCAGCCTGCATTTATAGCATTGTGTCGATGTCACTGTTGGACGGTTGATTTCTGAGGTAGAACTGGCCCGAGGTACGAAGGACATCTTGATGGATGATTTCCGCAAACTCCGATTGGATGCAAAAGAATTCTTGTCTGATGTCCGCGTCCTGGATTGCCGAGACGCTCGCGGCCCAATCTTTGAGTTTACTCGGTAGCAGAAGTTGATGATGGTCCCGCATTTATCGCCTCGCATGTGATGGATGGTGTAGTAGGCACCCTTCCGACCACAAAGGCTGCTTGACGCAGCAGAACATCGTATTGTGGGAGAACACGTGCTTGCCGTACTTACGAATAGGCCTGGTGAAGGTGCCTCCAGATTGGGCGTAGCAGGGGAGAACATCATCAAGAACCTTCTTGACATTTGTGTAGTCTATGTTCGACTGACGGTCCGGGTAAAATACGTGGCCATGGAATATTTGGGGCTTAGGAGGATGAGCGTGCAATGTGTGTCACTGCAGAAAACATGGAATGTTAAAAGAAAAACGATCGAAATCTAAGAATTCATATGTTACGGGGCGGTTGAGGGGAGGACTTACTCGGGATAGTAAGGCACGAGGAAGTTATCCTTATTTTGGTTTGCCAGAATGACGCCTTCGAGGTAAGAACTCGCGACTTGCCGGTCCCCAGCGCTGCCCAAGATCTTGGCACGCATGTAGAAGGGGTCGACTATCACGATGTCCGGGGTCTTGTCGCGAATGATCCACATCTCCATACTCAGCGAAAATAGCCGAACGAAGGTGTAGTGCAGCGGATGAAGGTTCAACATAGCGTGGATGTCATCAAACCGCAGAAAGATCGTACGCCCGATGGAGTTATCCACAAAGCCCTTGCACTTTGGCGCCTTGGCCGCGAAAACCGGGTATGCCACATCCTTCTCTCTGAGACGCCGCTCTCCAAAGAAAGAACACTGTCATGCAGACTCCGCATAGCACCGGTTGCAGCATCGAGCATATTTGTCCGTAGCATCGCCCTACCCGCCACATGCACCCTCCTCGAGATATCTCAGGTGAAGGTGGCCCGTCCTAAGCACGGATCGTACTCGGTGCCGGCTGGCTCGCACCCTTGTTAGTCTTTCTTTTGCGTGCCTTCTTCTTCTCCTGTAATGGGACCGAAGTTACGCTCACAGACCGCCTTCTTGAGTGTGTTGGGGCTGATAATATTTCGCACCTCGCTATCTCGAGGCTTGGTGAAGTCGGCAATGGAGGCGTCTCTCGAGAGCTGAAC
The DNA here is from genome assembly GCA_021605145.1 of Aegilops bicornis. NCBI lineage: Eukaryota > Viridiplantae > Streptophyta > Magnoliopsida > Poales > Poaceae > Aegilops > Aegilops bicornis. Next base: position 23,628,503 of record CM038670.1, on the reverse strand, counting down.
GGCAGCGGCGCTGTTGCAACTTGGCTTCTCCGTGGTACCAGCTAGATCACGCACGTCTTTTGTTGGGTTGGGTTCTTGAGAAGGAGGCCCCATGAAGTCGCCACCGTACCCATGATCGGCAAAGTACTGATCGACGTTGCCAAATGTATCGTCGTCGTCGTCATTCTAATCCTGTGCCATATGCATGTTTGGATCCAGTGGCATAGGGATGTCCAGCACCGTTGCGGCGGTCTTGCCATGGGGCCGACTTGGCGCCGGCACGACTGGCGGTGTTGTCTTTGGGGTGGTGTCCCCCGCCCCCAAACGAATCTGGCTCTTCGGCCAAAGCAGGGGCCAGCTCAGGCAGGCGCTGAGGGTCATCACGTCATCATCGTCGGCCCAGACGGGTCGAATCAGAGGTAACAACGCGTCGCAGCCTGGCAGCACCCGAACCAGTTGAACCCTAAACAAGTTGGGTGGCATCTGGGTACCGTGGAACAAGGGGTTGCCCGGTTGAACGAGTTTGCCCTTGGCGACATCGACCAACTTATTGTTCACGAAGTGCAGGAGAGTGCACGGAACGTCGGCGGCGCCCTGCGAAAACATGTAGGGCGTCAGGGATGCCCAGTAAAAGGCAAGGAGATGAAGTCCTTGGCCGAGAGAGGCTTAATTAATTACCGCGATGATGGCGTCGAGCTCGGCTAATGTCGAGGCACCACCAACGGCGGGCGTGCAGTTGACAGAGGGGCCGCTTGCTGCAGAGGTGGCGGCCGGCGTACACCCGGGTGCATTAAGCTCCCGTGCCGACGTCGGAGACACCAATGCCGCCTCCGCCGGAGACACCAATGGCCCCACCATCGTGTTCTGCGAGTTGCTGGCCGTGAAGCTAGGAATCGGGGGCGGCCCCTGTTGGCCGCCCGCAATCCACGCACTCAACCCCTCGATCAAGGTAGGCACAATGGCGGTCATCGTCGCTCCGAATTGTTGTTGCACTTGCTCTTGGACAATCTCCGGAATCCGCGCCACCTGTGCCTTGAGTTCTTGAACCTCGCGCGCCTGGCTTTCCGAGCTGGTCTTTTTCTCCTTTCGCCCACCAGTGTTATAGTATGACGACCATTTTGTCGACAAGCCTTTGCCGGCCACACGACCAGCTGACGTCGGCTTACTGAGCTTATCCTTGTTCTTCATTACATTCAACGCCCTATTTAGAGTGGTGTCCCAAGGGTTGCTCTTAGTCGACCCCGCGCTACTGCTTTCAGTCGCCTGCGGAAGGAATGTGAACCATTTAGAAATTTGGCTTCATTAATTAGAATGCAACCATATGGAGCTAGTTACGCGGGGGTGTATTCCTTACCAGAACAAGCTCAAGCGCCCTGGTCTTCGGATCCGTGGTAAGCTCCTTTGTTTTCGGGTCCTTCTTGTACCGGGCCCTGACAAAGTTCCTGTTTTGCTTGTCACCGTATTTATCGAAGAGGGGCGGTAGGCCTTGCTCGGCACGGCCTGCCTCCTCCTTGTCCCATATAGGCTCCGCCACTCTGTAACCGTCGGGACCGAGTGTGTGTTCCCCTAAGTTCAGCTCCTGCATTTCTTTCCCCCACTGACTTGATTCGGAGTTTGCGGTGCTCCAGCAATTGATCTTGAAGTCGTTGTAGTCATCTTTGGTGATCGAAGGATTTTTCTCCTTGATCTTCTCATAACTCTCACCTTTCTGGATCATTCTCTTCACATTGCTTTTCCAAGTAGACAGGGCCTTGCTCATCTTCGTGAGGGCAGCATTGTTCACTTTATTCCCTTTGAGGCTTGTGTTTTCAAATTCAGCAGGGAACTTGTATCGTTCGTGCAGCTTCGTGAAGAGGAGGTTGCGCAATTTCCCTCGGTCAGGATGCCTCAGTTTCTCGGTGTTGATCGAGACGGTGCTCCGGAGAATGCACCCGAGCTGAAGCGAGTACCCCTTGACTATTCGTTCGGGCGCCGTTGGATTCCCGTCGGAGTCCACTTCAGTAACTTCCTCCTTGAGGGTGCGGAGCACGGTTGGGCGCCGGTCCTTCCGTTGCCTCTTCGGTTGGCTGCCATCTGTGCGTGCGCCGCCATCATCAGTGGTGGCATCCTCAGCGGCACCATCAGTGGTGGCATCAGTGGGGTCATCCTCGGCGGTACCATCAGTGGTCTCAGGATCGGTGGGGAAGGCGGCGTCCTCATACAAGTGAGGTTGTTCCTCCATCTCTGGGACAGCTCCCAGAATGCCTTGCCGCCCGAACCCCCGGCCTCATCGTTGTTGGCCATGTTTCTCTCTAAATAGGAACAAAATTTGGTCAAAAAGTTGGTTATTGTCAAGGAACAAGATCATGGTCTCATCATTTAAGGTTTGTCGACACCGAGGCATCCTAAAAGCTAAGCTTTTATCATTGAGTGTTTTTCGACGCCGAGGCACCCTAAAAGCCTAAGCTTTCATCATTAGTCACAAGTACCCCGGCCCATGCATTAGTCACAAGTACCCCATATGTCCTATTTTTAGCAAAGTCATGCTAAAATTCACGCAAAACATGACCTTTGCTGAAAATAGGACATATGAAGTACCCGAATTTGCTGGAACGGAAGTTAATCGACATTCCAGCAAACTCAAGGGCCTCTCGGGTGGACAAGGCAAAAAAGGCCTCCATCACAACATGGAAAATACATTGGCATGTGAAGAGGTGAAACAATATATGCATCTCCATGCAGTATCATTCAACATTTTGTCCTCTGTTTTTGCTAACTGCTACACATACCCCCAAGTGAACCACCACAACATCTAAAAGCTAACAATTGTTTTTGCTTATATAATCAGACTTTTTGTGCTAAAAAAACCATAGAACAACTGCTCCAAATTTGTAAATAAACTGCCATTTCATATCATATCTTATTGCCAATGTGCCACAAGCAACATTAATTCATAGAACTGCCTATAGACCAACACGCAAATAGATGAGAAATCACAAACAACAACAGGCTAACCACCTTCTATCCGACACAACAAAACGACTCTGCAAATTAATTAGTTACCCACCAACAAATGAGACAGGAGCCAACAAACAAGTATACCATGCCACCTCTGTGAATCCAAGCATGCATCTCTATGATTTATGATTTAGAAATAGACACGATCTCTATGGTGTGGATCAATCTTGAACAATGTGAACAACGGTACAAATTTAGTTTCACAAGAGCATCAGGTCTGAACCTTTGGTACACATCTTAAGGAGCCTGGGAGCTTTGAATAGCATGCCACATACTCCCTCCGTATCATAATATAAGACGTTTTGGACACTGACAGTGTCAAAAAACGCCTTATATTATGATACAGAGGTAGTAATTTATAATGTCAGTCCAAGTACAAGCCTGCTGCAAAGCTATTATATCTCCTCTCATTTTCAGTTCAGAACAACACACAATGAATTATCAAATCCCCAATATATACCACCACTATACTCGTGTAAAGAATCAGCCGAGTCTCATCAGGAGCAACATGAAAAATACTAATATCTCAGTTGTTACACTTCATTCGCTTAAGCAGCAAACAAATTAACCTATGTTTGTTGTAGCCCAGAGAGGAGGAAGAATAGAAGGGGTGGGGACTCACCTATGTTTGTTGTAGCCGAGGCTGAAGCACCACCAGTCAGAGCCGAGGCGACGTGGCCCTCCTCTCCCGGCGTCGTCCTCGTCCTGGTCGCTCGCCGGCGCGCTCTACCTGCAGAGCAGAGACGACACGAGGGTCAGCTAGATGGAGACGGGAGGTACAAGAAGGATCCACAGCAGCAGCACCTTCTCCTCCTTGGATGAAAGGGAACTCACCAGGGCGAGGCGTCGAGGCGTCGACGCGGCGGCCGGGCGCAAGGCTGGGCGAGGCCGAGGCGGCGGGGCAGCGGCGTCGGGATAGGAGATGGGAAGGGGATCGAGGGCGAGGGCGAGGGAGAGAGAGGGGATAGGTTTGGGCCGGGGAGGAAATATGGATGGGGGCGACACAATACTAATGGCGCACCTCACCCTGGTGCGCCATTAGTATTTTTTTTGATTTCTGCTCGAGCCAACAGGTTATCTTCCACCTGACCTGATCCACATCAAGTTCCCTCTACTAGCTCGACTGGTCAGCAGCCAGTTCTCACACCAGGAGGTCCTGGGTTCGATTCCCAGGCTCCACAATTTTTTTATGCATTTAAAATGCTGTTTGATACTTATTTGTGTTTAAATATGTTCAAACTTGTTTAAATCATAACAGTAATTTTTTTTATAAGACAGTAATAATTTTTTAAAAAATATCATCAAACAGTAATGCCGGTGGAGCGGGGGAGGGTGCGGGGGGTGGGGGGTCGGCGGCGGCGATTGAGTAGGGGAATCGAGGGTGCGGGGGGTGGTCGGCGGCGGCCGGTGGACCGGGGGGTGCTCGGCGGCAAGGGGGGCTGGATCTGGCGAGGTGGGATAGCGATCGAGATGGAGGGGGATCGAGATCGAGTGTCCATGAAATTTAAAAATATTCATGATAGTTCAAAAAGTGCCCATGAAATACAATCGAGAAATGAATGCTATGATTTAAATATAATCGATCTTGGCTAGCTATCTGTTCACAATCTTCTTGCCCTTCTTTTTCGCAAATGGAGTTCTTACGTGGAGCAGACGTCCTTTAGGTAGGGTGGTCCTGCTTCTTCTTGTGGTGTATGCTGCTACTTCATCATCGTCGTCATGTTCGATCCTCGGTCGCCGTGCTTGTCGAAGTCTTGCTCATTGGCTACTCCATCCATTCCGATGATCTTCCTTTTGCCTCTCCTCACGACAACATGACTGGGCTTTGACGGGTCGGTAATGAAGAAGCATTGGTCAACTTGGGAAGCCAGTACCCATGGCTCATTTTTCGCGGTGACGCTTATGCGCGGTCTTGGATTTGGCTTCGGGTATAACCATGGTGGTGAAATACCAGTCTTCTTTTAGGATGCTATTCGCCCATCTGACACGGAACATCGGGACCTTCTCTCCAGCGTAGCTCAGCTCCCAGATCTCCTCGATCCTTCTGTAGTATCTATCCTTGTCATTACCGGTGTAGGATTCCATCATTACCCCGGAGTTCTGATAACCATCGCTCTTCATGTCCTTGGCCTCGGCGTAGAATGTGTAGTCGTTGATATAAATGCGCCCCATAGGTCATCGAGGTTGTGCTCGGCATACTGTGACAAGGCAAATATGAGTTGTTCTTCCGCGGAAGAATCCTCATGTAAAGGGTACGACAGAAGCTTCTGCTTGAACCAACGCGTGAAACATGAGTTGTGCTCTTTGATTATATCTTCGTCCATCCTCTGTTGGCCTCGGTCATTGTATGTCTTCTTAATAAAGGTTTTGTGCTCTACCACCCAAGGATCGACCACGTCTATGTGTTGTAGCACGACTAGGTTTGCTCTTTCAAAGTCGGCTAGTCGACCCTCTAAGTTGACATGCATTTCGCGGCCACCCTCACGGTGACCCCATCCAGCGAGCCTGCCGAGGTGCCTGTTGACGGGCAGATAAACGGGGTTCTCAATGCCTAGATAATTCGTGCAGTAGGAGATGCACTCTTCGGTCAGAAAGCCCCTGGCTATACTTCGCTCTGGACGTGACATGTTGCGAACGTATCCTTTGATGACATGTTGCAGGAACGTCGGCCCGAGTTGGATGATATCCTCCACTATATGGACCAGCGGATGCACCATAACGTCGAAGAATGCAAGCGGGAAGTACATCTCAAGCTCGCATAGTATCACCACGATCTCTTCCTGTAGCCTTCTGAGTTGCCTCACGCCAATCGACTTCCGAGAGATGACGTCGAAAAAGTTGCATAGGGCAAATAGCGTTTCCGCAGACGTGCGCGTCCATGATCCCACGGATTGCAACCGGAAGTATCTGCGTCATCAACACGTGACGGTCGTGAGACTTCATCCCACCGAACTTCGCCCGTTGGGTCTAGGTATCTGCTTATCTTCCCCGCGTAACCGTAAGGAAGTTTTACTCCTAGGAGGCAGGTGAAAAACTGCTCGATCTCCTCCTGACGTAGAGTGAAGCACGCGGGAGGGTAGTCATTTCCGGTCTTCTTCGCCTTTTTGCCTTTGTGACGACTTACTGTGTCCTGCTTCGCCTCATCATCATCATCATCATCATCATCATCATTAGCGTGAAGCTCCTGCCTGATGCCCATTGATTTCAAGTCTGCCCTTGCTTTCGGCCCATCTTTGGTCCTCTCTGGCATGTTGAGCAAGGTACCAAGCAGACTCTCGCACACGTTCTTCGTGATATGCATGACATCAAGGCTGTGAGGCACAGGTGGATCTTCCAGTACGGCAAGTCCCAGAAAACAGACCTCGTTTTCCATAGCTTCAGCAGCGGCTCTGGCGCCTTTCGCTTCTTTCCCGGCTCTGGCGCCTTTCCCGGCGGTGGGCAGTCTTTCCAATTTTTCAACAGCTTGTCTATTTCCTCGCCGCTCCTCGTACAAGGGCGTTTTCGGGGTTCGGTTTCACCATCGAACAGATCCTTGCGTTTCCTCCACGGGTCCTCGTCGCGAAGCCACCTTCGATGTCCCATGAACACGGTTTTCGAAGACCCGGGATCTCTATCTAGCTGGAGATACGTTGTGTCATCCATGCACCTTACGCATCCAGAAAATCCGTGGACTACCTGCCCGCGAGATATCCGTGAATCGAGATAGTCATGCACCGTCGTGAGCGGTGCGGCTCTCATAGGGAAATATTCTTTCCGTGGCGTCCCACGTATTGGCTGGCGTTTTCCACAGCGTGTCAAGCGTCTCTTTCAGCAGCCCCAGATCTGATTGATGTCGTTCCTGGTTGTTTCGGTCCTTCAATTAGCATACTCATGTGAATGTACTTCCTCTTCATGCACAACCAGGGGGGAAGGTTGTACATCCACACAAACACAGGCCAGGTGCTATGTGTGCTTCTCTGCCTGCCAAACGGATTGACTCCATCGGTGCTCGCGCCCAACACGATGTTCCTTGGATCGTTCCCAAATTCTAGGTCTTCGAAGTTCAACGCTTGCCACTGGCTCGCATCCTTAGGGTGACTCAGCATCTTGTCTTTTTTATCTATCTCCGGATCATTTGCGTCATCTTCTCGCTTCTTCTCCTCCCTATCTGCGTGCCAACGCATGAGCTTTGCTACCTTAGGGTCCACGAAATACCGCTGCAGACGAGGAGTGATCGGATAGTACCACACCACTTTTCGAGGAGCTTTCTTCCTCTTCTTGTATCGAGTGACGCCGCACACCGGACATATGGTAGACTCCGCGTGCTCGTCCCGATAAATGATGCAATTGTTCATGCACACATGGTATTTCACGTGCGGTAAATCCAGAGGACACATGATTTTCTTCGCCTCCTCCAAACTGGTCGGAAACTTGTTCCCCTTGGGAAGACGTTCGTGCCAGAATGACATGTTCTCGTCGAAGCATGCATCGGTCATTTTGTGTTTTACCTTCATCTCCAGAGCCATGAGCGTTACTTTCAGGCGGGTATCCTCGGGCCTGCATCCTTCATACAATGGAGTAACCGCGTCTAACTCAAAAACCTATTCATGATGCCTTTGGTCATCGTGCGGACCATGGTCGCCTGCGGGGTAGAGCAAAACGATATTCTAGAACCAAGAAAAAATTTGGCATGACTTTCCCTAAAAATAGGACCAAAAAGAATGCTTAATGCCAAAATTCTCACTTGAAACGGAAATGAATCAACATTCCGGCAAATATTGGCAACTATCGCATTTCAAATACCGGTACACCTCCAAACACAAACACATATGCAACACCACAAACATATGCAACACCACGAACATACATAGATCTAGCTAGGCCATAAAAAGTGCATGTGCACATTGTTGTAGGGAGAACAACATAAATATAGCTTCCCCTTACTTACCTATCAAAACAAGGTAATTTAACCACTTAATTTGAATGAATCTATGGTGGAAATAAGGTGAAAAAGAGGAGGCACCCGAGACAAGGAGGAGGTGGAGAGAATGAAGTGGGGAGAAAGTGAGTATGGGTAGGAGAGGCTGTCCAAAATATCTTGTTGCTGCCCACTTACTAATGGCGCACCAACTCTAAATGCGCCATTAGTAATCCAGGTTACTAATGGCGCACCTTCTGGTGGTGCGCCAATAGTAGTTTTGCAAAAAAAACATACTAATGGCGCACTGTTCCATAGTGCGCCATTACTAGGATAAACTAGTAATGGCGCACGGTGGAACAGTGCGCCATTAGTAGTTTTGCAAAAAAAGGAACAAAACATATAATTAAAAAAACAACATTAGTGGCGTACTTTCCGACAGGTGCGCCATTACTAGTTACAACCAGTAATGGCACACTGAGTCTGGATGCGCCATTAGTATGTTTGGACAGGCGCACTAGTTCAAAAAAAATTGATACTAATGGCGCACCTTGGGCCAGGTGCGCCATTAGTAGTTTCAACTCTAATGGTGTATCAGAAGGTGGTGCGCCATTAGTATATACTAATGGCGCACCGCTTGTCTGGTGCGCCATTAGTGTCAATCCCATCTATAGCCCTTTTTCTAGTAATGTCACCATTAAGAAAGCTCAACTTGTCGTTAAGATGTTTTCCGACAAGTTCAAGGAGTTGACTACGATGAGACTTTCTCACTCATAGCGATGCTAAGAGTCATTGGAATTATATTAGCAATTACTGCATGATTTATGAAATCTTGCAGATAGGATGTCAAAACATTGTTTCCTCGACGATATTCTTGAGGAAAGGTTGTATGTGATGCAACCAGAAGGTTTTGTCAATCCTGAAAGATGTCTAACAAGTGTGCAAAGCTCCAGCAATCCTTCTAGGGACTGGAGTAAGCATCTCGGAGTTGGAATATACGCTTTGATGAGATGATCAAAGATTTTGGGTTTATACAAAGTTTATGAGAAACTTGTATTTCCAAAGAAGTGAGTGGGAGCACTATAGCATTTCTGATGAGTATATGTTGTTGACATATTGTTGATCGGAAATGATGTAGAATTTCTAGAAAGCATATAGGGTTATTTGAAAAGTGTTTTTCAATGGAAAACCTGGATTTAGCTACTTGAACATTGACCATCAAGATCTATAAGGATAGATCAAAACGCTTAATAGTACTTTCAAAATGAATACATACCGTGACAAGATTTTGAAGGAGTTCAAAATAGATCAGCAAAGAAGGAGTTCTTGGCTGTGTTATACGGTGTGAGTATTGAGTAAGACTCAAGACATGACCACGGCAGAAGAGATATAAAGGACGAAGGTCGTCCCCTATGCTTCAGACGTAGGCTTTATAGTATGCTATGCTGTGTACCGCACCGGAAGTGTGCCTTGCCATGAGTCAGTCAAGGGGTGCAAGAGCGATCCAGGAATGGATCACAGGACAATGGTCAAACTTATTCTTAGTAACTAGTGGACTAAGGAATTTTCTCGATTATGGAGGTGGTAAAAGAGTTCGTCGTAAAGGGTTACGCCGATGCAAACTTTGACAGTAATCCAGATTATTCTAAGTAGTAAACCGGATTCGTATAGTAGAACAGTAATTTGGAATAGCTCCAAATAGAGCGTGGTAGCTGCATCTAGGAGATGACATAGAGAATTTCAAAGCACACAGGGATCTGAAAGGTTCAGATCTGTTGACTAATAACCTCTCTCACAAGCGAGATATGATCAAACCCCATGGCTGTCGATTCATTACAATCACATAGTGATGTGAACTAGATTATTGACTCTAGTGCAAGTGGGAGACTGTTGGAAATATTCCCTACAGGAAATAATAAAATGGTTATTATTGTATTTCCTTGTTCATGATAATTGTCTATTATTCATGCTATAATTGTATTGACCGGAAACCGCAATCATGTGTGAATACGTAGACCACAACATGTCCCTAGTGAGCCTCTAGTTGACTAGCTCATTGATCAACAGATGGTCATGGTTTCGACCATGGACATTGGATGTCATTGACAACGGGATCACATCATTAGGAGAATGATGTGATGGACAAGACCCAATCCTAAGCATAGCACAAGATCGTGTAGTTCGTATGCTAAAGCTTTTCTAAATGTTAAGTATCTTTTCCTTAGACCATGAGATTGTGTAACTCCCGGATACCGTAGGAATTCTTTGGGTGTACCAAACGTCCTGGCGTAATTGGGTGGCTATAAAGGTGCACTCTGGTATCTCCGAAAGTGTCTGTTGGGTTGGCACGAATCGAGACTGGGATTTGTCACTCCGTGTGACGGAGAGGTATCTCTGGGCCCACTCGGTAAGACATCATCATAATGCGCACAATGTGATCCAGGAGTTGATCGCGGAATGATGTGTTACGGAACGAGTAAAGAGACTTGCCGGTAACGAGATTGAACAAGGTATCGGGATACCGACGATCGAATCTCGGGCAAGTACTACACCGGTAGACAAAGGGAATTGAATACGGGATTGATTGAATCCTCGACATCGTGGTTCACCCGATGAGATCATCATGGAACATGTGGGAGCCAACATGGGTATCCAGATCCCACTGTTGGTTATTGACCGGAGAGTCGTCTTGGTCATGTCTGCGTGTGTCCCGAACCCATAGGGTCTACACACTTAAGGTTCGGTGACGCTAGGGTTGTAGAGATATTAGTATGCGGTAACCCGAAAGTTGTTATAAGTCCCGGATGAGATCTCGGACGTCATGAGGTGTTCTGGAATGGTCCGGAGGTAAAGATTTATATATAGGAAGTCCAGTTTCGGCCATTGGGAAAGTTTCATGGTTTCCGGTATTGTACCGGGACCACCGGAAGGGTCCCGGGGGTCCACCGGGTAGGGCCACCTATCCTGGAGGGCCACATGGGCTGAAGTGGGAAGGGAACCAGCCCCTTGTGGGATGGTGCGCCCCCCTTGGGCCTCCCCCTGCGCCTAGGGTTGGAAACCCTAGGGGTGGGGGCGCCCCACTTGGCTTGGGGGGCAAGTTTCCCCCCTTGGCCACCGCCCCCCTTGGAGATGGGATCTCCTAGGACCGGCGCCCCCCCCAGGGGCCCTATATATAGTGGGGGGAGGGAGGGCAGCCGCACCCTAGCCCCTGGCGCCTCTCTCTCCCTCCCGTGACACCTCTCCCTCTCGCTAAGTTTGGCGAAGCCATGCCGAGATCGCCGCTGCATCCACCACCACGCCGTCGTGCTGATGGATCTCCATCAACCTCTCCTTCCCCTTGCTGGATCAAGAAGGAGGAGACGTCTTCCCAACCGTACGTGTGTTGAACGTAGAGGTGCCGTCTGTTCGGCGCTAGGATCATTGGTGATTAGGATCACGACGAGTACGACTCCATCAACCCTGTTCTCTTGAACGCTTCCGCTCGCGATCTACAAGGGTATGTAGATGCACTCCCCTTCCCCTCATTGCTAGATTTCTCCATAGATTGATCTTGGTGATGCGTAGAAAATTTTGAATTTCTGCTACGTTCCCCAACAGCAGCATCGATCGGCTTCAGTTAGCAGTAGTAGCGAAGGAATCGCTCGATCGGATTCAGTTACCAGCCATCGATCGATCGCTCGGGTTCATAGAACGTAGCCCTACATCTGCAATCGCTCGGGTTCAGTTAGAGCCCAACGCCTTTCTCGGGCTCAGTTAGAGCCAACGCCTCGCACACACGCGCGTATGTGTACGGGAGAAACGTGCATCGCTCAGCCCCCGGCCACCAACCGTAACCAGGAACTCCCCGAAATTTTCCTCGCCCTCGCTTCTACCATGGTTTTTTCCGTCATGGACGGCCCAAGAAAAGTCATGCAGCTCCTCTCCAGCCCACCCAGGACGAAAAGCCCATTTTCTGTCATGATTTTTTGTCATAGAAGTAGGAGCCCACCACATCTATGATGATACCGGGTTTTGTCACAATTATCGTCATAAAAGTGTCATATGTATGACAGAAAAAAAATCCGTTCGGCCCAAAATGTCATGGATTTGTCTTTTTTTTTGTAGTGTGTGTCTACAACCAACCGACGAAAGTCTCCCTTTCTTCACGTGTAATCCAGCCATCGATCGCTCACGAGTGTTTGGAGCGTAGAATATTCTTGTGTTCCTCGATATACGGAGCAACCAAGGAGGAATTTTGAAGAACTGTGTAGTGTGCTTGCTCCCAAGGATGTCCGTCCATACATATTATTGCTTTCGGTCCTAGGATGCATTTTCCACCCAATCTGCCCTCATGTCGTGATTCAGGGACACTAATCGGCTTCAGGTCGGGAATAAAGTGAACACAAAACTCAATGACCTTCTTATTTTAAAGGCCCTAGGAGATGCTTCCTTCTGACCTAGCACGGTTATGAACATATTTCTTTAAGACTCCCATGAACCTCTCAAAGGGGAAAATATTGTGTAGAAATACAGGACCCAGAATGGCAATCTCTTCGACTAGGTAAAGCAGGATGTGCGTCTTGATATTGAAGAAGGATGGTGGGAACATGATATGTCCATTTTGCATCATGCTTTTATATCGATATTTATTGCATTATGGGCTGTTATTACATGTTATGTCACAATACTTATGGCTATTCTCTCTTATTTTACAAGGTTTATCATGAAGAGGGGGAATGCCGGCAGCTGGGATTCTGGCTGGAAAAGGAGCAAATATTGGAAACCTATTGTCGGTGTCAAAACCGGCGGATCTCGGGTAGGGGGTCCCGAACTGTGCGTCTAGGCGGATGGTAACAGGAGACAAGGGACACGATGTTTTACCCAGGTTCGGGCCTTCTTGATGGAGGTAAAACCCTACGTCCTGCTTGATTGATATTGATATTGTGGAAGTTTACAAGAGTGGATCTACCACGAGATCAAGGAGGCTAAACCCTAGAAGCTAGCCTATGATATGATTGTAAGGGTTGTTGTTCTGTCCTACGGACTAGAGCCATCCGGTTTATATAGACACCGGAGAGGGCTAGGGTTACATAGAGTCGGTTACAATGGTAGGAGATCTACATATCCGTATCGCCAAGCTTGCCTTCCACGCCAAGGAAAGTCCCATCCGGACACGGGTAGAAGTCTTCAATCTTGTATCTTCATAGTCTTGGAGTCCAGTCGATGATGATAGTCCGGCCAATGATAGTTCGGCTGATGATGGTAGTCCGGCTATCCGGACACCCCCTAATCCAGGACTCCCTCAGTAGCCCCTGAACCAGGCTTCAATGACGATAAGTCCGGCACGTATATTGCTTGGCATTGCAAGGCGGGTTCCTCCTCCGAATGATAGAAGATTGTGAACACCAGGATAGTGTCCGGCTCTGCAAAATAAATTCCACATTCCACCGTAGATTGAATAATATATACACAAGCTCAATCTGCTGACGTTTTCTGCGGCATGACGTCACGCCACTACCAAGCCATTATTTAAATCGTTTTTTATTCTACCACCTCAGCGCATTTAGCGAAGCGGTTTCCTTGGCACGTCTTGTCGAAGCAGAGATCGTGTTTCCCCTTAATCCGGGATTCTCATCAATACGGACGTGGGTAACCCAACCGCGCCATTGATGGTGACGGCAGGGGATAAGCGAGTTTTACCAGGCGGTGGGGGGCGTGAGACTTCGCCCGCCCATATAAGGGATAAGGATTCACCTTCTCACCACGCCTTCTTCCTCCTTTGCTTATCCATCTCACAAGACTCGAGCTCCAGCGCCCATGTTCGCGCATCTCGTCTCAACCTTCTTCGACCGTGTCCGGAGCGGGAGGTAAATGGTTGGCCTCCACCGTTAAGGAGGAGCACGTCGCCAAACTGCGCGGTGCCGGATACCTCTCCGGCGACATCGCGCACCGACTGCCCGACGAGGGGCAGCTCATCCCCACCCCCAGGCCCCATGAGAGGGTCGTTTTCCTTCCCCACTTCCTCCGCGGACTGGGCTTTCCACTTCACCCCTTTGTCCGGGGGCTCATGTTCTACTACGGCCTGGATTTCCATGATCTGGCGCCGAACTTCATCCTCAACATCTCGGCGTTTATCATCGTGTGCGAGGCCTTCCTCTGCATCCAGCCCCACTTCGGCTTGTGGCTCAAGACCTTCAATGTCAAGCCGAAGGTAGTGAAGGGCACTCAAGCGGAGTGCGGAGGCGCCATGTTGGGCAAGATGCCCAATGTCCTTTGGTTCGAAGGGGCCTTTGTGGAATCCGTCAAGGGGTGGCAATCGGGGTGGTTCTACATCACCGAGCCGCGTGACCCTACATGGGCGGCGGCCCCCGAGTTCAGATCTGGTATCCCCACGCAGCTCACCTGCTGGAAAGAGAAGGGCTTGCTGTGGGGTAGTTCGGAGGAGCTGACGGGACTCCAAGCCCGTATCCGTAAGCTGGTGAAGAAGCTCAGGCTGGTTAACGTGGTCCAAGTCATGCTCGTCACGGATTCTCCCATGCCAAGAGCGGGCATTCAATCTGTGGAGTTCAATCCGGAACAGCACCAGCGCTGAGCGGGCTCTTCAACATGACGTCTGAAGGTGCACGGAGGGTGCTGTTCAAGGGCGCCGCTTTCGCATCCGCGACTGAAGATCGCGGATTTCGCTCGCAGCGCCAAGCCAATGAGGTAAGTGATTCTACCCCTTTACGGGACACTTGCTTTTCATAGTTTGACTCTATGCGGGTTTTAATTTCCCCTTTTCCTTTGACAGGACTGGATGAGGAAGGCGGAGAAGATTATTTGTCCGGCTCCTATGCCAGAAAAATCCAAAGAGACGCCCATCTAAGCGGGGCTGCTGGTTCCGGCACCGCACGTGGTGCGGAGAAGAAGGCCAAGAAGGAGGCCACGGGTGCTCGAAAGAGTTCCGTTTTCAGGTGTCCGACGACTCGGGCGGACTCCTCCCCGAAAGCGAGGAGGAGAAGAGGACTCTCTCGGAGGAGGAGAGAGGAAGAGGAAGGCTTCCCAAGAGGGAGGCCGAAGGGTCCAAGAGGGGAAGGACTATTCCCCCGGACAGCTCCGCTAACATCAACGTTGGCGAGGAAGAATGGCCTTCAAGGGCCAGGCCTCCGGCGAGATCATAAGTATCCGGATTCCTGAATGATTTATAATTTCTTTTTCTGCGTCACATAGTGTCATTCTGATGCCGCATGCTGCCTGTAGTCCGGCTAGTGATGATCTCCCCGCTTCATCGAGCGGGTCGTTGGCTCTGTCGGATGTAGACTCCATCCCGACCGCCTCCACCCCTCGCGACACCGAGGACGCCGAGGTGGGATCCCAAGAAGGGACCCATCAGGGGGAGGCTCCGGAGGCGCCACAAGGCGTCCTCCCGGACTTTGCACCGAACTCCAAATCAGAACCCGCAGTGGTTCCGGGGTCCGGCCGGCGGCCCCTTCGAATGAAGGGCAAGACCGTGACGCCGGCGGCTTCCGTCCAACCGGAGGCGCCGGGCAATTTGTTGGAGGCGCTGCAGAGCGCTTCCATCGAGGAAGAACACCGCACTATTATGAGTGCGGTGATTCAGAAGGTGCAGCTTGCTAAGAGCGGGCTGACCGAAGCCTGTAGTAGCCTTCTATCAGGCTTTGAGGTAAGAAGTTAAAAGTATGCAATGTAATACCGCATAGACAGTAGCCCCTGATGCTCGGTTCGGTGTTCAGGAAGAAAAGCCGGACTGAGGATCTGAAAAAAGAAGATATACGCAGGGTTGCTAAAAAATTATGTCAATATGGGTTGCAGGCTGCGCTGCTGACCTCTGCCCGACCTGCGGAGGTCGGTGCTTTGAAGCAGGAGCTCGAGCGGTCCGAGCAAGAGCTCGGCAGCGCCAGAAGCAGCTCGGGACAAAGAAGGTGAGGAACACCACTTTGAACTTGTACCTTGTGAGAAAAGGATTTAGGTTGCAACAAAAATAACAAGGATAACATGGGTACTGTAGGGCCACGAACGAGGTGGCGACCACAGAAGGAGGCCGTGTCATGACGAGCATAATGCGGCCTGGAACGGGCAGAGCGAGAAAAGCAGGAGGCGCGGGTGGAAAAGCATGAGAGTTTGGAGCGTGACTCAAAGACTCGAGAGTCCGAGCTTGCCTCGGCTCTCGAAAGTGCCAAAACTGCCAAGGCCGATGCCCATAAGTCCCTTCAGGAGATTGAGTTGATGAGGAAGATAGCAGCGGGTAAGGCATTTTTCATGCAAAGCAAGCATGTGAATGTAAATTACGTGTTACTTACCCAAATTGAGCTTTCGAGGCGTTTGCAGATCTGCCTCGCAGCATGTCTCGATGCCGCCGCATTCTACCGAGCCGAGGAGGGAGCTCAACGGAGAAGGTCTTCGGTCTCGATATCGAGGCCGGCCATCCGGTGCCCCTAGCGACCAGCTGAAGCGGCTGGTCGAGCTCCCTAAGGTGGCCGTAGCAGGCCATGAAGGGCCTCATAGTCCGTCAGTGGCACGGAGAGGCCATGCACAGGGAGCTACTTCGGCCTCGTCGACGGTTGGTGGATGCGTGCCTCGGGTAAAGGTTATCAAGCGCTCACTTTGTATTGAAGGTGCTCGTCGGGCCCTTGCCCGCGCAAAGGTGCATTGGGGCAAGCTGGATGTGGAGAAGCTAATCACTGACGCGCCACCAGCGGGCAAGGAATATCGTACGCTCGAAATGTACTATAAGACTGTCCTGAAGGGTGCCCGCAAGATTGCGGATGAGTGCCCCAGGGATGTAATTATTGAGTAAATTCGCAATGAGTTATCCTGTGCGCTGAAAACTTTGTTCATATGCGCTAAGCAACGCTTGTTAATTTAAAATATTACCTTATGTGCGGCTGTTTATTAAATCTGAGAGATGGCAAGTCGTCGGCTTCAGCCCCCATGCCACGAGTGCTGGGGTGTTCGGGATAAACTTGAGCACTCTTGTTCCCATTTTTGGGTCCATCTAGGGAGGCGCTGAACACAACAAACAAGGCAACCGGACTTATAGTGCTTGAACACTCTCACTTAGCCATAGAATTCTATAATTTTAAATTTCATGAAGCCCCTAGTATTCGGAAGACCGAATTAGGGCGCTATCCACGCCTTCGTCGGACATTATCCGGAACTTCGCTCGGCGGCGAGGTCTTTAAGGACCGAAAGGACCTCTCGAACAGCGACCAGTCTCTCGCCTTATCATGACAGTCAGTTTTAGCTTTCTGCATTGAGGCGTTAACCCGGCTCAACCGGGGCGCAATCGCAGTGGTTCTCCCAGTTCTACCTTAGACGATAGAACGGAACGTAAGGTGCCAAACATGGGAGCCGGGCAAACCCAACTATTGACCCAAGACATGATTCGGAGCCGATTCATATAATGCTATAAGTTCGGGGTGCCGCACTTGTGAAAGTGTTCAGACTTTATCACACCATAATGCGGAGAACATAAGCCCCTGGTGTATTTGGCCGTACCAAAATGTACGGGTGCAACATGTCGTAAATGAACATATATATATATAAGGTAATGCAATTATGGGCAAAAAGTGCTGCATTTTATTTGAGAAGATATGATGTGAGTGCGGAATGATACAAATAGTGCGGAAAGCAAGGGATTGGACGAATTAAGGGCGTCTCCCTCCAGGGGTAGGCCGCGGAATGTTGTAATTAACAAATTTAATGCTCGTGATGGAGACCACCTGAGTGTTCGTCGCGGCCTTTGTCCTTCCCTGGCTGTTGCATCATGAGTTCGGCAGGTTCGCCGCCGGACAGAGTTCTGTAAAAAAAAGAGAGAAATAAAAGAAAAAAGAGCGACACACTTGGGAGCCCCTGGTGTGGTCGAACCGCACTCTGGGTCTGTTGTGGTTGTGCCTTTCCCCCTATGCCCATGATATCTCCAGGGCGTAATTATGTACGCGGAGAGTTTGTCTTACAATTTTGCGAGGGCTGGGGTTGAGGCCGCATTGCTTTCTGGCGTGCTCGGAGCGTGCGGTGGTCTTGGTTGATGTTGCTCCGGGCGCGTTTGGCCGTGTCCGGTCGTTTAACAGCCGGACTCGAAAATTGCCTTAAAAGGCTGCTCTGTACTTCTGCCGCGAGAGCCGCTGTATGTTCCTCCGTTCGGAGGGAGCGTTCCGTGTTTCCATTGACCATGATGACTCCACGAGGGCCTGGCATCTTGAGCTTAAGGTATGCATAATGCGGCACCGCGTTGAATTTTGCGAACGCGGTTCGTCCGAGCAGAGCGTGATAGCCGCCATGAACGGGACTATGTCGAAGATTAACTCCTCGCTTCAGAAATTATCTCGGGGATCCGAAGACCACTTCGGTGTGGTGAGCCTGTATAACTGGCCTCGACACCTGGTATGACGCCCTTGAAGGTTGTCTTTGTAGGTTTAATCCTTGAAGGGTCTATGCCCATCTTGCGCACTGTATCCTGATAAAGCAGGTTTAGGCTACTGCCGCCGTCCATCAGGAATCTCGTGAGGTGAAATCCATCGACGATTGGGTCTAAAACCAATGCGGCGAATCTGCCATGGCGGATACTGGTCGGATGGTCTCTTCGATCGAAAGTGATCGGGCAAGAGGACCATGGGTTGAATTTTGGGGCGACTGGCTCCATCGCGTATACGTCCCTTAGTGCACGCTTCCGCTCCCTCTTGGGGATATGCGTTGCGTATATCATGTTTACCGTCCGAACTTGAGGGGGGAATCCCTTTTGTCCTCTGTTGTTCGGCGGCCGGGTCTCTTCCTCGTCATCGCTGTGTAGCCCTTGTCACTGTTTTCGGCGATTAATTTGCCTGCCTGCTTGAATACCCAACAATCTCTGTTGGTGTGGTTAGCTGGCTTTTCGGGGGTTCCATGTATTTGACAGGAGCGGTCGAGTATTCGGTCCAAATTGGACGGGCCCGGAGTGGTTCTTGTGAATGGCTTCTTCCATTGACCGGGCTTGGAGCCTCGGAATCCGGCGTTCACTGTCGTATCCTCATTGCTGTCGCCGTTAATGCGGCGTTTGTTTTTGTTTTGACGCAACCTGCCATTGCGGTCCTTGGTATCCGGACTGCCAGCGTTTTTGCTGAGGTTGTTGCTGCGAGCTAGCCAGCTATCCTCTCCCGCACAGAAGCGGGTCATGAGTGATGTGAGGGCTGCCATGGATTTCGGCTTCTCCTGTCCTAGGTGCCGGGCCAGCCACTCGTCGCGGATGTTATGTTTGAAGGCAGCGCGTGCCTCTGCATCCGGACAGTCGACAATTTGATTTTTTTTTGTTAAGAACCGTGTCCAGAATTGCCTGGCTGATTCGTCTGGCTGCTGGATTATGTGGCACATACGTGCCCTGGAAGTTGTCGAGGAATGCGGCTTCCAGGTCTTCCCAGCATCCAATTGACTCTGTGAGCAGGCTGTTAAGCCAATGCCGAGCTGGTCCTTTGAGTTTGAGCGGGAGATATTTGATGGCGTGAAGATCGTCGCCGCGGGCCATATGTATATGGAGGAGATAATCCTCAATCCAAACCGCGGGGTCTGTTGTGCCATCGTAGGATTCGATATTAACGGGTTCAAACCCTTCAGGGATTTGATGATCCATTACTTCGTCAGTGAAGCATAGTGGGTGTGCGGCGCCTCAGATTGAGCAATATCGCGGCGTAGCTTCGAGAGAGCGTTATGCTGCTGTGTTCGACCCGGCCGGAGTATTTGTATCCGGCGCGACGGTATTCGTCGTGGGTCTTGGGGCGCTCGCGTGATCCATAGATAGATCTGGATTGTCTTGCCTTGTCCTCCAATATATCCCGCAAGTCCGGCGCGTTCCCCCGTAGCTTCATGCTTTTTGAGCGATGCCGGGGTACGGTTTTGGTGGAGGGCTTGCACGCCTCTCTGTCGCGGCCACGAGGTGGTCGGTCTGCCGTATTGTGCGCTAGTGATGCAGGTTTGTACGCTTCCTCCTCTAGTCGGGGGAACAACTTGCGTTTTGGGTAACTTTTGGAGGGCAGTCATACTCTTCGGCCGCGAGGACATCGGTCCATCTGTCGGCCAGTAGGTCTTAATCAGCTTGAAGCTGTTGCTGCTTTTTCATTAGGCTGTTTGTCGTGGCCATTAGCCTGCGTCTGAAACGCTCTTGTTCGACGGGATCCTCAGGCACGACGAATTCGTCGTCGTCGAGGCTTGCCTCGTCTCCGGAGGGAGGTAAGTAATTGTCATCCTCGACCTCTTCGTCTGCCGCCCTCTCGTGAGGGCTTGCTTCTGCCTCCTCCTGCGCTGGATCGTGCTGGAGGGGGTTGTCTTCGGCACTTTCTGGGGTGTTATTATCTCCTGTGCCGGAATCTCCATTCTTGCCGTGGCGGGATTTAGAGCGGCGCCGCTGACGTCGGCGCTTGGGCTGTTTCTTTAAAGAATCGGCCTCTGTTGCTTCTTCGCCGTCCCCATCTTTTGGGGTGTCCACCATGTATATGCCGTATGACGAGGTGGTCTTCCAGTGTCCTGTGGGCACTGGTTCTTGGCAGTTTCCGGCATCGTCGTCCATACCGTCGATGTCTTCGGAGTCGTAGTCGAGTACGTCGGTTAAATCGTCGACGGTGGCTACGAAGTGGGTGGTGGGTGGGCTCTGAATTTCTTCGTCGTCCACGCCCCAACCATCCTGGCCGTAGTTCGGCCAGGGCTCTCCGGATAGCGAGAGATGCTTTAGTGAATTTATGATATCGCCGAAGGGCGAGTGCTGAAAGATGTCCGCAGCGGTGAATTCCATGATTGGCGCCCAATCGGATTCGACTGGCAGGGGCGCAGGAGGTTCGGAGTCCGGCAGAGAGTCCGGCACCTCGGAGTCATGAGCTTTACGCGGGACAAGGTAAGTGTTCGGCTCCATCGCCGTAGAAGTTACAGCTCCCGAGGCGGTGTCCAGCCATCCGTCCTCGATCCGAGCGATCGGCTCCGGACTATGGGTCGGAGCGGATTCGTCTACGGCCTCCAAGGTGCTGTCCGGCGGCAGAGTTAGGTCATGCCCATCGTGACAGCGAGGCACGCTCGGCTGTGGCTCAGATCCATCGAAGATCAAGTCCCCGCGGATATCGGCCCTGAAGTTTAGGCTTCCAAACCTGACCTAATGGCCAGGGGCGTAGCTTTCGATCTTCTCCAGATGGCCAAGTGAGTTGGCCCGTAGTGCGAAGCCGCCGAATACGAAGATCTGTCCGGGAAGAAAAGTCTCACCCAGGACTGCGTCGTTGTTGATTGAAGAGGCCATCAAGCCTATCGGTGACGACACAGAGGAACTCTCAATGAAAGCACCAATGTCGGTGTCAAAACCGGCGGATCTCGGATAGGGGGTCCCGAACTGTGCGTCTAGGCGGATGGTAACAGGAGACAAGGGACACGATGTTTTACCCAGGTTCGGGCCCTCTTGATGGAGGTAAAACCCTACTCCTGCTTTATTAATATTGATGATATAGGTAGTACAAGAGTGGTTCTACCACGAGATCAGAGAGGATAAACCCTAGAACCTAGCCTATGGTATGATTGTTGGTCGTCCTACGGACTAAAACCCTACGTCCTTCTTGATTGATATTGATATTGTGGATGTTTACAAGAGTGGATCTACCATGAGATCAAGGAGGCTAAACCCTAGAAGCTAGCCTATGGTATGATTGTAAGGGTTGTTGTTCTGTCCTACGGACTAGAGCCATCCGGTTTATATAGACACCGGAGAGGGCTAAGGTTACATAGAGTCGGTTACAATGGTAGGAGATCTACATATCCGTATCGCCAAGCTTGCCTTCCACGCCAAGGAAAGTCCCATCCGGACACGGGGGGAAGTCTTCAATCTTGTATCTTCATAGTCTTGGAGTCCGGTCGATGATGATAGTCCGGCCAATGATAGTTCGGCTGATGATGGTAGTCCGGCTATCCGGACACCCCCTAATCCAGGACTCCCTCACCTATTCTACACAGATCCAAAAGTCCTGAAACTCCACAAAAGTCATTTTTGGATTTAATAAGAATTTATGAGCAAAGAAAGTACAAGAGGGGGCCCACACCCTGGCCACGAGGGTGGGGGCGCGCCCCCCTGTCTCGTGGGCCCCCTGGTGGACCTCCGATGCCCATCTTCTGCTATATGAGGTCATTTACCCTGGAAAAAATCATAAGCAAGCTTACGGGACGAAACTCCGCCGCCACGAGGCGGAACCTTGGCGGAACCAATCTAGGGCTCCGGCAGAGCTGTTCTGCCGGGGAAACATCCCTCCGGGAGGGGGAAATCATCACCATCGTCATCACCAACGATCCTCTCATCAGGAGGGGGTCAATCTCCATCAACATCTTCACCAGCACCATCTCCTCTCAAACCCTAGTTCATCTCTTGCATCCAATCTTATATCCAAAACCACAAATTGGTACCTGTGGGTTGCTACTAGTGTTGATTACTCCTTGTAGTTGATGCTAATTGGTTTACTTGGTGGAAGATCATATGTTCAGATCCTTAATTCATATTAATACTCCTCTGATCATGAACATGAATATGCTTTCTGATTAGTTACGTTTGTTCATGAGGACATGGGTGAAGTCTTGCTATTAGTAGTCATGTGAATTTGGTATTCGTTCAATATTTTGATGAGATGTATGTTGTCTCTCCTCTAGTGGTGTTATGTGAACGTCGACTACATGACACTTCACCACTGTTTGGGCCTAGAGGAAGGCATTGGGAAGTAATAAGTAGATGATGGGTTGCTAGAGTGACAGAAGCTTAAACCCTAGTTTATGCGTTGTTTCGTAAGGGGCTGATTTGGATCCACTAGTTTCATGCTATGGTTAGGTTTACCATAATACTTGTTTTGTAGTTGCGGATGCTTGCAATAGGGGTTAATCATAAGTGGGATGCTTGTCCAAGAAAGGGCAGTACCCAAGCACTGGTCCACCCACGTATCAAATTATCAAAGTAACGAACGCGAATCATATGAGCGTGATGAAACTAGCTTAACGATAATTCCCATGTATCCTTGGGAGCGCTTTTCTCATTGTAAGTAATTGTGCAGGCTTGTCCTTTGCTACAAAAAGGATTGGGCCACCTTGCTACACCTTATTTACTTTCATTGCTTGTTACCCGTTACAAATTATCTTATCACAAAACTATCTGTTACCTACAATTTCAGTGCTTGCAGAGAATACCTTACTGAAAACCGCTTGTCATTTCCTTCTGCTCCTCGTTGTGTTCGACACTTTTACTTATCGAAAGGACGACGATATATCCCCTATACTTGTGGGTCATCAGAACACCAACTCAAAACTGACAAGACATTGCACCAAGTCATTCTCTAACCTAGGTATGATTTCCGGATCGATTACCTTCTGAGAGATTGCATTGAGGAAGGCACATAGCTTCACAATGGTTAATCGAACGTTTTATGGTGGAAGCCCCCTCAATGCAACCGGAAGCAGTTGCGTCATAATCACGTGGCAGTATGAGACTATCGGTTCTGAAACTTTTTCTCTTCCATATTTATTATTTCCTTTATATTCAACGAGAAGCCAGACGGGGCCTTCATACTGAGCAGACATTCAAAGAAGATTTCCTTCTCTTATTTTGTAAGAGCATAGCTGGCATGACCCTGATGTATGTCGTATTTTCTGTGCACACTTTGCTGGTCCTCCCGTGCCTCCGGTGTATCTTTTTTCTTCCCGAACACGCAGAAGAAGCCTAGCAGGTTCACGCAAAGATTCTTCGTCACCTGCATCACTTCGATTGCAGAGGGGACCTCTAGGTCTTTACAATAGTGTGGGTCCCAAAATATAGATTTCTTCTTCCACATGGGTGTGCGTCCGTTAGCGTCATTCGGAACAGATTGTCCGCCAGGACCCTCTCCAAACATTACGTTTAAATCCTTGACCATATCAAGTACATCATCACCAGTACGGTCGCGAGGCTTCTTCCGGTGATCTGCCTCGCCTTTGAAATGCTTACCTTTCTTTCTTACGGGTGCCTACTCGGAAGAAATCGATGATGTCCCAGGTACACATTCTTCCTCCATTTATCCAAATATATAGTTTAGGTATCACTTAAACAATGTGTGCATGCACGGTATCCCTTGTTTTGACTGTCCTAAAAGGTTACTAAGAGCAGGACAATCATTGACAGTTACAAACAACAACACATGTTGGTCAAATTCCTCTTGTCTGTGCTCATCTCACGCACGTACACCTTTTTCATTCCATAGCTGTAAGAGTTCTTCAACTAATGGCCTTAGATACACATCAATGTCGTTGCCAGGTTGCTTAGGGCCTTGGATGAGCACTGGCATCATAATAAACTTTCGCTTCATGCACAACCAAGGAGGAAGTTTATAGATACATAGAGTCATCCCAGGTGCTATGATTGCTGCTCTGCTCCCCAAGCCATCTGCACTTAGACCAAACCATATGTTCTTTTCGTCATCTGCAAAGTCATTCCACTTAATTTTTCCCCATTTCGACCCATTAGCGGGTACTCTCAACTTCCCGTCTTTCTTACGGTCTTCTTTGTGCCATCGGATCAACTTGGCATGCTCTTTGTTTTGGAACAAACATTTTAGCTACGATATTATAGGAGCATAACACATCACCTTGGCCGAAATCTTCTTCCTGGGGTGCTCACCCTCATCGCGGCTGATCTAATAGCGCATTGCACCGTGATACGTCTCCAACGTATCGAATTTTTATCACGCTTTTACTCTTGTTTTGGACTCTAATTTGCATGATTTGAATGAAACTAACCCCGGACTGACACTGTTTTCAGCAGAACTACCATGGTGTTGTTTTTGTGCAGAAATAAAAGTTCTCGGAATGGAACGAAACTTTGCGAGGATTTTTTTCTCGAATAAAAGAGGATTTTTCGTGCCAAGACCCACCATAGAGGGGCCACTGGGTGGGAACAACCCACCAGGGCACGCCACCCTCTCCTGGCGCGCCGAGGTGTGTTGTACCCACCTGGTGGTCCCGCAAACGAACCCCTTGATACTATAAAATCACATATTTCCAGAAAAAATTCAGAGAGAAAGAATTATCCCTATCCATGAGACGGAGCCGCCGCCAAGCCCTGTTCTTCCTCGGGACTACTGATCTGGAGACCATTTGGGGCTCCAGAGAGGGGGATCTTCGTTCTTCGTCATCACCAACCCATCTCCATCGCCAATTCCATGATGCTCCCCATCGGGAGTGAGTAATTCCTTGATAGGCTCACTGGTCGGTGAGGACTTGGATGAGATTCATCATGTAATTGAGTTAGTTTTGTTAGGGCCTGATCCCTAGTATCCACTATGTTCTTAGATTGATATTGCTATGACTTTGCTATTCTTAATGCTTGTCACTTTGGGCCCGGTTGCCATGAAATCAGATCTGAACCGTTTATGAATTTATCATTATATCCATGTTTTAGATCCAATCTTGCATGTTATAGTCACCTACTACGGTTATGATCCGACAACCCTGGAGTGACAACAACCGTGCCCACTCTTAGTGATGACCGTAGTTTGAGGAGTTCATGTATTCACTATGTGTTAATGCTTTGTCTCGGTTCTCTATTAAAAGGAGGCCCTAATATCCCTTAGTTTCCAATATGGACCGCACTGCCACAGGAGGGTAGGACAAAAGATGGCATGCAAGTTCTTTTAATAAAGCGCGTATGACTATTTACGGAATACATGCCTACATAATATCGATGAACTGGAGCTAGTGCCATATCGCCCTAGGTTATAGCTGTCACATAATGAATGTCATCCAACAAGTCACCGATCCAGTGCCTACGAATTTAACTTAGATTGTTCTTGCTAAGTTACTACTATTGCTACTGTATGTTACTGCTACAATATCACTGCTATCACCGTTCTGTTACCGTTGCTGCTGCTACTATCATAAAAACTATCATACTACTATGCTACTAATCACTTTGCTGCAGATAATTAATCTCCAGGTCTGGTTGAATTGACAACTCAGCTGCTAATACCTTCAAATATTTTTTGGCTCCCCTTGTGTCGAATCTATAAATTTGGGTTAAATACTTAGCCTCGAAAACTGTTGCGATCCCCTATACTTGTGGGTTATCAAACCGCATACCGGGCATGCATTATAATCCTCGTACTCATCGCAGTAGAGTATGCAGTCATTAGGGCATGCATGTATCTTCTGCACCTCTAATCCTAGAGAGCAGTCAGCCTTCTTTGCTTTGTACGTACTGTCGGGCAATTCGTTGTCCTTTGGAAGCATCTTCTTTATCATTATTAGCAACTTTTTAATTCCCCTGTCAGATACACCATTCTCTACCTTCCATTACAGCAATTCCAGTGTGGTGCGTAGGTTTTTCTTGTCATCTTTGCATTTTGGGTTCAACAATTTCTTGTGATCCTCTAACATGCACTGCAACTTCAGCCTCTCCTTTTCAATTGCGCAGTTTCCCTTTGTGTCGGCAATGGCCGGACCAAAATCACCAGCAGGCTCATCTGATGCTTCTTCTTCAGCTTCTTCCCGCATTGCTAGCTCAGCTTCTTCCCCACTATTGTACCGTCGTATTCAGGGAACCCATGACCAGGATAGCGGTCGTCATCCTCTTCTTCTTCATTCTCTTCCATTAGGACCCCTCTTTCTCTGTGCTTGATCCAACTGTTATAGCCGGACATGAAATCGGACTCAAATAGGTGGACGTGAATGGCTCTTGAGTTAGAGTAATTTCAATCATTTTGATAGTCAGCACATGGACAACACATAAAACCACCCGCCCGCTTGTTGCCTCAGCCGCAAGCAGAAAAGTATGCACGCCATTAATGAACTAGGGAGAGAGTCGGTCATCGTATATCCATTGTCGGCTCATCTTCATTACACAACACCGAAAAGACCAAATTAATATAAGTTCATACATAAAGTTCACACACACTTATTCTCATAAAACAACATACACACTCTCTAGCTAAAGCATTTAAATGCAACAACAAATGCAATCAAGATCGCAACTATGGTAACAATTGATCCAACAACATAATGATACCAAGCCTCACTATCAATGGCATATTTTCTAATCATTTCTATCTTCAAGTGCATTGCATCCATCTTGATCTTGTGATCATCGATGACATCGGAAACATACAACTCCAGTTTCATATCCTCTTCTTCAATTCTTTTTAATTTTTCTTTCAAATACTCGTTTTCATTTTCAACTAAATGTAACCTCTCGATAAGAGGGACGGTTGGAATTTCCGGTTCACATACCTCCTAGATAAAAATATCTATGTCAACTTGATGGGCATAATTTGTTATAAACATGAAATGTGACAAATACTTCTAAAATAGAATATACCACATCAAAATCATAAACCGGACAAGGGCCGACGGGGACGTATATCATAACCATGCCACTATGTATAACAAACAACGTACGGGTAAGAAAATTATACAAGTAACTATCTAAATCACCCAAACATGATTTTTTTTAAAGGATAAGAACAAGAGGCTTACCAAGGTGGTGCCGGCGACGGGACGGTGCGGGCAACCTATGGTGGTTAGAACGGGGACGGGAAGGCACTAAGTAAACCACACCTATGTATGCAAACTAAGAAGTTAATTTGTGCTCAAATTGCATATAATCAAATAAACTACCACATATAAATACTCCCAAACTAAAACCCACAAATCACTATACCTATAGAGCATTGCAAGAGATAATCTAGCAATGAGAGATGAAAGGACAAAGTTGCTAACCTTTGTGAACACTTGGATGGATGGGGTGCCTTCAAATCTTGACAAATTTTGGCAAAAATGGATGATGAGCTCAAGCAAGAGGGGAAGAACAGAGAAAAGGGGAAAGGGGAAGAACAGAGTGCTCGCTGATGACCCACAAGTATAGAGGATCTATCATACTCCTTTTGATAAGTAAGAGTGTCGAACCCAACGAGGAGCAGAAGGAAATGACAAGCGGTTTTCAGTAAGGTATTCTCTCCAAGCACTGAAATTATCGGTAACAGATAGTTTTGTGATAAGGTAACTCGTAACGGGTAACAGGTAACAAAAGTAACTAAGGTGCAACAAGGTGGCCCAATCCTTTTTTTAGCAAAGGACAAGCCTGGACAAACTCTTATATAAAGCAAAGTGCTCCCGACGACACATGGAAATTATCGTCAAGCTAGTTTTCATCATGCTCATATGATTTGCGTTCGTTACTTTGATAATTTGATATGTGGGTGGACCGGTGCTTGGATACTACCCTTCCTTGGACAATCATCCCACTCATGATTAACCCCTCTCGCAAGCATCTACAACTGCGAAAGAAGAATTAAGGTAAACCTAACCATAGCATGAAACATATGGATCCAAATCAGCCCCTTACGAAGCAACGCATAAACTAGGGTTTAAGATTCTATCACTCTAGCAACCCATCATCTACTTATTACTTCCCAATGCCTTCCCCTAGGCCCAAATAATGGTGACATCTCATGTAGTCGACGTTCACATAACACCACTAGAGGAGAGACAACATACATCTCATCAAAATATCGAACAAATACCAAATTCACATGACTACTTATAACAAGACTTCTCCCATGTCCTCAGGAAAAAACGTAACTACTCAAATATCATATTCATGTTTATAATCAGAGGGGTATTAATATGCATAAAGGATCTGAACATATGATCTTCCACCGAATAAACCAACTAGCATCAACTACAAGGAATAATCAACACTACTAGCAACCCACAGGTACCAATCTAAGGTTTTGAGACAAAGATCGGATACAAGCGATGAACTAGGGTTTGAGAGGAGATGGTGCTGGTGAAGATGTTGATGGAGATTGACCCCCCTCTCGATGAGAGGATCGATTGTGATGACGATGGCGACGATTTCCCCCGCCCGGAGGGATGTTTCCCCGACAGAACTACCCCACCAGAGCCCTAATTGGTTCCGTCGAGGTTCCGCCTCGAGACGGCGGCGCTTCATCCCTAAAGCTTCCTTATGATTTTTTCCAGGGCAAAATACACCATATAGAAGAAGATGGGCATCGAGGGCCCGCCGGGTGGCCCGCGAAGCAGGGGGCGCGCCCTCCACCCTCGTGGACGGTGGGTGGCCCCCCTCTGGTGCTTTCTTCATGCAATATTTTTATTCCAAAACTGACTTTTGTGGAGTTTCAGGACTTCTGGAGTTGTGCGGAATAGGTCTGTAATATTTGCTCCATTTCCAGCCCAGAATTCCAGCTGCCGGCATTCTCCCTCTTCATGTAAACCTTGTAAGATAAGAGAGAAAAGGCATAAGTATTGTGACATAATGTGTAGTAACAGCCCATAATGCAATAAATATTTATATAAAAGCATGATGCAAAATGGACGTATCAACTCCACCATGCTTAGACCTCGCTTGTCCTCAAGCGAAAGTCGATATCAAAAAATATGTCCACATTTTAGAGATAGAGGTGTCGATAAAATAAAATACGGACATGAGGGCACCATAATCATTCTTAGAACATCAACATATATATCGTCATATAATTTCTTATGCTAAAGTAACAATCTATTCACAATGTAAAGTATGAATCAGAAACTTCATTTAAAACTAGCAAACTATAATCTCAGTCATCTCAGTCACTATAAGAGCTTTTCAGTAAGTCCACATACTCAACTATCATTTAGTCTTTCACAATTGCTAACACTCACGCGATATTTATGGATATGAAGTTTCAATCGGACATAGAGAAAGATAGGGGCTTATAGTTTCGCCTCCAAAAAAAAACCTCAAGGGTAATGTCAACAATAGTGCTTTATGAAAACCTACATCCAATTGGATATATATACATAAACACTATTCTGATCACGGGATGAGAATAATATTCTGATCACAACCTGACCTGCCCCACTAGTAGTACGTTGAACTTCCGTGTGAACTAGGTTGAGCTTCCGCCAACATTGCCCAAATGGGGCTTGAGATATATTGTTGGAAAGCTATGGACACCAATATCATGACCCAACTTAAACTTTTGGCAAAACGTAAGCGGTTTAAGAGCAGTTTTGAAAACCGTTTTTTCTTCACACAAAAAACGTGAATCGTATTTTCGATGCATTTCTAAACCGTTTATCGTAATGAGGCATATAATATGGCGTTGGAAAGCTGCTGTAAAAGCTCTACTTCCACATGTTGAAAGTTTTCTCTAATTCTCTATGGTTAAAGAGTAAATTGAAAAAACGTAAAATTTCGCA
Source organism: Aegilops bicornis (assembly GCA_021605145.1). Taxonomy (NCBI): domain Eukaryota; kingdom Viridiplantae; phylum Streptophyta; class Magnoliopsida; order Poales; family Poaceae; genus Aegilops; species Aegilops bicornis. The sequence goes on along the minus strand of CM038670.1, from coordinate 23,598,448 downwards.
AACCGAATAGCCGAGTTCGTATTTTCAACGTCATTTCTAAACGACAAATCAAATTGAGGCATATGATATGGCGTTGGAAAGCTCATGAAAATGCACTACTCATTTTGAAAGTTTTTTCTAATTTTGAACGGTTTAAAAGTAATTTAGAAAACGGTACAAGTCCTACCGATTTCGTATTTTCAAGCTAATTTTTTAACTGTGCGTCCGAATGCAGCAAATGATATGGCGTTGGAAAGCCTGAACAAATGCGAAACTTTTTGGTATGTATTATTTCTCCCAATTATTTACGGTTTTAAGTCAGTTTTGAAAATGGTGAAAAACATATTTTCGCCGTATTTTCTACAAACTTTATCGGAATGGCGCAAATTATATACCGCTGAAAATGTACGGAAAATGCGAAACTTTTTCATGTTGACAGTTTTCTCTGATTCCTAGCCGTTTTCAAGTAATTTCAAAAACGGCGAGATCATTCGTTCTGCCTTTATCGCGAAACAGATTCACCAAAAATGCATCGCGTGAAGTACCTGAACTTCTCGGTATGAAACCTTGAACTTCACTCTATTTTTCACGTGCTTTTTTTCCTCGTATATCTCTATCCACTGCTCCTAGCTCTACATCCACTCATCGGAATTGAGCAAGTGATATACCGATGGAAAGCTGCTGTAAACACGCAACTTCCCTGTGTTGATTATGTTTTCATACTCGCAACGATTTTAAAAGTTTTTCATCTGAAATTCATTCAGCGTAGTTGAACTTCATGCTATTTTCACGTTGAACTTGTGTGACATATTTTATGCATACATCGCTTTGAACTTCCCTTTGTACGAACCCGACCTTCGGGCTATCTTTGCAACCGTGGCTTCCCCCGCGAATTATTCTGGTTAGTAGTGTTCTATATGATGTTAGTGTAATCTAGAAAGATTTTTTTGCAACTAAATACCGGTTTGAAATAGAAATCTCGCTCAGTGGCGGATTTTGCTCTCGGGTCGTGATGAAATTGTGTTTTTTGCAACTTTACTGCCTGATTTGTTCGACCTGAACTTCCCCTAGTGCTAGGTTGAACTTCCGTCCACATTGCCCAAATGGGGCTTGCGATATACCGTTGGAAAGCTATGGACACCAGTATCACGACCCAACTTAAAATTTTGGAAAAATGTAAGTGGTTTAAGAGCAGTTTTGAAAACCGTTGTTTGTTCATTAAAAAACGTGAATCGTATTTTCGATCGCATTTCTAAATCATTAATCGGAATGAGGCAAATAATATGGTGTTGGAAAGCTTCTGTAGAACCGCTCCTTCCACATGCTGAAAGTTTTTTGTAATTCCCTATGGTTAAAGAGTAATATGGAAAATCGTAAAATTTTGCAAACCGAACAACCGAGTTCATATTTTCGTAGCCATTTCTAAACGCCTAATCCAATTGAGACAAATGATATTGCGTTGGAAAGCTTATGAAAATACGCTTTTTTCTCATGTTGAAAGTTTTTTTCTAATTTTGAATTGTTTAAGAGTAATTTAGAAAACTATACAAGTTCTACCAAGTTTGTATTTTCGATATATTTTTTAATCATACGTCCGAACATAGCAAATGATATGGTGTTGGAAAGCCTGAACAAATGCGAAACTTTTTGGTATATATTATTTCTCCAAATTCATTACGGTTTTACGTTGATTTTCAAAATGGCTAAAAACATATTTTTGCCGTAATTTGTACAAACTTTATCGGAATGGGGCAAATAATATACTGTTGAAAAGCTACAAAAAAACAAAACTTTTTCATGTTGATGGTTTTCTCTGAATCCCAGCCATTTTCAAGTAATTTCAGAAACGGCGAGATCACTTGTTCTGCCTTTATCGCGAAACACATTCGTCGAAAATGTATTGCGTGAAGTACTTGAACTTCTATGGCAGTTCTGCCTGAACTTCACTCTGTTTTTCACGTGCTTTTTTTTGCTCGTAGCTCTTCATTCACTCACCAGAATTAAGCAACAGATATACCGATGGAAAGCTGCTATAAACACGCAAATTTTCCGTGTTGATCATTTTTTCATACTCCCGACGGTTTTAAAAGTTTTTCCTGTGACACTCATTCAGTGTAGTAGTTGAACTTCCTGCCGTTTTCACGTTGGACTTCTGTGACATATTTTTATTTGTAATTTTCACATCCATTTTCGTCAGTGTTACACAAATGATATTCTTTTTGTGCAATCTCTCTCACAATATTTTTTTTCTCCGACCGAGAACTTGAACTTACACAAATGATATTCCTGCCGTTTTGAAGTAAATTAGGAAACGACGAGATCATGTTTTTTGCCTTCATCGCGAATGGAAATGCACTGCGTGAAGTAGTTGAACTTCTCGAGCATGTCTATTTGAACTTCAATCTAATTTTTGACGTGCTGTTTTTTGACGTGCTATTTTTTGCACTGCGTGAAGTAGTTGAACTTCTTGGGCATGTCTGTTTGAACTTCACTTTGTTCACTTTATTGTATTTTTATATGAAATACACACCATGTAGTACGTGAACTTCCGGTTGTTATCACTTTGAACTTCTCTGGTTTGAGAGAACTATTCTAAAACACAAAAAACAACATATTTTTTATGTATTTTGGACATCTAAATACATGGTGAACCTCTCTCACAAGAATTTTTGAACTTTCCCTCGCCGAGCACTTGAACTTCTAGCAACCATTTTTTTCGTTTACGAGTTGTTTTTAAAAGTGCAAAAAATGGCGTTGTGTTTTTTATTTTTTGAATAGGTAAATCCTAGGTTTTAATAAACTCTGAACTTCTCTGTTATTTCAATTTGAAATTCACCTTTTTTATATTTTTAGTAAAGAATTGTATTCCATTTTTATACGGAAAAAATCTTAGTTTTGTAATATACATTATACAAATTCTTTGTTATTTCGAACTGAACTTCTTGGTTTATTCGTTAGCAATTGGAAAAATTGAAGTTTTTGTGATAAATATTGAACTGCTCCATTTTCTAAAACTGAAATTCTTGGTTTTTTATTTATTATCAAGGAAAATCTATTTTTTTCATATACATTGAACTATTGTATTTTTTAAAATTGAACTTCTTGGTTTTTTTTAATTGGGACTACTTGGTGCCATTTATTTGTAATGGGAAAAAATGCTAATTTTGTAATAAACATCGTACAACTTCTTGGATACTTTCGAACTGAATTTCTTGGTTTTTTCGTTCGTAACGGGAAAAATTATGAGAAAATCTGCATTTCTTATAGACATCGAACTTCACCATTTTTTAAATTTGAACTTCTTAGTTTTATTTGTTAGTAATGGGCAAAATCCTTTTTTGAACTTTCCCGGGCAGGTCACTTGAACTTCGAGCAACTAAATTTTTCATCAAGACAACTGTCACAAATTCGTTACCGTTTGAGAGCAGTATTAAAAATTGCAAAAACAACATCATTTTTACTTGTTTTTAACATGTAGTTAAAGGTTGGACGTCTCGCACTAGAGATCCCGAACTTCACCGGGAGGAGCACGTGACCTTCTTACAACAAACCTTTGAAGCTTTTAGTTTTCTATGCTTATATTCTTATCTGAAATGCATTTCGTGGATGCACCGTGTATCCTCCGGTCTGCTTCTTATTTTCATAATTTTTTAAATATTCCAAAACGGAGAAAAATTGCTATTTCAGTAGTTTTGGAGTTGGTTTACTTACCGTACCACATACCTATTCCTTTTCGGAGTCTGAAACATTCCTGAAAGTGTCCCTTATGTACTCCTCCGGGGGTACGGTGTCAATAACATTGTTTTCAACATTTATGGGACTACCTAAGATATAATGTTTGATTGTTTGACCGTTCAACACTATCGGATTTGTGCCTCGGCGTTGTTGATTTTGATGGCACCGGAATGATAGACCTCCTCGATAACGTAAGGGCCTTCCCATTCAGACAGAAGTTTTCCTGCAAAAAATATTAAACGAGAGTTGTATAGCAAAACATAATCACCTACATTAAACTAACGCTTTTGTATCCTTTTGTCATGCCATCTTTAAACTTCTTCTTTAAACAATTTTGCATTCGCATAGGTCTGGGTTCTCCATTCATCAAGTGAGCTAATGTCAAATAGTCTATTCTCATCGGAAAGTTTGAAATCATAATTGAGCTCTTTAATGGCCCAATATGCCTTATGTTCCAGTTCGAGAGGTAAGTGACATGCTTTTCCATAAACCATTTTATATAGAGACATACCCATATGATTTTTATATGCAGTTCTATATGCCCATAATGCATCATCAAGTTTCTTGGACCAATTCTTTCTAGATCTATTAACACTCTTTTGCAAAATTAATTTAATCTCTCTATTACTCAATTCTACCTGACCACTAGACTGTGGATGGTATGGAGATGCAATTCTATGATTAACATCATACTTAGCATGCATTTTACAAAAAGCACCATGAATAAAATGTGAACCACCATCAGTCATTAAGTATCTAGGGACTCCAAACCTCAGAAAAATAACTTCTTTAAGCATCTTAATAGAAGTGTTATGATCAGCACTACTAGTTGGAATAGCTTCTACCCACTTAGTAATGGAATCAACAGCAACTAAGATATGTGTATACCCATTATAGGAAGGAAAAGGCCCCATATAATCAAAACCCCAAAAATCAAATGGTTCAATCACAAGTGAATAGTTCATAGACATTTTCTGACGTCTACTAATATTGCCAATTCTTTAACATTCATCACAAGACAAGACAAACTTACTGGCATCTTTGAAAAGAATAGGCCAATAAAAACCGGGTTGCAATACCTTATGTGCAGTTCTATCTCCAGCGTGGTGTCCTCCATATGCCTCGAGTGACACTTGCATAGGATCTATTGCTGTTCATCCCAAAAGTAATGTCTTAAATTATAGAAAAAAATTCTTTTGCTGGTATGTGAAACTAGGTGGTATAAATTTAGCAACAATGTAATTAGCATAATCAGCATACCATGGAGCACTACAAGAAGCAATTTATGACAACTAATTGTTCGTCAGGAAAGCTATCATCAATAGGTAGTGGGTCATCAAGAACATTCTCTAACCTAGACAAGTTGTCTTTAACGGAATTCTAAGCTCCCTTTCTATCAATGATATGCAAATCAAATTCTTGTAGCAAGAGGACCCATCTAATAAGTCTAGGTTTAGCATCTTTCTTTTCCATAAGATATTTAATAGCAGCATGATCAGTGTGAACAGTTACTTTGGAATCAATCATGTAAGGTTTGAACTTATAACAAGCAAACACAACCGCTAAAAATTATTTTTGAGTAGTAGCATAAGTTCTCTGGGCACTGTCTAGAGTTTTACTAGCATATTGGATAACATTTAATTTCTTCTCAACTCTTTGCCCTAGAACAACACCTATAGCATAATCACTAGCATCGCACATAATTTAAAAGGGTAAATACCAATCAGGTGGCTGAACAATAGGTGCAGAAATCAAGGATCTCTTAAGTATTTCAAATGCTTCTACACAATCATCATAAAAAACAAAAGGAACATCTTTTTGTAAGAGATTATTCAGAGGCCTAGAAATTTTAGAAAAGTCTTTAATGAACCTCCTATAAAAGCCGGCATGACCAAGGAAACTTCTTATACCTTTGATGTCCTTAGGGCACGGCATCTTTACAATAGCATCAACTTTAGCTTTGTCAACTTCAATACCTCTTTCAGAAATTTTATGCCCCAAGACAATACCTTCATTAACCATAAAGTTGCACTTCTCCCAATTCAAGAAAAGATTAGTTTGTTCACATCTCTGCAAGACACGATCAGGGTTGCTTAAGAAATCATCAAAAGAAGTTCCATACACGGAGAAATCATCCATGAAAACCTCAACGATCTTTTCACAAAAAGTCAGAGAATATAGTAGTCATACATCTTTGAAAGGTAGCAGGTGCATTACACAAACCAAAATGCATACGTCTATAGGCAAAGGTACCGAAAGGGAAAGTAAAAGTGGTCTTATCCTGATCCTCTTTTGACACAGGTATTTGAGAGAAACCAGAATAACCATCTACAAAGCAAAAATGTGTATGTTTGGATATAATCTTTCTAGCATTTGATCAATAAAAGGTAAAGGGTAATGATCTTTTCTAGTAGCTTTATTTAATTTGCGAAAATCAATTACCATTCTAAAACTTGTAACAATTCTTTGTGGGATCAATTCGCCCTTATCATTAGGAACAACAGTAATACCTCCCTTCTTAGGGACACAATGGACAGGACTTACCCACTGACTATTAGCAACAGGATAAATTATACCTGCCTCCAGAAGCTTTACTATTTCATTCCTTACCACTTCTTTCATCTTAGGATTTAACCATCGTTGGTGATCAACAGCTAGTTGAGCATCTTTCTCCAATTTCATTTTGTGCTGGCATAGAGTGGGACAAATTCCCTACAGATCATCAACGATATATCCAATAGCAGCACGATGCTTCTTCAGAGTTTTCAATAATTAATTTCTCTTCTTCATGCTCTGAAAGGTTAGCACTAATAATAACATGATATATCTTCTCTTCATCAAGATAAGCATATTTCAATGTATCAGGTAATTGTTTAAGCTCAAACAAGGGATCACCAATGGGTGGAGGAGGATCCCTAGGATTTCAACAGGCTAGTTGTGTTTCAAAATAGGTCTCTGTTTAAAGAATACTTCATCTATTTCTCTTCTTTCATGCATAAACATATCACTTTCATGATCTCGCAAATATGGTTCTAAAGGATCATTAGGAGGCATGGTAATAGAAGCAAGACCAATAATTTCATCTTTACTAGGCAATTCTTTATCATGGGGTTGTCTATGAAATTTACCAAAATTAAAATCACGAGACATATCCCCTAAGACAACAGTAACAATATATTTTTCGCAGTCTATCCTAGCATTAATAGTATTCAAGAAGGGTCTACCAAATATAATGGGACAAAAGTCATCTTGTGGGGAACCAAGAAAATCAATAGGATATTTAATTTTCCCACACAAGACTTCAACATCTTTAACAATTCCAATTGGCGAACTTGTATCTCTATTAGCAAGTTTAATAGTAACATCAATACCTTCTATTTCGACAAGTTTAATATGATGCATAATTTCTTCGTATAAGGAATGAGGTATTGCACTCGCACTAGCACCCATATCACATAACCCATGATAACAATGATCTCCTATTTTAACAGAAACAACAGGCATGCCAACAACATGTTTATGTTTATTTTTAGTATCGGGTCTAGCAATTCGGACAGCTTCATCACAGAAGTAAATAACATGCCCATCAATATTATTGACCAAAACATCTTTAACCATAGCGACACTAGGTTCAAATTTAATTTGCTCTAAGGGTGTAGGTGTTCTAGAATTACTGTTATGAACCATAGTTAAAGCTTTAGCTTGATCCTTTATTCTAGCAGGGAAAGGTGGTTTCTCAATATAAGTAGTAGGAACAATAGGATCAACATTATAAGTGATAGTCTTTTCTTTGAATTTAATAGGTTCTACTACTTTTACCTCAATGGGAGGATGATATTCAAACCACTTCTCCTTAGGAGATCAACATGAGTAGCAAATGGTTCATGAAAAGAAGCTAATCTCAGAGTCAAGTCCATATTTAGTGCTAAATTCACGAAAAGCCTCAATATCCACAAAAGATTTAACACAATCAAACTTAGGTGTTATACCTGACTCCTTACCTTTGTCGAGTTCCCAATCTTCAGAGTTGCGTTTAATTCTTTCCAATAATTCCCATCTGAATTCAATAGTCTTCATCATAAAAGAAGCGATTATTGAGATAAAGCCGAGCATAAAAATTTTGAATAATAATTTCTCTTGAGAGCTCATGATTTTGGCATGAATATAACATTGACGTAAGCCTCCCCCAAGCATGAGCGATACTTTCTCCTTGGCGAGGCAAAAAATTATATATATAATTACGATCACGATGAACCAGATGCATAGGACAAAACTTGTGATGAAATTCAGATTTCAATCGGTGGTAGTTCCATGATCTAATATCATCGCATAGCCTAAACCATGTCAATGCCTTTCCCTTCAAAGATAAAGGTAAGACCTTCTTCTTTATAACATCCTCGGGCATGCCTGCAAGCTTAAATAATCCACAAACTTCATCCACATAGATTTGGTGCATATCGGGGTGTAATGTTCCATCTCCTGTAAAAGGATTAGCTAGCAGTTTCTCTATCATACCTGAAGGAATTTCAAAGTAAACATTTTCCGTAGGTTCAGTAGGTTTTGGAGAAACTCTTTCCTCTTCTGGTCGGGGTGAAGATACCCCGAACAAGCCCCTCAAAGGATTATTTTCTATAGTAACAAGTGACAATAAATTTCAGCAAACTATATAAATTTTTTTCTTACCAAAGGCGCTTCACTCTCCGGCAACGGCGCCAGAAAAGAGTCTTGATGACCCACAAGTATAGGTGATCTATCGTAGTCCTTTTGATAAGTAAGAGTGACGAACCCAACGAGGAGCAGAAGGAAATGACAAGCGGTTTTCACTAAGGTATTCTCTTCAAGCACTGAAATTATCGGTAACAAATAGTTTTGTGATAAGGTAATTCGTAACGGGTAACAAGTAACAAAATTAAATAAGGTGCAGCAAGGTGGCCCAATCCTTTTTGTAGCAAAGGACAAGCCTGGACAAACTCTTATATAAAGCAATGCGCTCCCGATGACACATGAGAATTATTGCCAAGCTAGTTTTCATCATGCTCATATGATTCGAGTTCTTTACTTTGATAATTTGATATGTGGGTGGACCGGTGCTTGAGTACTGCCCTACCTTGGACAAGCATCCCACTTATGATTATCCCCTCTCGCAAGCATCCGCAACTACGAAAGAAGAATTAAGGTAAACCTAACCATAGCATGAAACATATGGATCCAAATCAGCCCCTTACGAACCAACGCGTAAACTAGGGTTTAAGCTTCTGTCACTCTAGCAACCCATTATCTACTTATTACTTCCCAATGCCTTCCCCTAGGCCTAAATAATGGTGAGGTGTCATGTAGTCGACGTTCACATAACACCACCAGAGGAGAGACAACATACATCTCATCAAAATATCGAACAAATACTAAATTCACATGACTACTTATAACAAGACTTCTCCCATGTCCTCAAGAACAAACGTAACTACTCACAAATCATATTCATGTTCATAATCAGAGGGGTATTAATATGCATAAAGGATCTGAACATATGATCTTCCACCGAATAAACCAACTAGCATCAACACAAGGAGTAATCAACACTACTAGCAACCCACATGTACCAATCTGAGGTTTTGAGACAAAGATCGGATACAAGCGATGAACTAGGGTTTGAGAGGAGATGGTGCTGGTGAAGATGTTGATGGAGATTGACCCCCTCTCGATGAGAGGATCGATTGTGATGACGATGGCGACGATTTCCCCCTCCCGGTGGGATGTTTCCCCGACATAACTACCCCACCAGAGCCCTAATTGGTTCCGTCGAGGTTCCGCCTCGAGACGGCGGCGCTTCATCCCTAAAGCTTCCTTATGATTTTTTCCAGGGAAAAATACACCCTATAGAAGAAGATGGGCATCGCGGGCCCGCCGGGTGGCCCGCGAAGCAGGGGGCGCGCCCTCCACCCTCGTGGACGGTAGGTGGCCCCCCTCTGGTGCTTTCTTCACGCAATATTTTTATTACAAAACTGACTTTTGTGGAGTTTCAGGACTTCTGGAGTTGTGCAGAATAGGTCTGTAATATTTGCTCCATTTCCAACCCAGAATTCCAGCTGCCGGCATTCTCCCTCTTCATGTAAACCTTGTAAGATAAGAGAGAAAAGGCATAAGTATTGTGACATAATGTGTAGTAACAGCCCATAATGCAATAAATATTTATATAAAAGCATGATGCAAAATGGACATATCAACTCCGCCATGCTTAGACCTCGCTTGTCCTAAGCGAAAGTCGATATCAAAAAATATGTCCACATTTTAGAGATAGAGGTGTCGATAAAATAAAATACGGACATGAGGGCAACATATATATCGTCATATAATTTCTTATGCTAAAGTAACAATCTATTCACAATGTAAAGTATGAATCAGAAACTTCATTTAAAACTAGCAAACTATAATCTTAGTCATCTCAGCCACTATAAGAGCTTTTCAGCAAGTCCACATACTCAACTATCATTTAGTCTTTCACAATTGCTAACACTCACGCGATATTTATGGATATGAAGTTTCAATCGGACATAGAGAAAGAAAGGGGCTTATAGTTTCGCCTCCAAAAAAAAACCTCAAGGGTAATGTCAACAATAGTGCTTTATGAAAACCTACATCCAATTGGATATATATATATATATATATATATATATATATATATATATATATATATATACACACGTAAACACTATTCTGATCACGGGATGAGAATAATATTCTGATCAGAACCTGACATGCCCCACTAGTAGTACGTTGAACTTCCGTGTGAACTAGGTTGAGCTTCCGCCAACATTGCCCAAATGGGGCTTCAGATATATTGTTGGAAAGCTATGGACACCAATATCATGACCCAACTTAAACTTTTGGCAAAACGTAAGCGGTTTAAGAGCAGTTTTGAAAACCGTTTTTCTTCACACAAAAAACGTGAATCGTATTTTCGATGCATTTCTAAACCGTTTATCGTAATGAGGCCTATAATATGGCGTTGGAAAGCTGCTGTAAAACCTCTACTTCCACATGTTGAAAGTTTTCTCTAATTCTCTATGGTTAAAGAGTAAATTGAAAAAACGTAAAATTTCGCAAACCGAATAGCCGAGTTCGTATTTTCAACGTCATTTCTAAACGGCAAATCAAATTGAGGCATATGATATGGCGTTGGAAAGCTCATGAAAATGCACTACTCATTTTGAAAGTTTTTTCTAATTTTGAACGGTTTAAAAGTAATTAAGAAAACGGTACTAGTCCTACCGATTTCGTATTTTCAAGCTAATTTTTTAACTGTACGTCCGAATGCAGCAAATGATATGGCGTTGGAAAGCCTGAACAAATGCGAAACTTTTTGGTATGTATTATTTCTCCCAATTATTTACGGTTTTATGTCAGTTTTGAAAATGGCGAAAAACATATTTTCGCCGTATTTTCTACAAACTTTATCGGAATGGCGCAAATTATATACCGCTGAAAATGTACGGAAAATGCGAAACTTTTTCATGTTGACAGTTTTCTCTGATTCCTAGCCGTTTTCAAGTAATTTCAAAAACGGCGAGATCATTCGTTCTGCCTTTATCGCGAAACAGATTCACCAAAAATGCATCGCGTGAAGTACCTGAACTTCTCGGTATGAAACCTTGAACTTCACTCTATTTTTCACGTGCTTTTTTTCCTCGTATATCTCTATCCACTGCTCCTAGCTCTACATCCACTCATCGGAATTGAGCAAGTGATATACCGATGGAAAGCTGCTGTAAACACGCAACTTTCCTGTGTTGATTATTTTTTCATACTCGCAACGATTTTAAAAGTTTTTCATCTGAAATTCATTCAGCGTAGTTGAACTTCATGCTATTTTCACGTTGAACTTGTGTGACGTATTTTTGTCTGTACACGCACCTGAACTTCCCTTTGTACGAACCCGACCTTCGGGTTATCTTTGCAACCGTGGCTTCCCCCGCGAATTATTCTCGTTAGTAGTGTTCTATATGATGTTAGTGTAATCTAGAAAGATTTTTTAGCAACTAAATACCGGTTTTAAATAGAAATCTCGCTCAGTGGCGGATTTTGCTCTCAGGTCGTGCTGAAATTGTGTTTTTTGCAACTTTACTGCCTGATTTGTTCGACCTGAACTTCCCCTAGTGCTAGGTTGAACTTCCGTCAACATTGCCCAAATGGGGCTTGCGATATATCGTTGGAAAGCTATGGACACCAGTATCCCGACCCAACTTAAAATTTTGGCAAAATGTAAGTGGTTTAAGAGCAGTTTTGAAAACCGTTGTTTGTTCATTAAAAAACGTGAATCGTATTTCGATCGCATTTCTAAATCATTAATCGGAATGAGACAAATAATATGGTGTTGGAAAGCTTCTGTAGAACCGCTCCCTCCACATGCTGAATGTTTTTTGTAATTCCCTATGGTTAAAGAGTAATATGGAAAATCGTAAAATTTTGCAAACCGAACAACCGAGTTCATATTTTCGTAGCCATTTCTAAACGCCTAATCCAATTGAGACAAATGATATTGCGTTTGAAAGCTTATGAAAATGCGCTTTTTTCTCATGTTGAAAGTTTTTTCTAGTTTTGAATTGTTTAAGAGTAATTTAGAAAACTATACAAGTCCTACCAAGTTTGTATTTTCGATATATTTTTTAATCATACGTCCAAACATAGCAAATGATATGGTGTTGGAAAGCCTGAACAAATGCGAAACTTTTTCGTATATATTGTTTCTCCAAATTCATTACAGTTTTACGTTGATTTTGAAAATGGCTAAAAACATATTTTCGCCGTAATTTCTACAAACTTTATCCGAACGGGGCAAATAATATACTGTTGAAAAGCTACAAAAAAAACAAAACTTTTTCATGTTGATGGTTTTCTCTGAATCCCAGCCATTTTCAAGTAATTTCAGAAACGGCGAGATCACTTGTTCTGCCTTTATCGCGAAACACATTCGTTGAAAATGCATTGCGTGAAGTACTTGAACTTCTGTGGCAGTTCTGCCTGAACTTCACTCTGTTTTTCACGTGCTTTTTTTTGCTCGTAGCTCTTCATTCAGTCACCAGAATTAAGCAAGAGATATACCGATGGAAAGCTGCTATAAACACGCAACTTTTCCGTGTTGATCATTTTTTCATACTCGCGAGGGTTTTAAAAGTTTTTCTTGTGACACTCGTTCAGTGTAGTAGTTGAACTTCCTGCCGTTTTCACGTTGGACTTCTCTGACATATTTTTATTTGTAATTTTCACATCCATTTTCGTCAGTGTTACACAAATGATATTCTTTTTGTGCAATCTCTCTCACAATATTTTTTTAAGTTTCTCCGACCGAGAACTTGAACTTACACAAATGATATTCCTGTCGTTTTAAAGTAAATTAGAAAACGACGAGATCATGATTTCTGCCTTCATCGCGAATGGAAATGCACTGCGTGAAGTAGTTGAACTTCTCGGGCATGTCTATTTGAACTTCAATCTAATTTTTGACGTGCTGTTTTTTGACGTGCTATTTTTTGCACTGCGTGAAGTAGTTGAACTTCTTGGGCATGTCTGTTTGAACTTCACTTTGTTCACTTTATTGTATTTTGATATGAAATACACACCATGTAGTACGTGAACTTCCGGTTGTTATCACTTTGAGAGAATTATTCTAAAACACAAAAAACAACATATTTTTTATGTATTTTGGACATCTAAATACATGGTGAACCTCTCTCACAAGAATTTTTGAACTTTCCCTCGCCGAGCACTTGAACTTCTAGCAACCATTTTTTTCGTTGATGAGTTGTTTTTAAAAGTGCAAAAAATGGCGTTGTGTTTTTTATTTTTTGAATAGGTAAATCCTAGGTTTTAATAAACTCTGAACTTCTCTGTTATTTCAATTTGAAATTCACCTTTTTTATATTTTGAGTAAAGAATTGTATTCCATTTTTATACGGAAAAAATCTTAGTTTTGTAATATACATTATACAAATTCTTTGTTATTTCGAACTGAACTTCTTGGTTTATTCATTAGCAATTGGAAAAATTGAAGTTTTTGTGATAAATATTGAACTGCTCCATTTTCTAAAACTCAAATTCTTGGTTTTTTATTTATTATCAAGGAAAATCTATTTTTTTCATATACATTGAACTATTGTATTTTTTTGATTGAACTTCTTGGTTTTTTTAATTGGGACTACTTGGTGCCATTCATTTGTAATGGGAAAAAATGCTAATTTTGTAATAAACATCGTACAACTTCTTGGATACTTTCGAACTGAATTTCTTGGTTTTTTCGTTCGTAAAGGGAAAAATTATGAGAAAAATCTGCATTTCTTATAGACATCGAACTTCACCATTTTTTAAATTTGAACTTCTTAGTTTTATTTGTTAGTAATGGGCAAAATCCTTTTTTGAACTTTCCCGAGCAGGTCACTTGAACTTCTAGCAACTAAATTTTTCATCAAGACAATTGTCACAAATTCGTTACCGTTTGAGAGCAGTATTAAAAATGGCAAAAACAACATCGTTTTGACTTGTTTTTAACATGTGGTTGAAGGTTGGACGTCTCGCACTAGAGATCCCGAACTTCACCGGGAGGAGCACGTGACCTTCTTACAACAAACCTTTGAAGCTTTTAGTTTTCTATGCTTATATTCTTATCTGAAATGCATTTCTTGGATGCCCCGTGTATCCTCCGGTCTGCTTCTTATTTTCATAATTTTTTAAATATTCCAAAACGGAGAAAATTGCTATTTCAGCAGTTTTGGAGTTGGTTTACTTACCGTACCACATACCTATTCCTTTTCGGAGTATGAAACATTCCTGAAAGTGTCCCTTATGTACTCCTCCGTGGGTACGGTGTCAATAACATTGTTTTCAACATTTATGGGATTACCTAAGATATAATGTTTGATTGCTTGACCGTTCACCACTATCAGATTTGTGCCTCGGCTTTGTTGATTTTGATGGCACCGGAATGATATACCTCCTCGATAACGTAAGGGCCTTCCCATTCAGACAGAAGTTTTCCTGCAAAAAATATTAAACGAGAGTTGTATAGCAAAACATAATCACCTACATTAAACTTACGCTTTTGTATCCTTTTGTCATGCCATCTTTTAACTTCTTCTTCAAACAATTTGGCATTCGCATAGGTCTGGGTTCTCCATTCATCAAGTGAGATAATGTCAAATAGTCTCTTCTCATCGGAAAGTTTGAAATCATAATTGAGCTCTTTAATGGCCCAATATGCCTTATGTTCCAGTTCGAGAGGTAAGTGACATGCTTTTCCATAAACCATTTTATATAGAGACATACCCATAGGATTTTTATATGCAGTTCTATAGGCCCATAATGCATCATCAAGTTTCTTGGACCAATTCTTTCTAGATCTATCAACACTCTTTTGCAAAATTAATTTAATCTCTCTATTACTCAATTCTACCTGACCACTAGACTGTGGATGGTATGGAGATGCAATTCTATGATTAACATCATACTTAGCATGCATTTTACAAAAAGCACCATGAATAAAATGTGAACCACCATCAGTCATTAAGTATCTAGGGACTCCAAACCTCAGAAAAATAACTTCTTTAAGCATCTTAATAGAAGTGTTATGGTCAGCACTACTAGTTGGAATAGCTTCTACCCACTTAGTAATGGAATCAACAGCAATTAAGATATGTGTATACCCATTATAGGAAGGAAAAGGCCCCATATAGTCAAAACCCCAAAAATCAAATGGTTCAATAACAAGTGAATGAAGGAAATATGCCCTAGAGGCAATAATAAAGTTATTATTTATTTCCTTATATCATGATAAATGTTTATTATTCATGCTAGAATTGTATTAACCGAAAACATAATACATGTGTGAATACATAGACAAACATATAGTCACTAGTATGCCTCTACTTGACTAGCTCATTAATCAAAGATGGTTATGTTTCCTAACCATAGACATGTGTTGTCATTTGATTAATGGGATCACATCATTAGGAGAATGGTGTGATTGACATGACCCATTCCGTTAGCCTAGCACTTGATCGTTTAGTATATTGCTATTGCTTTCTTCATGACTTATACATGTTCCTGTAACTATGAGATTATGCAACTCACGTTTACCGGAGGAACACTTTGGGTGCTACCAAACATCACAACGTAATTGGGTGATTATAAAGGAGTACTACAGTGTCTCCAAAGGTACATGTTGGGTTGGCGAATTTCGAGATTAGGTTTTGTCACTCCGATTGTCGGAGAGGTATCTCTAGGCCTTCTCGGTAATACACATCACATAAGCCTTGCAAGCATTGCAACTAATAAGTTAGTTGTGAGATGATGTATTACGGAACGAGTAAAGAGACTTACCGTAACGAGATTGAACTAGGTATTGGATACCGACGATCGAATCTCGGGTAAGTAACATACCGATGACAAAGGGAACAACGATGTCGTTATGCGGTTTGACCGATAAAGATCTTGAAGAATATGTAGGAACCAATATGGGCATCCAGGTTCCGCTATTGGTTATTGACCGAGAATAGTTCTAGGTCATGTCTACATAGTTCTAGAACCCGTAGGGTCCGCACGCTAACAACGTTACGATGATAGTTTATTATGAGTTCATAAGTTTTGATGTACCGAAGTTTGTTCGAGTCCCGGATGTGATCACGGACATGACGAGGAGTCACGAAATGGTCGAGACATAAAGATTGATATATTGGAAGCCTATATTTGGATATCGGAATGGTTAGGATGAAATCGAATTTTAGGAACACCGGGGTTACCGGAACCCTCCGGGGATGTTGGGCCTTAATGGGCCATAAGGGAGAAGAGGAGGGCCGGCCAGGGCAGGCCGCGCCTCCCCTAGTCCGAATAGGACAAGGAGAGAGGCGCCCCTTCCTCTTTCCTCCCCCTTTCCTTCTCCAACAAGGCAGAGGGAGTCCTACTCAGGTGGGAGTAGGACTCCTCCAGGCGCACCCTAGGAGGGCCGGCCGCACCTCCCCCTCCCTCCTTTATATACGGGGGCAAGGGGGCACCCCATGACACACAAGTTGATCTACGGATCGTTCCTTAGCCGTGTGCGGTGCCCCCTTCCACCATATTCCACCTCGGTCATATCGTCGCGGAGCTTAGGCGAAGCCCTGCGCCGGTGAAGCATCATCATCGTCCTGCGCCATCGTCTTGTGGAACTCATCCCGACACTTTGCCGGATCGAGTCCGGGGATCGTCATCGAGCTGAGCGTGTGCTGAACTCGGAGGTGCCGTGCGTTCGGTACTTGGATCGGTCGGATCGTGAAGGCGTGCGACTACATCAACCGTGTTGTTATAACGCTTCGCTTACGGTCTCACGAGTGCGTGGACATACTCTCCCTCTCGTTGCTATGCCATCACCATGATCTTGCGTGTGCGTAGGGAAATTTTTGAAATTACTGCGTTCCCCAACGGTGGCATCGAGCCTGGTTTTATGCGTTGTTGTCATATGCACGAGTAGAACACACGTGAGTTGTGGGCGATATAAGTCATTCTGCTTCGCAACATGTCTTACGTTGGGTGAGGGGTCTTGTGAGATGAAGCGGCCCGGACCGACATTACGCGTACGCTTACGCGAGACTGGTTTCACCGCTTCGAGCACTCGTTGCTTAAAGGTGACCGGCCGGTGTCTGTCTCTCTCACTTTAGTTGAACCGAGTGTGGCTACGCCCGGTCCTTGCGAAGGTTAAAACAGCACCAACTTGACAAACTATCGTTGTGGTTTTGATGCGTAGGTAAAGAACGGTTCTTGCTCAGCCCGTAGCAGCCACGTAAAATTTGCAACAACAAAGTAGAGGACGTCTAACTTGTTTTTGCAGGGCATGTTGTGATGTGATATGGTCAAGATGTGATGCTATATTTTATTGTATGAGATGATCATGTTTTGTAACCAAGTTATCGGCAACTGGCAGGAGCCATATGGTTGTCGCTTTATTGTATGAAATGCAAACGCCATGTAATTGCTTTACTTTATCACTAAGCGGTAGCGGTAGTCATAGAAGCAATAGTTGGCGAAACGACAACGATGCTACGATGGAGATCAAGGTGTCGGCGCGGTGGCGATGGTGATCACGACGGTGCTTCGGAGATGGAGATCACAAGCACAAGATGATGATGGCCATATCATATCACTTATATTGATTGCATGTGATGTTTATCCTTTATGCATCTTATTTTGCTTTGATTGACGGTAGCATTATAAGATGATCTCTCACTAAATATCAAGAAGTGTTCTCCCTGAGTATGCACCGTTGCGAAAGTTCTTCGTGCTGAGACACCACGTGATGATCGGATGTGATAGGCTCTACGTTCAAATACAACGGGTGCAAAACAGTTGCACACGCGGAATACTCAGATCAAACTTGACGAGCCTAGCATATACAGATATGGCCTCGGAGCACGGAGACCGAAAGGTCGAACGTGAATCATATAGTAGATATGATCAACATAGTGATGTTCACCATTGAAACTACTCCATCTCACGTGATGATCGGACATGGTTTGGTTGATTTGGATCACGTAATCACTTAGATAACTGGAGATGTCTATCTAAGTGGGAGTTCTTTAGTAATATGATTAAATGAACTTAAATTTATCATGAACTTAGTACACGATAGTATTTTGCTTGTCTATGTTTACTGTAGATAGATGGCTCGTCTTGTTGTTCCGTTGAATTTTAATGCGTTCCTTGAGAAAGCAAAGTTGAAAGATGATGGTAGCAATTACACGGACTGGGTCCGTAACTTGAGGATTATCCTCATTGCTGCACAGAAGAATTACGTCCTGGAAGCACCGCTGGGTGCCAGGCCTGCTACTGATGCAACTGACGACGTTAAGAACGTCTGGCAGAGCAAAGCTGATGACTACTCGATAGTTCAGTGTGCCATGCTTTACGGCTTAGAACCGGGTCTTCAACGACGTTTTGAACGTCATGGAGCATATGAGATGTTCCAGGAGTTGAAGTTAATATTTCAAGCAAATGCCCGGATTAAGAGATATGAAGTCTCCAATAAGTTCTATAGCTGCAAGATGGAGGAAAATAGTTATGTCAGTGAACACATACTCAAAATGTCTGGGTATAATAATCACTTGATTCAACTGGGAGTTAATCTTCCTGATGATAGTGTCATTGATGTAATTCTTCAATCATCGCCACCAAGCTACAAGAGCTTTCTAATGAACTATAATATGCAAGGGATGGACAAGTCTATTCCGAGCTCTTCGCAATGCTAAAAGTCATGGAGGTAGAAATCAAAAGGAGCATCAAGTGGTGATGGTTAACAAGACCACCAGATTCAAGAAAAAGGGCAAAGGGAAGAAGAAGGGGAACTTAAAGAAGAACAGCAAACAAGTTGCATCTCAAGAGAACAAACCCAAGACTGGACCTAAGCCAGAAACGAAAGTGCTTCTAAGCGACCGGACACTTTGGAAGGCAGAACTGCCCCAAGTATTTGGCGGATAAGAAGGATGGCAAGGTGAACAAAGGTATATGTGATATACATGTTATTGATGTGTACCTTACTAATACTCGCAGTAGTACTGGTATTTGATACTGGTTACATTGCTAATATTTGCAACTCGAAACAGGAACTACGGATTGCGAAGATTGGCTAAGGGGCGAGGTGACGATGCTGGCGTGAGAAATGGTTCCAAAGTCGATGTGATCGCGGTCGGCACGCTACCTCTACATCTACCATCGGGATTAGTTTTAGACCTAAATAATTGTTATTTGGTGCCAGCGTTAAGCATGAACATTATATCTGGATCTTGTTTGATACAGACGGTTATTCATTTAAATCAGAGAATAATGGTTGTTCTATTTATATGAATAATATCTTTTATGGTCATGCACCCTTGAAGAGTGGTCTATTTTTATTGAATCTCGATAGTAGTAATACACATATTCATAGTGTTGAAACCAAAAGATACAGAGTTGATAATGATAATGCAACTTATTTGTGGCATTGCCGTTTGGGTCATATCGGTGTAAAACGCATGAAGAAACTCCATACTGATGGACTTTTGGAATCACTTGATTATGAATCACTTGGTACTTGCGAACCGTGCCTCATGGGCAAGATGACTAAAACGCCGTTCTCCGGAACTATGGAGCGAGCAAAGGATTTGTTGGAAATCATACATACTGATGTTTGTGGTCCAATGAATGTTGAGGCACGCGGCGGGTATCGTTATTTTCTCACCTTCACAGATGATTTGAGCAGATATGGGTATATCTACTTGATGAAACATAAGTCTGAAACATTTGAAAAGTTCAAAGAATTTCAGAGTGAAGTGGAAAATCATCGTAACAAGAAAATAAAATTTCTACGATCTGATCGTGGAGGAGAATATTTGAGTTACGAGTTTGGTTTGCATTTGAAACAAAGCGGAATAGTTTCGCAGCTCACGCCACCGGAACACCACAACGAAATGGTGTGTCCGAACGTCGTGTCGTGCTTTACTAGATATGGTGCGATCTATGATGTCTCTTACTGATTTACCGCTATCGCTTTGGGGTTATGCTTTAGAGACGGCCGCATTCACGTTAAATAGGGCACCATCAAAATCCGTTGAAACGACACCTTATGAACTATGGTTTAGCAAGAAACCAAAGTTGTCGTATCTTAAAGTTTGGGGCTGCGATTCTTATGTGAAGAAACTTCAACCAGATAAGCTCGAACCTAAATCGGAGAAATGTGTCTTCATAGGATACCCAAAAGAGACTATTGGGTACACCTTCTATCACAGATATGAGGGCAAGATTTTCATTGCTAAATTCGGATCCTTTCTAGAAAAGGAGTTTCTCTCGAAAGAAGTGAGTGGGAGGAAAGTAGAACTTGATGAGATAACTATATTTGTTCCCTTACTGGAAAATAGTTCATCACAAGAACCGGTTCCTGTGACAACTACACCAATAAGTGAGGAAGCTAATGATATTGATCATGAAACTTCAGATCAAGTTTCTACTGAACTACGTAGGTCAACTAGAGTAAGATCCGCACTGCAGTGGTACGGTAATCCTATTCTCGGAAGTCATGTTACTTGACCATGGCGAACCTACAAACTATGAAGAAGCGATGGTGAGCCCAGATTCCGCGAAATGGCTGGAAGCCATGAAATCTGAGATGGGATCCATGTATGAGAACAAAGTATGGACTTTGGTTGACTTGCCCGATGATCGGCAAGCTATTGAGAATAAATGGATCTTTAAGAAGAAGACTGACGCCGATGGTAATGTAACTGTCTATAAAGCTCGACTTGTTGCGAAAGGTTTTCGACAAGTTCAAGGGGTTGACTACGATGAGACTTTCTCACCCGTAGCGATGCTTAAGTCTGTCCGAATCATGTTAGCAATTGCTGCATTTTATGATTATGAAATTTGGCAAATGGATGTAAAAACTGCATTCTTGAATGGATTTCTAGAAGAAGAGTTGTATATGATGCACCAGAAGGTTTTGTTGATCCAAAGGGTGCTAACAAAGTGTGCAAGCTCCAGCGATCAATTTATGGTGCAGTGCAAGCCTCTCGGAGTTGGAATAAACGCTTTGATAGTGTGATCAAAGCATATGGTTTATCTGAGACTTTTGGAGAAGCTTTGTATTTACAAAAAAGTGAATGGGAGCTCTGTAGCATTTACGATATTATATGTGGACGACATATTATTGATTGGAAATGATATAGAATTTCTGGATAGCATAAAAGGATACTTGAATAAAAGTTTTTCAATGAAAGACCTCGGTGAAGCTGCTTACATATTGGGCATCAAGATCTATAGAGATAGATCAAGACGCTTAATTGGACTTTCACAAAGCACATACCTTGATAAAGTTTTGAAAAGTTCAAAATGGATCGAGCAAAGAAAGGTTTTTACCTGTATTACAAGGTGTGAAATTGAGTCAGGACTCAATGCCCGACCACAGCAGAAGATAGAGAGAAAATGAAAGATGTTCCCTATGCTTCAGCCATAGGCTCTATCATGTATGCAATGCTGTGTACCAGACACTGACGTATGCTTAGCAATAAGCTTGGCAGGAAGGTACCAAAGTAATCCAGTGGATCATCGGACAGCGGTCAAGAACATCCTGAAATACACGAAAAGGACTAAGGATATGTTTCTCGTATATGGAGGTGACAAAGAGCTAGTCGTAAATGGTTACGTCGATGCAAGCTTTGACACTGATCAGACGATTCTAAATCGCAAACCCGGATACGTGTTTTTATTAAGCGGTGGAGCTGTCGGTTGGTGCAGTTCTAAACAAAGCGTCGTGGCGGGATCTACATGTGAAGCGGAGTACATAGCTGGCCGGAAGCAGCAAATGAAGGAGTCTGGATGAAAGAGTTCATTTCCGATCTAGGTGTCATACCTAGTGCATCGGGACCAATGAAGATCTTCTGTGACAATACCGGTGCAATTGCCTTGGCAAAAGAATCCAGATTTCACAAGAGGACCAAGCATATCAAGAGACGCTTCAATTCCATTCGAGACCAAGTCCAAGTGGGAGACATAGAGATTTGCAAGATACATACGGATCTGAATATTGCAGACCCGTTGACTAAGCCTCTTCCACGAGCAAAACATGATCAGCACCAAGACTACATGGGTGTTAGAATCATTACTGTGTAATCTAGATTATTGACTCTAGTGCAAGTGGGAGACTGAAGGAAATATGCCCTAGAGGCAATAATAAAGTTATTATTTATTTCCTTATATCATGATAAATGTTTATTATTCATGCTAGAATTGTATTAACCGGAAACATAATACATGTGTGAATACATAGACAAACATATAGTCACTAGTATGCCTCTACTTGACTAGCTCATTAATCGAAGATGGTTATGTTTCCTAACCATAGACATGTGTTGTCATTTGATTAATGGGATCACATCATTAGGAGAATGGTGTGATTGACATGACCCATTCCGTTAGCCTAGCACTTGATCGTTTAGTATATTGATATTGCTTTCTTCATGACTTATACATGTTCCTGTAACTATGAGATTATGCAACTCCCGTTCTGGGAGGAACACTTTGGGTGCTACCAAACGTCACAACGTAACCGGGTGATTATAAAGGAGTACTACAGGTGTCTCCAAAGGTACATGTTGGGTTGGCGTATTTCGAGATTAGGTTTTGTCACTCCGATTGTCGGAGAGGTATCTCTAGGCCTTCTCGGTAATACACATCACATAAGCCTTGCAAGCATTGCAACTAATAAGTTAGTTGTGAGATGATGTATTACGGAACGAGTAAAGAGACTTACGATGTGAGATTGAACTAGGTATTGGATACCGACGATCGAATCTCGGGTAAGTAACATACCGATGACAAAGGGAACAACGTATGTCGTTATGCGGTTTGACCGATAAAGATCTTCGAAGAATATTTAGGAACCAATATGGGTATCCAGGTTCCGCTATTGGTTATTGACCGAGAATAGTTCTAGGTCATGTCTACATAGTTCTCGAACCCGTAGGGTCCGCACGCTTAACGTTACGATGACAGTTTATTATGAGTTCATAAGTTTTTATGTACCGAAGTTTGTTCGGAGTCCCGGATGTGATCACGGACATGACGAGGTGTCACGAAATGGTCGAGACATAAAGATTGATATATTGGAAGCCTATATTTGGATATCGGAATGGTTCCGGATGAAATAGGGAATTTTCCGGAACAAGGGTTACGGAACCCTCCGAGGATGTTGGGCCTTAATGGGCCATAAGGGAGAAGAGGAGGGCGGCCAGGGCAGGCCGCGCCCCCTCCCCTAGTCCGAATAGGACAAGGAGAGGCGGTGCCCCTTCCTCTTTCCCCTCCCCCCTTTCCTTCTCCAACAAGGCAAGAGGGGGGAGTCCTATTCCCGGTGGGAGTAGGACTCCTCCAGGCACACCCTAGGAGGGCTGGCCGCACCTCCCCCTCCCTCCTTTATATACGGGGGCAGGGGGGCACCCCATGACACACAAGTTGATCTACGGATCGTTCCTTAGCCTTGTGCGGTGCCCCCTTCCACCATATTCCACCTCGGTCATATCGTCGCGGAGCTTTGGCGAAGCCCTGCGCCGGTGAAACATCATCATTGTCACCACGCCGTCGTCTTGTGGAACTCATCCCGACACTTTGCTGGATCGAGTCCGGGGATCGCCATCGAGCTGAACGTGTCTTGAACTCGGAGGTGTCGTGCGTTCGGTACTTGGATCGGTCGGATCGTGAAAGACGTCGACTACATCAATCAGCGTTGTTATAACGCTTCGCTACGGTCTCACGAGTGCGTGGACATACACTCTCCCCTCTCGTTGCTATGCCATCACCATGATCTTGCGTGTCCGTAGGAAATTTTTTGAAATTACTGCGTTCCCCAACGGTGAATAGTTCATAGGCATTTCCTGACGTCTACTAATATTACCAATTCTTTAACATTCATCACAAGACAAGACAAACTTACTGGCATCTTTGGAAAGAATAGGCCAATAAAAACCGGGTTGCAATACCTTATGTGCAGTTCTATCTCCAGCGTGGTGTCCTCCATATGCCTCGAGTGACACTTGCATAGGGTCTATTCCTGTTCATGCTCAGGTACACAACGTCTAATAACACCATGTACTCCTTCTTTATAAAGGTATGGGTCATCCCAAAAGTAATGTCTTAAATTATAGAAAAAAATTCTTTTGTTGGTATGTGAAACTAGGTGGTATAAATTTAGCAACAATGTAATTAGCATAATCAGCATACCATGGAGCACTACAAGAAGCATTTACGACTGCTAATTTTCACTCAGGAAAGCTATCGTCAATAGGTAGTGGGTTATCAAGAACATTCTCTAACCTAGACAAGTTGTCTTTAACGAATTCTAAGCTCCCTTTCTATCAATGATATGCAAATCAAATTCTTGTAGCAAGAGGACCCATCTAATAAGTCTAGGTTTAGCATCTTTCTTTTCCATAAGATATTTAATAGCAGCATGATCAGTGTGAACAATTACTTTGGAATCAATCATGTAAGGTTTGAACTTATCACAAGCAAACACAACCGCTAAAAATTCTTTTTGAGTAGTAGCATAAGTTCTCTGGGCACTGTCTAGAGTTTTACTAGCATATTGGATAACATTTAATTTCTTCTCAACTCTTTGCCCTAGAACAACACCTATAGCATAATCGCTAGCATCGCACATAATTTAAAAGGGTAAATACCAATCAGGTGGCTGAACAATAGGTGCAGAAATCAAGGGTCTCTTAAGTATTTCAAATGCTTCTACACAATCATCATAAAAAACAAAAGGAACATCTTTTTGTAAGAGATTATTCAGAGACCTAGAAATTTTAGAGAAGTCTTTAATGAACCTCCTATAAAAACTGGCATGACCAAGGAAACTTCTTATACCTTTGATGTCCTTAGGGCACGACATCTTTACAATAGCATCAACTTTAGCTTTGTCAACTTCAATACCTCTTTCAGAAATTTTATGCCGCAAGACAATACCTTCATTAACCATAAAGTTGCACTTCTCCCAATTCAAGAAAAGATTAGTTTGTTCACATCTCTGCAAGACTCGATCAGGGTTGCTTAAGAAATCATCAAAAGAAGTTCCATACACGGAGAAATCATCCATGAAAACCTCAACGATCTTTTCACAAAAAGTCAGAGAATATAGCAGTCATACATCTTTGAAAGGTAGCAGGTGCATTACATAAACCAAAATGCATACGTCTATAGGCAAAGGTACCGAAAGGGAAAGTAAAAGTGGTCTTATCCTGATCCTCTTTTGACACAGGTATTTGAGAGAAACCAGAATAACCATCTACAAAGCAAAAATGTGTATGTTTGGATATAATCTTTCTAGCATTTGATCAATAAAAGGTAAAGGGTAATGATCTTTTCTAGTAGCTTTATTTAATTTGCGAAAATCAATTACCATTCTAAAACTTGTAACAATTCTTTGTGGGATCAATTCGTCCTTATCATTAGGAACAACAGTAATACCTCCCTTCTTAGGGACACAATGGACATGACTTACCCACTGACTATTAGCAACAGGATAAATTATACCTGCCTCCAGAAGCTTTACTATTTCATTCCTTACCACTTCTTTCATCTTAGGATTTAACCATCGTTGGTGATCAACAACTAGTTGAGCATCTTTCTCCAATTTTATTTTGTGCTGGCATAGAGTGGGACAAATTCCCTACAGATCATCAACGATATATCCAATAGCAGCACGGTGCTTCTTCAGAGTTTTCAATAATTAATTTCTCTTCTTCATGCTCTGATAGGTTAGCACTAATAATAACATGATATATCTTCTCTTCATCAATATAAGCATATTTCAATGTATCAGTTAATTGTTTAAGCTCAAACAAGGGATCACCATTGGGTGGAGGAGGATCCCCTAGGATTTCAACAGGCTAGTTGTGTTTCAAAATAGGTCTCTGTTTAAAGAATACTTCATCTATTTCTCTTCTTTCATGCATAAACATATCACTTTCATGATCTCGCAAATATGGTTCTAAAGGATCATTAGGAGGCATGGTAATAGAAGCAAGACCAATAATTTCATCTTTACTAGGCAATTCTTTATCATGGGGTGTTCTACGAAATTTAGCAAAATTAAAATCACGAGACATATCCCCTAAGCCAACAGTAACAATATCTTTTTCGAAGTCTATCCTAGCATTAATAGTATTCAAGAAGGGTCTACCAAATATAATGAGACAAAAGTCATCTTGTGGGGAACCAAGAAAATCAATAGGATATTTAATTTTCCCACACAAGACTTCAACATCTTTAACAATTCCAATTGATGAACTTGTATCTCTATTAGCAAGTTTAATAGTAACATCAATACCTTCTGTTTCGACAAGTGCAATATGATGCATAATTTCTTCGTATAAGGAATGAGGTATTGCACTCGCACTAGCACCCATATCACATAACCCATGATAACAATGATCTCCTATTTTAATGTAAACAACAGGCATGCCAACAACATGTTTATGTTTATTTTTAGTATCGATTCTAGCAATTCGGACAGCTTCATCACAGAAGTAAATAACATGCCCATCAATATTATTGACCAAAACATCTTTAACCATAGCGATACTAGGTTCAACTTTAATTTGCTCTAAGGGTGTAGGTGTTCTAGCATTACTCTTATGAACCATAATTAAAGCTTTAGCGTGATCCTTTATTCTAGCAGGGAAAGGTGGTTTCTCAATATAAGCAGTAGGAACAATAGGATCAACATTATAAGTGATAGTCTTTTCTTTGAATTTAATAGGTTCTACTACTTTTACCTCAATGGGAGGATGAATATTCAAACCACTTCTCCTTAGGAGATCAACATGAGTAGCAAATGGTTCACAGAAAGAAGCTAATCTCAGAGTCAAGTCCATATTTAGTGCTAAATTCACGAAAAGCCTCAATATCCACAAAAGATTTAACACAATCAAATTTAGATGTTATACCTGACTCCTTACCTTTGTCGAGTTCCCAATCTTCAGAGTTGCGTTTAATTCTTTCCAATAATTCCCATCTGAATTCAATAGTCTTCATCATAAAAGAAGCGATTATTGAGATAAAGCCGAGCATAAAAATTTTGAATAATAATTTCTCTTGAGAGCTCATGATTTTGGCATGAATATAACATTGGCTTAAGCCTCCCCCAAGCATGAGCGATACTTTCTCCTTGGCGAGGCCAAAAATTATATATATAATTACGATCACGATGAACCAGATGCATAGGACAAAACTTGTGATGAAATTCAGATTTCAATCGGTCGTAGTTCCATGATCAATATCATCGCATAGCCTAAACCATGTCAATGCCTTTCCCTTCAAAGATAAAGGTAAGACCTTCTTCTTGATAACATCCTCGGGCATGCCTGCAAGCTTAAATAATCCACAAACTTCATCCACATAGATTTGGTGCATATCGGGGTGTAATGTTCCATCTCCTGTAAAAGGATTAGCTAGCAGTTTCTCTATCATACCTGAAGGAATTTCAAAGTAAACATTTTCCGTAGGTTCGGTAGGTTGAGGAGAAACTCTTTCCTCTTCTGGTCGGGGTGAAGATACCCCGAACAAGCCCCTCAAAGGATTATTTTCTATAGTAACAAGTGACAATAATTTTCAGCAAACTATATAAATTTTTTTCTTACCAAAGGCGCTTCACTCCCCGGCAACGGCGCCAGAAAAGAGTCTTGATGACCCACAAGTATAGGGGATCTATCGTAGTCCTTTTGATAAGTAAGAGTGACGAACCCAACGAGGAGCAGGAGGAAATGACAAGCGGTTTTCAGTAAGGTATTCTCTGCAAGCACTGAAATTATCGGTAACAAATAGTTTTGTGATAAGGTAATTCGTAACGGGTAACAAGTAACAAAAGTAAATAAGGTGCAGCAAGGTGGCCCAATCCTTTTTGTAGGAAAGGACAAGCCTGGACAAACTCTTATATAAAGAAAAGCGCTCCCGATGACACATGAGAATTATTGCCAAGCTAGTTTTCATCATGCTCATATGATTCGCGTTCGTTACTTTGATAATTTGATATGTGGGTGGACCGGTGCTTGAGTACTGCCCTACCTTGGACAAGCATCCCAGTTATGATTATCCCCTCTCGCAAGCATCCGCAACTACGAAAGAAGAATTAAGGTAAACCTAACCATAGCATGAAACATATGGATCCAAATCAGCCCTCATTTAACCAACGCGTAAACTAGGGTTTAAGCTTCTGTCACTCTAGCAACCCATCATCTTTGTATTACTTCCCAATGCCTTCCCCTAGGCCTAAATAATGGTGAGGTGTCATGTAGTCGACGTTCACATAACACCACCAGAGGAGAGACAACATACATCTCATCAAAATATCGAACAAATACTAAATTCACATCACTACTTATAACAAGACTTCTCCCATGTCCTCAAGAACAAACGTAACTACTCACAAATCATATTCATGTTCATAATCAGAGCGGTATTAATATGCATAAAGGATCTGAACATATGATCTTCCACCGACTAAACCAACTAGCATCAACACAAGGAGTAATCAACACTACTAGGAACCCACATGTACCAATCTGAGGTTTTGAGACAAAGATCGGATACAAGAGATGAACTAGGGTTTGAGAGGAGATGGTGCTGGTGAAGATGTTGATGGAGATTGACCCCCTCTCGATGAGAGGATCGATGGTGATCACGATGGCGATGATTTCCCCCTCCCGGAGGGATGTTTCCCCGGCAGAACAGCTCCGCCGGAGCCCTATATTGGTTCTGCCAAGGTTCCGCCTCGAGACGGCGGCGCTTCTTCCCGAAAGCTTCCTTATAAAAAAAATTCATGACAAGACACCATATAGCAGAAGATGGGCATCGCGGGCCTGCCAGGTGGCCCATGAGGCAGGCGGCGCACCCAGGGGGTAGGGCATGCCCTCCACCCTCGTGGACTATGGGTGGCCCCTCTCTGGTGCTTTCTTCGTCCAATATTTTTAATATATTCCAAAACTGACTTTTCTGGAGTTTCAGGACTTTTGGAGTTGTGCAGAATAGGTCTCTAATATTTGCTCCTTTTCTAGCCTAGAATTTCAGCTGCCGGCATTCTCCCTCTTTATGTAAACCTTGTAAAATAAGAGAGAAAAGGTATCAGTATTGTGACATAATGTGTAGTAACAACCCATAATGCAATAAATATTGATATAAAAGTATGATGCAAAATGGACGTATCACTCGCGGGCTGGCCAAAGGGTTTATATAGAAGCATCTTTACTCCCGGTTCGTGACACAAACCGGGATTAAAGGTGAGCCTCTAGTACCGGTTCGTGATACGAACCGGGACTAAAGGGGCTCGTGGGGCCCCAGCCTAAGAACAGTCTGCCACCACCCCTTTAGTCCTGATTTGTCTCACGAACCGGTACTAGAGGTTCAACACGAATCAGGACTAATGATTCCCGCCCCCCTAGCCGTTGGAATTGGTACTAATGGTCACATTAGTACCGGTCCATTTCCAAACCGGAACTAATCGGGCTCACCTAAAGTAATTTTTGTACTAGGGCCTTGTTCAAGACGACTGACTGATGCTCTTTGGCCAAGTTGAAGCGAAGTTTAAATAGTCGGGTCCTGTGCACGGTGGGTGATGTACGATGACGCTGCTTTTCTCGTCCTTTGGGCATCCCTGTATGTCCTGGTGTGCTCCAGTCCAAGCTTTGCTAGATGTGGTGCGCTCTTTTAGCTTGATTTTTTTTCAATTAACCAAGTGTCGCTTTCCTCTGTCCCTGAATAATAGCAGCTCTCCTGCTGGTATCTTTCAAAACACGGCGAACTACCCCACAACCGACGCCGGCACACACCTTCCCAACCCCCTCCCCCACCCACCCCCCACCCCGCACACACACACACACACGTCGACTAGCTTGAGTAGGTGGGCTGCCAGCTAGATCTAGCTTGGACGCATATGATTGAATCTACTTGATTCCAAGATGTCATCTACCTATTGGATATATATAAAAACGGGTTTATAATTTTTTTTTCGAAACCAGCTGTCGTGAAGATGTTATGAATAAAAGAGCACATGCAAGACCCACTTGCACCGAGTCGTAATTCAAGTGCGGGTTGGGTGGGCTACCAGACAGAACTTCAGAAAACATCGTTTGCCGGCCAAAATCTGACATTCAGCTGTAATTTTCTTCAGTTGCACGCCTCTGCCATCCCTTGAACTTTACAGCCCTTTTAAGAAAACACATCTTTACATGATACTTTGGGAATTCTTAAATACAAAGGCGCTCTTTTTTTGTCTGTCTCTTTTGTCGTCTCTCATCTCCTCCGAGGGCAACAGCGCGCCTAATAAGTATTCCCTCCGTCCGAAAAAACTTGTCATTAAAATGGATAAAAATGGGTGTATCTAGAACTAAAATACATCTAGATACATCTCTTTTTATTCATTTTGACGGAGGGAGTATTTGTCTACGTTAGTTAGGCCAGTTGCTACCATGTACACAAAAGAGCTAGGATGTGATTGCACAATGTATTGGTTCCATCGATCTCTTGTTTAGTAATTTTACCATGGATCTCTTGTTTAGTTATTTTACCATGGATGGTGTATCTACTGTTGGTTTTGGCCACAACTTTGCTGCGAAAAGAGTGGGACGACCCAAATCCATTGCCAAGTGCAGTCTCTATATAGGCCATCTATTTGTTTTCAGCAAGATCTGTGCTAGCTCACTATTGTCACTCCATTGAAATTTATCTCGTACTATGTTTCTCTAAAAAAGATAACGTCCGAACTTTAATTTGCGAGTCCATAAACTTTAGAAGTAAAATATTGTGCAGAAAACGTTTCAGTTTGTTTGCTGCAGCACAATAAATATATGAAACGAGATTTTTGTCAATAATTTATATATATGTCATTGTTTTGTCAAAATACATTAATTAAAACAACATAAATAAACTTTAAACTTTGCGCGCTCGGGTCCATCAACTTTATCAGAGAGAGAGAGAGAGAGAGAGAGAGAGAGAGAGAGAGAGAGAGAGAGAGAGAGCTGCACATGCCGCATATGTTTTCTTGGCTCCTCTCTGTTTAGGCTCCTCTTTCATCTCCGGCAACACACCAAAGCTTAGACTCGCCGCTTTCACCTCCGGCAGCACACCAAAGCCCACTTTGCCAAGCAAGCTACCTTATCTAGGAAGTGGTACTGGCTGATCTATCCACCAAGGAAGGCGAGATGGTTCCGACCTGTGACCCTGCACTCGGCTCCGTCTGCACCTTCTTCCTGCCGAAGATCTGGTCAGCGATTTGGCAAAAGGACAAGCTTGAGATTGCAGTCAAATCCTTGAAGGACGAGCTTGGTCATGTACGAGGAATTATTCAGGACTGTCGTCTGAGGGGCAGCGATCTGGGGGCAACCCTGAATATTGCAAAGCTCAGACAAATGGCAAATGAAATAGAAGACTGCATAGAAAGCTGCCAGATCGCGAAGACTCTGAAGACGCGCGCAGACCTTATTAGAATGATTCCTAACCTGAAGGAAAGATCAAAAGAACTGGGAGAAAAGTATAAGGCCCAGCAGAAATTAGTACCACCATCCACGAGAGAGGAATCAACGACCTCAAGACATCAAGGAAGTTCTGGAGGTTCCGGAGCTTCTGGACATGGACAATCATTGTCTGGAGGTGACTCTGGTGTTGTAAAGCCATCCTGTACTGATCCCGTGGACATGGACGGTCCAATCAAAGAGCTTCTGGAGCTGGTGGAGATATCAGATAGGGACCCGGAAAGTAAGAAGCTGAAGGTGATCTCCATCTCTGGATTCGGTGGCTTAGGTAAGACTCTTCTTGCCGATCAAGTTTATTTCCACAAAGATTGTGCGCAGCCGAAGTTCAGTGTGCGTGCTCGGGTCCATGCTGCCGGAAAGAGCCATGACGAGGTCCTCGAAGAGATACTCGAGCAAGTACTCCTGACTGGTGTGAATAATGAAGATCAAGTGATTCTAGAAAATGCCAAGCGAAGGTGTGATTATCTGTTCTATGCTGATTTATTTTCTTCATACATACATACCATCGCGTTTCCTGTGTTCTCGTCTTCTCAATGAACTCAAATAGAGAAAAAATTGATTGAACCCGATCACTATATCTAACTAGACAATACCCCATGCGTTGCTATGGGAACTGGTTGCAATTATTTCGGTGAGATTTGGTTCTATGAAACATTAGTATTAAACTAACAACATGTGGCATCGTAAAAAAAACTAATACATAGTATGTGAACTGGAATGAAAATACATATAATTGTATTTGACAATCCTATATTTGTAGAATATTAATTGAATATGAGTAGTAGCATGAATGGTTCATTTTACTGAGGGTGTTTTTGCATGCACGGCGAGGTGGCATAGTTAAATGTTAAGATGATTGCAGTGTACCTATTTAACCCATTTCATTGCTATATTGTGACCCCGTGTTTCAAGAAACGATTAGATTGGTCCATGCAAGTTGTGCTGCAAGATTTGTTATTCTTTAATGCGATTTTTACTATCTCACTGAATTAAACTGGGGTTGATATTTTTTTTCTCTTTGTAACTAGTGCAAATTACAAGGGCAAGAAAGTCCAGAATGATGGAGTGACACGACAAAATGGCCAAGCCACACAACCCGGAATTAGCAAACGTCTCAGATCATCCCTCAAGAATAAATGGTGATTAGCTTCTCTATACTTATCTTCACGCAAACCATCGCATGTTTGTGTGTTCTCAATGAACTCATTGAACCCAGGTAGGCATACCCTACTATCTAGCCATCTGGAACAAAAAACGGACAGAGAACGTTTAGTTTTTACTACGTGTGTCATAATAAAACTTGTTTTATTGCTACATGTGCCTTTTTCTAAGAAACAACAAGTAGATTAATCCATTTGCGCCTGTAGATTTTGAAAAAAAAAATCATATTTCTTCATAAATATTTTCAGTTATGATTTGATCATACCAGTTATAGGTATTGTATAGATTTGTTTTTCAAATGACAATATTATACCCCAAAAAATATTTACCTCAATATTAAAGAGATGTTAACTTCCATATTAATTGACGTTGGTCATCCATGCCTTCCGATGGAAGTTAACTTCCACTGGTTGCGTCTCTGACCTCGTTAAGTCCGAGCCACATTTGTTGAAGACCCTCCTCAAGTTGGCTAGAAAAGTGGCGATACCTAGGAAGGTACCAACGTTTTCTTTCACAAAAGCCGCAATGTGTCTCGACAACCCACTCAACCAGATGGGCGGTTAATCTCCAAGAAGAAAATCCCCTGCAAAAAATCCGAGAAGAAGATAACCTCGAGATGGCTCTGCGAAGACCCCAAAAGAATCCATGTCGGCATTCTTGGGCAAGGGATCCCTAACCCCCAACCCCACATTCCTTGGGAAATAGGAATTATTTGGACAAATGGTGTCCGGTACACTAGACAAACAAGCACGACATGAAGAATTGTCAAACCTATCCCGGTCCAGCATGGAATCGAAGCAACATCTCAAGGTGGTCTCCAAGTGACTTTTGTTGATGATTACTATTAGTCTAGTTCTCTTTACAAAGTCGTATTGGTATATATATATCATATCTGATACCTAAGTCTTTATTATACCATATATTTGTCGCATAGGCTATGCAATACAATCCAAGTTGCTTCTGCAACATGGCACCACAAACCCATGTTTAGGAGGAAAATTCACGTGTCACAAATACCCTCGATTGAATTTGTTTGTTGGTCTCCTCTCTCTTGACCAATTTTGTCAGATCGGTCTCCTTCATCGTTGTAGCTTGGTATATTCTCATATCAATCTCCTACAACTATTCTCCTCCCTTCACATCTTGCTCGTTGGACTTACAGATCAATCTCCCACGACTGTTCTCCTCTCTGCACGCCTTCCTCCCAAATCTCCTTATTCCGGCCCACGACCGAGCCTATTACCAGAAAAGTGACCGCGACTCCCCCGTCCTCCCCTCCCGCCGCCGCCGGCCGTCGGCCTCGCGGTCCCTCCGCCCCTTCCGCCTCCCCCCCTCCCCATCCTGTCCGCCTCGCGCCGCCTCCCCGGGAGGTGGCTGGGGCGGAGCTCGAGCTCCTCTTCCTCGGGCCCCCCTTCCCCCGTCTCTCCCCCGCCGCGGCGCGCCAGCGCCCGGCAGGTGGTGCCGGCGGCGGCGGGCCTTCGTCCCAGGCGCGCCTCCTTCCCTGGGCTGGGAGGCGGCGGTGGTGCTGCTCGGCCTTGCTGCAGTCCGGTGGCCCTGCGTTGGCGGCAGGCGTGGTGTCGGCGCCGCTCCTTGGCGGTGGGGCGGCGTGGTGGTGCTGGGTGGCCGTCGTCGCACCCCCGGCCCAGATCTGGGCCCGGCGGGCCCCATCTGGGTCCTAGCGGGCCGGCTCCCCGGCGTGGCCTCGTTGTCTACGGCGCGGTGAGGAGGAGGAGCGGCTCGGATACGGGGCGGAGGCGCCGACGGCGTGCCGGCAGCAGCGTGAAGGTGGGAGCTTTACCAGCCCACGAGGGCTCGGCCGGGCCTGTGGGCCCACGGGCCTGGTGTGCTCCAGCTATTGCGTTCGGATGGCTACCGTCGCGGACGGTGGAGGTGGGGCCCTCCCGCGTGCCAACGGTGCTGATGCCCTAGTCCCGGCTCTGATTCTTCACCGTGTTGTCCTCACCCCGCATTGCCGTGGTGAGACGGCGTGGGGGCCTCCTGACCGTGGTGGCGCTGGGTGGTGGTTGGTTTGGTGGCTGGCTCCGGAGCGCCCGAGGTGCGGGTTGGGATCGGGCGAAACCACTGTCGGCTTGGCCGACACCGGCGCGGTGGCGCTTGTGGGTGCCACATGACCTTCCGGGAGGGCGTCGGGGGCTACCCTTCCTCTCGCCTCGTCGTGTACCAGGGAAAACCCTTGGCAGCAGCGTCGTCATCGTCGCGATCCTTCTTGAAGGTGTTGATAGGTGCCGGCGCTTCGGAGTCTTGGAGCCTAGTGGGAGATCCCGGTGGGCGCAGCGATCGCGAGGCTTCTTCGTTTTTTGTTGATCCGCCGTTGTCGGCATTTGTTTCTTTTGCTCTTTCTCTGTCGTTTCCTTTTGGGCGTGACTGTGCTGCTTCCGCCCCAGCACCTATCCTTATATGGCTCGGTTGGTTGCTTTGTATACAAAGCGGGGAACCCTTTTTGGTAATCTCCTTATTCCACCTGATTGGATCAGACTATGGTGCTCCCAAGTGCCAACTGAATGATTCCTCAGCTTGACAAACACGTGCCGCCAGGGACCGAGCCAGGAATCTTATATATGGGGGGCAACAAAAGAAGTGGTTTGCAAACATATAAATTTTTACAGCATTTTGAAGTAAATATGTAGGGGTGCTTTCAAAGAAACTTTAACTATGGGGATGACATGGCCCCTTCTCGCCCACCCCTAGCTTCGTCCCTGCATGACATCCTATTTGCAAGCAGTATGAATAGTAACTTCTAGAAAAATTGAATAAAAATTAAACAAATTCTGTTTTGTGTGATAAACATTATTGAATGTTTTACCAACATGCAAAGGTTCAAGTCTGGGATGAAAAAACATTCATGGAAGTCTGGATGAAATAAACAAAATTGAGATGTTCCAAAATACTTTGAAATATTGCCCTTTTTGGAATATCCTTTTTTCCCAGGCCTCCATGAATGTTTTTTCACCATGTCTGACCATCGATCGATGAAATAGGGAAAAGATCCTAACGGATGTTGCTGCCTATGCCCTAGCATTGTACATGTGTGAATCAACCGGAGCCATCCTCTAGATCTTTTGTAGGTATTTGCTAAGCTTTATCGATCAAATAAAATGTTCATCCGAATATAAACTAGGCCATAAGGAATTCCAGGCCACATGTGGCAATTCTACCTTTTGTGCGAATAATCCTTTTATTAGTCAAAATTAAGGATTGTAATTGTGTCTGATAATGT
This sequence comes from Aegilops bicornis, assembly GCA_021605145.1. NCBI lineage: Eukaryota > Viridiplantae > Streptophyta > Magnoliopsida > Poales > Poaceae > Aegilops > Aegilops bicornis. Next base: position 23,562,268 of record CM038670.1, on the reverse strand, counting down.
TCAAGAACTTCTCTGGACCAGAACCAAGCCAAATAGCAGAGCGGCCTTTAGTACTACCAAAATTTCCATTTAACTGACTAGCATTGTTTCTGCTCTGGCGAACATGAGTAATACAAGAGCTGTGTTCTCCCATACTTTTGTTATTCTCTCTGACTAGAAAATCATATTTTGATACTTTTGTTATTCTCTCTGATCAGAAAAGCATATTTTGATTAGTTGCACTCTAAGGTCTTAACCATTGACTCAGCCTCCAAACAATAAGATTCTTTTTCCACCGGAAGGTCGCTGCACTATAAAGATAACAAGAGTCCTTCCATGATCACATAAGTTTCACTCCAGAACGTCATTGCATCTGTAAAGGCGTTGGGAAGAGCTGAAGGCAATGCTTCCCTCATGGTCCCATAAAACCATACTTGAACGCCCTTCTGGTGGCGACCCTGATCAAAAGGGAGAGCATACTCAGTAAGATTATGTGCTTCAAAATGTGATGCATACCCGTCGAAATTAACTAGAACTTTAGAAGTTTTGCTTCCTAGCTAGGGTTTCCTTGATAATTGAGCTACACGACAGTAACGAAGAATTTTGTCGCCCCATGAGGAAAAAGGTACACTCGGGATCCAGAGCCTTGAACGTTCTTCAGGCTCTTCATTAGCTTTTGCACTAGTAGAAAAAGGGCCTTTAGTCCTGGTTCATAAGGGCCTTTAGTCCCATTAAAGGGTCGTTACTAAAGCCTCCCCCTTTAGTCCTGGTTCTTATACGAACCGGGACTAAAGGCCCTCCACGTGGCCGCTGCCTGGAGGTCCACCTTTAGTCCCGCTTGGTAACACCAACCGGTACTAAAGGAATTTTATAAAAGTTTTTTGATTTTTTTTTAAAAAATTGAATTTTTTTATTTTCAAATTTCTGAATTATTTTAACCCCTAATTTCTAATCACCCCTCATCACTACTCAATTTAACCAGTAACCTCTAATCATCTCTCATCATTCCAAATCATCTAACTTCCCGGACGGTCACCCATCCACTCACTACTCCAGCCTGAGCACGCTTAACTTCCGGGTCTATTCTTCCTCGTTTCCAAGTCTGCACTTGTTGTTTTCCTAACAACAGTAAGATGTCAATCCTATTAACCCTCAGGAATTTAGCTTGAGCATGAAATAACACATTTCACTGTTTGAGTTTGAAACTATTGTTCTAAAAAACAATAATTATTTAGTAACACTAATATTTCTTGAATAAGTAGTTTGACCATAGTTTGACCACAGTTTGACCAGATTTGACCAAAATTCAAAAAAACTGAATTAATTATTTAGTAACACTAATATTTCTCGAATAAGTAGTTTAACCATTGTTTGACCACTGTTTGACCACAGATTGACCAGATTTGACCAAAATTCAAAAAAACTGAAATAATTATTTAGTAACACTAATATTCTTGAATAATTATTTAGTAACACTAATACTTCTTGAATAAGTAGTTTGACCATAGTTTGACCAGATTTAACAAAAAATTTAAAAAAACTGAAATTTGAGCATAACTTTTTTTCCTTTTAGAATTTGTGGATTCTAAAAATTTGCAAACAGGCCAAAATCGGATGCGGATTTTCGTGCTGAACATTTTGATATATTATACGGTTTTTTTCTGACATCGTATGCATAAGTTATAGCCGTTTTACATATTCCCTACATTTTTTGCAAAACATATCCAAATTTAAGTTTTTAAATTTTCCTAACTATTAGATGTGGTAACATAACAACATCTCGAAGGATTTTAACTTTTGAAGTTTTTATCATTTTCTTTTGCTTTTTACAAAACTGAAAAGGAGATACACATGGGGTATATTTGAAAATTGCACCATTAGTACCGGTTCGTGCCACGAACCGGTACTAATGGGCATCGCACCCTTTAGTACCGGTTCGTGGCATCAACCGGGACTAAAGGTCCCATTTGAACCGGGAGTAATGCCTGTGCGGTGCCCTCGCCGCTCGAACCGGGACTAATACTCACATTGGTGCCTTTAATCCCGGTTCGTAATGCAACCTGGATTAATGCTCTTTTCTGGCCGAACGAAAGCCCTGTTTTCTACTAGTGTTGTAAGATTCATGGTGAACCGGTTGAATATGAGTTGCATGAATGGTTCATTTTGAGGGTGTTTTTACACTTTAATGTGGGTGTTTTTTAAACATGAGATGAGTAGCTTGCATACTACACTTTAATGTGGGTGTTTTTTCATGCATGATGATGTGGCATAGTGGCATGTTTAGTTAATTAAAGTTAGTGGAGATCAATAAGATACCCTTTCCCTCCAGCCCTCTGGTATAGAAAATCCACTCTCATTCAAATAGGTAGAGCAGACAGCGTGTGCCTATTATGCTGGTTGTAATGAGAGTATCATAGCTAGTATCATGCATGCCAACTAGGCAACTTTGATGAGGTGGCATATAATTAAATGAAGTAAGAGAGAGTTGAGTATCATATCATGATACCGTATCATAATAAATGCTACACTAGTATGTGTCATGCATGGCAATAAATAAAGTCATCTATGATACTACCTTATGATACTATGCATTAGGGAGGTAGTATCATACACTAGTATCATATGCATGATACTAACTTATGATACTACCCATTACAACCAGCCTTAAACTCCTTTCGTTGCTATATTGTGACCCCTTGTTTTAAGAAACGATTAGATTGGTCCATGCAATTCGCGCGGCAAGATTTATTATTCTTTTATGCGATTTTTACTATCTCACTGAATTAAACTGGGATTGATTTTTCCATTTTCTTTGTAACTAGTGCAAATGACAAGGGCAAGGATGTTAAGATTGATGGAGTGACACGACAAAATGGCGAGCCTGGTCATGGTCAAGCCACACAACCCGGAATTAGCGAACGTCTCAGATCATCCCTCGAGAATAAACGGTGATTAGCTTCTCTATACTTATCTTCACGTATATCATCGCATGTTCGTGTGTTCTCAATGAACTCATTGAACCCGCGTACGCATACCCTACTATGTAGCCGTCTGGAATAAAAAGCGGACGGAGAACATTTAACTTTTACTAGCTTCTCTAAGAAACAACTAGTAGATTAATCCCTTTGCGCGTGTAGATTTTGATTTTTTTTCTCATTTTTCTTCATAAATATTTTCTGTTATGATTTGATCATACTAGTTAGAGGTATTGTAGATTTCTTTTTAAAACGACATCATTATACCTCAAAAAAATCTACCTCATTATTAAATAGGTCACCAAAATTGCTTCTAGCTATATGAAAAGTGGATCATTATTGCTGTCGGAATCTATATGGTGTAGTTTTTGAGAAACTTGTGTGTGCGTGTTGTTAGAATAAACCCGAGGCGCGTTGTCGATCATTCAGGGACCAAGCAAACACACGAGACACGACATCGAGATTTGTTAACGAGGTTTACCGATATGGCTACATCCCCTGGGCGTCGCGTTCCTCCCCATGACACTGCTGCAATACCACACCTGGTCGCCCTGGACGCGGACACGTGCCACCGGCTTCCCCTGCGTTCATGTGCTATTATCTTCATATAGTTATATCGTGTGTCTACCCCCACTATATATGAGAGGCCTAGGATACAAGTGTCTTATTAGGACACGATTACATACCCTGTAAACACAATACAACTTAGAGTCCAACTATAACATACCTTATACACAATATTCGAGACAACTCTAACACGTGTAAGCATATATAGTTTGAAATGATGGACAATGCATGCATCGATTGCACTCACAAAAAAAATATAACTATAGAAAATAAAAATACGTATTCATATCACGGGGAGATTAATTGTCGGCTCATGGAAAAGAGTACCTTGTGGCCACATTTAAGGGAATTGCCCGGCAATGTTTTACCAATTGCGACCAGAATCTATTCATTCACGTGACAAGTTGTGCCACAAGTTCATTGCATGCATCGATTGCACTCACAAACAAAAATATAACTAGAGAAAATAAAAGTAAAAATTAAATAGTAAATTTTGCAAGCAATATGAATTGTAAATTTTGGAAAACTGAATAAAAATTAAACAAATTCTATTTTTGTGTGATAAAAATTGTTGAATGTTTTACCAACATGAAAAAGTTCATCTCTAGGATGAAAAAAGTATTCATGGACGTATGGATTAAATTAAAAAAATTGATATGTTCCTTTGAAATATTGCCCTTTTGGAATATCCTTTTTGCCAGCCTCAATGAATGTTTTTTCACCATGTCTGACCATCGCTCGATGAAATGGGGAAAAGCACCTAACGGCTGATGCTGCCTATGCCCTAGCATTGTACATGTGTGAATCACGGAAAGCCTCGTGAACAGGACATGCACACATAAAAGCAAATACTTGCACCCAACACGAACAAGAGGGTTGTCAATCCCCTTGGCCGTTACTTGCAAGGATTAAATATTGTATTGATAAATAGATAAATTATGAAACAAAATAAAAGAAAGTAAAAATTGCAGCATGTAGCGACACGATCCCAATGGATCGAAGTCTCTGTGCTTAAGTGTCATCCCTGAATCGCTATGCTGACACACACAGTACTCGAGGAATTATAACTAAGTTCAATCACATGCTTTATTACATCGAGGTCCTCAAAAGAGTATTTATTACAATAATATGGCTAAAGCTCATAAAACACGCGGAAGCTTCAAAGGTTAAATGAGTCCATCAACTCCACGGCAAAACTGAGTGCAGAACAATGACCTATCGCACCTTACTCTTCGTCTGAAAGATCTGCAACATGAAACGTTGCAGCCACAAAGGGTCAATACATTGAATGTATTGGCAAGTCACACCCAAAGTATGAAAACAGACCTATCAACTACATGCAAGGATATAACAAGTGGAAAGCTTTAAGGTTTATTTTGCATAAAGCCATTTTTGTCATACTTCTACTCAGTAGCCAAATTTTGTTTCTTTCATTTTTATTAACCTATTGTTAAATTGGACCGCCTCCAATTTAATCCACCTATGAGAGCCTCCGAGGATCATAGGTTCCCAAATTGTTATTTCCATGAGAGCCCCCAGGGATCATGGTTTAAATAAACCCACATCAGAATAATTATTTGGGATGAGAGGATCTTCCAAAGGTTTCAAGTCCAGTTGCTCAAAGTTGTCCGTAACCGGGGACACGACTAATAATGATTCATGATTAGTTTGTACACTCTGCAGAGGTTTACACACTTTTTACCACAAAAATTGATCCCTCCCTTCAAGTCCTCGCACTTCCTGGTGTTTTAGAACGGGATGAACGAGACATGGCCTTCTGAAGAGTTCCTCTAGGCCACTGCCGGTGCCCATCCAATCCTACCGTTCTTCTACATCTCGTAGCACCGTCCGGCCAGAGTCACAACTAGGGTTAAACAAGCCAGAGCCCATAATGTCTTGTGGTTGCGCATGGAAGCTACTTGATATGAAACATGTCCAACCTTTTTGAACCTGGGCGGCATTCCCCACCTTTTCCTGAGTAATGCAGAGCCTCCGAGAGGATACATACTTGTCGACTGGTCCCGACAAAACTTTCCGCCTAGATGATTGATTAATTAAACATAAGTATTGCAGAGCCTCCGAATAAATACAATACATGTAGGTTGTTAATGTAGTCATTTCTTAAGTTCTCTCGCAACTTTCATGAATCACACGGTACCCAATCCACGTCTACCATTGCATGGCTAAGCAACAACTATACTATAACGATTCCCAAAGTGGCGGCAAGGATTATCAGGCTAAACATATGGCTATCCTACCTGGGTTCAACATAGCATAGTAGTCCTACACATGCATACTACTGTGTTGATAGAGGGCACTACATGCAAAGTAAAAACATAGGATTGGTATGATCAAAAGTGCAAACTTGCCTGTTAAAGTTGATGAAGTACTCCGCACTCAAAGTCCTGGCAATTGTACTCTTGGCACTCCGGACAATCTAGTGTGAGCAAACAATAACATACATAAGCATAACACTCAAAGATTCCAAAAAGAAACGATGAAAACACTTGTGAAAAACTCCGAAAGAACCAAATTAAGTTTCTGTACAGAACGAAATTTTAACAGTAGTTAAATTATATTATTTTGAACTTAACAGAAGGTACACGTCATAAGCTTCGTTTTGCAAAAAGAATCAACTAAAACGAAGTTACGAAACTCAATTTATGGCCTAACAAAGTTTGACTTCAAATCTGATTGAATTCGAAATTTAAATTTTTCAAAAATATTTCTCGTTGGGTTCTCTGGATAGAGGGGAGTTTTATGAATCCATAGGAAAAATAATCAACTAAAACGGTTCTATACATTAAAAGTTATATTAGAAAGAAGAATTGATATAAAATCTGAAAAGGTTATATTAGAAAGAAGAATTTGTTAAAACCAAGATGCCATTGCGGTGGTGGTGTCTAGGGGATGCAGCGGAGTTTGGCTCGTCCGGTGGTGAGGTCGGTGAAGATCGACAACGACGAACGACGACAAAACCAAGCTATGAAGCTCGCCTACTCCGGGTGCTCCGGTGAAGACAACGTGGTCGGGGTGGCCTCTGTAGATGGAGAGGGAGCATGAGACCTTGTCAAAACGACGGTAGGGATCGACGGAAGTCAACATACAAAAGGGAAAGGCTCTGAATGGCTCAACGGTGTCGGAATTTGATGATGAACTGTGGCTTCTGAGGCGAGATCCAAACTGCTAGGGCGTGGGCTACGGTTTGCTTTGGCGAGGGGTTTGGAGGGGAATCGGTCGAGGAGGGTCTGAGCTATTTATAGGACAACTTGCTTGGGCGTGCGGTTGACTCGGCATAGGGTTTCCGAAGAAGTCGGACGCGGTGCATGTACGCGTACATTTCTGGTCTTGTACGTGAGGAAGAAGAAAGAAGAGGTGGGGTCCAACGCCAGGTTGAAGTCAACGAGGGAGAGAGAGATCAAACGAGGGGACGGGCGAGCGAGGCGCTAGGCGCACGTGAGGTGAGCGAGTGCTCGAGCAATCGACCTGGTTTTTTTAGAGAGACAGAGAGAGATCACGTGGGCGCTGGGAAGTCCTTTTATCTTCTCTTTTTAATTAATTTTTGAAATAATGGAAGTGAATTTTGGTGAAACCAAATTTGATCCAAAAGTTCAAAATTTGAAAATTCAAAAGTGGAATTTAGGGAAACTTCCAACTCTCTCTTTTGGTCCTTGAGTTGCATAAAGTCCCTTGGATCTGATTCCAAAGCAAATCGACGGGGCAAAAATGCATAAACCATGAATGCATACGAATGATCTAATTATTAACATCCAAAATAAAAATTGGGATGTTACACACCAAATATATTTTTGGTTTTTATATATGATAAAGGTAGACACGGGAATCATAGTTTTCACTAGAGGCTTTTCTCTCGAACGCATAGCATACGGGGGTAAACAAATTACTGTCACTGGTGGAAAAAAGGCCTTTGGTCGCGGTTCGCAACTGCCATTAGTCGCGGTTGGGCAACCGCGACCAAATAAGCGCGACTAATGCCCCCCACCTTTAGTCGCGGCTGCTTAAGAACCGCGACTAACGGCCCGTCCACGTGGGCGCTAAGCGGCCGTCAAGCGGAGGACCTTTAGTCGCGGTTCTTCCGCCAACCATGACTAAGGGCGCCACAGGTTTAGGGTTTTAGCCCCCTAAACCTGTTTTCTGTTTAATTTGTATTGTTTTATTTCTTTTGTGCTTTATTTTAATTTTGAAGCCGCCCGCCGTCGCCCTCGCCCTCGACGCCGCCCGCCGTCGCCCTCGCCCTCGACGCCGCCCGCCGTCGCCCTCGCCTACAGCAGCGCCGCCCGGCCGGCCTCGATCTTGCCGCCTCGCTTCGCCCGCCCTCAACATCGCCGACCGGCCTCCCTCGCCCACAGCCTTGCGCCGCTTCGCCCGCCCTCGACGCAACCTGGTAGTGCATCCGCCGAGGGCGGCGGCGTCGAGGGCGAGGCGACGGCGGCGGCGAGGGCGAGGGCGAGCGGCGGCGCCGAGGGCGCGCAGAGACGAACAAATAGAATCGGAATGGCTAAGTGTTGGCCGGATGGGTATATATAGGGAGGGGCTTTAGTTGCGGTTGGCCCGGCAAAGCGTGACTAAAGGCCTTTTAGTCGCGGTTGTCCCGGCAAACCGCGACTAAAGACCTCACGCGGCGCCACTGCCACCGAGCGCCACAGGCCCAGTTTTGGTCGCGGTTCACCTCCAGAACCGCGACTAAAGGTCCCATTAGTCGCGGTTCCTACAGCTTCGCGACTTATGGGGCTGGACGGAAGCCTGTTTTTCCACCAGTGTGTCGGACAACTGATATAAAAGCGCATAGTTATGACGATATTCGAGGTAATGATCATGTATATAGGCATCACGTGCGAGATAAGTAGAGCGACTCCTGCCTGCATCTACTACTATTACTCCACCCATCAAACACCATCCAGCATGCATATATAGTATTAAGTTAATAAAAATGGAGTAACGCCTTAAGCAAGATGCCATGAAGTAGACAAAGTAAACTCATGTAATATGAATAAACCTCATCATTTTACCCTTAATGGCACTAGTAGAAAACGGGCCTTTAATCCCTGTTCTAGAGGGCCTTCAGTCCTGACTCTGGAAACGGGACTAAAGCCCAAAACCTTTAGTCCCGGTTGGCTTACGAACCGGGACTAAAGGAGCTTCACGTGGCCGTTGTCTGGAGCTCCACCTTTAGTCCCGGTTGGAATTTTTTTGAAATTTGGTTGGAGAAAAATGGTATTTTTTTCTGTTTTTTTTTAAATTTCCCGGTTGAATTTTTTTTGAAATTTGGTTGAAAAAATAGATTTTTTCTGTTTTTTTTTTGAAATTTCTAATTTTTTGAAATTTGGTTTTCCTGATTTTCCAAATTTCTGAATTATTTGACAATTTAATCTCGAATCACCCTTCATCAATGCTAAAGTATGGACCACTCATTCCAAATTGTCCAACTTCCCGTCCGGTCACCCATCCTCTCACTACACCAGCCTGAGCACGCTTAACTTCCGAGTTTTACTCTCCCTCGTTTCCAAGTTTGACTTGTTGTTTTCCTGACAACAATAAGCTGTCAATCCTATTAACCCTTAGGAGTTGAACTTGAGCATGAAGTCACATGTTTCACCGTTTGAGTTTGAAACTATTATTCTTAAAACCAATAATTATTTAATAACACTAATATTTCTTGAATAAGTAGTTTGACCACAGTTTGACTAAGAATTCAAAAAAACATAAATTTGAGGATAAGTTTTTTTCCTTTCAGAATCTGAGGATTCTAAAAATTTGCAAAACGGCCTACGGCGGTCGAAATCAGAACCGGATTTTTGTCTCGTAGCGCCGTCCCAGCCGGAGTCACAACTAAGGTTAACCAAGCCAGAGTCACGTTCTATTAAAGTGGCAAAAATAAATACTTTTTAATATAGCAAAACTAATTCTATCAACTATTATTAAAGGCTAAACAACTATTAAAACACAACAGTAGCAAAATTAATATTAATTAATTATAAAAATTTGTCTACTATTGTTTAACAGAAGGATACTACAACATGTTAAAATCCGCAGAAAGAACTAACTAAAAATAATTGAAAACAACAATTAAAGGACGAAAACAACTATATAAGCAAAGCAGTACTATTTTAATTAAAATCTTAATTTAAATTATTCTAAAAATAACCAAATAAATCTTACTATGACAACAATCTGACATGTGACTAGGAGCAAAAAGAATTAAATTAAAAATTATTTTTAAACTCAAATTATTCACAATCTACGGTTTAAAGCAATTTTGAACAAATTCATATTTAAATCATTCAAATTTGAAACTAATGGCACAAACAGAAACTAGACAAAACTTTGAATCTAATGCAAAAAAGAATCATTCAAAAACATCAAATATCCTAAAAGATATAAGCAATTTAAAACAGAAACTAAAAACAAAAAACAAATGAAAAAACAAAAAACTAATTTCAGCACCCTTTAGTCCCGGATTGTGTCTCAAACCGGGACTAAAGGTTTAGTCCCCGTTCGAGACACGAACTGGGACTAAAAGTCATTGCACCCTTTAGTCCCGGTTTGTGTCTCAAACCGAGACTAAAGGTCCCATTCGAACCGGGACTAATGCCTTCCCGACGCACTAGCCGCTGGAACCGGGACTAATGCTCACATTAGTCCCGGTTCGTAATGCAACCGGGACTAATGTGTACATTGAGCTTGGACCAAAGCCCTATTTTCTACTAGTGTGGTAACAATAGAAATACGTGTCTAGCCCCTTTCTATCACTAGGATAGAGCACATCAAGATTGTACCCATCACAAAGCACCTTTTTCACTGAAGATAAAATCAATCTAGTTGGACAAACCAAACGATAGATTGGAGAGAAATATAAAGCTACAATAATCATGCATAATAAAGTTTAGAAAAGACTCAATTACTTCTCATAAATATTTTGATCATCGGATCCCAACAAACAGACCGCAAAAAAGGATTACAACGGATAGAACTCCAGGAACATTGAGGAGAACATGGTATTGAAGATCAAAGAGAGAGAAGAAGCCATCTAGCTACTAGCTATGGACTTGTAGGTTTGTGATAAACTACTCACGCATCATCGGAAGGCAGCAAAGATGATGTAGAAGCCATCCGTGATCGATTCTCCCTCTGGCAGCGTATCGGAAAAGGCCTCCAGATGGGATCGCAGAAGAACAGAAGCTTGTTGCGGCGAAAAAAGTGTTTCGGGGAGCGGGGCCGCCCTGTTGCCTTCCCGTCTCCTTGTACATCCTCTGATCTCCTCCCGAAGCTTTCAGGGTCTCCTATGTCCAGAAAAAATTGTCAAAAAAATTCATAGCATTTGGACTTCGTTTGGTACTGATTTTTTGGGAAACCAAACAAAGGCAAAAACAGCAATTGATATTGGGCACTAGGTAATAAGTTAGTCTGAAAAAATGATATAAAGTAGCATATAATTGCATACAAAATATCCAAGATTGATATCGTAATAGCATGGAACAATAAAAAATTATAGTTACATTGGAGACGTACCACTTTCTCTTTTCGAGGGTGGATTTTTCATACCCCCATGTAGCAACACCATTCAGTTTGCATTAAGATCCATGCGATCCTTATATAGAAATTTCTCCATTTTGTTTTTTTGTAAACAAGAGAATATTTGACTTTGAAACTTTGCAGGTGAAGTATACACAAGTGCCACTCTTTGTGTAAAATGTTTTCAGGTCTTTTATGAAACATAAAATTTTCAAATTTCAAAATATGAATGATTTGTACCATTTAAAAAAAACCTTAGTGCCAAAAAATCAAAAAACATTTCTGCACATGGTAGTACTTGTGTGATGTTGATCTGCAAAGTTTTGAGTTCAAATGTTCTTTTATTTGGGAAAAAAAGAGCTTGCACAAACTTTGATGCAAAAATGGACGGTGAGGATAGAATTGTAGTGGTATGGTAGCACAACGACAACTTTCCTATCTAAGAGTTTTGTGGGACGGGCCACCACATTGTAGCCGTAGAGGAGAATAGATGTACGTACTTATCTGTTCCGAAATTTGTCTCTTACAGGTTTTTGATCGTAATTGTGGACATCCAAGAGAAAAGGGGCGAAATAGCGATAGCATCTGTTTTGAAGGGTTTTGGTGAAATGCACAGTAGGGTTATTATCACGACAACCATTCAGAGCATAGCAAAAAGCTGGGCATCTCCAAACAATCACTTGTATCCTATGAATAAACTTAATAAAGTCCACTGGGAAGAGCTGTTCTTCAAAGAATTTTATGAAGGGAAATGCAAAAAATCAAAGGAGATGGGGCAGTTGAGTTCATTAAAGTCACTGCTGGAGAAATGTGATGGCCTTCCTCTTGCTCTGATCAGCACTGCAAAAGTTTTGAGGGGAACTGAACTGGATAATCAAGCATGTACAGAAGCCTGGAAGAAGCTTTGTGATATAAAAGATGACGACACAAAGACGTTACAGAAAATGCAACGGGTGCTAGCCAGCACCTGCGCTGGTCTGTCTGGCACTAACTTACCTCCTACCCTCATTGATTGCTTGCTCTATTTCAGCATGTTCCCGCCAAATCATCATGTCAGGAAAAATTCTCTAATAAGGCGATGGCTGGCTGAAGGAATGAAACAAAATGTTGCCGACAAGGAATTTAATTTTGAAGACCAAATCAAGCGACTCATCGACCGAAGTATCATTCAGTCCATGGAAGTGAGCAGGCGGGGTGATGTGAAGGGTTGCAAAGCTTCTAGCCTAATGTACGACTATATTTCCCACAGATCTAAGTCTGAGGAATTCATGGCAGTGCTCTCTGATGTGATGGACAACGGCTTTGATCGAACGGGATATGTTCGCCGGCTTTCTATCCATGCTACAGAAACTGGGATCGCAGAAGAGAGATTGCCTAAGGATCTATCCCATCTCCATACTCTGGCTGTATTTGGCACTGAGAAGCCAGAAGTTACGAAGGATCTTGCCAATGGTTTGTTTGGGAAAAAAAGGTTTCTTGCCAATTGTTTGTTTGGGAACAAAGGGGTTCTTGCCAAGTTTAAAGTACTTCGGGTGTTGGATTTGAAAGAAAGTGCTGGTCTGAATGGAAAACATCTTCAAACTATATGTGACCTGTTGCTGCTGAAATATCTGAGCCTCGGGGACAGTATTGTTCAGGTTCCAAGGAAAATAGCGCAGCTTAAACTATTGGAAACACTCGATCTAAGCAGAACCAATGTAGTGACAGTGTACATGGAAGTATTGGGGCTCCCCAGTTTAACACACCTTCTTGGGAAGTTTCAGCTATCCAAATGGGACTGCATATTGGGAATGGAAAAGTTGAAAAGGTTCGTGAGGAATAAATGTAAGTTGGATACCCTTGGAGGATTTACCACCGGCAAGAGCGAAGCATTTCCACAACTGATAGGTCATATGAAGCAATTGAATAAGGTGAAAATATGGATCGATCCCACCGCTGATACGAGAAACTTGGAACATCTAACAGAAGGTATCAAGGAATTCGTTAGAGAAGGAAGAAATGTTAGTAAGTCACTATCAGTTGACTTCTCAGAATGCTTACAAGAACATACAGAACGATCCTTGCATTTCCTTACCCTACCTCAAACAGAAAAGGTGAAAGAAAATGTGAACATTCGAGACAATACCCAAGGGGCTCAAAGTAAACCGGAAGGAGAAGGAAATCAATGTCTCGGCAGCAATCTTGATGGTACGAGCAATCAAATCGTGAAGAAGCAAGACAATAACAAAGAGCACCAGACAGAAGAAATAGAAGAAGCCAAACAAGGTGCCGGCTCTGACTATGCCAGTTCGAGAAATGAAACTGAGATAATGCAAAACCATCAGAATATGCGAGAAGGATATGAAGAATGCCCCAACAAGCTTTCCTCTCTTAAACTGTGTGGCAAGCTGCCAAAATTCCCTCTTCAGTTTGTCAGAGCGATTGCTGGTATTGAGAGGTTGTGCCTTTCATCTACAGGTCTGTCTGGGAAAGATATTACAGACGCTGTAAATGAATTGCCCGAGCTCCTTTATCTAAAGCTGCGTGAAGATGACTTACGTCCTCTCAACCTGCAAAATAAGAAATTTCCGACCCTGCGGCGCATATGCTTTTCTGTGAAAGATGGTAATCTGCCGTGTGCAACCATCATCCAACACTTCTGTAATGTTCGCGAAGTGTATCTGTATGCTAATCTGGATTACAATGCAAGGCGCAGCTGGAAAGCAGCTTCAGAGAGTCATCCTGAAAGGCCAAGGGTTTTTTTCAGCGAAAGCAAAATCCAGGGAACTTTGTCCAAGGCTGTGACCCAACATCAGTAATGAAGACCCTCTGCTTTGCAGAAGAAATGAGGCAAAACTGTGTGCCGCCTACATGAAGAATGGTTTCAGTTCCATGTACAAAAGCTCGAATCAAAGTTGAATCTGTGTACTCCAACAAAGAGGGCAAGGTTTTCCTTTCGTCTTCACAGCAGGATCCTGTTCTTGAAGCAGCATCTGTACTGGTCAGTTTTCATTCATCTCCTGCTAGTTTTATTTTCATTTATCTTTTCATTCCGATTCATTGCTAGTGGTAATCTTTACTACAAATAATGACGTTCAGGCTACTTTGATTGTGTACAGTGTAAGCGCAACCATTATGAAGCCACTGTCCGTTTTGCACCTCTTCCAACGTAAAGATCATCTCAAACTGTCCACTTTGATGCGCCGACCCATCATCAGAATGATGCTTACTCTCCAAGTTTCTTTCCTTCAGTGTGTTGCTGGTCATATATTAAACTTTATCATGTTGTTACATTTACCTTATCCAAATTGGTTATGCATTTGCTATTTTTGTATGTCCTTCCAAGTCCTACTCTGTGACTCTGTGAGGGTTAAACCAAGATTGTGGTGGCTGTGAGAACTTTATCATAGTTGATGTTTGTTGTATCATCTACAGTTGAATAAACTAGTGTGGTGGACATCTCATATGCAGGACCATTGTGTTTGCAGGTTGTTTCAACTTTTTTTTTTGGAAAAGGGGCGCAGTCCCGGCCTCTGCATCAGAAAGATGCATACGGTCACATTTATTAAAAGCAAATAGGTTTAACAAAGGTCATGAACTCCGTTACAAACTAGTCCCCAAACGGCTCACAAAGAGCGAAAAATAAAAGCCACAGCCGGCAAGCAAAATAAAGATAGGAAAACTAATTGCCTATCCTATTACATGACCGCCATCCAAACCGGCAGAATATAGCCCGAACTATCATCTCCAATCAGGCAGATCCAGTAACCAAATGCTCCCTGGCCTCCGTCTGAGTGAATAGCGACCACATACGGATCAACGTAGTAGCTCGAAAGATGACCTGCAAAAAATGAGTATTTGTTGTTCTGTTAAAAACCAAATCATTTCTGCAGTTCCAAACTGCCCAAATTAAAGCACATACTCGTACACGAATGTGTTTAGCTGTTTGGATCACTATCCCATCCAGCCACATCCCAAATAACGTGTTGATATTATTTGAAGGAGGTTGTTTCAACTATTGACACAAAAGTGATTTTTAAAACTTACGAGCTCTACTACGATGTGCTCATTGCACATGCCTAAAATGCTCAGCGGTCAGCACATATGTCACTATCAGCATGCTGCTCATGTGGAGGTGACATCACACATGGTCTAAAACTTGTATTTTATATACCCAAAAAGGCTTTCGTCCCGCTTTATATATAAAGCACAATCCACAACAGCACGGTACAAACGCATGCCACCAAAACACACGCACACACCCAAGGCAGGATACAAAGATGCAGAACGCAGCAACACCTCCCCTAGCACTACAATAGCCACCAGGGTCCGCCGCCGTGAACACGCCACTGCGATGAGATGAAGCCACATATGACGAACCGTGTGCTCCAAGGCGGCGCCTTCGGGAAGGAAACGACACCGGAGCGCTGCCACCGCCCGATCCGAGGGTTAGAGTTTCCCCTAGAGCAACACGACGGGCAATGAGAGCAGCGACGACGCCTTCAGGAAGGGAGCGAGATTCGTCGCCGTCGGTCTGTCCGAAGAAAGAGCGGGTTTTCACCCCGGCCAACACTCACTGCCACCGAACGCCACACCCGGGAAACCACACCGCCCCCACGGCCATAGTCACCGGGCAGCACCGAGCCACGGGCTCTGCCCATGAGCACCGCGCAACCACCACCAAGGCCGCCGCCCCGGCATCCAAGGCCTAAACACCACCACACCCGAGACCCGCCGCTACCCTAACCAAAGAGACTGAGCGCCCCCAAGCATCTGGCCTCCATCGACTCGTCCTGCTGCACCGTGCGCGAGACGAGCTCGGTCCTGTCGCCGGGCTCGAGACGAGCGCGGTCCTGCAGCCGTGCGCGAGACGGACTCGGTCCTGCTGCCAGGCGCGAGAAGAGATTGGTCCTGCAGCCCGGGCGCGAGACGAGCGATGGACCAAAGCTGGGGACGAGCCAACCCTCCGACGAAGTTTGCACCCGGGCACCGAGAAGGGGGTCGAATGCCTGCACAAGCCGCTCACCGACGGGCCGACGCCGAAGAAGTCCAGCCGCCGCCGTGAGACGGACCCGACCACCGCCAAGAGCCACCACCACGCCGAGCACAGCCCGCGGCACCTGCCATCGCCGGATCGGCCGGGGGCCGGCAGGCCCGCCACCACCAGAGAGCGCCGCGATAGAGGCGGGCACCGAGCCGGCCACCACTGCAGCGAGCCAGGGCCCCGCCACCACGAGGGGCCCAGCCACCGCAGCGGCGCGTCGAATCCCGAGCGCCCAAAGCCGCCGCCGCCAGAGCGAGAACGCCCAGCCCACCAGCCACTCCACGCCGCCCTGCAGCCAGCGCCTTGCTATCGCCAGCCGCCGCCGCCACGCCGCCAGCGCAAGCTTGCACCGCGCCGCCGCCCAGCCAGATGGCCCGCGCCATCCAGGCGCCTTGAGGAGGAAGACCCGCCGCCGCCCGAGCTGGCCGAGCTTTGCCCACCAGCACGCCGGGGCGGCGGCGAGGGGAGGGAGGAGCAAGGAGGAGGAGCGAGCCCGCACGCTAGGGTTTCCCCCAGCGGCGCTCGCGGGAGCGGCCAGGGAGGGGAGGGAGCAGATTAGCCTACAGTTTTGTTTTGCTTCTCTCTTTGTTTCACGGTGTAGCTTAGATTAGCCTACATCAGTCTTCCTTTCTTAGCTTCTCTGTTTTCACTTCTGGTCATAAGCCTAGCCCCAGGGCCGCTGCTATGGATATGGGGGAAGCCTTCCTTACCAGGCTTGATGTGATGTTTCCAGATGTTCTAGCATCAGAGTAGGATGAAGGTCGGGAGGGACACGGACCAGTGGCGGACCCAGCAATAAAATGAAGGGTGTGCCTCTGTGTGACGAGCCTCTCGCTAGTTCGCTCGCTCGCTCAGGATGGGCTAGGCTAAAATCGACTTGGGCCAAAAAATCATGTGGTAAAAAAAATTCACAAATTTCTGGGTGTGCCAGGGCACACCTTGCACACACGCTGGGTACGCCACTGACACGGACAGATCATTGCAGCACTAGGAGTCTAGGAGTCCCACGTGTGCACTTACAAGCAGGACCAACCTGTTGGAAGTCACAGCAAAGTGAACTAGACCTAGCTGCAACGGATTACATCAATATGTGATGTCCTATGCAACAAACACGTAGAGTAGGTGTTGTGTGCAAAATCAGCACCAACAGTTGCTAGTTTGTGCAATTTCCTCTGTGAAGGTGTGTTTGCATCCGCCGTCAGGCCAACTCATCATCTGTTACCTTGTCCACACTGAATTAGAAAGAAAATGACGGATTAAGTAGATAAATACAGTCTCAACTCTCAACAGTTGCTACTTATGATTCCTCGTGAAATATGTTTTTATTGTTGAGACCACGATGTGTACAGGCTGCTTTCAATCAACCAACAATACTATACTCCCAGAGCTTGTGCCTGGTAAGGCCGACCAACAGCAGGATAGCGACGAGGGTGACTCCCCCTCTGCAGCCTGGAGCAGGAGCAACGGCGTGACTCTAATGGGGAATCAGAGACTGATTCCTGGCTAGAGGTGCTAGAACGGTGGAAAGTGATAGTTTTACTGCACTGTTTTTACTAATAGTAAAATATAAGTTCGTCAGACAAGCCAAAATAAGTGACAAAGATACATTCAATAATCGAAGTGCATTATACGAGTGCAGTGAAATGTGGCAGTGACAATACCTGTAACAGCAGCGCTGTTACTAGTGCCCACGGTACGAAAAGTCCAAGTAGGAAGTAGTAGCAGAGAGAGAGAGCAGCAACTAGGACAGTGCCTGGATGGTACTTGTATACAAGAATTTACATTTGGTTAAAAGGGATGTCACAGTGGCTCGATTAATTAAGAAATGCAGCACTCATTCATTATTCCTATTAGTGTTTTAAACGCTCTTATATTAGTTTACAGAAGGGGTGTGTGTTATGACCGGGCAGACTTATGCCTGCAGGAGGCCCACCGGGCAGGTTTAGTTAGGGACTTGACCTACAAGTTATCTTATTTTCTACTCTCTCCGTTCCTAAATGTAAGTCTTTGTAGAGCTTCCACTATAAACCACATACGGATGTATATAGATGCATTTTAAATTTAGATTCATTCATTTTGCTCCGTGTGTAGTCTATCTAGTGCAATCTCTACAAAGACTTATATTTAGGAACGGAGGGAGTAGCATCGTGGTTATATATACTAGATGTAAGACTATTTTCAGAATTAAGCAATAAGAATAATCTATTGCCCGGCTCCCAGAGGAGCCGGAGCCTAACCCTAGCCGCACCTTCCTCTCTCTCTCGCCGCCGCCTCCCTCCAAGCTTGCGACGGCGCCCACGCGCCGGCCGCCGCGCTCTCGCCCCGACAACGGCCCGTCTTCCCCCACAACCTGAGGAGCGGGTCCGGTAGGACCCTGGGTTCTACCAATTTGGTATCCAGAGACTCAGGCTCGATCATGTCTTCTCCATCGCCAACGCCGCCGCTGCCGACCACCTCCACCACGCAGGCGACCATCACCACCGACGGGGCAATCCCGCTGGCCCCGGGCGCCCCCGCGGTGTCCTCACCCGTCATCGTCCTCGCTGCGTCACCGCCCACCGTCGCCCCCGCTGCGTCCTCCCTCCGCCGTCCTCACACCGGAGGAAGTCTCCAGCACCCTGCGGGAACTCGTGAGGGCCATCCAGGGCATCCGCATGTTCCTGCCCAACTCCGGCCTGCCGCCACCTACACCGGCCGGCCTGCCGATCCATCAGGTCCGGTTCCCGCCTTCCCCGTCGCCAATACCAGCATGGGCGGCTAGGTCTTTGCCATCACCGACCTACACCACGGCTCCTGAACAGCCAACCCCGTTCCCACAGTTCGGCGAGCCATCCGCCTCCGTGGGTCATTACCCGGAGTACTCTGACCAGGCGCCACCGACCGCCCTGCTTCGCTCCTCCGAGCCAGTTCGACACGGCGCTCCAGCACAGACACCGCCGCAATTCGCCAAAATCGACTTCGCCACCTATGACGGCACGGAGGACCCCCTCAACTGGCTGAACCAGTGCGATCAGTTCTTCCGCGGATAGCGCACCCTCGCATCGGAGCGTACCTGGCTCGCCTCCTAGCACCTCCGCGGTGCGGCACAGACATGGTATTACGCCCTCGAGCAGGACGAGGGCGGCATGCCCCCTTGGGAGCGCTTCCGCGAGCTCTGCCTCCTTCGCTTTAGGCCTCCAATCCGCGGGAGCCGCTTGGCGGAGCTCGGCCGCCTTCCCTTCACCTCAACGGTGCAGGACTTCGCCGACCACTTCCAGGCCCTCGCGTGCCACGCATCGGGCGTGACGGTGCAACAGCGGGCCAACCTCTTCATATGTGGCCTTCCGGATCACATCCGCGTGGACGTGGAGCTGCGCGGACCTCAGGATCTCCAGACGGCCATGTACTACGCATGTGCCTTTGAGTGTCGCGCCCAGGCCATGTAGACGGCAGCTCCGGCTCGAGGAGGCCGACAGGCCGCCTGGCAGCCCCCGGCGCCCGGACGGCCACCCCCGGCCGCTCCAACGACGACCACCCCGGCCGCAACGCGTCCCTTCCGTCGGCTCTCTCCGGCGGAGCAGATGGAGCGGCGGTGCCAGGTCCTCTGCTTTAACTGCGACGAGCCCTATAGACCGAGCCATATCTGCCCGCGCCTCTTCTACTTGGCGACGGCCGACTACATCGAGGAGGAAACCCAAGCCTGGTAACAAGTTATCCAACACAGTTATCCATCCATCCATATAACAAGTTCCAACCATGCAAGTTCATTGATACAAAATAAAAGCACAAATGAAAAAGAAACACTCCATCCATGCAAGCTTCCGTGAATTAAATCAAATCTGCAAAATGATAAACAAGATGTTAGAAGAAGAAGAAGAAGAAGAAGAAGAAGAAGAAGAAGAAGAAGAAGAAGAAGAAGAAGAAGAAGAAGAAGACTATAAGAAGTAATCATACTTAAGTAAAATGGAGCTAACCTAGAAGAAAATGAAGAAGAAGAAGAAGAAGAAGAAGAAGAAGAAGAAGAAGAAGAAGAAGAAGAAGAAGAAGAAGAAGAAGAAGAAGAAGAAGATGATGATGATGATGATGAATAAGAATAAGAATAAGAAGAAGAAGAAGAAGAAGAAGAAGAAGAAGAAGAAGAAGAAGAAGAAGAAGAAGAAGAAGAAGAAGAAGAAGATGATGATGATGATGATGATGAATAAGAATAAGAAGAAGAAGAAGAAGAAGAAGAAGAAGAAGAAGAAGAAGAAGAAGAAGAAGAAGAAGAAGAAGAAGAAGAATTGGCGGTTGGGCCGCCGCTTCCCGCCCTTTGGGCTGCCGAAAAAGAGGCCTTTGGTCCCGGTTGGTGGCACCAACCGGGACTAAAGGGGGGCATTAGTCCCGGTTTGTGCTACGAACCGGGACCAATGCTCTTGCTATATATACAACACTTAGGAAAATTTGGCGAACACATCGCAGTTGCCCCGGCCCGCCGACGACGCCTTGAGCTCATCAGCGCCGCCAGGCTGCCCAGATCAACGCCGCTTTGCTGCCCAGACGCCGTCCACGCCGCCCGACGCCGTCCGCTGCCAGCGCCGCCCGCCGCCCAGACGCCCGTCCGCGCCCCGTCGTCGCCCTGCCCGTCGCCGCCAGCTGCTCCACCTCGCCCGCCCGTCGCCGCCGCCAAGGCATCGCCCCTTCAACCCGCGCCGTCCTCGTCGCGGCCTCCCGAGCCAGCGCCCGTCCCGCCCAGCCGCCCGAGCCCCTGCCCGTCGTCCCGCCCCATCAGGCTCTCGCCCGCCCGTCGCCATCGTCATCTAGCCGCCCCTGTGAGCCGTCGCGCACCGGCTCTGTATTTTTTTCAGTTTTATTAGTTTAATTTTTTGTTCATATATATATAATGTATATGTGTATGTATGTGGCTATGTGTATGTAGATGTTCAAAATGTATAAAAAATTGTTCAGAGCATGTTTTTCTTCATATATGTATTTTTTGTTCATATGTGTATTAATGTTTTTTTCTGTTCATAGATTTTTTTTGGTGATATTAATTATTGTAGAAATATGCAAATGTTTGTATATTCATATGAACAATGCATTAGGCAAGACCTTTGTTTTTTTCGAAATTTTCTATTTGAACATTTTTTTAAACAAGCAATACTAAAAGAATGAGAGGAAAAAGGAAAATAAGAAGAGGAAGAAAGGAGAAGAAGAGGAGAGGAAAAAGAGAAGAAATAAATAAGAAGAGGAAATAAGAAGAAAAAGAAGAGGAGAAGAAGAAAGGAATAGAGGAGTCTATTCCTTTCTTCTTCTCCTCTTCTTCTTTCTTGTTCCTCTTTAGTATTGTATGTAGAAGAAGAAGAAAGGAATAGAGGAGAAAGAAGAAACTTCAACACGAGGGGGGTACCGATACCCTCCCGATAACATTATTTTCCCATGTATATGTATGTCGTGCGTTGTCGATATAACCCCCTCGATATAACTTCGACATGAGGGGCGGTCGATATATATACCCCATCTCGACCGTGATCACTTATACAACGGCAGCACCCCCCCCTCGGCCCTCTCGCTCGACCAAAACTCTCGAGGACACCCAAACCCTAGAGAGAAAACGATATTGGTCTCCTACCCCCTCCCGCCGCGCCACTACCCGACAAATTAACTCTCTCGAGGCCACCCAAATTAACCCTTCAAGCGTTGTGTCGAGGCGAACCCAAACCCTAGAGAGAAAACGATGTTGGTCTCCTACCCCCTCCCGCCGCGCCCCTACCCGACAAATTAACTCTCTCGAGGCCACCCAAACTAACATGATTCCTTATTGTGATTAGCTAGCTAGTTATCGTTTGCCACTAATATATATATATATATATATATATATATATATATATATATATATATATCAATCTGTACCATGTTTTAATAATAATTGACAGGTTGTAAATATTTGAAGAAAATCTGGAGCACTCACGAGAGGAAGAAAGCGAAGCGATGTTGGGGCACATAATCGCACAAGGAAGTGATGAAGTTGCGTCATTTCTCAACGACACCGTCTTGGGTGAAGAAGAGGGCTATGTTCATGATGGCTTCGACCCATTAATGCCGGTACAAGAAGAGGACTATGTTCATGATGGCTCCGGTGACACAATGGAGGTACAAGCAGAAGGAGACCGTGCTGACTGCTCCGGTGACCGAACCGAGTCCGTCCAGGTATATATATATTAAGCCCGTGCTGACTAGTTAATTTATGCATCCATTGTTTTGGTATATGTACACATATTAATTACTGTCGTCTTTCTTCCTTGTAATTTCTAGCCCTCCGGGTCGAGCACAACTTCGGTAAGGAGACGAGGCCCGAAGAAAAAGTTGAGCTCGGATGAAAACTTTGAGATCATAGAAATCGCGCCCGACGGCGAACCGATTAAACCCATGCGGACAAGGAATGCATTTTCTGCTCAGTGCGAGGTTCTTGTTAGGGACAAGATCCCGATCAGCATCCATCAATGGTATAAGCCTAAGGAGGAAGACCTTGAGGTGTCTTATGTCAATGATATGCAGAAAGAAGATCTTTGGACTGAGCTGAAGGCAAATTTCACCCTACCGCCAGAGGAGGATCCGGAGAAGCCAGTTAAAGAGCAATTAATCAAGTCTTTTGCACTTAAGAAGATGGCAACCCTAATGAGGAGGTGGAGGAAAGAGCTGAACCAGTTTGTCGAGAAAGATAAGACACCAGAATTCATCGGCAAATATGAGAAATCAAAGATCACTGGCCCGCATTTGTGGCCCAGAAGACATCGGAAAAGAGTAAGAAGATGTCAGCGACAAACAAGAAAAATGCTGCGAAGAAGAAGCTTCACCATCGCCGCAGTCGGTGGCTACCTCAAAGCCCGGCCTAAGTGGTCCAAGGCTGAGCATGATCTGCTTGATAAAGGGATCGAACCGAGAGACAATGTCTTGGCAGACCGTTGCGGACTTGGTTCTTGAGGGCTGGCGGAACCTTGGACCTGTAACGAGGTAGTGCCGATGGACAGACGAGCAATTGCAAATACCGGTCAGGAAGCTTGACACTATATCGATGCAGCGCGGCGAGGGACATTCCTTCCAAGCAGGAGAAGGGCGAGCTAACAATGGCCCTTGGGAATCCAGAGCACCTGGGCGGACACGAGGCACGCCAGGGCTCCCTTTCGTGGAAGGTCGGTTTTCGGACGCAGGGGTTACAAAACCCATGAGAGGAGGAAGAAAGCTGGAGCAGGACCAACTGCGGCGCTGCACGAAAGGGTAATGGGGCTAGAAGGCGAAGCGGCAGATCGCAGCAAGCGACCTGCGAAGCTTCCCCCAAGCTACCCCGCCATCTCGGCGGAGAAGCAGCGTGGCTTCCACCGAGCTGCTTCAGCGGAGCATGTTTTGACGGCTCCTGCCCGGCTATCCCGTGGATGGTATCACGGAGTCTCAAAGTTGCCACATTATGGCGCGATGGATGACTTTGACGGTCAAGGCGGCTGTTGGCCAAGTTTATCCTAGTGGACCCGGCACAACTTATCACCGCCGGCCCGATTCGAAGGATATGCTAAGGTGATGGTGGATGAAATAACGGAGGATTTGAGGACCTCCCGCTTAACCACCCTACCGGTGAAGGGGAGACTAGGTTGGGTTCTGCTCTGAAGACTCCATGCCTATGGCGGAAGGAGCTCATCAACCTTCCGAACTGGACGCCTCCACCTCCTCCTCCTCCTCCGGCGAGTCATGGCACTCCGCCTCCTCCACCGCCTCCTCCTCCGGCGTGAGTGGCGATCAGAACGCGTGGCGGCACTCCGCTTCCTTCTCCGTGGCGTGGCGGCACTCCGCCTCCTTCTCCGGCGGCGTGGCGGCACTCCGCCTCCTTCTTCGCTGCTTGGCGCGCCCGAGCAGCCAGCCTCCTCCTTCTCCGCCTCGTCAGCAAGGGCGGAAGAGACCCGCCGCCGCTCCGGCTGCTCCGGCACGTCGTAGTCCTTCTCCTCCGCCTCGTAAGCAAGCAAAAAAGAAGACATCCGCTCCGTCTGCTCTGCCGGCTTCTAGCAGTACAGCCAAAGGCGGGAGGAAATACAGATACGGTCCTTCTCTGAAGACTCGGAGAAGTTACCGTCTGAGAGGACCGAGGAGGAAAGCATAAAGATCGCGCAGACCGAAGTGGATGACTGGTTTGCAGGGTTGAAAGCAAAGAGACGTCCACCTCCGAAGGAGAAGGTAGATCCGGTGAAAGCGAAGCGCACTCTGGCTGCCCTGAGGAAACCACCCAAGTCTCCGCTGAAAGGCAACTATGAGCGCATTATTGGAAAGGTATTTGCCGAAGCGGAGAGGTCGGGACGTACTCAAAGTGATCAAAGAATGAAAGAACGACGAGCTGGGAAACAAATTTCCCAGCTCGGCGAACAAGCAATGTCGTGCCCCCTATGCGCCCGGATCCGGCCAGCGCCCGGTGTCCTGGTTATTCGCTGTCTTTGCCATGTCATTTGCGGGCGTGTTGCACTTTGCCATGTCATCATCTGCATTTTATATCATGTCATCATGTGCATCGCATTGGCATACGTGTTCGTCTCATGCATCCGAGCATTTTCCCCGTTGTCCGTTTTGCAATCCGGCACACCTATGTCTCCCGGCGCTCCCTTTTACCTCTTTTCGTGTGCAGGTGTTAAACTTTCTCGGAATGGCCCGAGGTTTGCCAAGCGGCCTTGGTATAGCACCGGTAGACCGCCTGTCAAGTTTCGTGCCATTTGGAGGTCGTTTGGTACTCCAGCAGTTAACCGGGTAACATGAAAGCCCCTTCTCCTTGCAGCGAACACCCCTTTGAAAGTGGCCCAAAACCCATCTAACTCCCCTGCATGCTCTCGGTCGTTCGATCACGATCGCGTGGCCGAAAACTGCACCTTATTTGGAGTCTCCTAGCTCCCTCTACCTATAAATATGTGCCTCCCCCGAAATTTTCGCGGATGAAACCCTAGCTCCTCCTACCTCGCGCCACCGGACAAAATTCCCCGCCGCCGGACATGTCCGTCCCGTCCGCGCCGCCGCGCCCGGCCAATCAGAGGCCGCCGCGTGGCCTCCCGCGCTGCCCCCGCCGCCCGGCTAGCCTCGTCATCCGCGCCGCCCCGATCTGGATCTGGATCCCGCCCACGGTTGACTTTCCCCCTCGTTTTTCTCATCATATTGCCATGTTCATCGTGCCATAACTTTGCACCCGTGACTCCGTTTTAGGCGTGTAGCATACATAACTGTTCGCCTCGACGAGTACATTATTTCATCTCATTGCATCATTTTCATTTGAGCTCATATTGGTGCGCGAAATGCTGTTGGAAGAGGGCTACGTGATGTTAGTTTCAGATTCTTATCAGAACATGCACTTTTGTCATTTTTGCCATGATTGATGTGTGCACCCTATGGACTTGAGTCCTACATGTGTTTTGTAATATGCCATGCCATATTTACAGGGGTGTATGCCATGTATTTTTGTGATCTCTTTGGTGACTAGCACAAGCATGCAAATTAGGCTTCATGATGTTGCTGATTTCAGCCCCTGTTCTGCTGATATTTTTATGCCATGTAAACTTGATGCTACCGAGAGATCCATGCTCATTTTGAGATACTTCAGTAAGGATGTTTTGAACATATGGTTATTCTCTATCCATCCTTGCCCTTGTTTGCAATTATAGAGTGCCATAGCTTGAGTCAATCGAGCTCTAATTTTGCTATAAAATGTTTCCTGGCAGGTTGTTTACATGTTATTCAATTTTGCCAAGGTTGTTGTAGTTGATCCGTGTATGCTATAATGTTTATCTTTCCATTTATAGCTTCTATGCCATGTCTTATTACTGTTGGTTGCCTTGTCATGCCATGTATTGCTCTGTGATAAGTGGTTCAAGCTCACCAACATGCCTACTTATTGTTGTTCCTGCCATGTATGAATCTGTAATATAACTTGCCATGTTTACATGGGTGCCATCATATCTTTTGATCCTTTTTGGCTCATGGTCAGTAAAGAACTTTTGTTCTATGCCTTTCTTTGCCATGATAAGTTCTTGTAGTATGTTGTTTGATAGCTCTAAACATTGCAACCTGATGTTATTTCCTGATAAGTCTGAAACTGTTATTATTTGCAATCTTGTCATGTGTTTTTGAGCATGTTATAGTGATTTCTGGAGATAGCTCAGTGTTCATGTTTTGTCATGCTTTACCTGTACATCATGCCCATGCCTTTTGTTTTCATATTGAGGTGCTGTAGCATATTGTTTTGATGCTTGCAATATGCCTAGTTGCTGTTTTGGACAGATTGTTGTTATGCCTTGTATAGAGCGTATGTGTTGCACCGTTGCTCCGTTTTTAGTGTGCTCTATATGAAACTTTCTTAGAATTGCACGTAGCTTCATATTATCATGTCGTATCCATGTTTTGAGGTGTTTGCTTGATGTTTGGATGCATTTTGCATCAATGCCATGCTTAACTTGTTTTCCTCATATCTTCTAGGCCGTAGCTCCGAATCTAATGAACTTTATATGTAACTTGACTAGAATTTCGTGTAGATCATCGTGGTGCATCTTAACTTGCTGTTTAACAACTTGAACATAAGGTTTATTCAGATCTGGACCAATTTCGAAATTTGCACATGAGGACTTACCGGAATTGTTCTATGTCGTTTCCGGCCTCATTTAAACTTGCTTTGATGTGTTGTTCTTGTTTGCATCATCTCTTGCCATGAGTAGCCTCATCTAGATTTGTCATGCATCATGCTTGTTGTGCATCATGTCTTGTTCATGTGTGGTGTGTTTACTATGTTGTGTGCTTTTTCTTGTTAGTTCCTGTTTCGTTGCGATCGTGAGGATTCGTTCGTCTACGCTCGGTTCGACTTCATCCGTTCGTCTTCTTCATGGACTCGTTCTTCTTCCTAGCGGGATTTCAGGCAAGATGACCGCTACCCTGGATCTCACTACTATCATTGCTATGCTAGTTGTTTCGTTCTATCGCTATGCTGCGCTACATATCACTTGTTCCTCAAGCCTCCCAAATTGCCATGAACCTCTAACCTTTTGCACCCTTCCTAGCAAACCGTTGTTTGGCTATGTTACCGCTTTGCTCAGCCCCTCTTATAGCGTTGTTAGTTGCAGGTGAAGATGAAGTTTGTTCCTTGTTGGAACATGGAGATGTTGTTCCTTGTTGGAACATGTTTACTTGTTGGGATATCACAATATATCTCTTATATTATTAATGCATCTATATATTTGGTAAAGGGTGGAAGGCTCGGCCTTATGCCTGGTGTTTTGTTCCACTCTTGCCGCCCTAGTTTCCGTCATATCAGTGTTATGTTCCCGGATTTTGCGTCCCTAACGGTCGGGTGATTTATGGGACCCCTTGACAGTTCGCTTTGAATAAGACTCCTCCGCAAGGCCCAACATTGGTTTTACCATTTGCCTCACCTAGCCCTTTTTCCCTTGGGTTTCCGAGCCCAAGGGTCATCTTTATTTTACACCCCGGGCGGTGCTCCTCAGTGTTGGTCCAAACTAGAGCACCGTCTTGGGACCATTCCTTGGCAACTTGGGTTACGTGTTCGGTTCTGTCACGCTTCGTTCATCCGGTGTGCCACGAGAGCGAGGTGCGTCGCGACTCCTATCGGGATTTGTCGGCACATCCGGGCGGCTTTGCTGGTCTTGTTTTATTCTGTCGAAATGTCTTGTAGCGGGATTCCGAGACTGATCGGGTCTTCCGGGAGAAGGAATATCCTTCGTTGATCGCGAGAGCTTATCATGGGCTAAGTTGGGACACCCTGCAGGGTATAAACTTTCGAGAGCCGTGCCAGCGGTTATGTGGCAGATGGGAATTTGTTAATATCCGGTTGTAGTAAACTTCAAGTAAACTCTTCTAAAATACACCAACCATGTGCGTAACCGTGAGTGTCTCTTTTCGGGGTTGATCGAGAGGAGAACACGGTTTCTGGGTTATGTTTGACGTAAGTAGGAGTTCAGGATCACTTCTTGATCATTACTAGTTGACGACCTTTCCTTTGTTTCTCTTCTCTCTCTCATTTGCGTATGTTAGCCACCATATATGCTTAGCCGCTGCTGCAACCTCACCACTTTACCCCTTCCTTTCCCATTAAGCTTTGCTAGTCTTGATACCCATGGTAATGGGATTGCTGAGTCCTCGTGGCTCATAGATTACTACACCATCAGTTGCAGGTGCAGGTTTGCGATGGTCATGACGTGAGAGCGATGTTTGCTTGTGTTGGAGTTCTTCTTCTGCTTCTTCTTCGATCAGGGGATAGGTTCCAGGTCGGCAGCCTGGGTTAGCGGGGTGGATGTCGTTTGAGTTTCTGTTTATGTTTCATCCGTAGTCGGATGTTGATCTTGTATATGAGGTATTGTTGTATTCATGTGTCATTGTGTGTTTTGGATGTATCCCCATCTATTATGTAATGTTGATGTAATGATATCCACCTTGCAAAAGCGTCTTCAAGATGCGCTTCTATCCTTGGTGGGTCGCATCTTGGGCGTGACACCCCCGCTCAAGGTGCCTCCTAGCGACATCGTCGATCCGAGGATGGTGCCCGGTTATGGCAATCCTAAAGATTACCTGCCCGACGATGTACATTTTGATTTCTTGGAGGTGCATATACAAAGATACGAGTATGGGAAGCCTGTCGTCAAAGATGAAAGCTCTCTATCAACGATGATGCGAAGATTGCATGATTGGTACATGAAAACCTGCAGAGAGTCTGAGGGGAGGATCGAGTACTTTCTATGTGAGAGTTAAACAGGAGCATGACCTCGTTGGAATTGAACTGATGCCTATTCCATTTGAGGAGTTCTATCAGTTTTTCAATCAATTGGCCCTCGATAAAGCAACGGTCACCTGCTACTGTCTGTAAGTAGTACTACTTACATCATTAAGTCTCTCTATATAACTCAGCTCTTTCATTGCATGTATTTACAATTATCCTCACTATATTATGCAGATTGAAGATCGCCAAATTGAAGAAAAGACAAGTGGGTTCCATTGGGTTCATTAACACATATCTCATAGATGCAACTGAGGTTGAATTTCATGCCAAAAATACCGAGACCAACTTGCCACAATCGTTGGTAATAAATGAACACAAGGATATAATACTCTTTCCTTACAACTTCAAGTGGGTGTTAATGTCTTGTGGCATATTCGGTTTCCCTTATTAGTCCAGGTTATAGTAATGTAATATTGATGAGTTATGCATGCATGCGCAGGTACCACTATATTCTCCTAGAGATTAAGCTTGAGCAGGGAGTAGTAACTGTCTTAGACTCCAAGCGAAAAGATCCCAAGGAGTATGCGGACATGACTGAAATGCTCGAGAAGTAAGTTAAATCGATCATTATCCACCATATCAGCAACTTTGTTCATTTCTGATATCAAGTAATTGTTTTCTTTGTATGACATGGTTTGGAGAAAATTCACCAAAAAAGCTCCGGGACTGCCGAAGAAGCTGCAATTTAGACACCCGAAAGTAAGTACTGTAGTAGCATATTCCACGCATCTCCTAGTGATTCAAGCGCTAGTTTCATCAATACCATTTAACATGCTTGCTAATTATCAGTTTGATTGACCTCTATTTCTTGTAAAGTGGTTGTGGCAGGAACAAGGGAATGATTTCTGTGGATACTACATTTGCGAGTCCATCTGCCACACGACCTGTGAGCGGGGCTACTCTGACAAACAATATGAAGTGCGTAAATAACAATATTCACAATTCTATTTTATTACCATCATTTGTGTTGAGTTTCATTCATTCATATATATATGTATTGACCCCCTTTTTAAAATTAGGTGTTTCGGATGCGGGATGAACTACTAGCACCAAATCGCATGCGAGCAATTCAAGAGGAATTGGCGGCATTCTTTCTTGACCACGTGATCGCTGAAGACGGAGAATACTATGTGGACCACGCGTCCGTATGTTTGGAGATTATTTTTGTAAAGATAATTGTTGTATATATGTAGCGGTAGTGTCGGATAGATATCACGAGAACTTGTTGTTCGACCAATCTCTCGGAGAAGGAGAGGTGGTCGATATCACTTCCTCTGTATGCATATATGTTCATGACGATCTTCTGTTTCCTTCGTTTGCTTACTAGCTAGCTAGCGTGTCTAGCTAGTCCTCTCTATCGTATTATGTATAGTACGTAGCGTCGACCAAGCACGGATAAAAGAGAGGACACTTCTCTCTATTAATTAGCTAGCTAACAGAATATATGAAACACCTAAATTAACCCCCAAAACCCCCAAATCCCCCCCCTTTTCAAAAAAAGAAAAACCCCAGCCCTTTGGAATCTTGTGGCGTGGATGCCTTTGGTCCCGGTTGGTGCTACCATGGGACCAAACCTACTGGGCTCGGCGCACCCGGCCACGTGGAGGACCATCTGTCCCGGTTCGTGTTAGAACCGGGACTAAAGGGGGGAGGTATTAGTAACGACCCATTAATCCCGGTTCACGAACCGGGACTAATAGGTGTTTTTCTACTAGTGCAATGTCTCAGATAATTAAATCTTCTAGGCACAAATACTGTATGTACATGTACTAGGTCTAATGATGGACTGAATTCTTAAATGTCACTCATATATATATATATATATATATATATATATATATGCATATCCATCTACTAGTGTCCACTTTCCCTCACACAAATTGCCAACGCCAACCACCAAGCATGCATCTTGTATGCATGTCTAGAGTATGGGGCACCACGTTTTTCAATTGCTCGTGACATATCTACTCATTATATCTAGAGAAAGAGGTTTTCTTTTGGCATTTCTTTTTAGTGAACTTCTGTTTAGTTCTTCATATATGGGTGCGTCTAACTAACAGGCGACTGATTTTCATTTAATCATAAGCCAAATTTTGTGTCCAATCATTTTGCACAACGTGTGCAGGCTTTAGTCCTCTGTCCTCAACTCGTTCTGATTGCTTCTGATTTACTCCCTCCGTCCCAAATTACTTGACCCATATTTATCTAGATACGGATGTATCTAGACACTAAACAAGTATAGATACATCCGTATTTAGACAAATTCAAGTCAACTAATTTGAAACGGAGGGAGTAGTTTGCAGTCAAATTTTCGTGTGCTAGGCTCACCAGTGCTCAAGTCAAAAGAATAATAATCCTCGGTGCTCCAACGTTGGGGGTTAAAAAGAACTACTTTGATGCTCTCAGTAGTCCACTGACGACATTTACTTGCATCCATTAACCTCTTGTTGTACAAAAACTAACACGGCTGTTGTGTCTGCTGAAGAGATGGATGGTTGCCTTTATGCCCGGAGAGGTGGACATGTCGATGGAACAATGCTTCCCTGCTGTTGACAGAGAGAAGCGACGGTAGTCCCAGCGCTTAAAGCTACTGAAGAATTAAGAGAAGGCTAGGGGTGCAATTGGAGTTGGTCGCGAACACCTGGAGCTGGCGTCAACGATGGCAACTACTTGATGCCAGGCCCCTGTTGTCCCCTGCAATGGCCTTAGCCATAGCCAGATGTGAAGGGGGCTACAACTGCTATGACTATTTCTTTCATTTCAGTGAAAATTTAAGTTGCTCACATTCCAGTGAAATGAAACAGGGCATTATCAGAGAGCCTGTTGATCTAAGCACAAAGACTAAGTACTACTGCCTCTATCCCTTAATATAAGACGTTTTTTCAGTTCAAATTAATACGCCCAATGTTAGAGTACTTAGTACTTACAACAAGAAGCTGATCATAGCAAATTCCGGTACCATTGCTTATCCAGGAGAAAGATAATCGTATATGGTGCATTGAAATTCAAACAGTACTGGATTTTCGGAAACTCGCTGAAGACCCCCTGGCATGCACGTGGTGACCACGCAACCCTACCACAGTTACGAGCGGCGAAGGGGAAGCCACATGCCCGATGAAGGGGGCTCGGTGGGCACGGCGGCCTGTCCGAGCAACGGCAGGGAGGCTGGCGCCGAGTTCTCCGCCATGGGAGGTACGGGACGAAGGAGATTGGGGATTGATTCCTACTGAGACGCGCTGAGCCGCTGATGACTGGTTCCCACAAATCAGCCCAGATTTCAAATTATGTTTTTTATCAAATACATCATGAAATATATTATCAAACTATTTTTTGAAGGGAACAATATTTAATTGGTATTGCGGATTACGAATTTTTTTGTATAAATTTTATCAAGGTTAATTTTATTTGACTTAAATATGTTCCAAATTCCAAATGGACTAGCGTGATTTAAAGACAGGGGCAGTATTTGGTTCATGCGCGTGTAGGGATAGTAGTATCGTGAATTCTCAATTTTGGTCCCTCACCCTGACACTAGTTTCCCCCTTTTGGCTCCCCTCTCGGTTCCTGTACAGGCCACATGTCGTCTGCAAGATGTCTTTTGGAAGCGACAGTAATTTGGAGTATGCTCGATCCTGGGAGTTAATTATGGACTGTGACCATTGCCGGTGTTGCTATTATCGTCAATTTCCACACCAAGTGAGCAAAACGCAATCATTGAATTACGGATCTGATAAAATGTAATAAAGCAGTTGATCCAGGCCCTCCACTAAACATCAAAGAAGCAGACCATCTTCCCACCTCTACGCTGACCATCTGCCGTTCGACAAGATGACGCTGCTGATGTAGGACGACCCGGCAACAGGTCTGACTGACTCCTGGATGCTCGATATCCTGACATTGAAGTAAGATGGCTGCTTGGGCTCTGGCAGCATGATCCCTGCCGAGCATGAAGACGACAATGCTGGGTTGGCCGTTGGTGCTATCCTACATGCAGAGGAGTGCCACCTAGACTCACTTCATCACCTTGGACACCGGGTAGTCAACCCCAGGTACCATGTTGATCAAATCGTTCTCGTTCGCCTTTGGCCACAGCTTGCATACCTGGAATAAATGGGGTTGTGGTGATCATTACTCGCTTCGATATTTAGCTTTCAGCACAACTGAAGTGGAATCTTTTGTTGCATATTAAGAGGATCTAGTGCATTATATGTACTTATGTGTCATGTGAGATTCAGGAAGCTTGAACCTGCTTATAATCTCGAGAACTAAGACGCCGAAATCGTAGATGCCGGACTTATAATCTCTCTCTCTCTCTCTCTCTCTCTCTCTCTCTCTCTCTCTCTCTCTCTCTCTCTCTCTCTCCCTCTCTCTATGGTCAGAATGTTGTAGTGATCTTATATGTCAGAATGGTGTGTGGAAGTTATGCCAATGTTGTAGTGAGAACAAATTATTTGAATGATTCAATGTTGCCTTAATATGGTAGAAAGAGCCAAGTACAGTATTAGATTTTATGGAGTGGGTGTGCTTCCCAACTGATGTGATTATTGATTAGTAAATGTTTTTCTGTTCAATTCATGCAGGTTTTATGTTTTCTTCTCCTCAATTGTAGTATCCGGCAAAAGATGCCTCGCCTTGTTACCTGTTGCCCATGGAACAATACTTCAAAGCTTTTTTTGAAGAAACTGTTGTAATGTGTGAAATAATAAATGTCTTTCTTTCCACTCCAGTTCTCAGTTTTCCACTTGCGAGCCTTTATTGTTGTGCTGTGACAATATATCTCGCTGCCGATATTGTTGTGATGTGACAATTGAGATGCTTATTTCTTGTAGGCATGTGAAATTGAATATGAGCATGACAATGGGTGATTTCAACTTTATGATTTTTTTCTTCTTATAGCGGAGCAGAATTGATCATTGGTCTCTCTTGTTGTGCAGGAGGAACTGTCGTCCCGGTCAAAAGTGCTACAGGGTTTGTTTTGTATGCACGGTTTCGGCTCGTCTGATTCAAATATAAGCACAGCTCAGTACTCACACAGCCCTTTGTTTTTCCCTACATGAGTTATGTGATCTGCGCTGTGTAGAAAATCACTGGGCAAAAATTATTGGGTTTTTATTAGGTGGGCAAGTCTG
The DNA here is from genome assembly GCA_021605145.1 of Aegilops bicornis. Lineage (NCBI taxonomy): Eukaryota > Viridiplantae > Streptophyta > Magnoliopsida > Poales > Poaceae > Aegilops > Aegilops bicornis. Next base: position 23,528,302 of record CM038670.1, on the reverse strand, counting down.
TCACATGTTAACCGTATAATCGGTTACAGTTCAGGCTAGCAGCAATCGTGCCCAAGGATCATCGATGTGACTCCCGAATTCAGTGTTTCTCGCGCTTAATCGTGCCCAAGGATCATCGATGTGACTGCATATCCTAGGACTAGTACTTCCTCTCTCCCAAATTGTAAGACGTTCTATAATTTGGGAAGGAGGTAGTAGAATTTTGCCCCCATCCTCGACGCCATAGCCGCGCGCTGCTGAACAGGAACATAGCCTGCGCATCATCGGCTATAGCCGGCGGGCAGCGGCGGAAGTGAATGGAACCGATCCACTCGCACGGATCTCTCCCCCTGCACGTAATGCCGTCATGTGCTTGCACTGAGGTCCTCCAAATGTTTCTCTTCTCTCATTTTTTTAGACTGTCAGGGAGGGCGACAACCACTAGCGGAGCTACGTGTAAGAAAAATGGGCCACAGCCCGACCAGCCCATATCAAACACAGCGTGGCATTTATAGTAAACTGGGCCATGAGGAAAAAACATATTAGGCCTTTCTTTCTACTGGCCCGCCCAAAATATTGGTAGTGTTGCTCCGCCACTGGCGACAACCCTCCTCCCCGGTTCCATTGCAAGCAGGTGAAACCAGGGAACCATGAAATGTTTCTCTTCAAGATCTCCAACCGGCACCCGCAACATCTCTGTGATCAAGGGGGAAAATTGACTACATGATCTGTCTCCGTGTTACCATGTAGTTGACACTTGTACGCTATTGTCACTCTGAATCTTCAGCAACAGTACTGCTGCTGCAATTCACGCGGATGTTTTTGCAGACCCTAAATGACTCACTCCACAGCGCGCTTGTGATCATCACTCCAGACCCCCAAATGACTTGTTTCCATGTACCGCATGATAAAAATGCTGCTGCAACGAGGGTTAGCCGGATGGAGGATTAGGTAATCAGTTCAGTGGCTGTATACTAGATTTTCGCAGGTCCAATGTTTAGTCCTCGTACTATGTCCTTTGCGTTCATTGCAAAATATTCTGATGAAGCTGTCATAAGTAAAGCTCCTGAATCCTTTCAAGGGCACCCACCACCCACTCGAGCCTTTATAGACACTGCACGCCCAAGCGAAAAAGGCTCGAGGTAATCATCTCATGGACCAACCTTTCATTAGTTGGTTGAGGTTACCGCGTAGATAGATCAGTCGGAAAACTAAGCACAAATCGAGGACCAAGAACAGAGCAGGAAAATTAGGCACCGATCAACGTTTTTAATTCCGTAAACAAAACAATTTCATGCCTCAATGAAATATGCAAAACTTCGGATTTTGAGATTTCAAATTTCATTGGATTCTAGCCTAATTTAAATTTATTTTAAAATTAGTTTTAACTTGGCTCAATATTTCAGGATTAGAAATACTTCGGACCACACCAAAATATGCGAAATTTCAAAAATTTCAATGAGCTTTCGTTGAAATATTTAACCCTGGCTCTAATTTGGTCGAGGAACGCAGAAGATTACAACAACAGCATCAATCCCATTACAAAGCAGGGTGCAACCCATGGCATGACCAAAATAATTTCGAAAAGCAGGAAAAGAGGTGCAGCCCAATCCCACCCGACAAACAGAGAAGCACAGACTCAGAGAACATGAACTCGCCGTAAGTTTCCAGAGGTAGGGCCTTGTTGATGAGCTTTGTTTTGATGAAAAATAATAATTCAACATCATAGCTAGGTCTACATTTCAGGTTTGTAAGCCAGGCTCCATGCACTGATTGATTTGTGTGATGTGCTGCCGTGGAACAGAGGTAGACAAGCGACAGTTTTCGGAGCTAGCCGTGACAACGGACAAGAGCAAATCAATATATACAGACAAGTGCTTAACAAACAGGTCTCTTCCAATTGCCAAGAGCCAAACATGCACAGACCATAAATAAAATCCAGCGGCACATCGCATGCTGAAGTTACTACATAGCCATGGCCATAAGGATAATCAGCAACGGACAGCTAACGAGAACAACGTCACATGCCTTGTCTATTTTCCGAAAATCTTCCATTATGCTTTTAGTGGCTTCAGTATTATGCCTGCACATGCATGAAATATTAGATGAGCCTTACAATAATAAAGTTTCCCTTTTAAAAATAGATAAGAACAGGGTAGGAATATCATGTAAATATAATGCTACATACTTGTAGCTAAATATAAAAGATGTTTATAACCATATTGTACGCTCAAATAAGCTAAGAGCTCACCACGAGGCATCTCGGTTGTCAATATGCGAAAAACCAACCTAAATTTTCAATCATCAGATATACTCAAGAGGCAAGTGATTTTGGTTGGCCATATGCCACAAAACAGACTGAATTTTCGTTAACATACGGTTCTGTCTGAACCATCAGTTTTGGAGAATTAAAGGCTGACGACTTCGAGCATTGTCGTTAATAATTTTTTTATTAACGGATAACAATCAACCATACATTCTAGAAGAAAAGACCATGGCGTAGTTAACTTAAAAGCATGGATTGTGACAGTTTTAGCCTTGTTTTCCATTCATTAATTGGGGCTCTCTTCAACTAATGGATGATGCAAATCTTTTTTCGGAGAAAGAGCGCCCTATGTGTGGTCTCAACAAACAGAAAATGTTTCTGATCATCATAATAGATAGCATCCGACGTTGCAGTGAAGAAGAGTAAAAGACTGTTATGGCAAAATTTAAGTCCTAACATTGTACAGTTCACAAAACAACTTTGTAATGAGAAGAGCAATGTTGTGTTATTGGTAAAATTTAGCATTAACCTCGCGGCTTCATTATAAGAAGCTTCAGCTGCGTCCATGACTTGTTGGGTCATCTCAATGATCTTCAACCCCTCAGCATCCTGCTTTTTTAACTCTATGCGGTTCTGGTCAGTCTCCGCGCGCAGGCGATTTATTTCCTCCCGAACCCTAGCCATCTCGTCTTCAGAATAAATCTCCACGCGCAAGCGATCAATTGCCTACAATTTTAAGGAAAATAATAGAATCTCACAAACCGCAAAGGAGTAAACAAATCACGCACCTAACGCATTAGGCTCAGGATGAAGATCCAATAGTTCCCAAAAATTGTGCTCCCTCTGTAAACTAATATAAGAGCATTTAGATCACTAAAATAATGATCTAAACACTCTTATCTGAATAAATCGCATAAATAACTCCTAGTAGTAACTTTCTCTAACAGTCGAATCTTATCAAAAATAATTCCACCATCAGATACAACAAAGATACAACGGTGATTGATTTGATACGAGGCAAGTTGGTTTGCAGCAAATCAGATGGACTCGAATTAGGAAGTAAGGTGAGGTGCTTACCGGAGCCCCATGGGACATGAGCCGAGAACCCGCCGCCGGCGACAGCGCCCGGACGGGACCCATAAGGGGGCCCGTCGGCGGCGACCTGAGACCCAGGGCCGGCATCTTTCTAACAAGAGAGCGCAGCGCCATCAGGTTCGACAGGTTTATTAGAGCCGGCGGCGGCGGCGGAATCTAGCTAGGGCTTCGCGCGTGTGCTTCTTCTTTCCTCGTTTCCTTCCGGAGGCAGTACACGACGCTTATTACAAGCACAAGGCCCATGAGCCCACGGGCTAATTACAACCTCTTCTTTTCTCGGCCGGTCTCCGAGTCCATATTAGCGTTGGCCCATACATACATACATGGCCCAAATTCGTCTGCGAATGCATGTTGCGCTTGGCAAGGCCGTCGAGACACTGTGGAGCTCCTAACCTTTTTTTTGAGTCTAAACACACTTTATTATTACTCAATAATGTTCATGGTGCCAGGAGCTCCTTTTTTTTGAGACAAACTCGCAAAGATTTATTAAGTCGTCACAATGTTTACAGGGACGGATGGAAGATCTCCGGGATGACCTAACCAGACATGGCGGCCACCCCCTAATGAAAGTGCATGCTTTGCGAGATTGTGAGCTTCAAAGTTTGAGCTCCTAAATTCATGACTAAATTTACACAAATCAAAAGACGGCCTTGGTGACCAATTCGGCTTACTGGTGCCCGAAGGCGATGGTACTGGGCCGGCCCAGCAAAATTTTAATAAAGTGCATCTATTCGTGGATCGAACTCATGCCGTGACACCACAATTAAGTATGGCTAACCACCTGACCTAATAACATGCTAGTGACCAATTCAAGGGCGAATTAGCTAAGAACATTTATAGCCGCGCAATGTATTGCACATGTAACGATTATTGTAGAGCTTTCATTTTTCAATTATTTGAAAACCTTTTGAAAAAGGTTCATGAATTACAAAAAAAATCTGTGATACTGAAAATGTTCATCAAATTTTGCAAAAACTTCATCGAATTTGAAAAAAAGTTCATGAAATTTGGGAAAAACATTATCACCAATGTTGAAAAGAGTTCATCGGTTTCAAAAAAAGATCATGAATTTGCAAAAAAAATCATTAATTTGAAAAAAAGTTCACCAATTTTTAGATAAGTATATTGGATTTGAAAAAAGTGCATCGAATTTGAAAAAAGATTACCAAATTTGAAGAAACATTCATAAAATTCGGTGTACTTTTTTTGTTCGAATTAGAAAAAGGTTCTCAAAATAGAAAAAAAATTCAATCGATTTTGAAAGAAAACTTCAGAAACTTGAAAAAAGTTCACCGATTTTGAAAATAGTTCATGAATCTGGAAAATGTTCGTGTATTTTGGAAAATAAGTTCATCAGTTTTGAAAAAAAAAAGGTATTCAATAAAAAATAAAAAATTATATAGGATCTAAAGCTCTTGCGACCTAATGAAAAAATAAAAGAAGATAATGAAATATATATGCACAAGTGGGTCGGGGTCCTACTGGTAGTGCGGTGCTCACTAAACCGAGGGATCCCGAGTTTAAATCCCCACGTACACACCCTTTTTTGCTTCAGATTTGAATCGAAAAAAAATGCAAGACGGGTCGTCCCAGCGTGCCACGGGGGGCAGATCCTATTTGACGCCCGCAGGCGTCAAAAGGGCGTGGCTCCGCTGAAGCCTGGCCACCCGACGCCCCAGTTTGGGCCGGCCCACGGTCTGCTGCTTTTTCTTCTTTTTCCTGTTTCTTTCATTTCTGTTTTTCTGTTTCATTTTCTTTTCCGTCTTTCTTTTTTTCTTTTTCTTTATTTTTCGTATATTAGACACATTTCATTGCATATTTATATGCAAACATGTTCATCGTATATTTAACAAAATGTTCATTGTGTATTTTGAAATTGTTCAACATATATCCACAAAAATGTTCAATGAGTATTTAAATATTGTTCAGCGTATATCACCAAAATGTTTGTGTATTTAATATTTTTCAGCATACATTAAAAACGTTCAGTGTGTATTTATAAAGTTTTCATCACATGTCAAAAGATGTTCAATGTATATTTAAAAATTGTTCATCATTTGAAATTTCAAATTTTTTGTTCAATTTTTCAATAAATGTTGACGTTTTTAAAAGTTTGATCCAATTTCTAAAAAAAATCAAGATTTCAAACATTATGAAAAAAATTAAGAAAAACTGTTCATTTTCCCCAAGAAATGGATCTGCTGTTGTATATAGTAGTTTAATTGATCAGGCGATATACATTGGTTCTTAAAGTTGGGCGCTGAAAATCAAGCACTAGGATGTGTCTAGTCTATTGGTTTAGACGAGCTATACACTAGCTGGAGATAATGAGTTCGAGCTCTCTGGTGATTTTTTTTTTGTTATGTGCCTGGATTTCGCTAGCTCCAACTGGGCCGGCCCGTTCGCAGTTCTGTTAAGCGAAGGGTCAACAACTTGACGCTCGCGGGCGTCATACAGGAGTTCCCGCCGCGGGGGGTGTGCGCCCGTTCATGAAAATTCGAAGAACCGGGCGCAACGGGCCGCATTTGGGATTTGCCCTTGACCTCTTGGGCCATCTTGAAGGCGCGGTGGAATTGCTGTAGCGAGCTCCTGTCGAGTTGATGGACTAGCAAGTGTATGATGCCTATGAAGGAGCCCGCTAGATGTTGGCTGGCATGAGATCCTGCTATCCAACGATGGCGCTCGGTCCCCTCGTCCGGGAGACTCCTGGCGAGCGCGAGATAAAGAGCTAGTTCGAGGAGGTCGCTGGAGAGGTTGAGTACGCTGCTAGCGCCTGCGAACTGCAAAAAATTTCAAGGCGGTTTGTGAAATGTGTAAATGACTCTTGAGAGGGAGCCTAATATAGTGTACGTGTTTTTGCTTTTGTGAATGCATTTGTTCTATTTTTATTTTGTTTAGTATGGAGCGTCGTCCAGTTTTGCGTTGAGAATGACCCCCGAGCAACCATGCCGTGAGCTCTGGTTTTGTGACGTCGGGAGCTCCTATTTGAGTCTGGCTTGCGCGTGAGGTCATAAGCGCAAAATGGAAGACATGTGGTGGTTGTTAGCCTGTTTTGACACCCAAAGTCGCGCAGGTGTTGTGTATGCTGAAGTAGCCCCCGGGCAAGATTGAGTGGTCGGTGGATGCAACTTCTATGGTGACTCTGGGATCTATGAATAATGATGTAGCCCCGAGCCCGACCAATAGAAGGATCTCTATGTCTCTCCTCTAAACCTTACGACGGAGAGGTCAGTACAGGGATGCCCCCTCTTAACCTTGCGACAGAGAAGTCAGTACAGGAATGTGCTTGTTATAGCAAGCATTTACTTTCCTTAGTCATGTTTTGAAATGTTGGGATATTATAGTTCATGCTCTGCTCACACACGCTGGAGGAAACCATGGTAGAGTCATCAAAGTGGCATCTCGATAAAGTGAGATACTATATTGTATATATATGGTCTAATTAACCAAGCAACTTTTTTCTTAATGAATGCATGAATCCTGTCATTTCAAAAAGAAAAGAAAGCGTATGAACCGTCCAAAAGGAGGAGACCGGAATAGAAATGAGCGCCGTGCATCCTCAGATAACTGAATAAAAAATTATGAGGGCCTTTCAATAAAAGTAGTAGTATACGTGAGCGGCTGAAAAAATGGGGCATGAAATCCTAAAATTTTGGATCTGAAAATATGGGAATGAGAACTATAAGGACTTCTTTGTAAAATCAGTTGAACTTGTGAGGGGCAAAAAAAATGTAATCACCAAAAAGTTGGTAGGGGCACTAGTAGAAAACGGTTCATTTGTCCCGGTTCCAGAGGGCCTTTAGTCCCGGTTCTGGAACCGGAACAAAAGGGTCGGGACTAAAGACCAAACCCTTTAGTCTCGCTTCGCTTACGAACCGAGATAGAAGGGGCTCCAAGTGGCCACCAAACCGGGACAAAAAAGCATCCACGCGTCATCAGCTGGCAGGAGCTGAGGTTAAAGGGGGTGGGTTTAGGGGGGTTTTGAGGGTTAATTTAGGGTGTTAGCTAGCTAATAGAGAGAAGTGTCCTTTCTTATCTCCGTGCTTGGTCGACGCTAGCTACTATACGTATAGAGAGAACTCGACACGCTATCTAGTAAGCAAATGAAGGAACCATTAATTACAAGATCTTCATGAACATATATAGAGAGGAGTGACCTCTCTTTCTCCGAAAGATTGGTTGAACAACAAGTTTTTGTATATCTATCCGACGCTACTAGGTACATATATACAATATAAGATCTCTTACAATCCCTAACATCTCGTCTATCTCAATTTCCACATGGTATTCTCTAGCTTTATTGTTGACGTGGTCCAGAAAGAATCCCGCCAATTCCTTTTGAATTGTGTTTATGCGATCATGTGGTAGGAGTTCATCCTGCATCTGCCAGACCTAATTTGAAGAACGGGGTCAATACATGTATATGAATGAAACTCAACACAAATGATGGTACTAAAATAAAATTATGAATATTTTTGCTTACGCACATCATATTTTTTTAGAGTAGCCCTGCTTATTAGAGATCGCCGCGTTGTAGATGTACTCGCAAACGTAGTATCCACAAAAATCAATCCCGGCTTCCTGCCACAACCACTTTACGAGAAATAGATTTCAATCAAACTGATAATCAAGCGTTATAAATGGTATTAATGAAACTAGAACCAATGGGAGATTTTCGGAACTAGGTAGTAGTACTTACTTCCGGGTGTGTAAATCGCAGCTCGCTCGGAAGTCCCGGAGTCAATGCGGTGAACACTTTCCAAACCCTGCCAAACAAAGAAAATAATCATTTGATATCAGGATCAAATGAACAAAGTTGCCCATATGGTGCGATAATGATCGATTGAACTTACTTCTGGAGCATTGCAGTCATGTTTGCAAAGTCCTGGGGATCTTTTCGTCTCGAGTCTATGACGGTTACTACTCCCTTCTCAAGTTGGATCTCTAGCAGAATAAAGTGGAAGCTGCGCACGCATGCATAACTCATCAATTACATTACTATAACCTCGAGTAATAATAAGGGAAACCGAATATGCATAAGACATTAACACTCACTTGAAGTTGTAAGGAAAGAGTATTTTATCTTTGTGTTGATTTTAAGCAACAATTGTAGCAAGTTGTCCTCGTTTTCTGTGACATTGTGTTTAACAGTCCATTCATGTATGATATCTGGGTTAATGAACCCAATGTCCCAGATATGTGCTTTCCTGCATTCGACGATCTTCAATCTAATAGTGAGGATAATTATATATACATGCAATGAAAGAGCTAAGCTATATATATAGAGAGAGACTTAATTACAGACGTAGTACTTACAGACAGTAGCAAGTCAGGAGTATTTTGTCAAGGTCCTTTTTATAGTATAACTGGAATAACTCCTCAAATGCAACAGAAAATAGACCAGTTCCAACGAGGTCGTGCTCCTCTTTAATTCTCATCGTCAAAACATCCTTCCCAGACTCCTTGTAGGTTTTCATGAACCATTCATGGAATCTTCGCATCATCGTTGTTAGAGGAGGATGATCAGGTTTGACGAGAGGCTGCCCGTACTGGTATCTGAATTCATCCACCTTCATTGTATCAAAGTGTACATCATCGCCCAGGTAATCACCAGGATTGGTACCAGGCACCATCCCTGATAGATTAGCTACGATATCGCTAGACACCTTGAGCGGGGGGGGGGGGGGCACGATTGGTTCGCCTATGCGCCGAGCTGGGGAATTTTTTCCCACTTCTTCGTTCTTCTAACCTTTTATCACTGGAAGTAGTTCCCGACCGACATGGTTTTCATCTAGCGGAGGCGGTGATGGTCGCAGGGGCATCGATAGTGCGCTTCAGTTTCAACCGGATCTATCGTCTCCTTCGGAGGTGGAGGTTTCTTTGCAAAAAAGTCCTTCACATAGGTTGCACAGATCTCCGCGTTTTCCTCCACGGTCCTCTCGTATGGTAACTTTTCCAGAGGCTCGAGAGATGGACCGTATCTGAACTGCCTCCCGCCTCTGGCTGTACTGCTAGCCGCCGAAGCGGCGACATCTCTCTTCCGTCGTTGCTTACGAGGTGGAGAAGGAGGCGGAGTGCTCCGACGCGCCGGAGGGGCCGAAGCGGCGGCGTCTGTCTTCCCTCGTTGCTGACGAGCCGGAGGAGGAGGCGGACTGCTCGGATGCGCCGGAGGAGGCAAAGTGGCCTCACGCGCCGGAGGAGCCGGAGAAGGAGGTGGAGTGCCCTGATCGCTCGCCAGAGGAGGAGGAGGCGGAGTGCCCTGACTCGCCGAAGAAGGAGGAGGAGGCGAAGGCGCCCATTTCGAAGGCTTGATGTCCTCCTTCCGCCATAGACATGGAGTTTTCAGAGCAAGACCCAGCTGAGTCTCCCCTTCATCTGTAGGGTGGTCAAGCTCGAGCTCCTCAAATCCCTCTGTTACTTCATCCACCATCACAACAGCATAGCCATGTGGAATCGGACGGAAGTGAAAAGTTCCGTCAGGTTGAGGAGGTGCAATAGAGCCAACAGCCACCTTGACTTTAAGGTTCTGCCATTGCGTCATAAGCTGGCAATGTTGAGCCTCCGTGATAGCAACCACGGGGTAGCTAGGAGCCGTGAAGTCGCTTCTCCGCTGAGATGGCGGGGTAGCTTCGGGGGTAGCTCCGGCAGCTCATTGGCTCTCAACTTGTTCCTCTAGCTTTTGTAGTCTTGCATTCAGCTTTTGCATTCGCTGAGCTCTAGTTTCCTCTTCCTCTCTCGGGTTTTGTAACCGCCTGCACCGGGAAACCCATCCTTCCACGCAACGGATCCTGGCATGCCTCGTCTTCGTCTAGGGTACTCAGGATTCTCAAGGGCCTCTGTTAGCTCGTCGTTCTCTCTGTCGGGAACGAACGCCCCTTGATGCGCTGGGGCGATACACTTCTGAAGCTTCTTGACGGGTATTGCAAGTTGCTCATCCATCCAAACGCACCTCCCTGTTTCAGGGTCCAAGGTTCCCCCAACCCGAAGAACCTAGTCCTTAAACGGTCTGCACAATTCAATGTCGCTGGTTCGACCCCTTTAGCAATCAGGTCATTCTCAGCTTTGTCCCACAATGGCCGGGCTTTGAGGTCGCCACCTGACCCTGTGCGATGGTGATACAACTTCCTTGCAGCATTTACCTTGTTTGTCTCTGACATCTTCTTGCTCTTCTCCAATGTCTTGTAGGCCACAAATGCGGGCCAGTGATCTCTTATCTTCTCAAATCGGCCGGTAAATTCTGGAGTCTTCCCTTTGTCGACAAACGTTGATTTCAACTCATTCTTGCACTTCCTGAATAGATCTGCCATCTTCTTAAGAGCATGAGCCTTGACCAGTGGCTCTATAACTGGCTTATTCGGGTCCTCCTCTAGCGGTAGGGTGAAATTTGCCTTCAGCGAGGTCCAAAGATCATCTTTCTGTCTATCGACGACATAAGAAACTTGAGGCTCTTCGTTCTTAGGCTTATTCCATTGCTGGATGCTGATCGGGATGATGTCCCTAACAATAGCTCCACATTGAGTAGAAATGCTTCCTTGGTCCTCCTGGGTTCAATCGGTTGGCCATCGTCCACGATTGCTATGATCGTGAACCTTTCATCCTGGTGCAAGCTTTTCTTCAGGCCTCGTCTCGTTACCAAAGTTTGGCTCAACCCGGAGGGCTAGAAAAGAAGAAAGAAGAGTTAATATATGTACATACCAAAACAATTAATGCATCAATTAGCTAGTCAGCATAGGCTTAATTAATATATGTACCTCGCCGGACATTGCAACAACTCCCTCCTCCCACTACTAGGAAAATGCTTAGCAGTAGCGCGGGCACCGGCGCTACTGCTACGGCGCTACAGCTATTTGCTACCTCTTGAGCTTGCGTTGGATTTCCCCGAAGAGGAGAGGATGATGAAACAGAGTAGCGTAAGTATTTCCCTCAGTTTTTGAGAACCAAGGTACAAATCCAGTAGGAGGCAACGCACAAGTCCCTCGCACCTGCACAAAACAATATCTCAATGCAACCAACGCGATTAGGGGTTGTCAATCCCTTCTCGACAAGTGAGATGTGCTAGATAGGATAGATAATATTTTTGGTATTTTTGATATAAAGATGCAAAGTAAAAAGTAAAAGGCAAAGTAAAAACAAGGCAATAATAAAGTGATGGAGATTGATATGATGAGAATAGACCCGGGGGCCATAGGTTTCACTAGTGGCTTCTCTCGAGAGCATAAGTATTTCTACGGTGGGTGAACAAATTACTGTTGAGCAATTGACGGAATTGAGCATAGTTATGAGAATATCTAGGTATGATCATGTATATAGGCATCACGTCCGAGACAAGTAGACCGACTCCTGCCTGCATCGACTACTATTACTCCACTCATCGACCGCTATCCAGCATGCATCTAGAGTATTAAGTTAAAAACAGAGTAACGCCTTAAGCAAGATGACATGATGTAGAGGGATAAATTCATGCAATATGATATAAACCCCATCTTGTTATCCTCGATGGCAACGATACAATACGTGCCTTGCTGCCCCTTCTGTCACTGGGAAAGGACACCGCAAGATCGTACGTGCCTTGCTGTCCCTTGTGTCACTAGGAAAGGACACCGCAAGATCGAACCCAAAGCTAAGCACTTCTCCCATTGCAAGAACTACCAATCTCGTTGGCCAAACAAAACGGATAATTTGAAGAGACTTGCAAAGATAACCAACCATACATAAAAGAATTCAGAGAAGATTCAAATATTATTCATAGATAGACTTGATCATAAACACACAATTCATCGGTCTCAACAAACACACCGCAAAAAGAAGATTACATCGAATAGATCTCCACAAGAGATGGGGAGAACATTGTATTGAGATCCAAAAAGAGAGAAGAAGCCATCTAGCTAATAACTATGGACCCGAAGGTCTGAGGTAAACTACTCACACTTCATCGGAGAGGCTATCATGATGTAGAAGCTCTCCGTGATGACTGCCTCCTTCCGGCAGAGCTCCGGAACAGGCCCCAAGATGGGATCTCATGGATACAGAAAGTTGCGGCGGTGGAATTAGGTTTTTGGCTCCTTTTCTGATAGTTTGAAGTGCACGAGGTATATGTAGGAGGAAGAAGTACGTCGGTGGAGCTTGAGGGCCCACGAGGCAGGCGCGCCCTAGGGGGTGCCCCCACCCTCGTGACCGCCTCTCCTATTCCTTGGCGTAGGGTCCAAGTCTCCTGGATCACGTTCGCTGAGAAAATCACGTTTCTGAAGATTTTATTCCGTTTGGACTCAATTTGTTATCCCATTTCTTCGAAACACTGAAATAGGCAAAAAACAGCAATTCTGGGCCGGGCCTCCGGTTAATAGGTTAGTCCCAAAAGTAATATAAAAGTGAATAATAAAGCCCAATATAGTCCAAAACAGTAGATAATATAGCATGGAGCAATAAAAAATTATAGATACGTTGGAGACGTATGAGGCATCCCCAAGCTTAATTCCTGCTCGTCCTCGAGTAGGTGAATGATAAAAAAGATAATTTTTGATGTGGAATGCTACTTGGCATAATTTCAATGTAAATCTTCTTAATTATGGTATGAATATTCAGATTAGAAAGATTCAAGACAAATGCTCATATTGATATAAAAACAATAATACTTCAAGCATACTAACAAAGCAATTATGTCTTCTCAAAATAACATGGCAAAGAAAGTTATCCCTACAAAATCATATAGTGCGGCTATGCTCTGTCTTCACCACACAAAGTATTTAATCATGCACAACCCGGTGACAAGCCAAGCAATTGTTTCATACTTTAACATTTTCAAAACTTCTTGATCCTCACGCAATACATGAGCGTGAGCCATGGATATAGCACTATATGTGGAATAGAATGGTGGTTGTGGAGAAGAGAAAAGAGGGGAAGATAGTCTCACATCAACTAGGCGTATCAACGGGCTATGGAGATGCCCATCAATAGATATCAATGTGAGTGAGTAGGGATTGCCATGCAACGGATGCACTAGAGCTATAAGTATATGAAAGCTCAACAAAAGAAACTAAGTGGGTGTGCATCCAACTTGCTTGCTCCACGAAGACCTAGGGCAATTTGAGGAAGCCCATCATTGGAATATACAAGCCAAGTTCTATAATGAAAAATTCCCACTAGTATATGAAAGTGACAAAATGAGAGACTCTCTATCATGAAGATCATGGTGCTACTTTGAAGTACAAGTGTGGTAAAAGGATAGTAACATTGTCCCTTCTCTCGTTTTCTCTCGTTTTTTTTATTTGGGCCTTTTCTCTTTTTTTTGGCCTTTTTTTTATTTTTCGTCCGGAGTCTCATCCCGACTTGTGGGGGAATCATAGTCTCCATCATCCTTTCCTCACTTGGGACAATGCTCTAAAAATGATGATCATCACACTTTTATTACTTTACAACTCAACAATTACAACTCAATACTTAGAACAATTATGACTCTATGTGTATGCCTCCGGCGGTTTACCGGGATATGCAATGATTCATGGGCGACATGTATGAAAGAATTATGAACGGTGGCTTTGCCACGAATACGATGTCAACTACATGATCATGCTAGCAATATGACAATGATGGAGCGTGTCATAATAAACGGAACGGTGGAAAGTTGCATGGCAATAGATCTCGGAATGGCTATGGAAATGCCATGATAGGTAGGTATGGTGGCTGTTTTGAGGGAGGTTTATGGTGGGTGTAAGATACTGGCGAAAAGGTGCGTGGTATTAGAGAGGCTAGCAATGGTGGAAGGAAGAAAAAGTGCGTATGATCCATGGACTCAACATTAGTCATAAAGAACTCATATACTTGTTGCAAAAATCTAGAAGTTATCAAAGCAAAGTATTATGGGCATGCTCCTAGGGGATAGATTGGTAGGAAAAGACCATCGCTCGTCCCCGACCGCCACTCATAAGGAAGACAATCAATAAATAAATCATGCTCCGACTTCATCACATAACGGTTCATCATACGTGCATGCTACGGGAATCACAAACTTTAACACAAGTATTTCTCAAATTCACAACTACTCAACTAGCATGGCTCTAATATCATCATCTTCATATCTCAAAACAATTATCAAGCATCAAACTTTTCTTAGTATTCAACGCACTCAAAAGAAAGTTTCACAAATCTTGAATGCCAAGCATATTATTTTTAAGCAAATTACCATGCTATTAGGAACTCTCAAAATAATCTAAGTGAAGCATGAGAGATCAATAGTTTCTTTAAAACAAATCCACCACCGTTCTCTAAAAGATCTAAGTGAAGCACTAGAGCAAAAACTACAACGCTCAAAAGATATAAGTGAAGCACATAGAGCAAAACTACATAGCTCAAAAAAAATATAAGTGAAGCACATAGAGTATTCTAACAAATTTCAATTAAATATGGCTCTCTCAAAAGGTGTGTACAACAAGTATGATTGTGGCACACTCACAAACAAAGACACAAATAATACAAGACGCTCCAAGCAAAACACATATCATGTGGTGAAGAAAAATATAGCTCCAAGTAAAATTACCGATGGAAGTAGACGAAAGAGGGGATGCCTTCCGGGGCATCCCCAAGCTTTGACTTTTTGGTGTCCTTGGATTATCTTGGGGGTGACATGGGCATCCCCAAGCTTAGGCTCTTGCCACTCCTTTTTCCATAATCCATCAAAATATTTCACCAAAAACTTGAAAACTTCACAACACAAAACTCAACAGAAATCTCATAAGCTCCGTTAGCGAAAGAAAACAAAACACCACTTCAAGGCACTGGAATGAAATCATTCTTTATTTATATTGGTGTTAAACCTACTGTATTCCAACTTCTCTATGGATTATAAACTATTTTACTAACCATAGATTCATCAAAATAAGCAAACAACACACGAAAAATAGAATCTGTCAAAAACAGAACAGTCTGTAGTAATCTGTAACTAACGCCAATTTCTGGAACGTGAAAAATTCAGCAAAAATAGTAAGTTCTAGATAATTTGTTTATTGATCCACAGAAAAAATAATCAACTAAAAGCACGTTCCTGTGATTTATCATAATTATTCTCGTGCACGCAAAGTTTCTGTTTTCTACAGCAGAATCAAATTACTATTACCATAGGTTATCCTAGCGGTCTTACTTGGCACAAACACTAATTAAAACACAAAAACAAATCTAACCAGAGGCTAGAACAAATATTTATTCCTAAACAGAAGCAAAAAGCAAAAAACTAAAATAAAATTGGGTTGCCTCCCAACAAGCGCTATCGTTTAACGCCCCTAGCTAGGCATAAAAGCAAGTATAGATCTAGGTATTGCCATCTTTGGTAGGCAAACCATAAGTGGATCTCATGATAGATTCATATGGTAATTTTATTTTCTTTCTAGGGAAGTGTTCCATGCCATTTTTTAATGGGAAATGGAATCTAATGTTCCCTTCCTTCATATCAATAATCGCACCAATCGTTCTTAGGAAAGGTCTACCAAGAATAATAGGACAAGAAGGATTGCAATCAATATCAAGGACGATAAAATCTACGGGCACATAATTCCTATTTGCAACAATAAAAACATCATTAATTCTTCCCATAGGTTTTTTAATAGTGGAATCCGCAAGATGCAAGTTTAGAGAGCAATCATCATAATCACGGAAATCTAGCAAATCACACAAAGTTTTGGGGATAGTGGAAACACTAGCACCAAAATCACATAAAGCATAAAACTCATGATCTTTAATTTTGATTTTAATAGTTGGTTCCTACTCATCATAGAGTTTTCTAGGGATAGAAACTTTCAACTCAAGTTTTTCTTCATAAGATTGCATCAAGGCATCAACAATATGTTCGGTAAAAGCTTTGTTTTGACTATAAGCATGGGGAGAATTTAGCACGGATTGCAACAAGGAAATAAAATCAATTAAAGAGAAACTTTCATAATTAAATTCCTTGAAATCCAATATAGTGGGTTTAGCAACATCTAGGGTTTTATTTCTTTCAACCCCACTTTCATCAATTTCATCATCAAGATCTAAATACTCCGAATTTTTGGAACGCCTTCTAGGTAAGGGAAGATCATATTCAGTTTCATCAAGATTCATATTACAAAAAAGATTTAATAGGGGACACATCAATAACTTTTAGATCTTCATCTTGATTTTCATGGGAATTGGAAGAACATGCTTTAATAAAGGCATCTTTCGTAGCACGCATCCTAGCGGTTCTTTCCTTGCACTCATCAGTGGAAATTCTCATGGCTTTGAGAGACTCATTGATGTCATGCTTAGGAGGAATAGATCTAAGCTTTAAAGAATCAATCTCAAGATAAATTCTATCAACGTTCCTAGCCAAATCATCAACTTAAGCAATTTCTCTTCAAGAAAAGCATTAAAATTCTTTTGTGAAATCATAAACTCTTTAACACTATTCTCAAATTCAGAGGGCATCTTATTAAAATTGCCATAAGAGTTGTTGTTGGAATTTCCATAATTATTAGAAGGATTACTAGGATAAGGCCTAGGATTAAAATTCCCTCTATACGCGTTGTTACCAAAATTATTCCTACCAACAAAATTCACATCCATAGATTCATTATTATTCTCAATCAAAGTAGACAAAGGCATACCATTAGGATCATAAGAAACACTCTTAGTAGCAAATAATTTCATAAGTTCATCCATCTTTCCACTCAAAACATTTATTTCTTCTATCGCATGCACTTTTTTATTAGTAGATCTTTCAGTATGCCATTGAGAATAATTAACCATAATATTGTCTAGGAGTTTAGTAGCATCTCCTAAAGTGATTTCCATAGAAGTGCCTCCCTCGGCTGAATCTAAAAGATTTCTAGAAGCAAAATTCAATCCAGCATAAAAATTTTGTATAATCATCCACAAATTTAAACCATGAGTAGGGCAATTACGTATCATTAATTTCATTCTCTCCCAAGCTTGGGCAACATGTTCATGATCTAGTTGCTTAAAATTCATAATGTCGTTTCTAGGAGAGATGATCTTAGCGGGAGGAAAATACTTAGAGATAAAAGCATCTTTGCACTTGTTCCAAGAATCAATACTATTTTTAGGCAAATATGAAAACCAAGCTTTAGCACGATCTCTAAGAGAAAAAGGAAATATCTTCAATTTAACGACATCATTATCGACATCTTTTTTCTTTTGCATATCACATAAATCAAGGAGGCTATTTAGATGAGTAGCGGCATCTTCACTAGGAAGGCCGGCGAATTGATCTTTCATAACAGATTCAACAAAGCAGTATTGATTTCACAAGATTCAGTATCGGCGAGAAATCGGAGTGCTAAGGAAATCATTATTGCTGGTATTGGTGAAGTCACCCAATTTGGTAGTATCTTGAGCCACCGCGACAAACAAGCAACACACGAGCAAACAAAAGGCAAGCAAGAAAAAGGCAAACGGAAAAGAGAGGGCGAATAAAACGACAAGGGTGAAGTGGGGGAGAGGAAAATGAGAGGCAAATGGCAAATAATGTAATGCAAGAGATAGGGATTATGATAGGTACTTGGTATGTTGACTTTAGCGAAGACCTCCCCGGCAACGGCGCCAGAAATTCTTCTTGCTACCTCTTGAGCTTGCGTTGGATTTCCACGAAGAGGAGAGGATGATGCAGCAGAGTAGCGTAAGTATTTCCCTTAGTTTTTGAGAACTAAGGTATCAATCCAGTAGGAGGCAACGCACAAGTCCCTCGCACCTGCACAAAACAATATCTCAACGCAACCAATGCGATTAGGGGTTGTGAATCCCTTCTCGACAAGTGAGATGTGATAGATAGGATAGATAATATTTTTTTGTATTTTTGATATAAAGATGCAACGTAAAAAGTAAAAGGAAAAGTAAAAACAAGGCAATAATAAACTGATGGAGATTGATATGATGAGAATAGACCCGGGGGCCATAGGTTTCACTAGTGGCTTCTCTCGAGAGCATAAGTATTTCTACGATGGGTGAACAAATTACTGTTGAGGAATTGACAGAATTGAGCATAGTTATGAAAATATCTAGGCATGATCATGTATATAGGCATCACGTCCGAGACAAGTAGACCGACTCCTGCCTGCATCTACTACTATTACTCCACTCATCGACCGCTATCCAGCATGCATCTAGAGTATTAAGTTAAAAATAGTGTAATGCCTTAAGCAAGATGACATGATGTAGAGGGATAAGTTCATGCAATATGATATAAACCCCATCTTGTTATCCTCGATGGCAACGATACAATACGTGCCTTGCTGCTTATACATCCTTTGGGAAAGGACACCGCAAGATCGAACCCAAAGCTAAGCACTTCTCCCATTGCAAGAACTACCAATCTCGTTGGCCAAACACAACGGATAATTCGAAGAGACTTGCAAAGATAACCAATCATACATAAAAGAATTCAGAGAAGATTCAAATATTATTCATAAATAGACTTGATCATAAACCCACAATTCATCGGTTTGAACAAAAACACCGCAAAAAGAAGATTACATCGAATAGATCTCCACAAGAGAGGGGGAGAACATTGTATTGAGATCCAAAAAGAGAGAAGAAGCCATCTAGCTAATAACTATGGACCCGAAGGTCTGAGGTAAACTACTCACACTTCATCGGAGAGGCTATGATGATGTAGAAGCTCTTCGTGATGACGGCCTCCTTCCGGCAGAGCTCCGGAACGGGCCCCAAGATGGGATCTCGTGGATCTGAGAAAGTTCTTGGCGGTGGAATTAGGTTTTTGGCTCCTGTTCTGATAGTTTGGGGGTACGTAGGTATATGTAGGATGAAGAAGTACGTCGGTGGAGCTTCGAGGGGCCCACGAGGCAGGGGGCGCGCCCTAGGGGGGCGCCCCCCACCCTCGTGACCGCCTCTCCTGTTCCTTGGCGTAGGGTCCAAGTCTCCTAGATCACGTTTGGTGAGAAAATCACGTTTCCGAAGATTTTATTCCGTTTGGATTCCGTTTGATATTCCGTTTCTTCAAAACACTGAAATAGGCAAAAAACAGCGATTCTGGGCTGGGCCCTCCGGTTAATAGGTTAGTCCCAAAAGTAATATAAAAGTGCATAATAAAGCCCAATATAGTCCAAAACAGTAGATAATATAGCATGGAGACGTATCACTATTTTGTAGCAGTAGCGCGCTTTTAGGCCAGCACTACTGGTAAGTTCAAGTACTAGTAGCGCGTTCTCAGGCCCGTGCTGCTGCTGAGATTTATGTTTTTTTAGCATTTTGGCGCTGTACATGTTTAAACAGATATATCTTTTATACAATAACAACTCATCATGAACTAGTCTGTTTAAATAGCATATTCATTACCACTTGTCATGACCATCAAACAATGTTCGTCAATGAGACATCATATAACAAGTTGGTCACTAGTCATAATCACAACTCATCATCATCATCAACTCTAACACATTGTAGCACATAATAACACATTCTAGCTACGACCTACTCCTCTCATAGGACCTACTCTACCCTCTCTTAGGTAAAATATCATAAAACAAGATAGGCATTGACGCTGCATTAAGGGAAATTGACTCTCCATAATAAAGAACGGAGATCATCCTATCTCCAAGTCTTGGCCTACGCACAATGTTGCTTCCAAGTAGCTCTCTACGATGGTTCAAACATTTTTGAAATCATCTATTATCATGGCTTCCTCGCTTTTAGAAATCCGGTATGGACAGGAGTGATGTGGATATCTGCGGCTGACCTGGCCGTGGTGGCCGTAAGCTCATAACATGCTTAGCGACCTCTCGACAACATCAGATGAGGCACACAATCCATCGGGATTTTCTGTTCAAAAACATAATAATAACTTTGTAGTTAGCAATATAGTTTAGTTTTAGAAGAATTTATGCAAAAGATGCATGGATGTCGTAATAGTAGTTACCGTAGTTCAACACGTTCACTAGTGGCACGTATTGACCGTAATGTGGAGGAGTTTGATAATAGCTATTGTAATTCTCAATATCAGTAAAAAATGCGATAAGACCATCTTGCTCCTTATAAGTTAATTGTGCTTCATCATTGTAGTAGTAGGTTACATCTACCATTTTCCGTACATTTTTTGAAGAATGAAAATAAGCTGTCAAATATTTTGAAATAAACAATATAAATTACTTAGTAAATATGTTTAAGAAACTCACACAGCGGTAGAACTAGAAGCGTGTCAATAAGGACCCAAATGGTCATATCATTTTAAATCGATGTCGGGATCACCAAGATCAAAGGTGAGAAGCATACCCTCATGAAAATCATCGCCTTGCAAAGGGCTTCCCAATTCAGGAAACCAAAATTGGATGAGTTCACAGAATTGTATAGATTTACTGACAAAATCATAACCATGATCGGTCCTTAGTTGAATTATCTTTGTCTCCATTCTTTCATGATCTTCAAAACCCATCTTCTCCAAGACATAGCGTCTTGCATGACATGGGATAAGCTAGTCGAATTGTAAAGAAGGAAATTACGTTGAAGAAGCAGAGAAGTCGTGCAAAAAATAACAAAAAACACTTGTCGTCGTTGCGTACCGTTTCAACATCGAAGGTCTCTTGGAGCTTGATGCTGAAGCGCCGACCTTCTACCAAGTGAGGCCTGTCGCACAGACCGCGCTCATCTTCGCAGTACTCGCACATAGCGAATTCCCTTTTGTCGTTAGACATTTCCTAATAGGTAATTAATAATCCTTCATCGAATACATATCTAGTAGTTTGTAGCAAAGATCATCCTATTAACAACTAAAACACCTAAAATTTGTAGTTTGTAGTAGTTTGTAGCAAAGATCATCATATAATCCATCATGAATACATATATAGTAGTTTGTAGCACAAACCGCGCTCATTTTTTGCATTCAATAAGCAAATAACTAATAGGTAATTAATAATCCATCATCGAATACATATATAGTAGTTTGTAGCAAAGATCATCATATAATATCACTAATACATCTCGAATAATAGCTCCTCTAGGTTCAGTGGGCGCGGTGGACACCCAAAGAGAAGGAACCATCACGAATCATAGCTCGGTGAGATCCCCAAAGAATCTGGGGTGTTGGAGAACCGGCCGTTCGCCAACGCAACCAAGTAGCGCTGGACGTGCGCGTTCTCCTCCGTGACACGGTGCTGTACCACCTGCGCGGGGGACTCAAGCCTCTCCACCGATGCAGGCCCACGTGACCGCCACGAAAGAAGCTTCGGGTCGATGACGGGCTAGCTCCTCACTAAGCTGCGCTCACCAGAAGGTAGCATAACCCAGTACCAGCCCGACGGAGCCCAGTCCCGGACATGGCTCCTCGGCTCAACCAGGAGTCCTCCGCTGAGTCGATGACGAGGATGCAGGATAGGCATCGTCGACGTCGAGAACAAAATGCCTAATTATGAAAACAAAATTAATAAACACTTAGCAAGATTTGGCATGACCTTTGCTAAAAACAGGACATATCGAGTGCCTGAAATTTGCCAGAACGTAAACGAATTGACATTTCTGGCAAAACATAGGCCACTCGGGAAAATATGACATGCCCAAAATGTGACATGTTCAAAATATGACATGTCCACTTCAAATTTGCATATAACAAGAAAAATTTCTTTAACTAAAAAAAATAACAACAATTGCTTTACTAAAAAAATACCTTGAATTCTGTTAACTACACCTAAAACAACTAAAACACCTAAAATTCTGTTAGCTACACCTAAAAAAACTAGAACTCTTTTAAATACACTTAAAACACCTAGAATTCTGTTAACTACACCTAAAACAACTAAAACACCTAAAACTCTTTTAAATAAACTTAAAACACCGAGAATTCTGTTAACTACACCTAAAACAACTAAAACACCTAAAATTATGTTAACTACACCTAAAACAACTAAAACACCTAAAACTCTTTTAAATACACTTAAAACACCTAGAATTACGTTAACTACACCTAAAACAACCAAAACATCTAAAATTCTGTTAACTACACCTAAAACAACTAAAACACCTAAAACTCTTTTAAATACACTTAAAAGACCTAAATTCTATTAACTACACCTAATTAAAAACCTAGCTAAATTTCTGTGCTAACTTTAAAACCTAGCTAAATTTAAAAACCTAGGGTTCATACGAATTAACTAGGGTTCATACCTAATCTGTCCAAGCAAGGGTTCGATCAAAACCTAAATTATTCTAATAACCTACATTTTTTCAACTACATAGAATTCAAAATAACTACTGTAATAGCTATAACTAGGGAGGGAAGGAGGAGGAGGAAGGAGGGAGGAGTACCTCTCGGTGGAGGAGGGCAGTGAGGCAGGCGTGAGGCGGAGGAGGAGGAGGCGGGGGCCGGGCAGCGCAGGCGGAGGAGGAGGAGGCCGACGGGGGAGCTGGGCGGCCCGGGGGAGGAGGGCTGGTGAGGCGAGGCGGCCGACGGAGGAGGAGGAGGCAGATGGGACGGCAGTCTGGGGGTCGGTGTGGGGGATCGAGAGGGAGGAGTGTGGGAGTGTGAGTGAGAGTGAGATGAGGCCGGCTGGGCCGGGGGGCGCGGGGGTAGTGGCCTTAACGGCAGCACGGGAAATGGGCCAGCGCTACTGCTAGGCCTACTAGCTGTAGCGCAGGTTGGACGACAGGCGCTGCTGCTATTTTTTGACCGGGGTGTGTGGTGTATTACACTTAGCAGTAGCGTGGGGCTGTGTAACACGCGCTGCTGCTAACCGATACCAATAGCGCTCGTCATAGCCAGCGCTACTACTAACTAGTAGTAGCGTGGTTTTATAAACAAATGCTACTGGTAAACTTCTATCTATAAGCGTTTTCCTAGTAGTGTCCGTTCGGTCACTGGAGCCATCATCATGGTCTCCTTCTTCCACCGGCATTCGGTCACCGGAGACATCATGATCATGTCCTTCCTCCTCCATTGTTCGATCACCGGAGCCTCCTTCACCCTCTCCTTCCAGACAATTGGTGTCGTTGAGATACGATAAGACATCACCTCCATCGAGGATTATGTCTCCCTACAAATGTTCTGTTTCAAAGTCTCTTTGCTCCATAGTTTCTGCAAATATTATAACATGTCAAATTAATATACAAACATGAGAGATGGATATATTGGTGGCAAACATAGCCCTAGCTAGCTAATCACAATAAGGAATATTAATTCTTGGCCTCGGCGCCTCTATGGTTTGGGCTGGCCTCAAACAGCAGTTCTAGGGTTTGGGGTGGCCTCGGCGACAACGCTCTTTTAACTTTGTAAATTTGGGTGGCCTCGGCAACGCTTCTAGGGTTTGGGGTGGCCTCAACACTTCTAGGGTTTGGGGTGGCCTCGGCAACGCTTCGAGGGTTTGGACCGACAAGGGATTTAACAAAATGGTGCCATTCTGGATGTGCAAAAAATGGTCCCTATTTTAACTGATCTCATCTACCCTTCTATATGTCACATTGTCTAGTGTCAGGATTCATGAAAATGATGGCTTCATCATTAGCCGGAAGTAACAGGCGCATGACGGTATGAAGCTCTCCAAAGTTATTTTGGAACGGGGTCCTGAGAGGTTAATTCACTTTTTGGTACAAAGTTCAGCAAGAGCCTTTCAAATATCGCTATTTTGAAGGCCTTTGCTGAACTTCGTACCAAAAAGCGAATTATCCTATCAGGACTCCTTTCCAAAATAACTTTGGAGAGCTTCATACCATCATGCGCCTGTTACTTCCGGCTAATTATGAAACCATGGATTTCTTCAATACTTTGACACAAGAGAACGTGCACATATAGAAGCGTAGATAAGATTAGGAAAAATATGGATCAACAATTATGCACATCCATAATGGGAAGATTCTTGTTAAATATATTATAAATCTCGAGAGAGTTTGTCGGGGTAGGCGGGAGGGGGTAGGAGATCGACAATGTTTTTTTCTAGGGTTTGCGTGTCCTCGAGAGTTGGTCGAGCGAGAGGGGGTTGATCGACGTCCCCCTCTCGACCCCTCGGCGATCCTCGACCCTCGACCCTATACCCTAGTTCCCAACCCTCGACCACTCGACCCGTCGGCAATCGTCGAACCTCGACCCTCGACCCCTCGGCGATCCTTGAACCTCGACCCCTCGGCGACCCTTGACCCCTAAGCGACCCTCGATCCTCTACCCTATTTCTCGACCCACGACCGCTCGGCGATCCTCGTCACCCTCGTTCCCGATAAAAAATAAGAAGAGGAAGAAGAAGAAAAAAAATAGGAGAAGAAGAAGGAATAGATGAGAAGAAGAAAAAATAGAAGAAGAAGAAAAAATAGGAGAAGAAGAAAAAATAGAATAATATCTAATAAATATATTATTCTATTTTTCTTCTTCTCCTCTATTCCTTCTTCTTCTCCTCTTTTTTTTCTTCTTCTTCCTCTTCTTCCTCTCCTCTTCTTCTCCTTCTTCTTCTTCTCCTTCTTCCTCTTCTTATTCTTATGATCCTTTTTCCTCTCCTTTTCTTCTTCTTCCTACTTCCTTCTTCCTCTTTTCTTCTTTTTCCTTATCTTCCTTTTTCCTCTCCACTAACCTAAAATCTACTAACCTAAAATGCACTAACAGTACAACTAACCTAAAATGCACTAAATCAACTAACCTAAAATGCAGTAGCCTAAAATCGATATCTACTAACAACCTAAATAAAGAATAAATACATATATGAAAAAAATCATCATATGAACAAAAAAGCATACACCATCTATCATCAACATCACCATATCTATCATCAACATCATCTAACAAAATCATATGAAAAAAATGTATATGAAATAAGCAAGTGATGACCCACAAGTGTAGGGGATCTATCGTAGTCCTTTCGATAAGTAAGAGTGTCGAACCCAACGAGGGGGAGAAGGAAATGACAAGCAGTTTTCAGTAAGGTATTCTCTGCAAGCACTAAAATTATCGGTAACAGATAGTTTTGTGATAAGGTAATTTGTAACGGGTAACAAGTAATGAAAGTAAATAAGGTGCAACAACATGGCCCAATCCTTTTTTGTAGCAAAGGACAAGCCTGGACAAACTCTTATATGGAGGAAAGCGCTCCCGAGGACACATGGGAATTATCGTGAAGCTAGTTTTCATCACGTTCATATGATTCCCGTTCGTTACTTTGATAATTTGATATGTGGGTGGACCGGTTCTTGGGTACTGCCCTTTCTTGGAGAAGCATCCCACTTATGATTAACCCCTATTACAAGCATCCGCAACTACAAAAGAAGTATTAAGGTAAATCTAACCATAGAATGAAACATATGGATCCAAATCAGCCCCTTACGAAGCAACTCATAAACTAGGGTTTAAGCTTCTGTCACTCTAGCAACCCATCATCCACTTATTACTTACCAATGCCTTCCTCTCAGCTCAAACAATGGTGAAGTGTCATGTTGTCGACGTTCACATAACACCACTAGAAGAGAGACAACATACATCTCATCAAATAATCGAACGAATACCAAATTCACATGACTACTTATAGCAAGACTTCTCCCATGTCCTCAGGAACAAACGTAACTACTCACAAATCATATTCATGTTCATAATCAGAAGGGTATTAATATGCATAAAGGATCTGAACATATGATCTTCCACCAAATAAACCAACTAGCATCAACTACAAGGAGTAATAATCACTACTAGCAACCCACAGGTACCAATATGAGGTTTTGGGACAAAGATTGGATACAAGAGAAGAACTAGGGTTTGAGAGGAGATGGTGCTGGTGAAGATTTTGATGGAGATTAACCCCCTCCCGCTGAGAGGATCGTTGGTGAGAATTATTGAGGGAGTCCTGGATTAGGGGGTGTCCGGGTAGCCGGACTATAGCCTTTGGCCGGACTCTTGGACTATGAAGATACAAGATTGAAGACTTCGTCCCGTGTCCGGATGGGACTTTCCTTGGCGTGGAAGGCAAGGTTGGTTATACGGATATGTAGATCTCCTCCTATTGTAACCGACTCTGTGTAACCCTAGCCCTCTCCGGTGTCTATATAAACCGAAGGGTTTTAGTCCATAGGATGAACAACAATCATACCATAGGCTAGCTTCTAGGGTTTAGCCTCTCTGATCTCGTGGTAGATCCACTCTTGTACTACCCATATCATCAATATTAATCAAGCCGGAGTAGGGTTTTTCCTCCATTGAGAGGGCCCGAACCTGGGTAAAAACATCGTGTCCCTTGTCTCCTATTACCATCCGCCTAGATGCACAGTTCGGGACCCCCTATCCGAGATCCGCCGGTTTTGACACCGACATTGGTGCTTTCATTGAGAGTTCCGCTGTGCCGTCGCCATCAGGAAGGATGCCTCATCCCGTCTTTAAAGACGGCACTGTTGCAAAAGGAGCTTTGGCTATCGGCCAAACTCTCTGGCTAGGTGGTTTTCTTATGACCGCTTGTTCGGCCGCTGCGCCGGCGATGACTTCTCGGGTCATCAGAAGCAACCTTCACGTCAACTCGGAACTCGCCGAGCAGTTAGATCCGATGGAGCTCTCTTCCCTAAACGAGCTCTTGGATCGCGCCATCGCACAGGGAGTCGCTTCTGAGACTACGATCAGATTGGGCCTAAACCCGATCGGAGAGAGATTAACTCTCCCCAGGTCACCCATCACGTTGCAGTGGTGGAGGAACAATATAATGCGGCAATCCTTCATCTATCTTAAGGACTAGCTATGTCCGGATTCCTGATCCCTCCAAGCCGGATACCCGCGGAGGGGAGGACGTTACTCAAAGACTGAACCTAGAGTCAGGCAGCGGGCTAGATTCATTGGACAACATCCAAGAATCCAAACTTCCGAGTTCGGAAACTCCTTGGCCCCTGAGTCTCAGATTGGGTGAGGTTTCGGATTCAACTCCACCCACCCACCCGAACATAAGCAATCTATCCCAAATTAGGAAAGAGCCCGAAGAAACAGTACACCATTACTAGGCCAGATTCCTCCTGGTCATGAACAGGATAAAGGACTGCCGTGAGGAAGACACGATTTCATTCTTCTGCAATAATTGCACGGACAAGGGAATCCACAACGCCATAAACGCCGTGAAATTACACGCACGCCGACTTGGCGTCCATAATCTGAAGTCTTGTGCGATGGAATCTTTGGAAAACCGAAATCAAATTTTGGGACAATCTGGCCCTGAAAACAAACCCAGTCCGAAATAAAATGGTGCAGTATCGCCAGACACCCGGGTTAAACACAAAAAAGCAAAAACCCTCTACAGGGCATGGAACCGTACTGGAGGGATGGCTCAATGGACCCTATAAAATTCACAGTACAAAGGGCGCCATACCAACTCATAGCCTTAGAGCATGTTGGATACTCCGGCAGGTGGCCGAAAGTGGCGAAGATCTTCTAATTCCAGAAGCCACATAAAACCATCCCAGGGATACCAGTACGGTATTAACAGTCTTCGAGACTTTCGCATCAAACAATATGCGGAAACGAACACTCTGCAGCCTTACCGAAGTCTACCAAGTAGCAACAATAAACCCATGGAGTGACACGGCTATTACTTTTAATGCCAGTGATGAACCTAAATTCCGAACAGCCCGAGCACCAGCCGCATTGGTCCTCAGTCCAATAGTGGACGGCTTTCGCCTTACCAAGGTACTCATGGACGGTGGCAGCGGATTGAACCTCATTTATGAGGAAACCCTCCAAAAAATGGAAATAGACTGGAACCGCATTGAGCGAAGCATCACAACCTTTAGAGGAATAATCCCCAGCAAGAAGCGCGCTGTACAGGAAAAATCACACTAGATGTGGTGTTCGGCACACCGGATAATTACAGGTCCGAAGAGGTTACATTCCAAGTGGCCCCGTTCAGTAGCGGATACCATGCTCTGTTAGGGCGGGAGGCGTTTACAATCTTCCAAGCCATATCCCAATACGGGTACATGAAGCTCAAAATGCCCGGGCCCAACAGAATCATCACTCTTGCTAGTGATCCAGACATAGCACTCCGCGCCGAAAATAAAACAGACGCACTAGACCTCGAGGCACTATCCGAAGCCCTGGCGGCTGAGGAACTGACTGCGCTGCGCTCCACGGTGGACATGGACGATGTGATACTCGACAAGAGATCCAAGTCCACCTCCTTTAAACCGGCGGACGAAATAGTCAAATTCCAAGTCCATCCAACGGACCCTACCAAAACAGCTTCCATCGGGGCACAATTAAACCCTGATGTCGACGCCGCTTTTCTGAGAGTTCCTACGTGAGAACTGGGACATTTTTGCCTGGCACCCCTCAGAGATGCCAGGAATCCCACGTAGGCTGGCCGAGCACAGCCTAAATATTCTAAAAGGATTCAAGCCAGTCAAGCAGGCTCTTCGGCGTTTCTCCGAACCTAAGAGACAAGCCATGGGAGAGGAACTAGCCAAGTTATTGGAAGCCGGATTCATCAGAGTAATAAAACACCCGGACTAGCTAGCAAACCTGGTGATGGTACCAAAGAAGGACAAATCCTGGCGCCTGTGCGTCGATTTTAAGGACCTCAACAAGGCTTGCCCAAAGTATCCCTTCCCCCTCCCCCGCATCGATCAAATTATCGGCGCTACCGCAGGTTCCACGATTCATTGTGTTTCCTCGGCGCATACTCCGGCTACCATCAAATTAAGATGGCAGAGCCAGACCAAGCATAGCGGCATTCATCACACCATCGGCCACTTACGCTTTAACACAATGCCCTTTGGGCTCAAAGCGCCAGCGCAACATATCAGCGCATGATTCGAGACATGTCGGCAAACCAGATCGGCAAAGCGGTGGAGGCATACGTGAGCGGCGTGGTCCTCAAAACAAAACATGTCGAATCTCTAGTAGGCGACTTGAGGCTCACATTCGATAACCTCCGAACATATGACATCAAGCTCAACCCGGAAAAATGCGTCTTGGCGTGCCCGGTAGGAAAGCTCTTGGGCTTCATTGTATCCGGTAGAGGAATTGAAGCAAATCCGGCCAAAATCCGAGCTCTGTCACAACTGGATACCCCAAAAGACCTCAAACAAATACAAAAACTGACTGGATGCGTGGCGGCTCTAAGCCGCTTTATCTCCCTTTGGGAGAAAAGGCATTACCCTTTATCGCCTCCTTGGCGCATGCGAACACTTCGAGTGGATGGATGCCGCCACGGCGGACTGGAAGAAATAAAAGCCATATTGGCAACCAACCCAGTCTGGCAGCGCCAAACATTGGCGAACCAATGCTATTATACATTGCGGCAACTCACCAAGTTGTGAGCGCAGTGCTCGTTGTCGAACAAGAAACAGACGGACATAAATTCCCCCTTCAAAAGCCGGTTTACTATGTGTCCATTGTCCTTACTCCATGCAAGTCACGGTACCCGCATTATCAAAAGATAGCGTATGCGGTATTCATGGCATCCCGGAAACCGCGACACTACTTTCAAGAGTGTTTGATAACGGTAGCCTCGGAAGTGCCACTTAATGATATTATAAACAACCGCGACGCGACAGGCCGGATTGCCAAATGGGCCATTGAGCTCCTCCCGTTCGACATAACTTACAAGCCACGGCGAGCTATTAAGTTGCAAGTATTGGCCGACTTCGTCGCCGAATGGACGGAAGCCGAACTCCCTAAAGAGCACGGCACATATTCCAGTTGGATCATGCATTTCGACGGATCCAAAATGTTGGCTGGTCTGGGGGCTGGCGTCGTTTTAACATCCCCAACAGGAGATACAATTCAATACATACTCCAGATAATGTATACGGACTCCAACAACGCAGCCGAATATGAGGCCCTTTTACATGGCCTCCGGATGGCAGTATCCATGGGCATTCAATGCCTAGAGGTGCGCGGGGATTCGAACCTCATGATATCCCAAATAAACGGGGACTTTGATGCCAAGGATCCAAAAGTGGCAGCTTACCGCAATGCCGTCCTAAAAATGTCAGCTCGGTTTGAGGGGCTCGAATTTCACCATATAGCAGGAAAACAATCGGCGGCAGATGTCTGGCGCATCGGCGCAAAGCAGCGATGCAGTCCCCCCCCCCCAACATCTTCTTGGAGAGGCTGTTCAAGACATCCGTAGTATGGGAAGGGGAACCCGGCAATACCAGCCCAGACCCAACCGCACTGCCCGATACCGAACACTCTGATATAATTGGAGGCTCTGCTAATGAAATAACATCCTTAGCCCACGCAATAATGGCCGTCATCATACATGGACAGAGCCATTCCTAGCCTATCTAACTAGGCAGGAACTCCCGAGGACCAAAAGCGAGGCACACTTTGCATAGTGCTTGGCGATCTAAAGCCTACAAAGTCCATGAGGAGAGCTTTATAAGAAAAGTACAACCGGAGTCCTTCAAAGGTGCATCTCCGAAGAGGAAGGGAGGAATCTTCTGGCAGAAATTCATGCCGGACTTGGCGGCCACCACGCTGCAGCCCGGGCTCTTGTGAGTAAGGCCTTCCCTACAGGCTTTTATTGGCCGTCGGCCCGAGCAGATGCTCAGGACTTAGTCCAACGCTGCGTTGGTTGCCAGCTTTTCGCAAACCAAAGCCATATGCCACCCACCGCCCTCCAAACTATCCCCATCACCTGGCCCTTCGCGGTCTGGTGGCTTGACATGGTTGGACCCCTTAAAGGAGGAACCCACAAGAAAAAATATATGCTGGTCATGGTGGATAAGTTCACCAAATGGATAGAAGCCAAGCCTGTCAAGACGGCCGAATCCGCACCAGTGGTAGACTTCATATCTGGGGTCGTACACCGTTACGGCGTCCCCCATAGCATCATCACTAATAATGGCACGAACTTTACGACCGACGAGGTAAAACTCTGGTGCAAAAACATGGGCATCAAGATCGATTATGCTTCAGTCTATCACCCACAAACTAACGGTCAGGTCGAGCGAGCACATGGTCTTATTATGAGCGGCACTAAACCCAGATTAGTGCGATCCCTCAAGGAATCTAATACGCATTGGGTAGAGGAGCTCGACTCTGTACTCTGGGGGCTGCGGACCACGCCGAACCGCACTACCGGATACACACTGAGGGAGTCCTGGATTAGGGGGTGTTCGGGTAGCCGGACTATACCTTCGCCGGACTCCTGGACTATGAAGATACAAGATTGAAGACTTCGTCCCGTGTCCGGATGGGACTTTCCTTGGCGTGGAAGGCAAGCTTGGCGATGCGGATATTCAAGATCTCCTACCATTGTAACCGACTCTGTGTAACCCTAACCCTACCCAGTGTCTATATAAACCGGAGGGTTGTAGTCCGTAGGACATCAACTCCATACACAACAATCATACCATAGGCTAGCTTCTAGGGTTTAGCCTCCTTGATCTCGTGGTAGATCTACTCTTGTACTACCCATATCATCAATATTAATCGAGCAGGAGTAGGGTATTACCTCCATCGAGAGGGCCCGAACCTGGGTAAAAACATCGTGTTCCTTGTCTCCTGTTACCATCCGGCCTAGACGCACAGTTCGGGACCCCCTACCCGAGATCCGCCGGTTTTGACACCGACATTGGTGCTTTAATTGAGAGTTCCTCTGTGTCGTCGCCTTTAGGCCCAATGGCTCCCTTGATCATCAACAACGGTGAGGTCTAGAGTGAGACTTTTCTCCCCGGATAGATCTTCGTCTTTGGCGGCTTCGCACTGCGGGCCAATTCGCTTGGCCACCTGGAGCAGATCGAAGGCTACGCCCCTGGCCATCAAGTCAGGTTTGGAAGCATAAACTACACGGCTGACATCCGCGGAGACTTGATCTTCGACGGGTTCGTGCCACGGCCAAGCGCGCCACACTATCTCGGGGGCATGATCTAGCTCTGCCTCCGGACAGTGTCCTGGAGGCTGCACACGCACCGGTTCCGACCCTTAACTCGGAGCCTATTGCGCCAATCGAGGATGAGCGGTTGGACGTCACCTCGGGGGCTGCGATCTCAAAGGCGATCGAGCCGAACGCCAGCCCCGCACTCTGCATGACCCGTGACCCGGAGGGTCCGGACTCCTCCCCGGACTCCGAACCCCTCGCGCCCCCGCCAATCGAATCCGATTGGGCGCCGATAATGGAGTTCACCACCGCGGACATCTTTCAGCACTCGCCTTTTGGCGACATCCTGAATTCTCTCAAGTCTCTCTCTTTATCAGGAGAGCCCTGGCCGGACTACGGTCAGCGAGGATGGGATACGGACGATGAAGAAATTCAAAGCCCACCCACCACCCACTTTGTAGCCACTCTCGACGATTTAACCGACATGCTTGACTTCGGCTCCGAAGACATCGACGGTATAGACGACGATGCAGGAGACGAACAGGAACCAGCACCTGTAGGGCGCTGGAAGGCCACCTCGTCATATGACATATATATGGTGGATATTCCAAAAGATGGAGATGGCGATGGAACAGCGGGGGATGACACCTCCAAGAAGCAACCAAAGCGCCAGCGTCAGCGGCGCCGCTCTAAATCCCGCCAAAGTAAAAACGGTGATTCCGGCACGGGAGACAATACTACCCCGGATAGCACCGAAGAACACCCCCTCCAGCAAGATTCGGCGCAGGAAGATGGAGAAGCCAGCCCTCATGAGAGAGCGGCAGACCGAGAGGTTGGGATGATAACTATATGCCTCCCTCCGAAGACGAGGCAAGCCTCGACGACGACGAATTCGTCATACCATCAGACCCCGCCGAACAAGAGCGTTTCGAACGCAGGCTTTTAGCCACGGCAAGCAGCCTCAAGAAAAAGCAGCAACAGCTTAGAGCTAACCAAGATTTGTTAGCTGACAGATGGACTAAAGTCCTTGCGGCCGAAGATTATGAACTCGAACGCCACTCCAAGAGTTACCCAAAGTGTAGGCCGCTACCCCGATCAGAGGAGGAAGCACCTACATCACCAGCGCACGACATGGCAGACCGGCCACCTCGAGGCCGCGACAGAGAGGCCTCCCAGCCTCCACCCAAGCCATGCCCCGACGCTGCTCAACTAAGGCACGGGAAAATGCGCCAGACCTGTGAGACGTACTGGAGGATAAGGCAAGACAAACAAGATCGATCTACGGATCGCGCAGGCGCCCTATGACACGTGACGATGATCTTCACTCCGGATACAACAAATCCGGCCGGGCCGAACACAACAGACATAGCTCCTCCAAGCTGCGTCGTGATATAGCCCAGTATAGAGGCGCCGCACACCCACTATGCTTCACAGACGAAGTAATGGATCATAAAATCCCAGAGGGTTTCACACCCGTAAACATGGAATCATACGATGGCACAACAGATCCGGCAGTATGGATCGAGGATTATCTCCTTCACATCCATATGGCACGCGGCGATGATCTACACGCCATCAAGTACCTCCCGCTCAAACTTAAAGGACCGACCCGGCATTGGCTTAAAAGCTTGCCAGCAGACTCAATCGGTTCTTGGGAGGACCTGGAAGCCGCATTCCTCGACAACTTCCAGGGCACTTACGTGTGACCACCAGACGCCGACGACTTAAGCCACATAATTCAGCAGCCAGAGGAATCGGCCAGGCAATTCTGGACACGGTTCCTAACAAAGAAAAACCAGATAGTCGACTGTCCGGACGCAGAGGCCCTAGCAGCCTTCAAGCATAACATCCGCGACGAGTGGCTTGCCCGGCACCTGGGACAGGAAAAGCCGAAATCTATGGCAGCCCTCACGACACTCATGACCCGCTTTTGCGCGAGAGAAGACAGTTGGCTAGCTCGCAGTAACAACTTAGCAAAGAACCCTGGTAATTCGGATACCAAGGACAAAAGTGGCAGGACACGTCGGAATAAGCAAAAACGCCGCGTTAGCAGCGACAACAATGAAGACACGACAGTCAATGCCGGATTCAGAGGCTATAAATCCGGTCAGCAGAAAAAGCCATTCAAAAAGAATACTCAGGGCACGTCCAGTTTGGACCGAATACTCGAGCGCTTGTGCCAGATACATGGCACCCCCGAAAGGCCAGCCAACCACACCAACATGGATTGTTGGGTGTTCAAGCAGGCAGGCAAGTTAAGAGCCAAAAACAAAGACAAGGGGCTGCACAGCGACGAGGAGGAGGAGCCCAGGCCGCCGAACAGTAATGGACAAAAGGGTTTTCCCCCACAAGTGCGGACGGTGAACATGATATACGCAACCCACATTCCCAAGAGGGAGCGGAAGCGTGCGCTACGGGACGTATACGCGATGGAGCCAGTCGCCCCAAAGTTTAACCCATGGTCCTCCTGCCCGATCACTTTTGATCGCAGGGACCACCCAACTAGCATCCGTCATGGCGGCTTCGCCGCATTGGTTCTTGACCCAATTATCGACAGATTTCACCTCACAAGAGTCCTCATGGACGGCGACAGTAGCCTGAACCTGCTTTACCAGGATACAGTGCGGAAAATGGGCATAGATCCCTCAAGGATTAAGCCCACAAAAACGACCTTTAAAGGCGTTATACCAGGTGTAGAAGCCAACTGTACAGGCTCAGTAAGACTTGACGTGGTCTTCGGATCCCCGGACAATTTCCGAAGCGAAGAGTTAATCTTCGATATAGTCCCGTTTCGCAGTGGCTATCACGCCCTGCTCGGACGAACCGCATTTGCAAAGTTCAATGCGGTGCCGCACTACGCATATCTCAAGCTCAAGATGCCAGGCCCTCGAGGAGTAATCACGGTTAACGGAAACACCGAACGCTCCCTCCGTATGGAGGGAGCACAGCGGCTCTCGCAGAGGAAGTACAAAGCAGCCTTCTTAGGCAATTCTCCAGTCCGGCCGTTAAAAAGCCAGACACAGCCAAGCGCGTCCGGAGTAACCTACAACAAGACCGCCTGGCACGTTCTGAGCAGGTGTAGCAATGCGGCCCCAACCCTAGCCCTCGCGACATAGCGAAACCAGTGCCTCGCGTACATAACTACGCCCTTGAAATACCATGGGCACAGGTGAAGGGGCACAATAACGGCACGCCCAAAATAAGGCTTAAAACGTACTAGGGGCTGCCGGATTCTTTTTTAATTTTTTATTACTTTCAGGACTCCATACTTCGGACGGCCTGTTCGGCAATTCGACTGCCGCACAAATGATGCAAGATCCTGGGAGGCAGACAAGCCATGCCGCATTATGGAACTCCCAGGTGGTCTCTGTTACGAGCAGTATACCTGTTTTGAATACAATTCCGCGGCCTGCCCCTGGTCAGGACATGTTAAATAGTCCAATATCTTATTGCTTATCGCACTACTTGTATCGTTCGGCTTTGATAAATAGCCTCTCTAT
Source organism: Aegilops bicornis (assembly GCA_021605145.1). NCBI lineage: Eukaryota > Viridiplantae > Streptophyta > Magnoliopsida > Poales > Poaceae > Aegilops > Aegilops bicornis. The sequence goes on along the minus strand of CM038670.1, from coordinate 23,492,723 downwards.
AAACAATACATAGCTTCTCGTCTATTTTTTGCATTATCCTCTTTTCACATATATGTTTATTAAATGACATGATTGCACCCGTACACCATGGTACGGCAAACACGCCGGGGCGGTACCCCTCATTATGGTGTGAGAAGTCCGTACACTTTCACAAGTGCGGCACCCCGAACTTATAGCACTATATGCATCGGCTCCGAATCATGATTTGGGTCAATAGTTGGGTTTGCCCGGCTCCTATGTTTTTATGCCTTACGTTCCGCTATATTGGCTAAGGTAGCAATAGGAGAACCACTGCGATTGTGCCCCGGTTCAGCTGGGTTAAGCACCTGAGTGGAGAAAGCTAAAACTGACTGTCATGATGAGGCGAGAGACCGGTCGCTGTTCGAGAGGTTTTTCGAGTCCCTAAAGACTTTTGCCGCTTTGAGCGAGGAGCTGGCTTTGTCCGGCCAAGGCGTGGATAGCGCCCCGAACTCGGTCTTCCGAACTAGGGGCTTCGCCGAAATTTAAAATTATAGAGTTCTATGGCTAAGTGAGAGTGTTCAAGCATTATAGTCCGATTGCCTGGTTCGTTGTGCTGAGCGCCTCCCTCGAAGGACCCAACTATGGGAAAAAGAGCGCTCAGGTTTATCCCGAACACCCCAGCACTAGTGGCATGGGGGCAGAAGCCGACGACTGGCCATCTCTCAATTTTTTGATAAACGGCCGCACAGAAAGTAATATTTTAAATTCAATAAGCATTTCTTAGCGCATATGAACAAGTTTTCAGCGCACAGGATAAACACGAGCGAGTTCATTCAAAAATTACATCCTTGGTACATTCATCCGCCACAAGGCGGGCACCTGCAAGAACATCCTTGTAGTAGTTCCCGGGCTTGCGATGCTCCTTCCCCGGCGGCGGCCCGTCCTTCACAAGCTTCTCACCGTCCAGCTTACCCCAGTGCACCTTTGCACGGGCAAGGGCCCGACGGGCACCTTCGATGCAGACGGAGCGCTTGATGACCTCGAGCCTCGGACAGGCCTCCACCAGCCACCGCACCAGCCCGAAATAGCTCCCAGGCAGGGCCTCTCCGGGCCACAGCCGAACTATGAAGCCTTTCATGGCCTGTTCGGCCGCCTTGTGGAGCTCGACCAACTATTTTAGCTGGTCGCTCAAGGGCACAGGGTGTCCGGCCTCAGAATACTGAGACCAGAACACCTTCTCCGTCGAGCTTCCCTATTCAGCTCGGTAGAATGCGGCGGCGTCGGATACGCTGCGGGGAAGATCTGCGAATGCCCCTGGAGAGCTCCGGATTCGGGTAAGTAACAAGTAGTTTACTTCTATATTTCTGCTTTGCATAAAGAATGCCTTACCCGCTGCTATCTTCCTCATCTCCTCCAACTCTTGGAGGGCCTTTTGGGCTTCGGCCTTGGCAGTCTCAAGGGCCGCTGCGAGCTCGGATGCTTGTGCCTTTGACTCAAGCTCCAAACTCTCATGTTTTTTCATGAGAGCCTGAAGCTCTTGCTGCACCTCGCCGACCTGAGCCCCAAGTATCTCTCGCTCGGTGCGCTCCGTGGTCGTTTTCTTTTCGGCCTCAGACAACGCCTGCTTGAGGGTCGCCACCTCAGTCATGGCCCCTACAATAAGCAGTACAATCCTGTTATTTTTTGCAATCACGCCTTTTTATAGGCACTTTTTCTATAAGGTATTTCTTACCTTCTTTCTCCTCGAGCTGCCGCTTGGCAAGGCCGAGCTCTTGCTCGGTCCGCCCGAGGTCCTGTTTTAGGACACCCACCTCTGCAGTCAGTGCGGCGGTAGATAGCAGCGAAGCCTGCATACGCATATTGACTCTTTATTGTTAGACTCCTGCGGAATTTAGTAGATCCTCTATTCGGCTTTTCTTTCCGAACGCCAAACAGAGCATCAGGGGCTACTGTCTATGCGGTAATATTCTTACATATTTTTACTTACCTCGAAGCCTGTTAGAAGGCTAGCGCAAGCTTCAGTCAGTCCGCTCTTGGCGGACTGAACCCTCTGGATCACCGTACTCATAATAGTACGATGCTCCTCGTCGATGGAGGCGCCGTCAAGCACCTCCAGTAGATTGTCCGGCACCTCCGGTTGGACGGAGGCCGCCGGCTCAGAAGGCTTGCTCCTCTTGGAAGGAGTCCGCCTACCGCGGTCCGGAACTGTTGAAGATTCCGGCGCGGTGTCCGGCACACAGCCCGACTTGGAGCCCTGGGGGGCCTTGTCCCCTTCACTCCTGGAGTCCGGGAGGTTGCCTTGCGGCTCCTCCGGGACCGCCTCCTCCTGCTCCGGAGCTTGTCGCGACGCCACTTCGGCGTCGTCCGCAGTGCTGGGGGAGACATCGGGCAGAATTGAGTTCACGTCCGATGAATCCAGGGAGCCGCCCGACGACTCATTGAGTTCGGCCCAGGGCGGGCTGCATAATTACGTTCGACATTAGGGAAAGTTGTGCGACAAAGGACCATCATGAGTTACTGTAATATTTGAACTTACGATTTCACCGGACGCTTGGCCCTGTCTGGCCACTCCTCTTTGCCCTCTTCGGCGTCGCGGGAGTAGTCCGGCGGAGGGGTCTTCCTTTTCCTAGACCCCTCGGCCTCCCCCGTTGGGGCGGCCTTCCTTTTCTCTCCTCCCTCCGCTGGAGGGGGAGAGGTTTCTTCTTCCTCCTCCTCGTTTTCACGGGAAGAGGGTGTCTTGGACTCGTCAGATGACGAGTCCGACACCACCATGTTACGAGCACTCTTTCGAGTCCCCGTGGTCTTCTTCTTCTTGGCCTTCTTCTCCGGCACCACATAAGGCGCCGGGACCAGCAGCTTCACTAGTAGAGCTGGGGCTGGGTCTTGAGCAAGGGAGCGGACAGTTAATCGGTTCGGATACCGCCCGCCAAGCCTATCAAAGGTAAGGGAGTTTAGATCCGCATAGAGTCAAACTATGAGAAAAAGCAACATCCTGTAAAAGGTGAAGATAAGCTTAACTTCGCTAAGCGTGGCTGCGAGCTGTATCCATGATCCTCGGAAAATGATCACGGGAGCCTCGGCGTATGAATAGCACCTTCCAAGCATCTTAAATGCGTCGTGTCGAAGAGCACATTAAGGGTTTGGTGGTGCGCCGGGTCGAACTCCCACAGATTAAAGTCCCGTTGTTGACACGGGAGGATCCGGCGAACGAGCATAACCTGGATTACATTAACAAGCCGGATTGGCTTGTTCACCAGGGACTGGATACATGTTTGCAATCCGGTCACCTCTTTCTCATCGCCCCATGACAGGCCCGTCTCTTTCCAGGACATAAGCCGCGTGGGGGTCCGGATCGGAACTCAGGGGCTGCGATCCATTCCGGATCACGTGGCTCGGTGATGTAAAACCACCAGGATTACCACCCCTTCAGGGTCTTCACAAAAGAGCCCTCGAACCATAGGACGTTGGCCATCTTGCCCGCCATGGCGCCTCCACACTCCGCCTGGCTGCCGCGCACCACCTTGGGCTTGACGTTGAAGGTCTTGAGCCAGAGGCCGAAATGGGGGCAGACGCGGAGGAAAGCCTCGCACACGACGATAAACGCCGAGATGTTGAGGATGAAGTTCGGGGCCAGATTGTGGAAATCCAGGCCGTAGTAGAACATGAGCCCCAGGACAAATGGGTGGAGTGGAAAACCCAGTCCGCGGAGGAAGTGGGGAAGAAATACTACCCTCTCATGGGGCCTTGGGGTGGGGAGAAGCTGCCCCTTTTCGGGAAGCCGGTGCGCGATGTCCTTAGACAGGTATCCGACCTTCCTTAGCTTCTTGACTTGGCCCTCCGTGAGGGAGGAGACCATCCACTTGCCTCCCGCTTCGGACATTGCTGGAGAAGGTTGAGGTGGGAAGTGCGGGCTTGGGTGCTGGAGCTCAAGTGCGCAGGAGATGGATAGGCAAAGGAGGAAGAAGGCGTAGGTAAAAAGGTGGATCCTTATCCCCTTATATGGGCGTCCCCACCAGCCTAGTAAAACTCGCTTGCCTCCCAAGTGCCGTGATAAATGGCGCGGTTGGGTTACCCACGTCCGTATTGATGAGAATCCCGTAAAAGGGGGTACACGATCTCTGCTTTGACAAGACGTGCCAAGGAAACCACCTCGCAGAACGTGCTGAGGTGGAAAAGTAAAAATGATTCGAGTAAAGGACTTGGCCGTAGTGTGATGACGCACTACGGAATACGTCAGCAGATTTGATTTGTGTTAATATTATTCTCTCTATGGCAATACGTGGAAATTTATTTTGCAGAGCCGGACACTACTCTTGCTATTTACAATCTTCTATGAAGGACTTGGAGGAGGAACCCGCCTTGCAATGCTGAAGACAATCTGTGCGCCGGACTCGTCATCATTGAAGCCTGGTTCAGGGGCTACTGAGGGAGTCCTGGATTAGGGGGTGTTCGGGTAGCCGGACTATACCTTCGCCAAACTCCTGGACTATGAAGATACAAGATTGAAGACTTCGTCCCGTGTCTGGATGGGACTTTCCTTGGCATGGAAGGCAAGCTTGGCGATGCGGATATTCAAGATCTCCTACCATTGTAACCGACTCTGTGTAACCCTAACCCTATCCGGTGTCTATATAAACCGGAGGGTTGTAGTCCGTAGGACATCAACTCCGTACACAACAATCATACCATAGGCTAGCTTCTAGGGTTTAGCCTCCTTGATCTCGTGGTAGATCTACTCTCGTACTACCCATATCATCAATATTAATCGAGCAGGAGTAGGGTATTACCTCCATCGAGAGGGCCCGAACCTGGGTAAAAACATCGTGTTCCTTGTCTCCTGTTACCATCCGGCCTAGATGCACAGTTCGGGACCCCCTACCCGAGATCCACCGGTTTTGACACCGACACACACCATTTTTCATGGTATACGGCGCAGAGGCGGTTCTGCCCTGCGACATAATTCATGACTCACCTCGAGTGCGCATGTACGAAGAAAGAGAAGCCGAGCTCAATCGGCAGGACAGTCTGGACGCCTCGGAGGAGGAGCGTGACGTGGCGAAAGCCCGTTCCGCATTCTATCAACAGCAGGGCCGAAGATACCAAAGCAGAGAAGTACGGGCCAAAACTTACAATGTTGGCGAATTAGTTCTACGCCTGCCGGATAAAAAAAGGACAAACTCAAGCCAAATGGGAAGGTCCCTTCATTATTGACCAAGTCCTGACTGGTGGAGCGTACCGTGTGCGAGATGCATCGGATAACCGACTCGAGCCGAACCCATGGAACGCAGCCCAACTCTGAAGATTCTACGCCTAGCGCCGGACTCTGTGTTCGTCTCCTTCCTCTATCCATTTTTATATACACTATCTGTCTTATATTTCTCTCCTTCTCCACTTCCTTTTTTTTACAGCCTTTAAGGGCTCATGTGCGCCTTGTTTGCACACAACTGACACGCTATCCGCGTTCATTATACCTGGGGGCTTCTTTAACATAAGCTTATTCATACGAGCTTCATGCTCAACACATGTGTTGTACTTCCGCGTGTACCTTTTATTCACCATTATATGCATCGATATGACTTAAGTTTTGGCCAAGCTGGGTTGCCTGGCTCTTGTATTTATGCCCTACGTTCCCGTTAATTCGGCTAGGGCATAAGGGGAGCACCTCTGCGATTGTTACTGCCGGGTCAGCCGGATGTGTACCTCAGACTGGGTGAAGCCGAAAGCTAGCGTTCTTAAGGGAATATTCGGTCGGTGAACTAAAAGATGATTTCTCACTTATTTACTTATGCGCCCCCATATGCCTTTTTCTGCGTCTCTTTTCGCAGTCCGGACGTGCACTTTAGGGCATGCCTCCCAGGGAAAGGAACCCCTAACGGAACTATTCTCCCTGGAAGATGTTTCTTAGTGACCATGTAATATAACATAACTAGTTGGGCACTTGTCTGTTCAAGCACTAATGACCCCTACGCCTGGTCTCCATGCATTCCCTGGTTCTTACATAACCGAGAGGGTATTCGGACACACTCCGGATCGTCAGGTCCCGAGGTTGAAGCGAAAAGGTCTGTCATGACAAACGATCTACAATCCGGCTAGAAGGCATTATACATGTCACTTAAAATTACATAGTCAATTTGACTGGTTAAATTCCTCTTCAATAGCATCCAATAGGCTGTCTAGTCTACAGTCCTGTTGGGAGTATTTTGCGGCCAATTCTACTTGGCCGTACACTAAGCTAACAGGGATCTCCTTCCCATCAGGCCCCATAGGTCCGACCTCGGCCATGTGGTTTGGGTCAGCCTTCGTGTACCGCGTTTTCACCATGGCCCAGGCTTCCCTGGCACCTTGACGGCAGGCCGATATCTTCCACAATCGAAAGCGCCGCCGTGCTCCCTTCAGCTTCTCCGCAAGCTCTCCAAGGCCTTCGGGCACGGAGAAGGATGGCCACAAGGCCTGGGCGACGCCTCGCATCACCTGCCGAACTCGTTTGTGCAGTTGTGAGAGCTCGGGAAGAAGGTCGCCCGTAGAACCGGGCATCTCCTCTGCAGGACGACCTGTTAGCATACCTACAGACATAACTCTGTCAGCCGACTTCCTCGCCGAACTCTTTTTCAAAGTTCGCTCAAGCACTTACTAAAAATGCGGCGTCGAAGCCGCCGATTCTCCTTCACGGAGTCCGATAGTTGGGCACGAACATCCTTTGGTTCCACGCCCAGCTGGGTGTTGGCATCTAGGAGATCAGTTTTCTCCCGCCGCACCTATCTCAGCACATGCTCACCAGCCTTTAGCTGGCGTAGGAGTTGTTGCTTATCCGGATCTAATCCGGCGCCATCTGCAATTTTATTGTCAGACTTGCATACACGCCGCACTTTACATGGTACTTATCATTTGAAGGATAGATTACCAGAGGGGGTCTCTTTGGGCTCCCCTGCTGCGGCTAGTGCGGCCTGAAGTCGGGCTTTGCACTCTTCTAGCTCCTGGGACAGCTGGGTGTTCTTTTCTGTAAGAACCTGCATAACAAATGATCCTTGAATAAGTTATTCCAGCTGTTTCAACTCTCAGGGGTTACTGATATATACAATCATCAAATTTTCTCACCCGTATGTCTTCTACATACTGCTCCGTTACCGGATCCGGCCTTGGAGCCTGGGTGGTGGAGGCGCGATTGGGAACCTCTCCGGATATAGTCCGGCGAGCACTCTTTTTCCTAAAAAAGAGCACGAGCATTAGTATGCCTCGGAGGAATAATACCTTGGAATAAGATGGCGCGCCATACCGCTGCGCCGATATCTCGATCCGGACTGCGTGTCTTTTTAGCCTGCCCGCCCTCGCGGCCCCTTGTTGGTTAGACGCCACAGTCTCGGCATTCCGCCTCAAGATCCTCCCCTGCAAAACACCATTGGTATGCGGTGATCAAAAATAAGCGCGGACGGATCATTCTCAGAGTGTTGGGACTTCGGTCTCAGTTACCTGTGAGGCTGCAAGCAGTCCAGGATAATCGGCCGTAATGGCCACCAAGGCATTGTCACTGCTCAACTGGTGAAATACCCCATCGATCGGCTCCATAGATATGTCCGGATCCTCTTGGGAGGCCGGGTCGAGGGACCATTCCGGATCCTCGGGTTGTGGAGGAGGGCTATTTATCTCCCTTACGGCCTTACGCAGTTCCTGCGTCGAAATCGCAAGATAGGATACTTAACTATGGGAATACGGAACGGATGGGCAAGAAGAAGTGTTTGCTTACCCAGCTTGGAGGATTGTACATAGAAAATCCGCCCAGTGGATTGACGCGGAGGAATTCCTCCTCTTCCCCCTTGTACAAAGTGGGCAAGATCTTCATTAGAGCAGCAATCGATTCCGGCCCCTTACGGCCGCAGCGGGTGGCATCATCCTCCCCATTGAAATCCCACATGGGGCAGCCTCTATACTGAAGTGGCTGCACCCCCCGCATAATGCATATGGCCATGACCTCGATCATGGTCAGTCCGGAATGAGCTAACAACCTTATCCGGCTCATCAGATAAAGAACGTCCCTGTCATTTTCATACAGGGGCTCCGTGGACGCCAGCTCAGGCGCTTCTTCAAGGGAGCATTATCGAACTCAGGGAGGCCGATCCGAATAGGATCCGGCAGGGGGACATCTTCTATATAAAACCATTCTGAAGGCCAGCCTTCGGACACCTTCTTAGGGGTTCCGGATAGATATCCGGTCCCACTTGATATATTGACCCCTTCTGAGAACGGGGCACGAGGCAAAACAACTTCTTCCACAGCTCGAAATGGGCCTCGCAGCCCAAAAATAGCTCGCAAAGGGCTACGAAGCCCGCGATATGCAATATGGAGGCGGGCGTGAGGTTGTGCAACTGGAGGCCGTAGAACTCCAGGAGCCCCCGGAGAAACGGATGAATTGGAAATCCGAGCCCCCTTGTCAAATAAGGGACAAGGCATACCTGCTCTCCCTTGGAGGGATTGGGGACGCTCTCCGCCTGCTCTCCGCCATCATAGGTGGCGAGTCCGGCTCGAACCAGGACCATGAAAGCTGGGGGGAGGAATCCCTTGGTTTGGAGCATCACTAGCTTGCTGTGCGGGACGGAACAACTCCCCCAGTCTCCAGGCTTGGGGCTGCGGAAGCGAGAGGAGGGGCTGCGTCGACTGGCCATGATATCTGTCGGATGCGCTCTGATGAATACTCGCTAGGGAAGGATGGTGGGATTCGGATCTAAATCCCCGTCTCTTTAATAGGCAGCTCATTTACATAGCTAGGGGGGTAAATGTAAAAATACCCTGGCTCTTCACATTCGATTGACACGTGGAAGGAGGCCATTACTGGGCATGGAAGCCAAGGAGTGCAACATTTACAAGAAGACGGACACTACTTAACGGGTATACGGAATTTGGAGGAGAACCCGCCTTGCAATGCCGAAGACAATCTGCGCGCCGGACTCATCGTCATTGAAGCCTGGTTCGGGGGCTACTGAGGGAGACCTGGATTAGGGGGTGTCCGGGTAGCCGGACTATAGCCTTTGGCCGGACTCTTGGACTATGAAGATACAAGATTGAAGACTTCGTCCCGTGTCCGGATGGGACTTTCCTTGGCGTGGAAGGCAAGTTTGGTAATACGGATATGTAGATCTCCTCCTATTGTAACCGCCTCCGTGTAACCCTAGCCCTCTCCAGTGTCTATATAAACCGAAGGGTTTTAGTCCATAGGACGAACAACAATCATACCATAGGCTAGCTTCTAGGGTTTAGCCTCTCTTATCTCGTGGTAGATCCACTCTTGTACTACCCATATCATCAATATTAATCAAGCAGGAGTAGGGTTTTACCTCCATCGAGAGGGCCCGAACCTAGGTAAAAACATCGTGTCCCTTGTCTCCTGTTACCATCCGCCTAGACGCATAGTTCGGGACCCCCGACCCGAGATCCGCCGGTTTTGACACCGACAATGATGGTGATGATTTCCCCCTCCCGGAGGGATGTTTCCCCGGCAGAATAGCTCCGCCGGAGCCCTAGATTGGTTTCGCCAAGGTTCCGTCTCGTGGCGGCGGTGTTTCTTCCTGAAAGCTTCCTTCTGATTTTTTCCAGGGTAAAAGACTTCATATAGCAGAAGATGGACACCGGAGGCCTGCCAGGGGGCCCACGAGGCAGGGGGCATGCCCAGGGGGGTAGGGCGCGCCCCCATCCTCATGGCCAGGGTGTGGGCCCCCTTTGGTTGATTCTTTCTCCAGTATTTTTTTATATATTGCAAAACGTGCCTCCGTGAAGTTTCAGGACTTTTGGAGTTGTGCAGAATAGGTCTCTAATATTTGCTCCTTTTCCAGCCCAGAATTCCAGTTGCCGGCATTCTCCCTCTTCATCTAAACCTTGTAAAATAAGAGAGAAAAGGCATAAGTACTGTGACATGATGTGTAATAGCAGCCCATAATGCAATAAATATCGATATAAAAGCATGATGCAAAATGGACGTATCAACTCCCCCAAGCTTAGACCTCGCTTGTCCTCAAGTGGAAGCCGATATCGAAAAATATGTCCACATGTTTAGAGATAGAGGTGTCGATAAAATAAAATACGGACATGAGGGCATCATGATCATTCTTATAACAGCAACATATATATATATATTGTCATATGATTTCTTATACTAAAGTAACAATCTATTCACAATGTAAAGTATGAATCAGAAACTTCATTGAGAACCAACAAACTATAATCTCAGTCATTGAAGCAATTGCAATTTATCATAACATCGGAAAGAGTCAATATAAGAGCTTTTCAGCAAGTCCACATACTCAACTATCATTTAGTCTTTCATAACTGCTAACACTCATGCAATACTTATGTGTATGGAGTTTTAATCGGACACAGAGAAAGATAGGGGCTTATAGTGTTGCCTCCCAACCTTTTACCTCAAGGGTAATGTCAACAATAATAATTCATGCTAACTTACATCCAATTGGATCTGTATATCAGGATCTTTCCAACACAAGGTGCTTGCCAAAGGATAAAATGTAAAAAGGAAAGGTGAAGATCACCATGACTCTTGTATAAGGTATAAGACAAAAGTAAAAGATAGGCCCTTCGAAGAGGGAAGCAGAGGTTGTCATGTGCTTTTATGGTTGGATGCACAAAATCTTAATGCAAAAGAACGTCACTTTATATTGCCACTTGTGATATGGACCTTTATTATGCAGTCCATCGCTTTTATTTCTTCCACATCATAAGATCGTATAAAACTTATTTTCTCCACACTAATAAATCATACATATTTAGAGAGCAATTTTTATTGCATGCAACAATGACAACTTACTTGAAGGATCTTACTCAATCTATAGGTAGGTATGGTGGACACTCATGGCAAAACTGGGTTTAAGGATATTTGAAAGCACAAGTAGTATGTCTACTTGGTGCAAAGAATTAGGCTAGCATGAGAGAGGAAGGCAAGCTCAACATGTTGGATGATCCATGGAAATATACTTTATTTCGGATATAAGAAAACATAACCCATTACGTTGTCTTCCTTGTCCAACATCAACTCTTTAGCATGTCATATATTAATGAGTGCTCACAATCATAAAAGATGTCCAAGATAGTATATTTATATGTGAAAACCTCTCTTTCTTTTTACTTCCTATTAATTGCAACGATGACCAAAACTATATTTGTCAACAGTCAACAACTTTTATTCATCATACTCTTTATATGTGAAGTCATTACTCTCCATAAGATCAATATGATCTCTTTATTTCTTTTTATTCTTTCTTTTTCTAATATTACCTCAAGATCGTAGCAAGATAACCAAGCCCTTGACTCAAAAATAATCTTTATTATATATATAGCTCACAGACTCGATTACATAGAAGGATCATAAAGCAAAACTCAAGACTAAATCATACTAAAACTTTACTAGATCAAGATATTACCAAAAGGATCAAACTAACAAAACGGTAAAGATAGGAGTGTGATGGTGATACGATATCGGGACACCTCCCCCAAGCTTGGCAGTTGCCAAGGGGAGTGCCCATACCCATGTGATTATGTCTCTTTCTTCGGAGGTGATGATGTGATATTCTTGGCGATGATGCCCCTCAGGATACGGTTCTCCTCCTCAAGCTTATTCACTTGCCGCTTGAGGTCCATTATTTCCTTACGGAGCTTACTAGTGACGACTAAAGCTCCTTTTACCCATGGATGTTGCATAGCTGCGGGGGAACAAGTGACACTCTTTTTCATATTTTTATAAGAAAGAAATCTAAAATTGGAAGGCATGACCGAGTTTGGAATAGCTGAGCTCTGTAGTTCCCACATCGTGAATCCGGCTCGGAAATGAGAAGTCACTTCTTGATCCTCCTCCATAGCATCTATCCTGTTCAAGTCAGCCTCCATCTCTTCCCCCGTTGATGGCCCAAAGTGGTCAGCATCACTGTTTGCTCTTGGCCCCGGTGTCGGATTAGACACCCGGCTCTCCCCGACTAACTCTTGAGAAGACATCTTGCTCTAAACTGCGGCAGAAACAGCTCGAAACAAAAACATAGGAAATTTGCGTGGTAAGGTGGTCAAAACCTTCGGGAGATTATATAATGAATTTTTACCGACCAAAAGAAGTATCATGCAAGAAAACGGAGTCCGGAGAGGACACGAGGTGCCCACGAGGCAGGGGGCACGCCCAGGGGGGTAGGGCGTGCTCTCCACCCTCGTGGACGCCTCGTGTCCTTCCCGAACTACTTCTTATTTTCCTATTTTCTTAATATTCCAAAACGGAGAAAAATTACCATTAGAACTGTTTTGGAGTCGGTTTACTTACCGTACCATATACCTATTCCTTTTCGGAGTCTGAAATGTTCTGGAAAGTGTCCCTTATGTATTCCTCCGGGGTTACGGTTTCAATAACATTGGTTTCAACATTTATTGGATTACCTAAGATATAGTGTTTGATTCTTTGACCGTTCACCACCTTAGGATTTGTGCCTTCGAAGTTGTTGATTTTTATGGCACCGGAACGATAGACCCCCTCGATAACGTAAGGACCTTCCCATTTAGAGAGAAGTTTTCCTGCAAAAAATCTTAAACGGGAGTTGAATAGCAACACATAGTCACCGACGTTAAACTCACGCTTTTTATCCTTTTTTCATGCCATCTTTTAACCTTTTCTTTAAACAGTTTGGAATTCTCATAGGCCTGGGTTATCCATTCATCAAGTGAGCTAATGTCAAATAGTCTCTTCTCACCGCCAAGTTTGAAATCATAATTGAGCTCTTTAATGGCCCAATATGCATGATGTTCTATTTCGAGAGGTAAGTGACATGCTTTTCCATAAACAATTTTATACGGAGACATACCCATAGGGTTTTTATATGCAGTTCTATAGGCCCATAATGCATCATCAAGTTTCCTGGACCAATTCTGTCTAGATTTGTTAACAGTCTTTTGCAAAATAAATTTGAGCTCTCTATTACTCAATTCTACTTGACCACTAGACTGTGGGTGATACGGAGATGCAATTCTATGATTAACATCATACTTAGCAAGCATTTTACGAAAAGCACCATGAATAAAATGTGAACCACCATCAGTCATTAAATATCTAGGGACTCCAAACCTCAGAAAAATAACTTCTTTAAGCATCTTAATAGAGGTGTTTGATCAGCACTACTAGTTGGAATAGCTTCTACCCACTTAGTAATATAATCAACAACAACTAAAATATGTGTATACCCATTAGAGGAAGGAAACAGTCCCATATAATCAAAGCCCCAAACATCAAATGGTTCAATAACAAGTGAATAATTCATAGGCATTTCACAGCGTCTACTAGTATTACCAATTCTTTGACATTCATCACAAGACAAGACAAACTTACGGGCATCCTTGAAGAGAGTAGGCCAATAAAAACCGGATTGCAATACCTTATGTGCAGTTCTATCTCCAGCGTGGTGTCCTCCATAGGCTTCGGAGTGACACTTGCGTAGGATCTGTTTCTGTTCATGCTCAGATACACAACGTCTAATAACACCATCTACTCCTTTATAAAGGTGTGGGTCATCCCACAAGTAATGTCTTAAATCATAGAATTGTTTTTTCTTTTGTTGGTATGTGAAACTAGGTGGTGTAAATTTAGCAACAATGTAATTAGCATAATCAGCATACCATGGAGCAGTATGAAAAGCATTTATGACAGCTAATTGTTCATCAGGAAAACTATCATCAATAGGTAGTGGGTCATGAAGAACATTCTCTAATCTAGACAGGTTGTCTGCAATGGGGTTCTCATCTCCCTTTCTATCAATAATATGGAAATTAAATTCTTTTAGTAGGAGAACCCATCTAATGAGTCTAGGTTTAGCATCTTTCTTTTCCATAAGATATTTAATAGCAGCATGATCGGTGTGAATCATTACTTTAGAATAAACAATATAAGGTCTGAACTTATCACAGGCAAATACAACTGCTATTTTTTTAGTAGTAGCATAATTTCTTTGGGCAATGTCTAGAATTTTACTAGCATATTGGATAACATTTAATTTCTTATCAACTCTTTGTCCTAGAATAGCAACTACAACATAATCACTAGCATCACGCATAATTTCAAAGGGTAAATTCCAATCAGGTGGCTGAACTATAGGTGCAGAAATCAAGGCTTTCTTAAGTATTTCAAATGCTTCTACATAATCATCATCAAAGACAAAAGGGACATCTTTTTGTAAGAGATTAGTCAGAGGCCTAGAAATTTTTGAGAAGTCTTTAATGAACCTCCTAATAAATCGGCATGACCAAGGAAACTTCTTATACCTTTAATGTCCTTGGGAAATGGCATCTTTTCGATAGCATCAACTTTAGCTTTATCAACTTCAATACCTCTTTCAGAAATTTTATGCCCCAAGACAATACCTAACTTAACCATAAAGTGGCACTTCTCCCAATTCAAGACAAGATTAGTTTCTTCAGATCTCTGCAAAACTCGATCAAGGTTGCTTCAGCAGTCATCGAAAGAAGTTCCATATACGGAGAAATCATCCATGAAAACCTCAACAATCTTTTCACAAAAATCAGAGAATAAAGCCATCACGCATCTTTGAAAGGTAGCAGGTGCATTGCATAAACCAAAAGGCATACATCTATAAGCAAAGGTACCGAAAGGGCAAGTAAAAGTGGTCTTTTCTTGATCCTCTTTTGACACAGGTATTTGAGAGAAACCAGAATAACCATCTAGAAAGCAAAAATGTGTATGTTTGGATAATCTTTCTAGCATTTGATCAATAAAAGGTAAAAGGTGATGATCCTTTTTAGTAGCTTTATTTAAATTGTGTAAATCAATTACCATTCTATAACCTATAATAATTCTTGGTGGGATCAATTCATCTTTATCATTAGGAACAACAGTAATACCTCCCTTCTTAGGGACACAATGGACGGGACTTACCCACTGACTATAAGCAACGGGATAAATTATACCTGCCTCCATAAGCTTTAGTATTTTTTTTCTTACCACTTCTTTCATCTTAGGATTTAACCTTCATTGGTGATCAACAACCGGCTTAGCATATTTCTCCAATTTTTTTGTGTTGGCATAGAGTGGAACTAATGCCCTTAAGATCATCAAGAGTATGTCCAATAGCAGCACGGTGCTTCTTCAGAGTTTTCAATAATTTCTTTTCTTCATGCTCTGAAAGGTTAGCACTAATAATAACATGATATATCTTTTTCTCATCAAGATAAGCAAATTTAAGAGTATCAGGTAATGTTTTAAGCTCAAGCACGGGATCACCCTTGGTGGAGGAGGATCCCCTAGGATTTCAACAGGCAAGTTGTGTTTCAAGATAGGTCCTTGTTTAAAGCATACTTCATCTATTTCCCTTCTTTCATTCATAAACATATCATTTTCATGGTCGAGCAAATATTGTTATAAATGATCATTAGGAGTCATGGCAATAGAGGCAAGACAAATAATTTCATCTTTACTAGGTAATTCTTTATCATGGGGTTGTCTACAAAATTTAGCAAAATTAAACTCATGAGTCATATCCCCCAAACCAATAGTAACGACATCCTTTTTGCAGTCTATCCTAGCATTATTCAAGAAGGGTCTACCAAATATGATGGGACAAAAGCTATCTTGTGGGGAACCAAGAACAAGAAAATCTGCATGATATTTAACTTTCCCACACAAGACTTCAACATCTCTAACAATCCCAACTGGTGAAATAGTGTCTCTATTCGTAAGCTTAATTGTAACATCAATTTCCTCTATCTCAGAAGGTGCAATATCATGCATAATTTTTTTGTATAAGGAATGAGGTATTGCACTTGCACTAGCACCCATATCACATAAGCCATGATAGCAATGATCTCCTATTTTAACAAAAATAATAGGCATGCCTACAATAGGTCTATGTTTATTTTTAGTATCAGCTCTAGAAATTATAGCAGCTCCACAACAGAAATAAATAACATGCCCATCAATATTATCAGCCAAGAGATCTTTAACCATAGCAATACTAGGTTCAACTTTAATTTGCTCAGGGGGTGTAGGTGTTCTAGTGTTACTTTTATGAACCATAGTTGAAGCTTTAGCATGATCTTTTATTCCAACAGGGAAAGGTGGCTTCTCAATATAAGTTGTAGGAACAACATGATCAACATTATAAGTGATAGTCTTTTCTTCAACTTTAATAGGTGCAACTACTTTTACTTCAATGGGAGGATTTTATTTAAACCACTTCTCCTTAGGGAGATCAACATGAGTAGCAAAGTATTCACAGAAAGAAGCTACTATCTCAGAATCAAGTCCATATTTAGAGCTAAATTCACGAAAAACATCGGTATCTGTAAAAGATTTGACACAATCAAATTTAGGTGTTATACCTGACTCCTTACCAGATCCCAATCTTCAGACTTGCGTTTGATTCTTTCTAATAAATCCCATTTGAATTCAATAGTCTTCCTCATAAAAGAGCCAGTACAAGAAGTATCGAGCATGGAGCGATTATTAAGAGAAAGCCGAGCATAAATTTTTTTGAATAATAATTTCTCTTGTGAGCTCATGATTGGGGCATGAATATATCATTGACTTAAGCATCCCCCAAGCTCGAGGTATGCTTTCTACTTTGCGAGGCCAAAAATTACATATATAATTGCGATCACAATGAACAAGATGCATAGGATAAAACTTGTCAATGCCTTTACCTTCAAAGATAAAGGGAAGACCTTCTTCTTGATAACATCCTCGGGCATACCTGCAAGCTTAAATAATCCACAAACTTCATCCACATAGACTAGGTGCAAATTGGGATGTAATGTTCCATCACGTGTGAAAGGATTAGCTAGCAGTTTCTCTATCATACCCGAAGGAATTTCAAAGTAAACATTTTCAGTAGGTTGAGGAGCAACTCTTTGCTCTACTGTTCGGGGTGAATATACCCCGAACAAGCCCCTCAAACGATTATGTTCCATAGTAACAGGTGACAGTAAATTTCAGCACACTATATAAATTTTACCTTACCAAATTCCACCTACCAAAGGCGCTTCACTCCCCGGCAACAGCGCCAGAAAAGAGTCTTGATGACCCACAAGTATAGGGGATCTATCATAGTCCTTTCGATAAGTAAGAGTGTCGAACCCAATGAGGAGCAGAAGGAAATGACAAGCAGTTTTCAGTAAGGTATTCTCTGCAAGCACTGAAATTATCGGTAACAGATAGTTTTGTGATAAGGTAATTTGTAACGGGTAACAAGTAATGAAAGTAAATAAGGTGCAGCAAGATGGCCCAATCCTTTTTGTAGCAACGGACAAGCATGGACAAACTCTTATATGGAGGAAAGTGTTCCCGAGGACACATGGGAATTATCGTCAAGCTAGTTTTCATCACGTTCATATGATTCTCGTTCGTTACTTTGATAATTTGATATGTGGGTGGACCGGTGCTTGGGTACTGCCCTTTCTTGGAAAAGCATCCCACTTATGATTAACCCCTATTACAAGCATCCGCAACTACAAAAGAAGTATTAAGGTAAACCTAACCATAGCATGAAACATATGGATCCAAATCAGCCCCTTACGAAGCAACTCATAAACTAGGGTTTAAGCTTCTGTCACTCTAGCAACCCATCATCTACTTATTACTTCCCAATGCCTTCCTCTAGGCCCAAACAACGGTGAAGTGTCATGTAGTCGACGTTCCCATAACACCACTAGAGGAGAGACAACATACATCTCATCAAAATATCGAACGAATACCAAATTCACATGACTACTTATCCAAGACTTCTCTCATGTCCTCAGGAACAAACGTGACTACTCACACAAATCATATTCATGTTCATAATCAGAAGGGTATTAATATGCATAAAGGATCTGAACATATGATCTTCCACCAAATAAACCAACTAGCTTCAACTACAAGGAGTAATCAACACTACTAGCAACCCACAGGTACAAATCTGAGGTTTTGGGACAAAGATTGGATACAAGAGGTGAACTAGGGTTTGAGAGGAGATGGTGCTCGTGAATATGTTGATGGAGATTGACCCCCTCCCGCTAAGAGGATCGTTGGTGATGACGATGGTGATGATTTCCCCCTCCCAGAGGGATGTTTCCCCGGCAGAACAGCTCTGTCGGAGCCCAAGATTGGTTCCGCAAAGGTTCCGCCTCATGGCGGTGGTGTTTCTTCCCGAAAGCTTCCTTCTGATTTTTTCTAGGGTAAAAGACTTCGTATAGCAAAAGATGGGCACCGGATGTTTGGGAACGTAGTAATTTCAAAATTTTCCTACGCACACGCAAGATCATGGTGATGCATAACAACGAGAGGGGAGAGTGTTGTCCACGTACCCTCGTAGACCGACAGCGGAAGCGTTATGACAACGCGGTTGATGTAGTCGTACGTCTTCGCGATCCGACCGATCAAGCACTGAAACTATGGCACCTCCGAGTTCTAGCACACGTTCAGCTCGATGACGATCCCCGGACTCCGATCCAGCAAAGTGTCGGGGAAGAGTTCCGTCAGCACGACGGCATGGTGACGATCTTGATGTTCTACCGTCGCAGGGCTTCGCCTAAGCACCGCTACAATATTATCGAGGATTATGGTGGAGGGGGGCACCGCACACGGCTAAGAGAACGATCACGAAGATCAACTTGTGTGTCTAGAGGTGCCCCCTTGCCCCCGTATATATAGGAGCAAGGGGGAGGGGCGGCCGGCCAGGAGGAGGTGCGACAGGGAGGAGTCCTACTCCTACCGGGAGTAGGACTCCGTCCTTTTCCTTGTCCAACTAGGAGAGGGGGAAGGAAGGGAGAGAGGAGAGGAAGGAAAGGGGGGGCGCCGCCCCCCCTCCTTGTCCAATTCGTACTAGAGGGGGAGGGAGCACGCGGCCTGCCCTGGCCGCCCCTCCTCTGCTCCACTTTGGGCCCATGTGGTCCATTAACCCCCGGGGTTCAATAACCCTGTACTCGGTTTTATCCGAAACTTCTCCGGAACACTTCCGGTGTCCGAATATAGCCATCCAATATATCAATCTTTATGTCTCGATCATTTTGAGACTCCTCGTCATGTCCGTGATCACATCCGGGACTCCGAACAAACTTCCGTACATCAAAATATATAAACTCATAATGAAACTGTCATCGTAACGTTAAGCGTGCGGACCCTACGGGTTCGAGAACAATGTAGACATGACCGAGACACGTCTCCGGTCAATAACCAATAGCGGAACCTAGATGCTCATATTGGCTCCTACATATTCTACGATGATCTTTATCGGTCAGACCGCATAACAACATACGCTGTTCCCTTTGTCATCGGTATGTTGCCCGAGATTCGATCGTCGGTATCTCAATACCTAGTTCAATCTCGTTACCGGCAAGTCTCTTTACTCGTTCTGTAATACATCATCTCACAACTAACTTATTAGTTGCAATGCTTGCAAGGCTTATGTGATGTGCATTACCGAGAGGGCCCAGAGATACCTCTCCGACGATCGGAGTGACGAATCCTAATCTCGAAATACGCCAACCCAGCATGTACCTTCGGAGACACCTGTAGAGCTCATTTATAATCACCCAGTTACGTTATGACGTTTGGTAGCACACAAAGTGTTCCTCCGGCAAACGGTAGTTGCATAATCTCATAGTCATAGGAACATGTATAAGTCATGAAGAAAGCAATAGCAACATACTAAACGATCATGTGCTAAGCTAACGGAATGGGTCAAGTCCATCACATCATTCTCCTAATGATGTGATCCCGTTAATCAAATGACAACTCATGTCTATGGTTAGGAAACATAACCATCTTTAGTTAACGAGCTAGTCAAGTAGAGGCATACTAGTGACACTATGTTTGTCTATGTATTCACACATGTATTATGTTTCCGGTTAATACAATTCTAGCATGAATAATAAACATTTATCATGAAATAAGGACATAAATAATAACTTTATTATTGCCTCTAGGGCGTACTTCCTTCAGTATCCCACTTGCACTAGAGTCAATAATCTAGTTCACATCGTCATGTGATTTAACACCAATAGTTCACATCTTTATGTGATCAGTTCACATCGCTATGTGACTAACACCCAAAGGGTTTACTAGAGTCAATAATCTAGTTCACATCGCTATGTGATTAACACCCAAAGAGTACTAAGGTGTGATCATGTTTTGCTTATGAGAGAAGTTTAGTCAACGGGTCTGCCACATTCAGATCCGTATGTATTTTGCAAGTTTCTATGTCAACAATGCTCTTGCACGGAGCTACTCTAGCTAATTGCTCCCACTTTCAATATGTATCCAGATTGAGACTTAGAGTCATCTGGATCAGTGTCAAAACTTGCATCGACGTAACCTTTTACGACGAACCTTTTGTCACCTCCATAATCGAGAAACATATCCTTATTCCACTAAGGATAATTTTGACCACTATCCAGTGATCTACTCCTAGATCACTATTGTACCCCCGTGCCAAAATCAGTGTAGGGTATACAATAGATCTGGTACACAGCATGGCATACTTTATAGAACCTATGGCTAAGGCATAGGGAATGACTTTCATTCTCTTTCTATCTTCTGCCGTGGTCGGGCTTTGAGTCTTACTCAATTTCACACCTTGTAACACATAATTCTTTCTTTGACTGTTTCATTTTGAACTACTTCAAAATCTTGTCAAGGTATGTACTCATTGAAAAAACTTATCAAGCGTCTTGATCTATCTCTGTAGATCTTGATGCTTAATATGTAAGCAGCTTCACCGAGGTCTTTCTTTGAAAAACTCCTTTCAAATACTCCTTTATGCTTTGCAGAATAATTCTACATTATTTCCGATCAACAATATGTCACTCACATATACTTATCAGAAATGTTGTAGTGCTCCCACTCACCTTTTTGTAAATACAGGCTTCACCTTAAGTCTGTATAAAACTATATGATTTGATCAACTCATCAAAGCGTATATTCCAACTCCGAGATGCTTGCACTAGTCCATAGATGGATCGCTGGAGCTTGCATATTTTGTTAGTACCTTTAGGATTGACAAAACCTTCTGGTTGCATCATATACAACTTTTCTTTAAGAAATCCATGAAGGATTGCAGTTTTGTTATCCATTTGCCCGATTTCATAAAATGCGGCAATTGCTAACATGATTCGGACAGACTTAAGCATAGATACGAGTGAGAAACTCTCATCGTAGTCAACACCTTGAATTTGTCGAAAACCTTTTGCGACAATTCTAGCTTTGTAGATAGTAACACTACTATCAGTGTCCGTCTTCCTCTTGAAGATCCATTTAATCTCAATGGCTCACCAATCAACGGGTAAGTCAATCAAAGTCCATACTTTGTTCTTTATACATGGATCCCATCTCACGTTTCATGGCCTTAAACCATTTTGCGAAATTTGGGCTCATCATCGCTTCCTCATAGTTCGTAGGTTCGTCATGGTCAAGTAACATGACCTCCAGAATAGGATTACCGTACCACTCTGGTGCAGATCTCACTCTGGTGTACCTACGAGTTTCGGTAGTAA
This sequence comes from Aegilops bicornis, assembly GCA_021605145.1. Classification (NCBI taxonomy): domain Eukaryota; kingdom Viridiplantae; phylum Streptophyta; class Magnoliopsida; order Poales; family Poaceae; genus Aegilops; species Aegilops bicornis. The sequence continues at coordinate 23,471,255 of CM038670.1, read as the reverse complement.
CTTGATCTGAAGTTACATGATCATCATCATTAGCTTCCTCACTAATTGGTGTAGTAGTCACAGGACCAGATTTCTGTGATGAACTAATTTCCAATAAGGGAGTAGGTACAGTTACCTCATCAAGTTCTACTTTCCTCCCACTCACTTCTTTCGAGAGAAACTCCTTCTCTAGAAAGGATCCATTCTTAGCAACGAATATCTTGCCTTCGGATCTGTGATAGAAGGTGTACCCAACTGTCTCCTTTGGGTATCCTATGAAGACTTACTTCTCTGATTTGGGTTCAAGCTTATCATGTTGAAACTTTTTCACATAAGCATCGTGATCTCAAACTTTAAGAAACGACAGCTTAGGTTTCTTGCTAAACCATAGTTCATACGGTGTCGTCTCAACGGATTAGATGGTGCCCTATTAACGTGAATGCAACTGTCTCTAATGCATAACCCCAAAACGATAGTGGTAAATCGGTAAGAGACATCATAGATTGCACCATATCTAATAAAGTATGGTAATGATGTTCGGACACACCATTACACTATGGTGTTCTAGGTGGCGTGAGTAGTGAAACTATTTCACATTGTTTTAACTGAAGGCCAAACTCGTAACTCAAATATTTTACCTCTACGATCTTATCGTAGAAACTTCTATTTTCTTGTTACAATGATTCTCCACTATACTCTAAAATTCTTTGAACTTTTCAAATGTTTTAGACTTGTGTTTCATCAAGTAGATATACTCATATCTGCTCAAATCATCTGTGAAGGTCAGAAAATAACGATACTTGCCGTGAGCATCAATATTCATCGGACCACATACATCAGTATGTATGATTTCCAATAAATCTGTTGCTCGCACCATTGTTCTGGAGAACGGCGTTTTAGTCATCTTGCCCAAGAGGCATGGTTCGCAAGCATCAACTGATTCATAATCAAGTGATTCCAAAATCCCATCAGCATGGAGTTTCTTCATGCACTTTACTCCAATATGACCTAAACGGCAGTGCCACAAATAAGTTGCACTATCATTATTAACTTTGCATCTTTTGGCTTCAATATTATGAATATGTGTATCACTACGATCGAGATCCAACAAACCATTTTCGTTGGTGTGTATGACCATAGAAGGTTTTACTCATGTAAATAGAACAACAATTGTTCTCTAACTTAAATGAATAACCGTATTGCAATAAACATGATCAAATCATATTCATGCTCAACGCAAACACCAAATAACACTTATTTAGGTTCAACACTAATCACGAAAGTACAAGGAGTGTGCGATGATGATCATATCAATCTTAGAACCACTTCCAACACACATCGTCACTTCACCCTTAACTAGTCTCTATTTATTCTGCAACTCCTGCTTCGAGTTACTAATCTTAGCAACTGAACTAGTATCAAATATTGAGGGGTTGCTATAAACACTAGTAAAGTACACATCAGTAACATGTATATCAAATATACCTTTGTTCACTTTGCCATCCTTCTTATCCGAAAAATATTTGGGGCAGTTCCGCTTCCAGTGACCAGTCCCTTTGCAGTAGAAGCACTTAGTCTTAGGCTTAGGTCCAGACTCGGGTTTCTTCACTTGAGCAGAAACTTGCTTGCTGTTCTTCTTGAAGTCCCCCTTCTTCCCTTTGCCCTTTTTTAAAACTAGTGGTCTTGTCAACCATCAACACTTGATGTTTTTCTTGATTTCTACCTTCGCTGATTTTAGCATTGCGAAGAGCTTGGGAATTGTTTTCGTCATCCGTCGCATTTTATAGTTCATCACAAAGTTCTACTAACTTGGTGATGGTGACTAGAGAATTCTGTCAATCACTATTTTATCTGGAAGATTAACTCCCACATGATTCAAGCGATTGTAGTACCCGGACTAGCTGAGCACATGCTCACTAGTTGAGCAATTCTCCCCATCTTTTAGCTATAGAACTTGTTGGAGACTTCATATCTCTCAACTCGGGTATTTGCTTGAAATATTAACTTCAACTCCTGGAACATCTCATATGGTCCATGACGTTCAAAAACGTCTTTGAAGTCCTGATTCTAAGCCGTTAAGCATGGTGCACTAAACTATCAAGTAGTCATCATATTGAGCTAGCCAAATGTTCATAACGTCTGCATCCGCTCCTACAATAGGTCTATCACCTAGCGGTGCATCAAGGACATAATCCTTCTGTGCAGCAATGAGGATAAACCTCAGATCACGGAGCTAGTCCGCATCATTGCTACTAACATTTTCAACATAATTTTCTCTAGGAACATATCAAAATTAACATATGAAAACAACAACGCGAGCTATTGATCTACAACATAATTTGCAAAATACTACCAGGACAAAGTTCATGATAAATTTAAGTTCAATTAATCATATTACTTAAGAACTCCCACTTAGATAGACATCCCTCTAATCATCTAAGTGATCACGTGATCCATATCAAATACACCATGTCCGATCATCACGTGAGATGGAGTAGTTTCAACGGTAAACATCAATATGTTGATCATATCTACTATATGATTCACGCTCGACCTTTCGTTCTCCGTGTTTCGAGGCCATATCTGTTATATGCTAGGCTCGTCAAGTTTAACCTGAGTATTCTGTGTGTGCAACTGTTTTGCACCCATTGTATTTGAACGTAGAGCCTATCACACCCGATCATCACGTGGTGTCTCAGCACGAAGAACTTTCGCAACGGTGCATACTCAGGTAGAACACTTTTACTATGTTAATTTAGTGAGGGATCATCTTTTAATGCTACCGTCAATCAAAGCAAGATAAGATGCATAAAAGATAAACATCACATGCAATCAATATAAGTGATATGATATGGCCATCATCATCTTGTGCTTGTGATCTCCATCTTCGAAGCACCGTCATGATCACCATTGTCACCGGCGCGACACCTTATCTCCATCGTAGCATCGTTGTCGTCTCGCCAATCTTATGCTTCTACGACTATTGATACCGTTTAGTGATAAAGTAAAGCATTACAGGGCGATTGCATTGCATACAATAAAGCGACAACCATATGGCTCCTGCCAGTTGCCGATAACTCGGTTACAAAACATGATCATCTCATACAATAAAATATAGCATCACGCCTTGACCATATCACATCACAACATGCCCTGCAAAAACAAGTTAGACGTCCTCTACTTTGTTGTTGCAAGTTTTACGTGGCTGCTACGGGCTTAGCAAGAACCGTTCTTACCTACGCATCAAAACCACAACGATAGTTTCTCAAGTTGGTGCTGTTTTAACCTTCGCAAGGACCGGGCGTAGCCACACTCGGTTCAACTAAAGTGAGAGAGACAAACACCCGCCAGTCACCTTTAAGCAACGAGTGCTTACAGCGGTGAAACCAGTCTCGTGTTAGCGTACGCGTAATGTCGGTCCGGGCCGCTTCAACTCACAATACCACCGAACCAAAGTATGACATGCTGGTAAGCAGTATGACTTATATCGCCCACAACTCACTTGTGTTCTACTCGTGCATATGACATCTACGCATAAAACCAGGCTCGGATGCCACTGTTGGGGAACGTAGTAATTTCAAAATTTTCCTACGCACACGCAAGATCATGGTGATGCATAGCAACGAGAGGGGAGTGTGTTGTCCATGTACCCTCGTAGACTGATAGCAGAAGCGTTATGACAACGCGGTTGATGTAGTCGTACGTCTTCGCGATTCGACTGATCAAGCACCGAAACTACGGCACCTCCGAGTTCTAGCACACGTTCAGCTCTATGACGATCCCTGGACTCCAATCCAGCAAAGTGTCGGGAAGAGTTCCACAAGATGACGGCGCAGGACGATCTTGATGTTCTACCGTTGCAGGGCTTCGCCTAAGCACCGCTACAATATTATCGAGGATTATGGTGGAGGGGGGCACCGCACACGGCTAAGGAACGATCACGAAGATCAACTTGTGTGTCTAGAGGTGCCTCCCTGCCCCCGTATATAAAGGAGCAAGGGGGGGTGCGGCCGGCCAGGAGGAGGGCGTGCCAGGAGGAGTCCTACTCCCACCGGGAGTAGGACTCCCTCCTTTTCCTTGTCCAACTAGGAGAGGGGGAAGGACGGGAGAGAGGAGAGGAAGGAAAGGGGGGCGCCGCCCCCCCTCCTTGTCCAATTCGGACTAGAGGGGGAGGGGGCGCGCGGCCTGCCCTGGCCGCCCCTCCTCTGCTCCACTATGGGCCCATGTGGCACATTAAAACTCAAAGGGGTTCCGGTATCACTTCCGGTGTCCGAATATAGCCGTCCAATGTATCAATCTTTATGTCTCGATCATTTCGAGACTCCTCATCATGTCCGTGATCACATCCGAGACTCCGCACAAACTTCGGTACATCAAACCGTCATCGTAACGTTAAGCGTGCGGACCCTACGGGTTCGAGAACAATGTAGACATGACCGAGACACGTCTTCGGTCAATAACCAATAGCGGAACCTGGATGCTCATATTGGCTCCTACATATTCTACGAAGATCTTTATCGGTCAGACAGCATAACAACATACGTTGTTCCCTTTGTCATCGGTATGTTACTTGCCCGAGATTCGATCGTCGGTATCTCAATACCTAGTTCAATCTCGTTACCGGCAAGTCTCTTTACTCGTTCCGTAATACATCATCTCACAACTAACTTATTAGTTGCAATGCTTGCAAGGCTTATGTGATGTGCATTACCGAGAGGGCCCAGAGATACCTCTCCGACGATCGGAGTGACAAATCCTAATCTTGAAATACGCCAACCCAGCATGTACCTTCGGAGACACCTGTAGAGCTCCTTTATAATCACCCAGCTACGTTGTGAGGTTTGGTAGCACACAAAGTGTTCCTCCGGCAAACGGGAGTTGCATAATCTCATAGTCATAGGAACATGTATAAGTCATGAAGAAAGCAATAGCAACATACTAAACGATCGTGTGCTAAGCTAACGGAATGGGTCAAGTCAATCACATCATTCTCCTAATGATGTGATCCCGTTAATCAAATGACAACTCATGTCTATGGTTAGGAAACATAACCATCTTTAATTAACGAGCTAGTCAAGTAGAGGCATACTAGTGACACTTTGTTTGTCTATGTATTCACACATGTATTATGTTTCCGGTTAATACAATTCTAGCATGAATAATAAACATTTATCATGAAATAAGTAAATAAGTAATAACTTTATTATTGCCTCTAGGGCATATTTCCTTCACCGGAGGCCTGCCAGGGGCCCACGAGGCAGGGGGCGCGCCCAGGGGGGTAGGGCGCCCCCTGGTTGATTCTTTCTCCAGTATTTTTTTATATATTCCAAAACGTGCCTCTGTGAAGTTTCAGGACTTTTGGAGTTGTGAAGAATTGGTCTCTAATATTTGCTCCTTTTCCAGCCCAGAATTCTAGCTTCCGGCATTCTCCCTCTTCATGTAAACCTTGTAAAATAAGAGAGAAAAGGCATAAGTATTGTGACATAATGTGTAATAACAGCCCATAATGCCATAAATATTGATATAAAAGCATGATGCAAAATGGACGACGCAAGCTAGCTAGGGGAGGAGGATCGGAGAAGGAGGAAGGGGCCGGCGGACCAGAAGCGCGAGGCGGCGCGGACCGAGGCCGTGATGGCGCGGGGCAGGGGCAGCGTGGCGACGACGGATCGGGGCAGGGGTGGCGCGGCGATGGCTTCGGGGGCACGGGCGCGCACGTCGATGAGGGCTTGGGGCAGGGGTGCGGCGATGGCGTCGGAGGCAGGGCGGCGCTGTGACGGCGTCGGAGGCAGGGTGACGACGGCGATGGCGGGGTAGAGGGGCAGCCTGGCGTCGTCGTCGAAGGGATCGAAGACGAACGGAATGAAAATTTTCACAAGTGCTACTTACATAGACAAAGCATTGGTCCCGGTTCGTGGCACCAACCGGGACCAATGCCCCCCTTTAGTCCTGGTTGGTGCCACCAACCGGGACCAAAGGTCTCTTTTCAAAGAGCTCAAAGGGCGGAACAGGATTTTTGGTCCCGGTTGGTGGCACCAACCGGGACTAAAGGGGGGCATTGGTTCCGGTTGGTGCCACGAACCGGTACCAATGCACCCCTTTCGTCCCGGTGATGCTACCAACCGGGACCAAAACCCTTGTGCTTCCCACGGCCAAAACTTTAGTCCCACCTAGCTAGTTGAGAGGGGCTCGAATTGGTTTATAAGCCCCACTGCCACTGCCCTCTCGAGGTCCTCTCAAATGCAGGCTTACAGGCCTAATCTCACACTCCTCTGCCTATGGGCCTTCTGCGGGCCTGAATCCTAGCCCAATTGGGTTTCTAGTCGTATTCAGGCCATGGTGGCCCAAAGAGGGTGGCATTTTTATTTTTTTCCATTTTTGTTTTTGCATTTTTTATTTTCCTTTGTTTTTGCTTTAGTTTTTAATTCTTTTTGCTTTTAGGTCACAAAAATTATAAACTTTCTGTTAGTGCCATTAGTTTTCAAATTTGAATAGTTTAAACTGGAATTATTTGAAATTTGTGTGAATCACTAGTTTGTGATTAACTTTACTGTAAAATTCGATTTTGGAGTCATTCTTTTCCCTGCTATTTAATATTACTATGTTTTATCATTATATTAAAAAATTGTTATTTTAGTTTCTAACAAAAAATTCTTCATGATAATTCTTTTTGCTATTAAAGTTTCTAACAAAAAATTCTTTATGAAAATTCTTTTTATTTTCATGTTTTGAACTGAAAATACTTTGATAATTTTAGTTAAATGACCCTGATATTTTTGTTAGTGCCATCTGGTATTTTTCATGCATTTACTGATTTTTTAAGCTAAATGGCCCTGAAATTGAAAAGCACTTCAAATGAACTCTGAAAAGGTTGAAAGTTGGCAGGGTATCATCATTTCACCCACATAGCATGTGCTAAAATGTTGAGAGGGTTACGGTAAAGTGGATGCACTTCGTGTACAAAATGGACAATCTCTTCCAAGTATGAGGGTTTCGGACGAAAACTCGTCTGTTACAAAGGCATTTCATTTTTTGAACTTATTTGAACTCCAGAATTTTTGTGTGTTCAAAATGAACCATTCAAAGCCACATCATCAATTTTCAACCCTTTCTGACTACATCTGGTATTTTTTATGCAGTTACTGATTTTTTAAGCTAAATGACCTCAAATTGAAAAGCACTTCAAATGAACTCTAAAAAGGTGGAAAGTTGGCATGGTATCATCATCTCACCCACGTACCATGTGCTAAAAAGTTGAGAGGGTTACGGCAAAAACTGGATACACTTCGTGTACAAAATGGACAATCACTTTCGAAGTATCAGGGTTTCGGACGAAAACTCATCTGTTACGAAGAGATTTCATTTTTTTGAACTTATTTGAACTCCAGTCTTTTTGTGTGTTCAAAATGAACCATTCAAAGCCACATCATCAATTTTCAACCCTTTCTGACTTCATCTGGTATTTTTCATGCATTTAATGATTTTTTAAGCTAAATGACCCTGAAATTGAAAAGCACTACAAGTGAACTCTGAAAAGGTTGAAAGTTGGCAGGGTATCATCATTCCACCCACATAGCATGTGCTAAAAAGTTGAGTGGGTTACGGCGAAAACTGGATGCACTTTGTGTACAAAACGGACAATCTCTTTTGAAGTATTAGGGTTTCATATGGAAACTCATCTATTACAAAAGGCATTTCATTTCTTCACATGTAACTGCTGTGATATTCTAGATCAAAGGCATCATCATAATAGTTGTGGAGAGAAAGTCTTCACTTTTTCTTTGCTTGTGTCATTTGCTTATTGCGCCGTAACCATGGATAATCTTCATCGTTTAACAGGGTGCTTGCGTCAGCCTTGACTTTGAAGGGAGCAAGTTTATGAAACTTTTCATAATCTTCAGACATGTATGTCTTGGCCTCCAATCCCACGATGTCTCTTTTTCCTGAAAGAACTATGTGGCGCTTTGGCTCATCGTATGATGTATTTGCTTCCTTATCTTTTCTTTTTCTCGGTTTGGTAGACATGTCCTTCACATAGAAAACATGCGCCACATCATTGGCTAGGACGAATGGTTCATCTATGTACCCAAGATTGTTCAGATCCACTATTATCATTCTGTACTGTGGGTTTACCTGTACCCCGCCTCCTGACAGATTGACCCATTTGCACTGAAACAAAGGGACCTTAAATCATGCCCGTAGTCAAGTTCCCATATGTCGACTATGTAACCATAATATGTGTCTTTCCCCTCTTGGTTGCTGCATCAAAGCGGACACTGCTGTTTTATTTGGTGCTCTTTTGATCTTGGGAGATCGTGTGAAATGTATTCCCATTTATCTCATACCCTTTGTAAGACAATACAGTCGAAGATAGTCCCCTGGCCAACGAGTACAGCTCATCAGAAACAGTTTTGTCACCCCTGAGATGTGTTTGCAACCAACTGCCAAAAGTCCTGATGTGTTCACATGTAATGCAGTCGTCACAATGCTCCGGGTGTTTGGAGCGCAGAATGTTCTTGTGTTCATCGACATACACGGTCACCAAGGTAGAGTTCTGTAGAACTGTGTAGTGTGCTTGAGACCAAGAATGCCCGTCCCTACATATTATTGAGTCGCCTCCTAGCGTGCCTTTTCCAGTCAGTCTCCCCTCATACCGCCGTTGAGGGAGAACAATCTTCTTAAGGTCCGGAATGAAGTCAACACAAAACCCAATGACATCCTATTTTTCATGGCCCATGGAGATGCTTCCTTTTGGCCTAGCACGGTTATGGACATATTTCTTTAGGACTCCCATGAACCTCTCAAAGGGGAACATATTGTGTAGAAATACAGGGCCCAAAACAACAATCTCATTGACTAGATGAATTAGGACGTGCATCATGATATTGAAGAAGAATTGTGGGAACACCAGCTCGAAACTGACAAGACATTGCGCCACATCAGTCCTTAACCTTGGTAGGATTTCTGGATCAATCACCTTCTGAGAGTTTGCATTGAGGAATGAACATAGCTTCACAATGGCTAATAGAACTTTTTTCGGTAGAAGCCCCCTCAATGCAACCGGAAGCAGTTGCGTCATAATCACGTGGCAGTCATGAGACTTTAGGTTCTGGAACTTTTTCTCTGGCATATTTATTATTCCTTTTATATTCGACGAGAAGCCAGACGGTACCTTCTTACTGAGCAGGCATTCAAAGAATATTTCCTTCTCTTCTTTGGTAAGAACGTAGCTGGCAGGACCTTCATACTGCTTTGGAGGCATGCCGTCTCTTTCGTGCACACGTTGCTGGTCCTCCCGTGCCTACGGTGTATCTTTTGTCTTCCCATACACGCCCAAGAAGCCTAGCAGGTTCATGTAAAGATTCTTCTTCACGTGCATCACTTCGATTGAAGAGCGGACCTCTAGGTCTTTCTAGTAGGGTAGGTCTATAATAGATTTCTTCTTCCACATGGGTGCGCGTCCCTCAGGGTCATTCGGGACAGATAGTCCGCCAGGACCCTTTCCAAAGATTATTTGTAAATCATTGACCATGGCAAGTAAGTGATCACCGGTACGGATGCCGGGCTTCTTCCGGTGATCTGTCTCGCCTTTGCAATGCTTGCCTTTCTTTTTTCCATTGATGGTTGGTAGGAAGAAATCGACAATGCCCCAGGTACACATTCTTCCTGCATTTGTCCAGGTATATACTTTCGGTGTCATCTCAACAGTGCGTGCATGCGTGGTATCCCTTGTTTGTCTATCCTGAAAGGTTACTGAGAGTAGGCCAATCATTGATGGTTACAAACAGCAACGCATGTAGGTGAAATTCCTCCTGTTTGTGCTCATCCCACACACGTACACCCTTTCCATTCCACTGCTGTAAAAGTTCTTCAGCTAATGGCCTTAGGTACACATCAATGACGTTCTCGGATTGCTTAGGGCCTTGGATGAGAACTGGCATCATAATGAACTTCCGCTTCATGCACAGCCAAGGAGGAAGGTTATAGATACATAGAGTCACGGGCCAGGTGCAGTGATTGCTGCTCTGCTCCCCAAAAGGATTAATTTCATTTGCGCTTAAACCAAACCATAGGTTCCTTGCGTCACCTGCAAACTCCTCCCAGTACTTTCTCTCAATTTTTCTCCACTGCGACCCATCAGCGGGTGCTCTCAACTTCTCGTCTTTCTTACGCACTAGTAGAAAAAGGGGCTATCGTCCACCCCGGTTTAGCCCATTAGTCCCGGTTCAATCCAGAACCGGGACTAATGTGAGCATTTATCCCGGTTCGTGCGGCTAAGGCATTAGTCCCGGTTCACTGTGCCTTTAGTCTCGGTTTGTGCCTCAAACCGGGACTAAAGCAGGCGATGTTTGTTAGTCGGTTCATGCCTCAAACCGGGACTAAAGAGTAGACCTTTAGTCTCGGTTTGAGGCACCTAACCGGGACTAATGGGTTGAGACTTTAGTCCCGGTTCGTGCCACGAACCGGTACTAAAGGTCCCATTTTCAAACTCTCCAACCCCGTGGATCGCCTTTTCAATTTAAAAAAAAAATAAAAGAAAATGATGGAAATGTCAGAAAAATAAATAGAAAATAAGTTTCCCATGTGATCTAGTTGTTGGGAAAATTTGCAAATGTGAATTTCGACTTTATTTGCAAAATCTCTCTGAAAGTTGTAAATATGGGCATAACTTTTGCATACTAACTCGGATGAAAAAGTTTTTTATATGAAAAATCATCTACTCGAAAAGTTACATCCAAATTTAACGAAACCCGTTAAACATTTTCAAAATCCTCAAAAACCTAACAGAAAAAAAGTTACGGGGCTTTTAATATCTAGAGTGGAAAAAATCGAAAAAATTTCAAACTGTGGTCAAACAATGGTCAAACCATGGTCAAACTGATTATTCTAGAATATTAGTGTTACTAAATAATTTATTCAGTTATTTTGAATTTGGTCAAATCTGGTCAACCTGTGGCCAAACTATGGTCAAATTATGGTCAAAACATGGTCAAACCATGGTCAAACTAATTATTCTAGAATATTAGTGTTACTAAATAATTTGTTCAGTTATTTTGAATTTTGGTCAAATCTGGTCAAAATGTGGTCAAACTATGGTCAAACTATGGTCAAACTATGGTCAAACTATGGTCAAACCATGGTCAAACTAATTATTTAAAATAACTATTGTTTTCTAAATAATTATTGTTTTTGAAAACAATAGTTTGAAACTCAAACAGTGAAATGTGTCAATTCATGCTCAAGCAAAATTCACGAGGGTTAATAGGATTGACATCTTACTATTGTCAGAAAACACCAAGTGCGAGACTTGGAAACGAGGGAGAATAGAACCCGGAAGTTAAGCGTGCTCAGCCGGGGAGTGGGAGGATGGGTGACCGTTCGGGAAGTTAGGTGATTTAGAATGATGAGGGTGATTAGAGAAGAGGATAAATTGAGCAGTGATGAGGGGTGCTGATTAGAGATTAGGGATTAAAATAATTCAGAAATTTGAAAATAAAAATTATTCAAAAAAAATTTCAAAAAAAAAATCATAAAATTTCCAACACCAACCGGGACTAAAGGTGGAGCCCCACGTGGCCGCGGCCTTTAGTCCCGGTTCTGGATTGAACCGGGACTAAAGGGGGGAGGTATTAGTACCGACCCTTTAGTCCCGGTTCACCAACCGGGACTAAAGGCCCTTAACAACCGGGACAACAGGCCCTTTTTCTACTAGTGACGGTCCTCTCTGTTGAAGGAAATATGCCCTAGAGGCAATAATAAAGTTATTATTTATTTCCTTATTTCATGATAAATGTTTATTATTCATGCTAGAATTGTATTAACCGGAAACATAATACATGTGTGAATACATAGACAAACAGAGTGTCACTAGTATGCCTCTACTTGACTAGCTCGTTAATCAAAGATGGTTATGTTTCCTAACCATGGACAAAGAGTTGTTATTTGATTGACGGGATCACATCATTAGGTGAATGATCTGATTGACATGACCCATTCCATTAGCTTAGCACCCGATCGTTTAGTATGTTGCTATTGCTTTCTTCATGACTTATACATGTTCCTATGACTATGAGATTATGCAACTCCGCTTGTCGGAGGAACACTTTGTGTGCTACCAAACGTCACAACGTAATCGGGTGATTATAAAGGAGCTCTACAGGTGTCTCCAAAGGTACATGTTGGGTTGGCGTATTTCGAGATTAGGATTTGTCACTCCGATTGTCGGAGAGGTATCTCTGGGCCCTCTCGGTAATGCACATCACTTAACCCTTGCAAGCATTGCAACTAATGAGTTAGTTGCAGGATGATGTATTACGGAACGAGTAAAGAGACTTGCCGGTAACGAGATTGAACTAGGTATTGGATACCGACGATCGAATCGCAGGCAAGTAACATACCGATGACAAAGGGAACAACATATGTTGTTATGTGGTCTGGCCGATAAAGATCTTCGTAGAATATGTAGGAGCCAATATGGGCATCCAGGTCCCGCTATTGGTTATTGACCGGAGACGTGTCTCGATCATGTCTACATTGTTCTCGAACCCGTAGGGTCCGCATGCTTAAGGTTTCGATGACGGTTATATTATGAGTTTATGAGTTTTGATGTACCGAAGGAGTTCGGAGCCCCGGATGAGATCGGGGACATGACGAGGAGTCTCTAAATGGTCGAGACGTAAAGATCGATATATTGGACGACTATATTCGGACATCGGAAAGGTTCCGAGTAATTCGGGTATTTTCGGAGGTACCGGGGAGTTATGGGAATACGAGGAAGAAGCAATGGGCCTTAATGGGCCTTAGTGGGAAGGACCAGGAGGTGGCGCGCCTCCCAAGCCCAAATCGAATTGGACAAGGGGTTTGGGCGCCCCTCTCTCCTTCCTTCCCTCTCCCCTTTCCCACCTTCTCCTAGTTGGACTAGGAAAGGTGGAAACTCATCTCAACTAGGAGTAGGAATCCTACTCCTCCTTGGCGCGCCCACAAGGGCCGGCCGGCCTCCCCCTTGCTCCTTTATATACGGGGGCAGGGGGCACCCCATAGACAGACAAGTTGATCTTTGTTATCGTTCTCTTAGCCGTGTGCAGTGCCCCCTTCCACCATAATCCTCGATAATATTGTAGCAGTGCTTAGGCGAAGCCCTGCGACATTAGTACATCAAGATCGTCACCACGCCGTCGTGCTGACGGAACTTGTCGGGGATATATCCTGTGGAATGACCCGACCGGAGTCGTAAACCGGCCGGGACATGATAAACCGGCGGATGTTAAACCGGCGAACAGTCAAGACAGATGGCTCGGACAGACGGTAAACCGGCTGGTGGTAAACCGCAGAACAATGTTAAACCGCAGACAATGTTAAACCGGCAGACAATGTTAAACCGGCAGACAATGTTAAACCGGCAAACAGTGATAACTGGGTTGTCAGGGGTTATGAAGCCCAAAACGTTATGAAGCCCAAGATGTTAAGAAGCCCATGGCGATAAGTTAGAATTGTTTAAGTTAAAGTCCGAGTTGGACTCTACATGTAACCCGCCTCTTCAGCATATATAAGGAGAGGTAGGGCTCCCCAAAGGGGGACAGGGAAAACGGCAAGGAGAAACAATCTTAGGGCTAGACACAAGGAGGAGAGCCGGTTTACGGCGACTCCCTCGTGATGATAATGAGACCTAGCCTCAAACAGCATGTAGGGTTTTTACCGGATGATGTTTCCCGGGGCCCGAAGCTGTCTAAATTCTTGTCTTGTGTTGCGTCTCTCGATCCCGCTCAACCCCTCTCAAGCTACCACATAGATGCGTTGGCCTCGCGACTAAGTCCTAACACTAAGGACATCTGACGTGACAAATCCACGACAGTTGGCGCCCACCGTGGGATTAGGCTAATGGACTCACAAGCAATGTTCTGTGGGATTAAACTGGTATTACTTACGGATCATCCGTCATCCGGGCAAAGTCAGGTGATGTCTATCTAAGTCTATTTTATCAGCAAATATTGTTTTTATAAAGAGAACAATTACTTTTGGTCTGTATATTTTTTATATGCAGGACAATAATTTATTATAAAGATGGTGCCATGTTGTGCCAATGAAGTATGCGTTAAGCGTCATCATGCGTCGCTGTCCGCACCTGCTTGTTGTTGAACGACTTCACCATGGTGATAATCAATTCTGCGGTGGATAACCACTAGCCTGGCATATCAGGTGAAATCCATCCAGTATATTTTTATATTGTATATTGCCTTCTTTAAAAGAGCAATTACTTTGGTCTACAAAGTTGTCTAATGCAGGACCCTAAACCGCCATATTGGTGCAAATTTAAAGGCCATTCAAAAACTTCCGACTTAAAAAGAGAGATTCCGGTTAAAAATCCGGCTCAAGGGGAAGATATCTCCCACAAAGCTTTGAAGCTCTCAAATCCGGTTCAAAATCCCGGTTCAAGAAGGATTTATCTCTTGCAAAAAGTAAAGGGTGCCAAAGAGGACCTGCTGCCATGATGCGCGGTTCAAACATGGGTATCATGCCTTATTGGCTTATCATATTATTGATCACTTGGGGGCTTGGTCATGTTTGAACCATAGTCACACCTCTTGATCGGCGCAATGCCACAGTGTCACTTGGGGGCTTGGTCGTGTCTGAACCAATGCAACACCTTTTGATAGGCGAAAGCCACCAGATCACTTGGGGACATGGTCAAGTCTGAACCAGTCACGCCTCTTGATCGGCCTAAAGGCCGTAGAGTCACATGGGGGCTTCTGCTTGCAAACCGGAGTCCACTAATCCGGCTATCACGCGAGAACAAAGCTTGGGAGCTTCACACCCAAGGGGCCAAAGAGAGTCTTGTTGCTAAGCATAACTCAAACATAGGCACCCATTGAGCACAGCTCACAAAGTTACTTGGGGGCTCTTTGTGTCAAATACCAAAGAGTTTGAAAGGACCCTTGTAACCGGTATCGACCCACGGCTTGGAAGCCTGGTGTATTCACCTAAAACCCCGGGTTAACCTGCCTTCATCAAGTAAGCCACTCCTATCCGGTAATCCTGGCATGACTCAATAACGCTTGTGCTTACTCTCACCGAGACCCTGAACTTGTCAAAGTTAAAACGACGATTGGTTAGTTGGAGGCCCATCTTAAAAGGCTTTGTCAAATGGTTTAACTCAGCCCGGCAGCCCATGAAAAGCCTCGAATTTGGGCTGGCAGCCCTTGAAAAGCCTCGACTACACGATTTTATTTGCTTTTGTCAAGATTTTCTCTCCATTGATAACATTTTATGTTGAACCGTGTCTATTGACCCGCATGACTATCGATCATCAAATTAACCCGGTGTTCATTAACCCGGCTCGACTTTCAACTACAAGTTGTCAAGACATAATCACTTATAATCCGGTGTTTATTGACCCGGCACGGCTTTCGGCTATAAGTCACCAAGATATATTTGGATTGCGCCATTGGAATCATGCGCTTATAAATCATTGGATATATTATTCAAATAGCCAACACGGCTGGATTTTTATTTTGGTTATCAATAACCAGTATTATGATTAAGGTTTTCAAAGTCGCGTTAAGTATAATGGCTATCATATTGTCAATGGATATGATTTATTCTACAATTGAAGGAATAGTCCCGAGTCGCTGCAGGCTTACGACCCGGCACTTGGGGGCTACATTATTCAAGTCGAGATTACATCAAATATGCAAGTCTCATGTTGCTGCAAGCATGCACCATGACACTTGGGGGCTAATGCAAAGTCATTGTTTGCTCACCTTATTGAAGACCCGACTCATCATATTATAATGAGCCGGCCCTTGGGGGCTACCAATTGCTCATGTCAACTATTCAAGGTACAAAGCTTTTTATCCGTTATATTGAAGGGTCCACTGCTCAGTTGTTTTTATGAGCATCAGGAAATTACAAGTCCCAGGTTGCTGCAAGCATGACAACCCGGCACTTGGGGGCTACATATGTGGAATACTCAATTCTGACTAGTGATTGAGATGAACAACCTGGATTTCTTCAAGCTTGTGACATTCATATTGAAGCAAATCTTAAGCTGTTACTACGTTACCTTCTTAAGAGTTGAGGGCTACAAGTGATAGGCATATAAGAGGTATATTTTCAAAAGCTGATGTTAACAAACAGTTATGATCCGGTGCCATCAATATTTGTAAACCGGCAAAGTTCTACATTCTTAAACCGGCTGAAGATCAGATGAGTATTTCAAAGACCAATATTTTTGTTAAGCATTGGGAGCTGAGTCAAGGAAGTTATTCTTCACAATATTTCTCTGTGACAAACCAATGTCAGCAAATTGATTATGAAGCTGGCCTATTAAACCGGATTTTCTAGAAGAAGGAAGTGACAAGGACTTAAGAATGATCAGGATCAGTTTAACATGGATAAATCCAAATTAAACTGGGGGCTAATGTCGGGGATATATCCTGTGGAATGACCCGCCGGAGTCGTAAACCGCCGGGACATGATAAACCGCGGATGTTAAACCGCTAACAGTCAAGACAGATGGCTCGGACAGACGGTAAACCGCTGGTGGTAAACCGCGCATAATGTTAAACCGGCAGACAATGTTAAACCGCAGACAATGTTAAACCGCAAACAGTGATAATCGGGTTGTCAGGGGTTATGAAGCCCAAAACGTTATGAAGCCCAAGATGTTAAGAAGCCCATGGCGATAAGTTAGAATTGTTTAAGTTAAAGTCCGAGTTGGACTCTACATGTAACCCGCCTCTTCAGCATATATAAGGAGAGGTAGGGCTCCCCAAAGAGGGACAAGAAAACGGCAAGGAGAAACAATCTTAGGGCTAGACACAAGGAGGAGAGCCGGTTTACGGCGACTCCCTCGTGATGATAATGAGACCTAGCCTCAAACAGCATGTAGGGTTTTTACGGATGATGTTTCCGGGGCCAAGCTGTCTAAATTCTTGTCTTGTGTTGCGTCTCTCGATCCCGCTCAACCCCTCTCAAGCTACCACATAGATGCGTTGGCCTCGCGACTAAGTCCTAACACTAAGGACATCTGACGTGACAAATCCACGACAGAACTCATCCCCGACACTTTGCTGGATCGGAGTCCGGGGATCGTCATCGAGCTGAACGTGTGCTAAAACTCGGAGGTGTCCTAGTTTCGGTGCTTGATCGGTCAGGCCGTGAAGACGTACGACTACATCAACCAAACGCTTCCATTGTCGATCTACAAGGGTACGTAGATCACACTCTCCCCTCGTTGCTATGCATCACCATGATCTTGCGTGTGCGTAGGAAAATTTTGAAATTACTACGTTCCCCAACAGTGGCATCCGAGCCTAGGTTTTATATGTTGATGTTGTGCACGAGTAGAACACAAGTGAGTTGTGGGCGATATAAGTCATACTTCTTACCAGCATGTCATACTTTTGTTCGGCGGTATTGTTGGATGAAGCGGCCCGGACCGACATTACGCCAGACGCTTACGCCGAGACTGGTTCTACCGACGCGTGCTTTGCACAGTGTGGCTAGCGGGTGTCAGTTTCTCCAACTTTAGTTGAACTGAGTGTGGCTACGCCCGGTCCTTGCGAAGGTTAAAACAACACCAACTTGACAAACTATCGTTGTGGTTTTTGATGCGTAGGTAAGAACGGTTCTTGCTAAGCCCGTAGCAGCCACGTAAAACTTGAAACAACAAAGTAGAGGACGTCTAACTTGTTTTTGCAGGGCATGTTGTGATGTGATATGGTCAAGACGTGATGAGATATAAGTTGTTGTATGAGATGATCATGTTTTGTTGAAGTTATCGGCAACTGGAAAAATCCTTATGGTTGTCTCTCTATTGCATAAGATGCAGGCGCCCAATAACTGCTTTACTTTATCGCTATGCGATAGCAATAGTTGCAAGAGCAATTGTTGGCGAGACAACCACGTGACGACACATTGATATAGATCAAGATGATGGAGATCATGGTGTCATGCCGGTGACGATAGAGATCATAACAGTACTTTGGAGATGGAAATCAAAGGCGCAAGATGATGATGGCCATATCATGTCACATATTTTGATTGCATATGATGTTTATCTTTTATACATCTTATTTTGCTTAGTTTGACGGTAGCATTTTAAGATGATCTCTCACTGATTATCAAGAAGTGTTCTCCTGAGTATGCACCGCTATGAAAGTTCTTCGTCTTTGAGACACCACGTGATGATCGGGTGTGATAGGCTCTACATTCAAATACAACGGGTGCAAAACAGTTGCACACTGGAATACTCAGGTTATACTTGACGAGCCAAGCATATACAGATATGGCCTCGGAACACGGAGACCGAAAGGTCGGCGTGAATCATATAGTAGATATGATCAACATAGTGATGTTCACCATTGAAACTACTCCATCTCACGTGATGATCGGACATGGTTTAGTTGATTTGGATCACGTGATCACTTAGAGGATTAGAGGGATGTCTATCTAAGTGGGAGTTCTTAAGTAATATGATTAATTGAACTTAAATTTATCACGAACTTAGTCCTGGTAGTATTTTGCATATTATGTTGTAGATCAATAGCTCGCGTTGTTGCTTCCATGTGTTTATTTTGATATGTTCCTAGAGAAAATTGTGTTGAAAGATGTTAGTAGCAATGATGCGGATTGGATCCGTGATCTGAGGTTTATCCTCATTGCTGCACAGAAGAATTGTGTCCTTGATGCACCGCTAGGTGATGACCTATTGCAGGAGCAGATGCGCACGTTATGAACGTTTGGCTAGCTCAATATGATGACTACTTGATAGTTTAGTGCACCATGCTTAATGGCTTAGAATCGGGACTTCAAAGACGTTTTGAACGTCATGGACCATATGAGGTGTTCCAGGAGTTGAAGTTAATATTTCAAGCAAATACCCGAGTTGAGAGATATGAAGTCTCCAGCAAGTTCTATAGCTAAAAGATGGAGGAGAATCGCTCAACTAGTGAGCATGTGCTCAGATTGTCTGCGTACTACAATCGCTTGAATCAAGTGGGAGTTAATCTTCCAGATAAGATAGTGATTGACAGGATTCTCTAGTCACCATCACCAAGTTAGTAGAATTACGTGATGAACTATAGTATGCAAGGGATAACGAAAACGACTCCCGAGCTTTTCATGATGATGAAATCGATGAACGTAGAAATCAAGAAAGAGCATCAAGTGTTGATGGATGACAAGATCACTAGTTTCAAGAAAAGGGCAAAGGCAAAAAAAGGGGAACTTCAAGAAAAACAGCAAGCAAGTTGCTGCTCAAGTGAAGAAGCCCAAGTCTGGTCCTAAGCCTGAGACTAAGTGCTTCTACTGCAAAGAGACTGGTCACTGGAAGCGGAACTACCCCAAGCGATTGGCGGATAAGAAGGATGGCAAAGTGAACATAACTATATTTTGATATACATGTTATTGATGTGTACTTTACTAGTGTTTATAGCAACCCCTTAGTATTTGATACTAGTTCAGTTTCTGATTAGTAACTCGAAATGGGAGTTGCAGAATAAACAGAGACTAGTTAAGGGTGAAGTGATGATGTATGTTGGAATTGGTTCCAATATTGATATGATCATCATCACACACTCCCTATACTTTCGGGATTAGTGTTGAAACCTAAATAAGTGTTATTTGGTTTTTGCGTTGAGCATGAATATGATTTGATCATGTTTATTGCAATACGGTTATTCATTAAAGTCAGAGAATAATTGTTGTTCTGTTTACATGAATAAAACCTTCGATGGTCATACACCCAATGAAACAAGTTCGTTGGATCTCGATCGTAGTGATACACACATTCATAATATTGAAACCAAAAGATGCAAAGTTAATAATGATAGTGCAACTTATTTGTGGTACCGCCGTTTAAGTCATATTGGTGTAAAGCGCATGAAGAAACTCCATGCTGATGGGCTTTTGGAATCACTTGATTATGAATCACTTGATGCTTGCGAACCATGCCTCATGGGCAAGAAGACTAAGACTCTGTTCTTCGGAACAAAGGAGCGAGCAACAGATTTGTTGGAAATCATTCATACTGATGTATGTGGACCGATGAATATTGAAGCTCGCAGCAGGTATCATTATTTTCTGATCTTCACAGATGATTTGAGGAGATATGAGTATATCTACTTGATGAAACACAAGTCTGAAATATTTGAAAAGTTCAAAGAATTTCAGAGTGAAGTGGAAAATCATCGTGACAAGAAAATAAGGTTTCTACGATCTGATCGTGGAGACAAATATTTGAGTTACGAGTTTGGTCTTCAATTAAAACAATGTGGAATAGTTTCACAAATTCGTGCCACCTGGAACACCACAGCATAATGGTGTGTCCGAACGTCATAGCCGTACTTTATTAGATATAGTGCAAATCTATGATGTTTCTTACCGATTTACCACTATCGTTTTTGAGGTTATGCATTAAAGACAGCTGCATTCACGTTAAAAAGGGGCACCATCTAAGTACGTTGAGACGACACAATCTGAACTGTGGTTTGGCAAGAAACCAAAGTTGTCGTTTCTTAAAGTTTGGGGTTGTGATGCTTATATGAAAAAGTTTCATCCTGATAAGCTCAAACCCAAATTGGAGAAATATGTCTTCATAGGATACCCAAAGGAGACTGTTGGGTACACCTTCTATCACAGATCCGAAGGCAAGACATTCGTTGCTGAGAATGGATACTTTCTAGAGAAGGAGTTTCTCTCGAAAGAAGTGAGTGGGAAGAAAAGTAGAAACCTTGATAAGGTAATTGTATCATCTCCCAAATTGGAAAGTAGTTCATCACAGAAATCGGTTCCAGTGATGCCTACACCGATTAGTGAGGAAGTTAATGATGATGATCATGAAACTTTGGATCAAGTTACTACCGAACCTCGTAGGTCAACCATAACAAGATCCGCACCAGAGTGGTACGGTAATCCTGTTCTGGAAGTTATGTTACTAGACCATGACGAACCTATGAACTATGAAGAAGCGATGGTGAGCCCAGATTCCGCGAAATGGCTTGAGGCCATGAAATCTGAGATGAGATCCATGTATGAGAACAAAGTATGGACTTTGATTGACTTGCCCAATAATCGGCAAGCCATTGAGATTAAATGGATCTTCAAGAGGAAGACGGACGTTGATAGTAGTGTTACTATCTACAAAGCTAGAATTGCCGCAAAAGGTTTTCGACAAGTTCAAGGTGTTGACTACGATGAGAGTTTCTCTCTCGTATCTATGCTTAAGTCTGTCCGAATCATGTTAGCAATTGCCGCATTTTATGCAATCTAGCAAATGGATAAACAAAACTGCATCCCTTAATGAATTTATTAATGAAGAGTTGTATATGATGCAACCAGAAGGTTCTGTCAATCCTAAAGGTGCTAACAAAATATGCAAGCTCCAGCGATCCATCTATGGACTGGTGCAAGCATCTCGGAGTTGGAATACACGCTTTGATAAGTTGATCAAAGCATATATTTTTATACAGACTTGCGGTGAAGCCTGTATTTACAAGAAAGTGAGTGGGAGCACTACAGCATTTCTGATAAGTATATGTGAATGACATATTGTTGATCGGAGATAATGTAGAATTATTCTGCAAAGCATAAAGGAATGTTTGAAAGGAGTTTTTCAAAGAAAGACCTCGGTGAAGCTGCTTACATATTGAGCATCAAGATCTATAGAGATAGATCAAGACACTTGATAAGTTTTTCAATGAGTACATACCTTGACAAGATTTTGAAATAGTTCAAAATGGAAAAGTCAAAGAAAAGGTTTCTTGCCTGTGTTACAAGGTGTGAAGTTGAGTAAGACTCAAAGCCCGACCACGGTAGAAGATAGAAAGCGAATGAAAGCCATTCCCTATGCCTTGGCCATAGGTTCTATAAAGTATGCCATGCTCTGTACCAGACCTATTGTATACCCTGCCCTGTGTTTGGCAAGGGAGTACAATAGTGATCTAGGAGTAGATCACTGGACATTGGGCAAAATTATCTTTAGTGGAATAAGGATATGTTTCTCGATTATGGAGGTGACAAAAGGTTCGTCGTAAAGGGTTACGTCGATGCAAGTTTTGACACTGATCCAGATGACTCTAAGTCTCAATCTGGATACATATTGAAAGTGGGAGCAATTAGCTAGAGTAGCTCTGTGCAGAGCATTGTTGACATAGAAATTTGCAAAATACATACGGATCTGAATATGGCAGACCCGTTGACTAAACTTCTCTCACAAGCAAAACATGATCACACCTTAGTACTCTTTGGGTGTTAATCACATAAGCGATGTGAACTAGATTACTGAATCTAGTAAACCCTTTGGGTGTTGGTCACATGGCAATGTGAACTATGGGTGTTAATCACATGATGATGTGAACTATCGATGTTAATCACATGGTGATGTTATCTAGATTATTGACTCTAGTGCAAGTGGGAGACTGAAGGAAATATGCCCTAGAGGCAATAATAAAGTTATTATTTATTTCCTTATTTCATGATAAATGTTTATTATTCATGCTAGAATTGTATTAACCGAAAACATAATACATGTGTGAATACATAGACAAACAGAGTGTCACTAGTATGCCTCTACTTGACTAGCTCGTTAATCAAAGATGGTTATGTTTCCTAACCATGGACAAAGAGTTGTTATTTGATTAACGGGATCACATCATTAGGTGAATGATCTGATTGACATGACCCATTCCATTAGCTTAGCACCCGATCGGTTAGTATGTTGTTATTGCTTTCTTCATGACTTATACATGTTCCTATGACTATGAGATTATGCAACTCCTGCTTTGCGGAGGAACACTTTGTGTGCTACCAAACGTCACAACGTGAATCGGGTGATTATAAAGGAGCTCTACAGGTGTCTCCAAAGGTACATGTTGGGTTGGCGATTTCGAGATTAGGATTTGTCACTCCGATTGTCGAAGAGGTATCTCTCGCCCTCTCGGTAATGCACATCACTTAAGCCTTGCAAGCATTGCAACTAATGAGTTAGTTGCAGGATGATGTATTACGGAACGAGTAAAGAGACTTGCCGGTAACGAGATTGAACTAGGTATTGGATACCGACGATCGAATCTCAGGCAAGTAACATACCAATGACAAAGGGAACAACGTATGTTATTATGCGGTCTGACCGATAAAGATCTTCGTAGAATATGTAGGAGCCAATATGGGCATCCAGGTCCCGCTATTGGTTATGACCGGAGACGTGTCTCGGTCATGTCTACATTGTTCTCGAGCCCGTAGGGTCCGCACGCTTAAGGTTTCAATGACAGTTATATTATAAGTTTATGAGTTTTGATGTACCGAAGGAGTTCGGAGTCCCGGATGAGATCGGGGACATGATGAGGAGTCTCGAAATGGTGGAGACGTAAAGATCGATATATTGGACGACTATATTCGGACATCGGAAAGGTTCCGAGTGATTCGGGTATTTTCGGAGGTACCGGGGAGTTACGGGAATACGAGGAAGAAGCAATGGGCCTTAATGGGCCTTAGTGGGAAGGACCAGGAGGTGGCGCGCGCCCCTCCCAAGCCCATTCCGAATTGGACAAGGGGTTTGGGGCGCGGCCCCTCTCTCCCTTCCTTCCCCTCTTCCGCCCTTTCCCCCCTTCGCCTAATTCGACTAGGAAAGGTGGAAACCTACTCCAACTAGGAGTAGGAACGTGTGCTAAAACTCGGAGGTGCCGTAGTTTCGGTGCTTGATTGGTCGGGCCGTGAAGACGTACAACTACATCAACCAAACGATTCCGTTGTCGATCTACAAGGGTACGTTGATCACACTCTCCCCTCGTTGCTATGCATCACCATGATCTTGCGTGTGCGTAGGAAAATTTTGAAATTACTACGTTACCCAACATCTATGCCATCGCATCATCTTGGCATACTCTTTGTTTCTGAACAGACGTTTCAACCATGGTATTATAGGAGCATACCACATCACCTTGGCAGGAACCCTCTTCCTGGGGCGCTAGCCATCAACATCACCAGGGTCATCTCGTATGATCTTATACCGCAATGCACCGCATACCGGACAGGCGTTCAAATCCTCGTACGCACCACGGTAGAGGATGTAGTCATTAGGGCACGCATGTATCTTCTGCACCTCGAATCCTAGAGGACATACAACCTTCTTTGCTGCGTATGTACTGTTGGGCAATTTGTTATCCTTTGGAAGCTTCTTCTTCAATATTTTCAGTAGCTTCTCAAATCCTTTGTCAGGTACACCATTCCCTACCTTCCACTGCAGCAATTCCAGTACGGTACCGAGATTTGTGTTGACATCTTCACAATTGGGGTACAACCCTTTTTTGTGATCCTCTAACATGCGATCGAACTTCAGCTTCTCGTTTTGACTTTCGCACTATCTCTTTTCATCAACAATGACCCGACGAAGATTATCATCGGGCACATCGTCTGGTTCGTCTTGATCTTTAGCTTCCCTGTTGCAGCATCACTGTATTCAGGGGGCACATAGTTGTTGCTACCTCTTGAGCACTGCGTTGGTTTTCCCTTGAAGAGGAAAGGGTGATGCAGCAAAGTAGCGTAAGTATTTCACTCGGTTTTGAGAACCAAGGTATCAATCCAGTAGGAGTCCACGCGCGAGCCCCACGCACCTACACAAACAAACAAGAACCTCGCAACCAACATGATAAAGGGGTTGTCAATCCCTTCACAGTCACTTACGAGAGTGAGATCTGATAGAGATGATAAGATAATATCTTTGGTATTTTTATGATAAAGATGCAAAGTAAAATAAACGGAAATAGAAATAGCAAAGTGTTGGAAGATTAATATGATGGAAAATAGACCCGGGGGCCATAGGTTTCACTAGTGGCTTTTCTCAAAATAGCATAAGTATTGCGATGGGTAAACAAATTACTGTCGAGCAATTGATAGAATTGAGCATAGTTATGAGAATATCTAGGTATGATCATGTATATAGGCATCATGTCTGCGACAAGTAGACCGACTTCCGCCTGCATCTACTACTATTACTCCACACATCGACCGCTATCCAGCATGCATCTAGAGTATTAAGTTCATGAAGAACAGAGTAACACATTAAGAAAGATGACATGATGTAGAGGGCTAAACTCAAGCAATATGATATAAAACCCCATCTTTTTATCCTCGATGGCAACAATACAATACGTGCCTTGCTGCCCCTCATCACACCGGGAAAGGACACCACAAGATTGAACCCAAAGCTAAGCACTTCTCCCATTGCAAGAAAGATCAATCTAGTAGGCCAAACCAAACTGATAATTCGAATAGACTTGCAAAGATAACCAATCATACATAAATGATTTCAGAGGAGATTAAAATATTGTTCATAGATAATCTTGATCATAAACCCACAATTCATCAGATCTCGACAAACACACCGCAAAAGAAGATTACATCGAATAGATCTCCACAAGAGAGGGGGAGAACATTGTATTGAGATCCAAAAAGAGAGAAGAAGCCATCTAGCTAATAACTATGGACCCGAAGGTTTAAGGTAAACTACTCACACTTCATCGAAGAGGCTATGGTGTTGATGTAGAAGCCCTCCGTGATCAATGCCCCCTCCAGCGGAGCGCCGAAAAAGGCCCCAAGATGGGATCTCATGGGTACAGAAGGTTGCGGCGGTGGAAATTGGGTTTTGGTTCCTTCCCTAATGTTTTCCGGGTACATGGGTATATATAGGAGGAAGAAGTACGTCTATGGAGCAACGAGGGGCCCACGAGGGTAGAGGGCGCACCCCAATACCTCGTGCCTTCCTCGTTCGTTGCTTTGCGTATACTCCAAGTCCTCTGGATCACATTTGCTCCGAAAATCACATCCCGAAGGTTTCATTCCGTTTGGACTCCGTTTGATATTCTTTTTCTGCGAAACACTGAAACAGGCAAAAAACAGCAATTTGGGTTGGGCCTCCGGTTAATAGGTTAGTCCCAAAAATAATATAGAAGTGTATAATAAAGCCCAATAAACATCCAAAACAAAATATAATATATCATGGAACAATAAAAAATTATAGATACGTTGGAGACGTATCAAGCATCCCCAAGCTTAATTCCTGCTCGTCCTCGAGTAGGTAAATGATAAAAACAGAATTTTTGATGTGGAATGCTACTTGGCATGGTTTTTAATGTAACCCTCTTAATTGTGGTATGAATATTCATATCCAAAAGATTCAAGATAAAAGTTTAATATTGACATAAAAGTAATAATACTTCAAGCATACTAACTAAGCAATCATGTCTTCTCAAAATAACATGGCTAAAGAAAGTTATACCTACAAAATCATATAGTCTGGCTATGCTCTATCTTCATCACACAAAATATTTAAATCATGCACAACCCCGGTTTCAGCCAAGCAATTGTTTCATACTTTAGAATTTTCAAACTTGTTCAACTTTCACGCAATACATGAGCATGAGCCATGGACATAGCACTATATGTGTGTGACGCCCCCGATTCAATCGTACACTAATCATGCACGCAAATGTGTACGATCAAGATCAGGGACTCACGGGAAGATATCACAACACAACTCTACAAATAAAATAAGTCATACAAGCATCATAATACAAGCCAGGGGCCTCGAGGGCTCGAATACAAGTGCTCGATCATAGACGAGTCAGCGGAAGCAACAATATCTGAGTACAGACATAAGTTAAACAAGTTTTCCTTAAGAAAGCTAGCACAAACTGGGATACAGATCGAACGAGGCGCAGGCCTCCTGCCTGGGATCCTCCTAACTACTCCTGGTCGTCGTTAGCTGGTTGCACGTAGTAGTAGGCAGCTCCAGTGTAGAAGGAGTCATCGTCGACGGTGGCGTCTGGATCCTGGGCTCCAACGTCTGGTCACAGCAAACGGGTATAGAAAAGGAGAAAAGGGGGAACAAGGCAACCGTGAGTACTCATCCAAAGTACTCGCAAGCAAGGAGCTACAGTACATATGCATGGATATATGTGTAAAGGGCCATATCAGTGGACTGAACTGCAGAATGCCAGAATAAGAGGGGATAGCTAATCTCAGCCGAAGACTACGCTCGCAGCCTCCGTCTTGCAGCATATAGAAGAGAGTAGATCAAGTCCTCCAAGTAGCATCGCATAGCATAATCCTACCGGCAATCCCCTCCTCGCTGCCCTGTTAGAGAGCGATCACCGGGTTGTATCTGGCACTTGGAAGGGTGTGTTTTATTAAGTATCTGGTTCTAGTTGTCATAAGATCAAGGTACAACTCCGGGTCGTCCTTTTACTGAGGGACACGGCTATTTGAATAGATAAACTTCCCTGCAGGGGTGCACCACATAACCCAACACGCTTGATCCCATTTGGCCGGACACACTTTTCGGGGTCAAGCCCGGCCGCGGAAGATCAACACATTGCAGCCCCACCTAGGCACAACAGAGAGGTCAGCACGCCGGTCTAAATCCTATGGCGCAGGGGTCTGGGCCCATCGCCCATTGCACACCTCAAGACGTATGCAGGGCGGCCGGAAGCAGACCTAGCCTAGTGGCGTTCTAGTCCAATCCGGCGCGCGCCGCTCAGTCGCTGACGTCACGAAGTGCTTCGGCTGGTACCACGACGTCGAGTGCCCATAACTTTCCCATGTAGTTGGTTAGTGCGTATAGACCAAATGGCCAGACTCAGATCAAATACCCAGATCTCGTTAAGTGTGTTAAGTATCCGCGAACGCCGACCAGGGCCAGGCCCACCTCTCTCCTAGGTGGTCTCAACCTGCCCTGTCGCTCCGCCACAAAGTAACAGTCGGGGGCCATCAGGAACCCAGGCCCACCACTACCTGGGTGGAACCACCTGCCCCTTCAGCCCCCATCTCCGAACAGTATCACAGGTAATGTAACAGTGTAAAGTATATAGTATATGCCCGTGATCACCTCCCGAAGTGATCACGGCCCAGTAGTATAGCATGGCAGACGGACAAGAGTGTAGGGCCACTGATGGAACATTAGCATCCTATACTAAGCAGTAGGATAGCAGGTAAAGGTAACAGAAGTAGTAGCAAGGACAGGCTATGCAGCAGTATAGGATTAACTGAAAGCAGTAACATGCTACACTACTCTAATGCAAGCAGTATAGAGAAGAATAGGCGATATCTGGTGATCAAGGGGGGGCTTGCCTGGTTGCTCAGACAACGAGGGATCGTCGATGTAGTCGATCACAGGGGTACCGGCATCGGCCTCAGGGTCTACCGGAAAGAAGTAAAGGAGGGGGAACACAATAAATAACAGAGCAATCAAATGTAACAAAAAGCAATTAGCGGCAATACGTTGTGCTAGAGGTGACCTAACGTAGGGATAGGTGGTACCGGCGAAGGGGGGAAACATCCGGGAAAGTATTCCCGGTGTTTCGCGTTTTCGGACAGATTAACCGGAGGGGGAAAGTTGCGTGTTTGCTATGCTAGGGATGTGTGGTGGACGAACAGGCTGGGTATCCGGATTCGTCTCGTCGTTCTGAGCAACTTTCATGTACAAAGTATTTTCATCCGGGCTACGGATTATTTTATATGATCTTTCAAAGTGTTAAACATTTTCTGAAATTATTATTAATTCGAAAATTTGGAATTATGACGTCAGCCTGACATCATCATGATGTCAGCAGTCAACAGAGCATTGACTGGTCACACTGATGTGTGGGTCCCGCTGTCATAGTCATAGTTTAATTAACAGGTATTAATTAACTAAACCAGTTAATTACGTAAATTAAACAGAAGTAATTAAGTTAAGTTATTAATTAAACTAGTTAATTAATTAACATTATTATTATTTATGTTATATATATATATATATATTTATTTATTTTAACAGGGGCATGGGCCCCTAATGTCGATCGCCAGGGGCCTTAGCGGAGACAGGCGGGCAGGCGGTCGTGGCGCCTGTGCGCCGAGGCCACTAGAGGGCGCCGCCACGGCAATGGCAGGAGTAGGGCGGCCTTGGCGGCTGCCAGAGGCACGGGTGAGCGGAGCGCGAGCCGCACTGGCCGCTAAGCGGCGGCAGCGGTAGAGCGTCGCGGCGGGGCGACCATGGGCGTGTGGCAGGCGCCCTAATGCGCGCGCCTTGCACGCAGCAATCTGACAATGAGCGCGAGCGCTCGAGGGATAGGGCGCGGGGTGACTGCGGTGAGCAGTGACAACCGGGACCGCGGGGCGTGCACGGCGATGACAGGAACAAGGGGGAGATAGGAGGGGTTCTCACCCCCGTTTGCAGGGGATCAGGGTCGGCGAGGCTCGATGGAGCCGTCGAGGGAGAGGTGGGGAAGCGACGCCGACGAGGTGGTGACGAGTGGCGACGACGTGACGGGTGGCGAAGGCGTCGCGGTCGGGCCACGGCGAGCGGCAAAGCTGGGGCGGCGCCAGGGGGCAGCGGCTTTGGGGTGTCGCCGCGAGGGAGGGCTTCGAGGGAAGAGGGGCGAGGCGACGGCGTGCGGCGGCGTCGGGAGGCTCCGGCGAGTGAGGGCCTGAGCGATTGTGCCGTCGGGGACGCGGTGGGGGAAGGGGGGAACGGCCCGATCCAGATCCACTCGGGGCGGGTGGGGAGACGAGGTGGATCGAGGGAGGAGTGGGGGGTTACGGGCGACGTGGGTTAGGTTTTGGAGGGGTTATGGGGGCACTGGTCAGGCCGGCCTAGCTAGCCTAGTGGCCAGCTGGGCCGAGGCCCAGCGAGGGGGGCTTTTCCTTTCTTTCTTATTGTTACATTTACTTTTCTTCTTTTTATTTTTATTTTTCTGTTCTGTTTTATTTTAGATACAAATTATTTTTAGTTTAAAAAAATGATAACAACTCTTAAATTAATGTTTGAGAACCACCCACCGCCATAAATGTTTTACCCTGAAATAAATTAGTTTAGAATTTTATTAATTGAAAAAGGTATTCACTTAATTGTTTTTGTTGTTGTTTTAATCACTTTAGAGTAATTAATTATTTTATAAAAATGTTATTTCTCCACCAATACTATCCATGATTTATTTGTCACAATAAGAACATTTTAGTTTTGAGTATCAAAAACTTTTATTGCTTGACTTTAATTCGAATTTGAATTTGGATCGGTTCTGCACTAACGCGAGATTAACAACAGTAATCGTGGTGATGTGGCATCATTAACGTGTGATTACTGTAGCCTAATTATCCGGGCGTCACAATTCTCCTCTACTACAAGAAATCTCGTCCCGAGATTTAAGAGGGGAGTAATGGGGAAAGTTCTGCTTACTAAATTCTAATGAATCTTCTTGGTCTTAGTTGCGCTTCTCGAAGAGGTCGATCCATTACGTTGATGTCTTCATTTCTCTGCTTTAGGTCATCATGATGAAGTCAACATCCTTTCCTCGCGTACCCCATCGTACTTACGAAAGAATAAAGGGTGGGTATGTTCTGGGAGAACGGACCTTGCAAGGTTGACTACCTGGTAGCTAACATCGGGGGAAGGTGGCAGAAAGTAACTCTCGAACTAAATTTAAGAAAAATTCGAGAGCAAAGTAAGGAGGTACCATGAGAAGTTTAAGTGGGTAGGAAATCGTTCGATGCCTGAACATGGTGTGAAAGGGGTCCAGAGCAACGAGAATAAGTATTGCGTCTGATACCAAAGTAGATTACTAGGAAGATGACCCATGAATTACATATGAAATCAAGCGCGAGGAATAACTTTGGCAACATGGGTGTACAGGAGAGTCAGGTTTTGATCCTGGGAACTGTGGGTTATGGGCCCACCATGTGGTTAAAAGTAGGAAAGGCGTTGACATCTTGCACGGTTATGATAGCAAGTCAAGTCAGAGGATAGTATGTCGGTTATGTCGGCAACAACATCGGTACCAAGGGCGAGGGACAAAGAGAACCATTTTCCTGCTCGTTTGAACGAGGCGGACCAATAGGCAAAGTTCTCGTCCATCGACGGTTACCAGAATGTCATCAACAGTAGAAACGGGTCTTACAGATAGGTTGTACACCGAGGTGCTTACAAAAGCAGTGACTTATTACTGCTTAGATCATATAAACCTCAAGAAGGTTAAACAAAACAATGGAATGGAAAATGTGATTATCAGATTAAACAGAACAATGGAAAGGAAAATGTGTTTAAACACATAATTCAAGGGTATATCCTTTCCAAGGACAAGCGGAGCATGATATCCATGACATGATAGAAAGTAGAAAACCATTTAAGTAATGGGAGAGGACTTTTCATGGCATTATCCATAAAGCGGTGTTTGGATAGTTGAGCAGGAAACATGTAGCATTGGGCTTCAAATGTTCTTATTGAAAATCAGAGTACCATAGACATGCTTCGGGATAGCATTGATATGGTCATCAGGTAAAGGTTAGACTTTGGAAACACAAAGGATCTATCAGGAATCACTTGTAGAATAAGTCTTACGATTTCCTCATGGAAGAATGGATAACCTTGCTGAAAAGGAATCTATAACAATAGGGCCCCCGGCCAGGTGTGCTAGGCACGACATCACCTTACCGGGTCTTATAAAGACCAGAGTTATGACTCTTGGAAGAAGGTCCCAACCATCATATCTGACCGAGATCCAGATCTGATTGATGTCAGGATACCTCAGGCTCAGGATGCTTGAGAAGAAAAGGTGCAACACCAACTGACGAGATGACATTGTAAGATTCTCGGGAAATGACTATGGAAGTGAGTTCTGAGGCAAGGGTTCATCGTCACTAAACCAAGGAGAGGATGAGGGGGTGGCTGATGGACTCAGCGGCAATCCATCGAGATTTCCACGTTTATGTGAACATGGAGATAACATTTGTCAGATCAAATGGTATAATGTTGTATGCTCGAGCAAAACATACATAATTAAACATTGGTTGAAAGGTACAACCGAAATATGGGTTTAGGTAGCATGATCAATGGTAGAATGGTGACTCGATAACCAATGGTCTAAGAATGAAATGTCGACCACTAACTTCTAAGCAATAGGGTTGCTAGAAGTTTTGAATTCGCACGTCACAATTCATTTGTCGGCATTCCGGTTAGAAACAGCACGGGGACAAGAAAAGAACGGAGATGGCGAGAAGTGTTACTATATCAAGAATTTTTAAGAGGTAGAGCAGCCCTCACAACGTTCTTGACATCAAAGATGGTAATACTCCACGGTAGAACATAACATAAGTTAGATAGCAAGGAACTCAAGGTTCAACACAAAACAAAAACAAGTTTTGTGTTGGAGGGAATGCAATAATGTTGTCGATGATAACCCAAATCATCGAGGGCAAAGGATGGTATTTCTTATCAAGAATTCGATAGATATCTTGGAAGACCTCAGAATGTTGATGATGATCCCAATACATTTGTCGAGAGGTTTCGAGAAGATGTAATTGATCGGCGATGACATCAAGTCAACGGAATGATGTAGCAAAAATTTATTGGAATCATGGGTACGACACAAACTCGAAATCAAGCTTGCTGTTCAAGGACAAACAATATGACGAGGAAGATAGATTGTAAGATTAGCTCACCGCCGAAATTGTGCTCCCGGAAGAAGGACCAGATAGTACAGTTAAAATTAGCACTATCACGATATAGCCGAGCAGGCTAGGAATTACGTGATCGAGTTCAAACTCGTAAGTAATGAAGGTTACTAAGAGTTGTTGAATCGCAGTGTGGACTCGATTCAGCTGTCGGTGTCCTTGAGGGGTTCTGACAACTCAGAACCCGTTGGAAAAATGGAATCGGTGGGAATAATAGTTGATGAAGAACTCATAAGAAGTTATGTAGTTCCGTGGTATTCTTGAGATACCAGATGTAATGCTCGACGGTAGATCAAAGTAAGGGTTGGACAGGTGCAATGATCTGCAGAAGACAAGTACTTCAACTTGTCCGATAATTGCTATTTAAAAGGAGAACATGACCGGAACAACGGTTGCAAAATGCCAGATCCCAGATATAAGATAAACTTATACCAAGGAAATATTTATTTGAAGAGAAGCTTTGATGATAAGATCTACATCGTGTCCATGGGCATGAACACAAAGTTCAAGGTCGACTCCCACTTCTTCAATGCATAACCTTTCATTTTACTTCTCGCTTTTGATGAAGCTATAGTGTAGAAATTTTATCTGGCAAAACAACAGAAGAGTATGACTCGTGAAAACTTTCGGGTTCATTGAAAAGTCATAGGTTCAACTCATCAGGGTATCTTAGACCACAAGCTTCAAGAGTAAATATCACCAGCTCGAAAGCAGAGCAAAGTTGAGAAAGTAGAGGATTCAATTTACCAAAGGCATCATGTATCCGAGAAAAGACTCCCAAAGTTATTGAATATGAAGGACACTGTCGGATAATAATCCAACAAGGGGTCTTGTGGTCTACAACGGAGCTGATGCGAGTATCGGTACTCTATCAATGTAAGAAGGAGCGAAAGGGCATCGAATTATAGAAACACTGACTAATTCAAAGCTCAAATGCAAAGGAATTATGATCTTCAAATCAAGGGATCAAGCAAACACTCTGATCAAGGATGGATAAGTTGAGTAGGCTTAGGGTACCATCGATGGCAATTTGATTGGTCAAGAACCAACTCATGTTTAAAAAGATATCTGAGCCGGAAGGATGAATTCTAGGATCTTATTGAGGATTGCGAGCATACGCAACAAATTGAATCAACGGACTCAAAATGATAATGACAAGAGATGGCAATAAGATTATAGACTTATGGGATTAACCATAATGCAAGCAAGTAAGAATTTCAAGAGCAATAGGCTACTCAGGATTTTCGGAAGTTCAAATAGTATTTTGGAGACTTTTGTGAAATACACGAATCAACTGGGGATGAGCAAATATCCGGTGAGTGCTAGAAATTATCCATAGTGGTATTCATGTGGCAAAGAACAGCAAGGCAGTAAGCTCAAAGGATTCTCGAAACAACAGAGAGAATTTCAGGGTATATTGTAATAACAAGATCAACTGGGAAGCATCGTATGAATGGCGAGTATACGTGGTTATCCACAGGGGTTTATCGATGGAAGGGAATTGCAAAAACAACGCCATAAAGTCTCAAGAGAACATCGAAGAGTATGTTCGGATTCTTCTGGTGCAGCAGACGATCACCTGTAATAAGGGGCTCTCTAGGAGAAAGCATTATCGAGAACCTAGAGTCAGAGTTAGTAAAATCGTTTAACCCGAATAGAAGAGATGTGAGAGTCCCAGAGTATAGGTTGAGGAATAAAAGATCCTACTACCACCCAATGGCGACGTGTGCTCGTAAGACACACAGCCATGTTAGTAAAAGTTTTGCAATGTCTAGACTCGACTTCGGCCAAGGAGTATGGAAGGGGGATTCCTACAGGCGGTTGGCTCTGATACCAACTTGTGACTCCCCCGATTCAATCGTACACTAATCATGCACGCAAATGTGTACGATCAAGATCAGGGACTCACGGGAAGATATCACAACACAACTCTACAAATAAAATAAGTCATACAAGCATCATAATACAAGCCAGGGGCCTCAAGGGCTCGAATACAAGTGCTCGATCATAGACGAGTCAGCGGAAGCAACAATATCTGAGTACAGACATAAGTTAAACAAGTTTGCCTTAAGAAGGCTAGCACAAACTGGGATACAGATCGAACGAGGCGCAGGCCTCCTGCCTGGGATCCTCCTAACTACTCCTGGTCATCGCCAGCGGGCTGCACGTAGTAGTAGGCACCTCCAGTGTAGAAGGAGTCGTCGTCGACGGTGGCGTCTGGATCCTGGGCTCCAACGTCTGGTCGCAGCAAACGGGTATAGAAAAGGGGAAAAGGGGGAACAAGGCAACCGTGAGTACTCATCCAAAGTACTCGCAAGAAAGGAGCTACAGTACATATGCATGGATATATGTGTAAAGGGCCATATCATTGGACTGACCTGCAGAATGCCAGAATAAGAGGGGGAACGCTAATCCTGTCGAAGACTACGCTTCTGGCAGCCCCCGTCTTGCAGCATATAGAAGAGAGTAGACTGAAGTCCTCCAAGTAGCATCGCATAGCATAATCCTACCTGGCAATCCCCTCCTCGCTGCCCTATTAGAGAGCGATCACCGGGTTGTATCTGGCACTTGGAAGGGTGTGTTTTATTAAGTATCCGGTTCTAGTTGTCATAAGGTCAAGGTACAACTCCGGGTTGTCCTTCTACCGAGGGACACGGCTATTCGAATTGATAAACTTCCCTGCAGGGGTGCACCACATAACCCAACACGCTTGATCCCATTTAGCCAAACACACTTTTCGGGGTCATGCCCGCCGTGGAAGATCAACACGCCGCAGCCCCACCTAGGCACAACAGAGAGGTCAAGACGCGGTCTAAATCCTATGGCGCAGGGGTCTGGGCCCATCGCCCATTGCACACCTGCACGTTGCGAGGGCGGCCGGAAGCAGACCTAGCCTAGTGGCGTTCCAGTCCAATCCGGCGCGCGCCGCTCAGTCGCTGATGGCACGAAGTGCTTCGGCTGATACCACGACGTCGAGTGCCCATAACTTCCCCACGTAGTTGGTTATTGCGTATAGACCAAATGGCCAGACTCAGATCAAATACCCAGATCTCGTTAAGCGTGTTAAGTATCCGCGAACGCCGACCAGGGCCAGGCCACCTCTCTCCTAGGTGGTCTCAACCTGCCCTGTCGCTCCGCCACAAAGTAACAGTCGGGGGCCGTCGGGAACCCAGGCCCACCACTACCTGGGTGGAACCACCTGCCCCTTCAGCCCCCATCTCCGAACAGTATCACAGGTAATGTAATAGTGTAAAGTATATAGTATATGCCCGTGATCACCTACCGAAGTGATCACGGCCCAGTAGTTTAGCGTGGCAGACGGACAAGAGTGTAGGGCCATTGATGGAACACTAGCATCCTATACTAAGTAGTAGGATAGCAGGTAAAGTTAACAACAATAGTAGCAAGGACAGGCTATGCAGCAGTATAGGATTAACTGAAAGCAGTAACATGCTACACTACTATAATGCAAGCAGTATAGAGAAGAATAGGCGATATCTGGTGATCAAGGGGGGGCTTGCCTGGTTGCTCGGACAAGGAGGGGTCGTCGATGTAGTCGATCACAGGGGTACCAGCATCGGTCTCAGGGTCTACCGGAAAGAAGTAACGGAGGGGGAACACAATAAATAACAGAGCAATCAAATGTAACAAAAAGCAAGAAGCGGCAATACGTTGTGCTAGAGGTGACCTAACGTAGGGATAGGTGCTACCGGCGAAGGTGGGAAACATCCGGGAAAGTATTCCCGGTGTTTCGCGTTTTCGGACAGATTAACCGGAGGGGGAAAGTTCCGTGTTTGCTATGCTAGGGATGTGTGGTGGACGAACGGGCTGCGTATCCGAATTCGTCTCGTCGTTCTGAGCAACTTTCATGTACAAAGTATTTTCATCCGGGCTACGGATTATTTTATATTATCTTTCAAAGTGTTAAACATTTTCTGAAATTATTATTAATTTGAAAATTTGGAATTATGACGTCAGCCTGACGTCATCATGATATCAGCTGTCAACAGAGCGTTGACTGGTCAAACTGATGTGTGGGTCCCACTGTCATAGTCATAGTTTAATTAACAGGTATATAATTAACTAAACCAGTTAATTAGGTAAATTAAACAGAAGTAATTAAGTTAAGTTATTAATTAAACTAGTTAATTAATAAACATTATTATTATTAATGTTATATATATTTATTTATTTATTTTAACAGGGGCATGGGCCCCTAATGTTAGTCGCCTGAGGGCCTTAGCAGGCGGGCGGGCAGGTGACGTGGCGCCTGTGCGCTCGAGGCCACTAGAGGGGCGCCGGCCACGGCAGCTGGCAGGAGTAGGGCGGCGCGGCGACTGCCGTAGAGGCACGGGTGAGCGGAGCGCGAGCCGCACCAGCGCTAGGCGGCAGCGGGTAGAGCGTGCGCGGGACGACCATGGGCGTGTGGCAGGGCGCCTAACGCGC
Source organism: Aegilops bicornis (assembly GCA_021605145.1). Taxonomy (NCBI): domain Eukaryota; kingdom Viridiplantae; phylum Streptophyta; class Magnoliopsida; order Poales; family Poaceae; genus Aegilops; species Aegilops bicornis. The sequence goes on along the minus strand of CM038670.1, from coordinate 23,434,349 downwards.
GCCGCGGGCACGGCAGTACGACGGTGAGCGCGAGCGCTCGAGGGATAGGGCGCGGGGTGACTACGGTGAGCAGCGACAACCGAGACCGCGGGGCGTGCACGGTGATGACAGGAACAAGGGGGAGATAGGAGGGGTTCTCACCCGCCTTTGCAGGGGATCAGGGTCGGCGAGGCTCGATGGAGCCGTCGAGGGAGAGGTGGGGAGGCGACGCCGACGAGGTGGTGACGAGTGGCGACGACGCGACGGGTGGCGAAGGCGTCGCGGTCCGGCAACGGCGAGCGGCGAAGCTGGGGTGGCGCCAGGGGGCAGCGGCTTCGGGGTGTTGCCGCGAGGGAGGGCTTCGAGGGAAGAGGGGCGAGGCGATGGCGTGCGGCGGCGTCGGGAGGCTCCGGCAAGGGGGCGCCTGAGCGACGGTGCCGTCGGGGACGCGGCGGGGGAAGGGGGGAATGGCCCGATCCAGATCCACTCGGGGCGAGGTGGGGAGACGAGGTGGATCGAGGGAGGAGTGGGGGTTACGGGCGACGTGGGTTAGGGTTTGGAGGGGTTATGGGGGCGCCGGCCGGGCCGGCCTGGCTAGCCTAGTGGCCAGCTGGGCCGAGGCCCAGCAGGGGGGGCTTTTCCTTTCTTTCTTTTTGTTCTATTTTCTTTTCTTCTTTTTATTTTTATTTTTCCATTCTGTTTTATTTTATATACACATTATTTTTAGTTTAAAAAAATGATAACAACTCTTAAATTAATGTTTGAGAACCACCCACCACCATAAATGTTTTACCCTGAAATAAATTAGTTTAGAATTTTATTAATTGAAAAAGGTATTCACTTAATTGTTTTTGTTGCTGTTTTAATCACTTTAGAGTAATTAATTATTTTATAAAAATGTTATTTCTCCACCAATACTATCCATGATTTATTTGTCACAATAAGAACATTTTAGTTCTGAGTATTGAAAACTTTTATTGCTTGACTTTAATTCGAATTTGAATTTGGATCGGTTCTGCACTAACGCGAGATTAACAACAGTAATCGTGGTGATGTGGCATCATTAACGTGTGATTACTGTAGCCTAATTATCCGGGCGTCACAATGTGGAATAGAATATGGTGGTTGTGGAGAAGACAAAAAGGGAGAAGATAGTCTCACATCAACTAGGCGTATCAACGGGCTATGGAGATGCCCATTAATAGATATCAATGTGAGTGAGTGAGTAGTGAGTATGAAAGCTCAACGAAAGAAACTAAGTGGGTGTGCATCCAACTTGCTTGCTCAGGAAGACCTAGGGCAATTTGAGGAAGCCCATCATTGGAATATACAAGCCAAATTCTATAATGAAAAATTCCCACTAGTAAATGAAAGTGATATCATAGGAGACTTTCTATCATGAAGATCTTGGTGCTACCTTGAAGCACAAGTGTGGTAAAAGGATAGTAACATTGTCCCTTCTCTCTTTTTCTCTCATTTTTTTCTTGGGCCTTTTCTCTTTTTTTGGCCTCTTTTTTTATTTAGTCCGGAATCTCATCTCGACTTGTGGGGGAATCATCGTTTCCATCATCCTTTCCTCACATGGGACAATATTCTAATAATGATGATCATCACACTTTTATTTACTTACAACTCAAGAATTAGACTCGATACTTAGAACAAAATATGACCCTATGTGTATGGCTCTGGCGGTGTACCGGGATATGCAATGAACCATGAGTGACATGTATGAAAGAATTATGGATGGTGGCTTTGCTACAAATACGATGTCAACTACATGATCACGCTAAGCAATATGACAATGATGAAGCGTGTCATAAACGAAACGATGGAAAGTTGCATGGCAATATATCTCGGAATGGCTATGGGAATGCCATAATAGGTAGGTATGGTGGGCCGGCTGAGTTGGCCTGCGACGATGGACGAAAATCTCAATGAAAAATCATGTTAACGACGGACGGACGAAAATCATGTTAACGACGGGCCACATGATCACATAAATAGTATCACCTCAGATGTAGAAAATAATATAGGTGAAAAACCTGAAAGCGTAAATTCACGGGAAGAAGCGTATTGTGACGGTGAACCCACAGAGTCAATCCGTGCTTTGTTATTATGATTATGGATAGACTAGCAAACATGCCCGTGCGTTGCAACGGGAAAGAAAAATATATGGTGTCGCCGCTTATTCTCCTTCCCACCCGCACGGTGACCATGATGTCCATCTGGTTACAACACGTCCAAATATTGTCAATGCTGAGGCGATGAGCTCGCCAGCGTATATCACACATGTCACTGTGTCCACGCAAGCAAATGTTCAATTTTTTAATAGCTAATCTCAGCAAGCTAGACATGTGGGCCGCCCTTCGCGAGCTACTCCTTGCACCCAAGCCATACACCTCCCCTCATACTCCTACTCTTTTTACACAACACCATGAATTAGAGTTGGTCGGGTCAAGGAGCCGGGTCGTGGTAGATCACCGGAGATGGAAGGTTCGTCGTCTATGAAGTGAATGGGAAGGTTGCAAAGGCAGGACATGACACGGCAAGATGTGATCCGGTGTTCCTCCTTCCCTTTGTACGTAGGAGAGGATGTGCAGTGCCACAATGGCGGTGACATAGTGAGCAGCAATGGGACAACATCGCTAAAGATGCACACGCGGCAAGATGGAGTGTGGTCGGAAGCAAAATACTTGGTAATGTATTGTTGTCTAGTAAGGAGATAGCACGGGTTCCACAGCATGGAAACGGAGTTCCTTATGCATTTTGACTTGGCACCAAAAAAGTTGTAAATCGTAACAATAAATTATTGATTATCAAAACCAAGGATGATCATCCATGGTGAGTCAGCACCTGTATATTCGGCTATAAGTTGACGTCCTTTCAGACCATCCCTATGAAGTGACTACTTCTTTGTAACATTTTTCCTTATCAACGGAGAATCTACATATAAAAAGGCCCTCCTCTCCGTCGGTATCCACCCTGTACTCCTGCGTGGTTATTAGAATAGCAAAAAAAAAAAAACTAAACTAAATATGGAATAGTACAAATCTATTGGGCACCCGGATGCTACCTTAATGTGGCCTGATGGAACACAACAAAATACATATGCAGGTTTTGATTATTTCTCTTCGATAGCCATGCTAGTTAGTCAGCCGGAAACAACATAATGCGGGCGACCATGTATGTACTTAGTTGATCGATCTTTCCTCAAAAGATAGAAATCATGCTAGTGAATTAGTTGGCTGATGCAACAAATCATGCAAATTTTACCATGGCGCATGGGGAGGCCCACAAATAAATCATTCTTATGTAGAAGCTGATACGTGGTTCTACTTTTATTGTTATTTTTTGAGGGGAACGTGGTTCTATATTCTGTGTGGGAAAATATAGAGAAAAGGCCGGCCAACTCTCTTATCTCTCCCTTTTGCCCAGAGCGTGGCCCGGCCAAACCTCGCAGCCCATCTGATCCATGTAACCCTAGCGCAGCGAGCATGTGCTCGATCCCCATCTCCCCCAGTCCGACTCGATCGTTCCCCTCATCTCCCCCCTCGCTCTCCGCTGTGCGCCGCCACGCACGGGACAAAGGCGCATCCTCGCGCCCCAGCCTGATCCAGTGCCTTCACGCCCCGCTCCGGCCACCTTCCTCGCCGCCTGAACCTCCTCCGGCCGTCGCGCCTTCGTCTTCCTCCGCGTTTACTCCTTCCTTGCGCCGTTGCGCGCAAGCTCGCTGTCCCCGCCGCCTCAAGCCTCGCCTGCACGCCTCCGCCTCCACCTCTCCGTGTCTCTCCTCTGCCCGCGTCCGGCCGCCTCGCCCACCTCTTGCAACTTCCGCGCCGACGAGCTCTCCGACGAGAGCCCAGCCGAAGTTGTCTCCCTTTCCACCTCCGCCACAGGATAAGATGAATAGACGAGCGCGGGTGGAATTATTACAAAATATACGGGCTAATTTGCAAAATCGAAACGTTTTTCCAGATTCACTAAAGTAGGGATGGTGGATAAAAAAGTAATTCAATAAGCTGCATAGCAAAGGTGTACAGATCATTTGTGCGTCGCTTTGTGAGTTTTCATCCGTTTGTTCGAGAAGCGGGGAGAAGTTTCAAACATTTCGGCCGCGAGGTGCGGCCACTGGCGTAGGCCTAGTTGGTATTTTAATTACAGAAAATTCAGATGGAGTTCCGACGTCATCAAAATCGATGTGTGCCTGTGGCGTGCTCTCACGACCCCGTGGAAAAAAATTGGTAAAGTTTGGCACAAGTTTTGATGACCGCTCCTTCCAAACCGGAGCATCTCACATGAAGGATCATGGTTTTCTAAAAGAAGATGTGTCAATTCAAACTCCTGTTGTCGGTGACTTCATCGTTTGGCCTCATAAAAATTTCCACGGTACGCAATCACCATTATACCACGGGTTTGATTTTCTGGCGCATTTCAGGTATCGTTAGCTATATTTAAGACATTTTTTGAGATTAACGTGCATTTTGTGCATAAAAATAAAATTACAACCGGAACTGCATGTGCTGTCGAAAGGGATGAGGATCGCCGTTCGATCTGGGAGCATCCAACGGTGCAGACGTATGATCTGTGGGGTCTGGGTTTTGGCCAATCAGAAAGCACGAATCAGATCGTGGGCGGGGTGGCGGGGTTTGGTCGGCAAACAGAAGCAAAAAGCAAAACAAACTAAAACAAAATTGAGTTGCCTCCCAACAAGCGCTATCGTTTAACACCCCTAGCTAGGCATAAAAGCAAGGATAGATCTAAGTATTGCCATCTTTGGAGGGTAATTCTTCAACAAGACACCTATCACTCCTAGTGGTTTTTTTCTGATGATTAATTATCAAACTCCTGGGCACCAAATCAAGAAAATCATTTGTAGCAAACGGTTCCTTAATGATAGCAAAAAGATTGGGATGAACACTTATTGAAACTAGAGGATTCACCCTTATTTTTAGGAACATAAACAAGCTTGGCAAATTTGGTAGGAGGATTTGGAGTATTCTTAACAGAGGAAAAAGCGGACCTCAAATTCGTGATAATTCCCTCAAGTTTATTGATTCTAGTGGAATCTTGATCTATTCTTTCATTAACAATGGGTTCTTTTTCCTTAAAGCTTTTCAGAGTAACTCCCACCTTAGATCCATATTGGGTAATTTGGTTGTGGATCTTTTTATCCAAATTCTCAATCAATTCTACAGTAGCAACTTTATTTTCAATAATTTCAAGCCTTTGCATCACATGTTCCAAAGTTAACATAGTTCCATTAACCAAAAGAGGTGGAGAGCCAAACAAATCTATCATAGCATTATAAGAATCAAAAGTATGGCTACCCAAGAAATTCCCTCCGGTAATGGTATCAAGAATATATCTGAACCAAGGAGTATCGCCTACATAAAAGTTGCAAAGAAGAACGGAAGTAGATTGCTTCCTAGTAGATCTATTTTGAGCATTGCAATTCCTATACCAAGCATCTTTTAGATTTTCTCCCTCCCTTTGCTTAAAATTAAGAACTTCATTCTCGGGAGACAAAGGAGTAGATAAAGGACTAGCCATAATAACAAGGCAAGTAAGAAAGCGACGAACGGCAAAGAGGACGAATAAAACAAGGTTGAAGTGGGGAGAGGAAAACGAGAAGCAAATGGCAAATAATGTAATGCGAGGGAGATGAGTTTGTGATGGGTACTTGATATGGCTTGAGTTGTGCGTAGACTACCTGGCAACGACGCCAGAAATCCTTCTTGCTACCTCTTGAGCACTGCGTTGGTTTTCCCTTGAAGAGGAAAGGGTGATGCAGCAAAGTAGCGTAAGTATTTCCCTTAGTTTTGAGAACCAAGGTATCAATCCAGTAGGAGTCCATGCGCGAGTCCCATGCACCTACACAAACAAACAAGAACCTCGCAACCAATGCGATAAAGGGGTTGTCAATCCCTTCACAGTCTCTTACGAGAGTGAGATCTGATAGAGATGATAAGATAATATTTTTGGTATTTTTATGATAAAGATGCAAAGTAACATAAACGGAAATAGAAATAGCAAAGTGTTGGAAGATTAATATGATGGAAAATAGACCCGGGGGCCATAGGTTTCACTAGTGGCTTCTCTCAAAATAGCATAAGTATTGCGATGGGTAAACAAATTACTGTCGAGCAATTGATAGAATTGAGCATAGTTATGAGAATATCTAGGTATGATCATGTATATATAGGCATCACGTCCAAGACTAGTAGACCGACTCATGCCTGCATCTACTACTACTACTCCACAGATCGACCGCTATCCAGCATGCAGCTAGAGTATTAAGTTCATGAAGAACAGAGTAACACATTAAGAAAGATGACATGATGTAGAGGGATAAACTCAAGCAATATGATATAAACCCCATCTTTTTATCCTTGATGGCAACAACACAATACATGCCTTGCTGCCCCTACTATCACTGGGAAAGGACACCGCAAGATTGATCCCAAAGCTAAGCACTTCTCCCATTGCAAGAAATATCAATCTAGTAGGCCAAACCAAATTGATAATTCGAAGAGACTTGCAACGATAACCAATCATACATAAAAGAATTCAGTGGAGATTCAAATATTGTTCATAGATAATCTTGATCATAAACCCACAATTCATCGGATCTCGACAAACACACCGCAAAAGAAGATTACATCGAATAGATCTCCACAAGAGAGGGGGAGAACATTGTATTGAGATCCAAAAAGAGAGAAGAAGCCATCTAGCTAATAACTATGGACCCGAAGGTCTGAGATAAACTACTCACACTTCATCGGAGAGGCAATGGTGTTGATGTAGAAACCCTCCGTGATCAATGCCCCCTCTGGCGGAGCACTGGAAAAGGCCCCAAGATGGGATCTCACGGGTACAAAAGGTTGCAGTGGTGGAAATAGGGTTTTGGCTCCTTCCCTGATGTTTTCTAAGTACACGGGTATATATAGGAGGAAGAAGTACGTCGGTGGAGCAACGAGGGGGCCACAAGGGTGGAGGGCGTGCCCAGGGGGGGTAGGCGCCCCCCTACCTCGTGCCTTCCTCGTTCATTGCTTTGTGTAGACTCCAAGTTCTTTGGATCACATTTGTTCCGAAAATCACGTTCCCGAATGTTTCATTCTATTTGGACTCAGTTTGATATTCTTTTTCTGCGAAACACTGAAACGGGCAAATAAAACAGCAATTTGGGCTGGGCCTCCGGTTAATAGGTTAGTCCCAAAAATAATATAAAAGTGTATAATAAAGCCCAATAAACATCCAAAACAGAATATAATATAGCATGGAACAATAAAAAATTATAGATACGTTGGGGACGTATCAGTTGTCATCATCCTCTTCTTCTTCGCTGTCTTACATCATAACCCCTCTTTCTCCGTGCTTGGACCAAACATTATAGTGTGGCATGAAACCCTTATAAAGCAGGTGGGTGTGAAGGGTTTTCGAGTCAGAGTAAGACCTCATATTCCCACAGGAAGGGCATGGACAACACATAAAACCATTCTGCTTGTTTGCCTCAGCCACTGCGAGAAAATTATGCACGCCCTCAATGTACTCGGAGGTGCGTCTGTTACCGTAAATCCATTGTCGGTTCATCTGCGTGCATTATATATAATTAAGTGTGTCAAAAACCATTACAAAACATCCGAATCATAGACAAGACGAGGGCCGACGGAGGCGGATACCAAAACGATCACACCGTATAATAACAAACTATAATAAAAGTAAGGAAATTACACAAGTATCTATCTAAATCATACAAGTAAGAACTTTTTTCTTTTAGAACGAAGATAAGATCAAGAGGCTGTCACAGCCCTAGAATACCTGAGTGAAATAGTTGCAACTGCACTCATGCATCATGTCTAAAATTTCCGAAAGTTGAATTGATGTTGTTGAAACCCTCAGAAATCAGTCAAAAATAACCAACTTTAAAATCTTCTCAAATGAGTCCAAGAAAATGTTCCTGTTATTCTACAAAAATATTGGCAAGAGGTAAAACTCAAACCAATATTTTTAGGAGCTCAGAAACATTTATTTTGGCCATTTGAATTAATCCAATAATTATTTCCTTTGGATTTATATTTAATATATATTAAATATAACTCCAATAATTCTGGAAGTTTGTGAATGGCTTTGTGTATATTTTAGCAAGCCATATAATAACCTACAGAATTTATTAAAATGATTTAGTGGATAAACTAAATCAGAACAGAGGAAATGAAATAGAAAAAGAAATACAGGAAAGAGAGAGAGAGAGTTAGTACGTGGCCTCACCTGTGCAGCCCACCTGGCCGGCCCAGCCAACTGGCCCAGCCCACCACCGCCTCCTCCTCTGTCGTCTTCCTCCTCTGCCAGGAGGACGAGCGCGTGCCCGACGCGCGCACGCAGCCCCGGCCACCTCCTGCTTGCCGCTTCGCCCTGGCCCTCCCTGGTGCAGCCAAGCATCCCCCTAGACCTCTCTCAATCTCTCCCCGAGCTTCTCTCCATCCCCTGGCTCTCCTCTCACACGCACCCGAGCGCCACCGTCGCCGCCGCTCGTCGTTGCCACAGCCACCGCCTCCCCCTCGCTTCTCTGACCATCCCACGAGCTCCGCCTAGACCCCGAGCACCTCTCCGCCGACCCACGCAAGGCCGGAGGACCCCAAGACGACGCCGCGACCTTTCTCCCTCGTCCACGGCCGCCGGATGCCGCCGTCCGATTCGCCGTCTCCGCCGCCTCCCTGAGGCCACTGAGCTGCTCTACTACCTCACTGTGACCTCCTACGCCGCCCCTCTCTCTCTCACCGTGCTCGATTTCGCCGCGTAGCCGTCACTTCTGTCGAACCGAGAACCCGTCGCCGCCGGTCGTGTCGCCGCCGTGGCTAGAGCTCACGCACGTCGCGTCTGAGCATACCACCATGCTCAGCGCAATGCCAGAAGCCCAAAACCCCCACCCACTGCTCCTGCCGTTCGCTGTAGCGTCGTTTTCGCCGACGCCCGATCTCCGGCCGCCGCCATAGCTCGTCTCCGGCGAGTTTCCGGCCACCCCGCGCCCTCCAGCTTCTTCGGTTGGATGCGGTCGAGCACGGGCTCCCTCCTGGTGCCCTCAGCGCAACCAACTGCTGCCCCTAGCGCCACCCTGGCGAGTCGCCGCCGCACTGGATGGTCGCCTGCGGCCCAACCCCGGCCGTGCCGACGTGGCACCATCATTAGCGACTAATGACGCCACTAACTAACCCCCTAGCTCACTGAAAGACGGGCCCCACCCCATAATTAACCACGGGGTTCTTCCCTGTTTAAATTAAGCTAATGCCTGTGGCCCCACATGTCAGTTTGACCTTGCCACCGCAGCGTTGACCTGTCCCCACTACTCAGCCTCTGCTGCTGACGCTGTTACACTGACCGCGGGACCCACAGGCCAGGTTTGACCTGGACCGGGTCAGTTGACATGTTGTGGTCAGCATGACGCAATGCTGACGCAGTAATAGGTTTTTCTGGATTTATTCTTATTCAGGAAATTTCAGAAAATAGTGCTAACTTCTAAAAATCATAGAAAATAATCTATAACTCAGAATGAAATAAATTGTATATAAAAAATGATCAGAAAAATCCAATCTATCCATCTGTACTGGTATCATGCATGTTTAAACAACTTAAGCTTGCTGTTTAGATCAAAACATGATAATGCACTTTATAAGTTCTTAGTTTGAATATGAATTTGAACCTTTGGTTCAAATCAACTCAAACCCTTCTGTTCTTAGCTGCATTAGCTCAAATCACAGCATATTGACATGTCATGATCATGCATCATATTGTGCATTGCATTGATTGTGTTCTTTCTGTGTTTGCTGATATTTGTCCCCTCTCAGTAGACGTGGTTCCGACAATGAGTTTGATGATACCGATGAAGAACTATATTATCTTCAGAAGTGCCAGGCAAGCAAAACCCTCTTGTTCATTTCGATACAATCCCACTCTCTCGCTTCTGCTCTCTTTTACTGCATTAGGACAACATCGATTCAACTGTTACATGCTGCGGTAGTTGAACCCCTTTCCTTTGCATGACCTGTCATTGCCACAGTAAATAGATGAAACCCACTAGCATGAGTAGGAATTGTTTGAGCCCTGATGTGCCTACTCATTCATGCTTGTTTGTCATGCCTGCTACTGCTTAGAGTTGAGTCAGGTCTGATTCATTGGGAATGAATTGGAATGGTGATGAACATGTCCTACTGTGTGTGTGAGCTAAGTGTGTGAACACGATTTGGTAAAGGTAGCGGTGAGAGGCCATGTAGGAGTACATGGTGGGTTGTCTCATTGAAACCGTCCTCAGGAAATGAGTTCTGTGTTTGTGATCCATGAACAACTACTACCACACGTTGGGCCCTGAAATATGACCCCGCTCGACTTATTAACCGCCCCTGCCCTCTGTCCAGGAGTTGCAACTAGTTTCTCGTGTTTGTAGGATATGTGTTGGAGGCCGTGCATAGCGCTGACCCTAGGGGTGGGCTATGATGCGGTAGATGTACCGGGCGCCCGTTTGGTGTCTCGGGAACCCTGCACACATCGTTTGGGGCTGTGAGCAAAACTCCGGCCAGATCTCCTCACGGATGGAACCCGAATAGGCGATAAACCTGGACTAGAGACTTGTGTGGTTAGTCAGGTCGTGGTCTACACCCACGTCGTCTTTCGCTTGAAGTCTGCCGAGCACATGTCGTGTGCAGACGCTAACTGGTGGAAACATGTGTGAAGAAGTACACCCTTGCAGGGTTATAATGATCTATTTGAATAGCCACGTCCGCGATAAAGGACTTCTGGGTTGCCTATAATAGTTCATAGATAACTTGAAGTGGATACTCTAAAATTTGCAAGATAAGCCTAAGTGCTATGGATGGCGTTCTCGTAGGGAGACGGGAGCGGATCCATAGTGGTGTATTGATATGGTGAATATGTGGACTCATGTGCGCCACCCAAAAAGAGTTACTTGCAGTCGTAGTTCAGGATAGCCACCGAGTCAAAGTTGGCTTGCTTCAGTCAAACTCCACCACCCCCTTTGTTGATACTGATGCATATGTAGCTAGTTCTGATGTAAGTCTTGTTGGGTACATTTGTACTCACGTTTGCCTATTTTATGTTTTGTAGAGAGACGTCAGTCTCGCTAGTAGTTCCACGTGGATTTCGACCTTTAGCTTGTTACCTCAGCTACGATCCTGTACCCTTGGGAGGGTCTTGTAGATAGTCAGGCTTCTCAGCCTTTTTCATTTGTAGTTGTCTGTACTCAGACATGATTATGCTTCCGTTCGATGCTTGTATGCTCTGTATGTTCTGTCAGGAGACCATGATTGTAATACTTGGCTTCTCCGGTCCTAACGAATAAATACTTGAGTCATAGAGTTATGTTGTGATGCCATGTTGTATTTACACATATCGAGCATATTGTGTGTATGATTGAAATGCTTGGTATGTGTGGGATCCGACAACCTAGTTGTTTATCCTTGGTAGCCTCTCTTATGGGGAAATGTAGTCTTATGCTTCCATGAGCCATAGTAGTCCGCAACAGCCCGGTTCACCGGAGTCCTACTAGCCCAGCACTACTGCTCCGGAACACTTGACTGGCCGACATGTGATTCACTTCGTTCATGTGTCTGTCCCTTCGGGGAAATGTCACGCGGTGACATCTGGAGTCCTGCCTAGCCTGCTACAGCCCGGGTTCCCGGGGTCCTGTTAGCCCAGTTGCTACAGCTCGGATTCACACGCTGCTGACCGACATGCTCGATGTTGATTCATGTATGCCTGTCCCCATAAGTTAGTGCCACTTTGGGTTCACGACTAGTCATGTCGGCCCGGGTTCTCTGTCATATGGATGCTAGCGACACTATCATATACGTGAGCCAAAATGCGCAAACGGTCCCATGCCATGGTAGGGCGACACCCATGGGGATACCGTGCGTGAGGCCGCAAAGTGATATGAGGTGTCACAGGCTAGATCGGTGTGACTTAGAATCGGGGTCCCGACAGAGGCTCATCACGGTGGTGCCGGCGATGAGATCGGCGCGGGCGATCAACGGCGGTGACACTACTAGGGAAAAGCCTAGCAGTAGCACGGGTGCAAGCGCTACTAATAAGGCGCTACAGCTAAAGGTTAGCAGTAGCGTGGGTATACCCGCGCTACGGCTATATCCACTTAGTAGTAGCGCCTCTTTGAAAGGGCACTACTGGTAAGTACTAGTAGCGCCTCTCTCCACCCGTGCTACTACTACTATTTTGTGTTATATTTCTTTTTTACTTCATGTTGTATTCATACACCATTATACAAGTTTTCATACAACACCAATTTAGAGATTGTTTTTACATCATAATGAGTTATTACATCACTGGGTGAAAGAACCGTGGACATGCACTTGAAACTAATACGCGGTTCTTTCACCCAATGATATAATAAATATCATCATCATCATATCATTAACAACTTATCATCATAATACATCATTGTCATATAACACATCCTCATGATCATCATTTTCATCAATGATACATCATATAGCAAGTTGGTCACTAGTCATAATCACAACTCCTCCTCATCATAACCAACTGTAACACATTGTACCACATAATAACACATTGTACCTACGACCTACTGATCTCTCAGAGGACCTACTACCTTCTCTTAAGTAAAATAGCATAAAACAAGATAGGCCCTGACTCTCCATTATGGAGAATGGAGATTATCCTGTCTCCAATTCTTGCCCTTCGCACAATGTTGCTGCCAAGTAGCTCCCTACGACTGTCCATACATTTTTTCCATTCTTGATTGTCATGTCTTCACTAGTTTTAGAAATCTGATATGGACAGGTGTGCTTCGTAGGATGACCAGGCCGTATGTTCAAAACATCAAGTCGACCATACTGAAACATCAGATGAGGCACACAATCGTTCGGGATTTTTTGTTGAAATACATAGTAATGACTTCCTAGTTAGCAATGTAGTTCAGTTTTATAAGAATTTATGCAAAACTTGCACGGATGTCGTAATAGTAAAAAAATCTTACCATGGTATCTCCATGGATGTTACCGTAGTTCAACAGGTGCACTAGTGGCACGTATTGACCATAATGTGGAGGAGTTTGATAAAACATATTGTAATTCTCAAGATCAGTACAAAATGCGATCAGATGATTTTTCTCCTAATAAGTTAATTCTGAGCCATCGGTGTAGTTGGTTCTGTCTACCATCTTCCGCACATTCTTTGAAGAATGAAAATAAGCCGTCAACTATTTTGAAATAAACAATATAAATTACTTAATAACTATGTTTGAAAACTCACATAGCGATAGAATTGGAAGCGTATCAAGAAGGACCCAAATGTCCAAATTGTCTTCGGCGATGTCAGGATCACCAAGATCCATGGTTACAAGCATACCCTCATAAAAACCATACATCTTGCAAACTGCTTCCCAATTCGTGCAACCAAAATGGGTTACGCTCTCAGAATTGTACAGATTTATTTCAAAATCCATACCATGATGGGTCCATAGGTGAATTTTCTTTGTTTCCATAGTTTCACGATCTTCAAAATCCAGCCTCTCCAAGACATAGTGTCTTGCATGGCATGGGATAAACCAGTCAAATTGTAAAAGACGAAAATTACACGTTGAAGTAGTAGAAGTCGTCCTTAATTACGAAAAAAACTTCTCGTCGTTGCGTACCGTTTCAACATCGAAGGTCTCCTGGAGCTTAATTCTGAAGTGCCGACCTTCGTCCAGGTGAGGTCTGTCGCACAGACCCCGGTCGTCGTTGCGCTAGTCGTACTCCCCAGGAGACTTTCGTCGTCCAATGACGACATTTCCTAGGTTCATATAATTCAAAGATTAAACTTGTACAATTAAAAATATTTACTACAAAAACTAAATTGGATCATTATTATTCATCACGGGTTGACTATCGGTCTGCCGAGTCTTTTCTTGAAAACTCTCAGCTCACGTGGTGTATATATTCGGCCATCGGTAGTGGTCGCTCCTCCCTTCATCCCCGAGTGCATTACACCAAAATGTCTAGCACACGGGAATAAAGGGGAAGTGACCCCCACGACAACAGTCAGGATTTTTTGTTCTCTCATATGTGCTGGAGACTCTCACACACTGATTCCTCTCTAACATTTGCGACCGTCAGTGATGGTCGTTACTCCTCCTTCCCCTAGTGCATAACAATGGTCTAGCACCCAGAGAAGAAGGAGAAATAACACCCACCACAATAGTCGGGATTCTTCATCCTCTCTCATATATGGTGGATACACTCCCTCACTGATTTTTCGACCGTCGGTGATGGAGCCTCGACAGACTTAAAGTCAGCCCGAAATGTTGTTTAACTATTTTTCTAGAAAATCCTAGCCACTCGATATTTCCTACATATTCTAGCACAAGTCATGCCAGAATTCACGGAAAAATCCGGCATGACCTTTGCTAAAAAAGGACATATCGAGCGCCTGAAATTTGCCAGAATGGAAATTAATCAACACTCCGACAAAATATAGGCCACTTGGAGGTGTAACCTGCAAACATGGCTGGCCACTTGGGCAAGCACATATCCTATTTGAGCAACACAAGATATACATGTTTATATCTACATCACATGAGCATTCAAACTTGATGGTCATTGCATTTCAATGGTTCAAAATATAAAAAAAACATTTCAAAATGTCTTATAGGACTCATATTGACATGGAGACTTGGCAGGTCTCGCCTCGAGGTCGGAGGGAGTCGGTGACGGGGACGACGGCGGTGATGATGGAGGGGCTCCTTGATTTCTGCAAAAACAAAAACCCTATAAGCTATCAACTAATCAAATGCATACGCCTTGCATAGTGTTCTCCAATTTCAGCATTCAAAGTAGGAGTAGTTTTCCAATTTGAGCATTCAATAAGCAAAACCAAACCCTAAAATAAATTAGTATTCAAATTAGCATGCATTCAATAAGTAAAACTAAATCATCTCTTTCGTCTGTACATCATCGAATATTATCACTAATACATCTCGAATAGTATCATACACTAATACAGCTAAGACTACTAGGGAAAACCTTATACACAGAACTTTAGCAGTAGCGCGTGTTAAAAAAGCACGCTGGTGCTAAGTAGCAGTAGCGCGCTGATGTAAACGGCGCTACAGATACAGTTGTAGCAGTAGCGCGCCTGAAGATAAAAGCGCTACTACTAAAATTCCCACGGCTTAGCCGATAGGCTACACATAGTAGTAGCGATCTACGTCGAACCGCGCTACCGCTACTTGCTTTGTAGCAGCGCGTTTACGCTGAAAGGCGCTACTGCTAAAGGAAATAAAATTAAATGGAAAGCAAATAGAAAAGTAAATGAAAATAAAAGAAATAGAAAAAGGTGAAAGAAAAAAAATAAAATGTAAAGAAAAATAAATGAAAAAGAGGAAAAAAGAGAAAGGAATAGCAGTAGCGCGTATCGAGGAACGCGTTGTAGCTTGCTTAGCAGCAGCGCACTTCCTGGAACGTGCTACTGCTACTTCTGACTTAACCGCGCGGTTCGTTCTTCCCCACGGCCACTTCCCCCAAATCCAACTCCTTCGTTGTTGCCGCCGCCGTTGGCCGACGCGCGCTCTCCCATCGCTCTCCGCACACCCTCGACGCCGCCCCTGACCCCGACCTCGACGCCGCCTGCCCCTCCCTCGCTGCAGGCACCCGAGGTGAGCATGCCTGCTCCTCCCCTTCCCCTACCTCTGCATAGGGTTCTTCAAATTTTAGTCGCATCAAATTAGTTAGGGTTCATCTATGGGTGGAAACGAATCGAATGCGGATGTTATCGGATACGGATGCGGCTCGGATGTTTTCTTAGATGATGAATAAACACTATTGTAATGCATAATAAAACGAGTAAAATTTGACCACTTATTTCACTTTTAAGTTGGATAATTGGAATATCTGCTACCACTTTCCACCCCTAGGTTCATCAAATTAGATGGTAATTAGGGCAGTAGTTCCTAGGTACTAATTAGTTAGTAAGAACTAGGTACTAATTAGGTACTAGTTTATTTTTATTTATAATAAGTTTATTTTTAGTAAGAACTAGTTGAATTAATAGAACTAGTTGAACATGTCACATTTGTTGTTATTTTTTAGTTAAAGCAATTATTTCAGCATCGACATCGACGATGCCTATCCCGCATCCTCGTCGTCGTCAACTCGGTGGAGGACACCTGCTTGACCAGATGGGCCATGTCCGGGACTGGGCTCCGCCAGGCTGGTACTGGGAGGTGCTACCTACCGGGGGCGCAGCTTGGTGAGGAGTCAACCTGTCGTTGACCCGAACCTTCTTTGGTGGCGGTCGCGTGGGCGAGTGATGGTCCAGAGGCTCGAGGACCCCGCGGACGTGGTACGTCACCGTGTCAGTGAGGAGGACGCGCACGTCTGTCGCTACTTGTTTACGTTGGAGCACAGGTTCTCCAATACCTGGCAGGTTCTCCAGGGATCTCACTGGAGCTATGATCCTGTGATGGTTCCTTCTCTTTGGGTGTCCACTACCCGCGCCGATAGCCTCGTGCACTAGGGTTTTAGTTGTATTAGTGATGTTATATGTATGATACTATTCGGGATGTATTAGTAATAATATTCGACGATGTACGGACTCATGAGATGATTTACTTTTGCTTATTGAATGCATGCTAATTTGAATACTTATTTATTTTACGATTTGGTTTTGCTTATTGAATGCTCATGTCAATATGAGTCCTATAACATATTTTGTAATGTATATCTTGTGCTGCTCAAATAGGATATGTTCTTGCCCAAGTGGCCGTTCATGTTTGCAGGTTATACCTCCGAGTGGCCTATGTTTTGCCGGAGTGTTGATTCATTTCCGTTCCGGCAAATTTCAGGCGCTCGATATGTCCTATTTTAGCAAAGGTCATGCCGGATTTTTCCGTGAATTTTGGCATGACTTGTGCCAGAATATGTAGGAAATATCGAGTGCCTCAGATTTGTGTGTCGAGCATCCTGGTAGTTGCCTTCGATCGATTTTCAATTAATGTTTCAACTATGAACATCGGAAATGTCTGACGATGAAAAGGATTTCGGTATTTGCGAATACCGTGAAGACGAGCGCGGCCTGTGCGACAGAATCCTCGTAGATGATGATAGGCACTTCAGCATCAAGCTGGACGAGAACTTCGAAGTGGATACAGTAAGTCAAAACTACAAGTCTTTTTTCGTGATTAAGCATGACATGTGCTTCATTTGCTTCAACTTATAATTTAAATCTTTTACTATTCTACTAGCGTATCCCCTGCCATGCAAAAGTTTTTGTCTTGGATAAGATAGGTTTCAGTCCTATGAAAACTACTATGGAGGTAAAGAGAGTTTACTTGAAGGCTGAGCATGGTTATACTTTCCATGCAAAATTATACAACGCAGATACCTACACCTATTTTGAATGCAAAACTAGGCAAGCACTATGCAAGGCTTATGCATTTGAGCCTGATATGTTTATCACCTTTGATATTCATCCCGAAGATGATATTGAAGGTAATAGAGACATCTGGGTCGATTTGCAGACGCCTCCAGTTATACCATTATGTGCGTTTCTCAATCATATTTATTTCTTTGATATTGTTTATTCAAAAATAGTTGACAACTAATTTCTATTGACAGCTTATTTCCATTCAAGCAAACATGTTCGGCGCTTGGTAGACATGACCGTCCACTGTCCCGGGGCTGAACTAAATTGCGAGGAGATAGGTCATTATGTTTCATGGCTTGAGGATCTTCATACTGTGAAGACAATTTTTTTCCTGGACATGAAAATCTTAGTACTCAAAACGTGCGACCAATAGTGTTCGTACTAAACTACGGTAACATCTATTTAGGAAAGATGGTAAGATCTTTACTATTTGTCCTCAGTGCAACTTTTGCATACATTATTTTTTAAGCTAAACTTCATTGCTAAGTATGTTACTATACGATGTTCTTCAACAGGAACTCCCGATGAATGTTGTGCCTCATTGGATGGACACTGAAGGTCGCATGAGAATTGTTAGCTTACGACCAAGATATCCTCAATGCACTTTAGTGCATTCAGGATTTCTAACAGCGAGAAATGCTTAATAGTGAAAGACTGGAGCAAAATTGTGAATGATCGCAGAGAAGTACTAGGGGGCAGCAATCTGAAGCGCAGCCCACGATTAGGAGACAGGTTCATCTGCATGCTCCAACTTGATGAAGCAGGAGTGCTACACTTGTTTTATGTTATTTTACCTGAGAGAGAGCAGCAAGAGTGATTAGCTAGCTAGAAATGAGTTATGATGATTAAATAGCTAGTGTTGGTGGTAATGACTATGATGATTATTATTAGCTAGTGCTGTGGTGATTAGATAGCTACCGCAGCTAGTGTTGGTGGTGATTAGCTAGATAGAATGAGTTTGAAGATGATGATGTGTGCTACACTATCACTATGATGATTAAATAGCTACTGTTGGTGGTAATGACTATGATGATAATTAAATAGCTTGTGTTGGCGGATTAGATTTAAGAGGAGGCAACATGTGGTGCACATCGAAAGTACTACTAGTCCAAACTAGATGCGACTATATCTCCCACGTGTCGAGGCATGACTTAGAGGCATAATCGCATTGAAGGCATATGTCGCAAGTAACGCAATCTTCACAACATCCCATGTAATATAAAACATAAAGGGGAGATAACATAGTTGGCTTACACTCGCCACGGCAATCAAGGTACTTAAATAACATTACATCATCCAAACACTCATGGCCCGACTACGGCGCCAAAATAAAAGATAACCCAACATGCGACACAGATCCCCGATCGACCCCAACTGGGCTCCACTACTGATCAACTAGAACGAAACAACACAAAGGACAAGATCTTCATCGAGCTCCTCCTGAGCTTGGTAGCGTCATCTGCACGGACTCATCGGCACCTGCAAGCTGGTTTTGGAAGTATCTGTGAGCCACAGGGACTCAGCAATCTCGCACCCTCGCGATCAAGACTATTTAAGCTTATGGGTAAGGTAAAAGGTATGATGTGGAACTGCAGCAAGCGACTAGCATATATGGTGGCTAACATACGCAAATGAGAGCGAGAAGAGAAGGCAAAGCATGGTCGAGAAAGTATGAGCAAGAAGTGATCCTAAACGACCTACGTCAAACATAACTCCAACACCGTGTTCACTTCTCGGACTCCGCCGGAAAGAGACCATCACGGTTACACACGCGGTTGATGTATTTTAATTAAGGTCGACTTCAGGTTTTCTACAACCGGACATTAACAAATTCCCATCTGCCCATAACCGCGGGCACGGCTTTCGAAAGTTCAAATCCCTGTAGGGGAGTCCCAACTTAGCCCATGACAAGCTCTCACGGTCAACGAAGGAATAGACCTCCTCCCGAGACGTTTCGATCAGACTCGGTACCTCGGTTCTTCAAGACACTTCGACAGGTTAAAACAAGACCAGCAACACCGCCCGAATGTGCCGACAAATCCCGATAGAAGCTGCACATATCTCGTTCTCGAGGCACGGTCGGATGAGCCAGACGTCGGGTAGGCCAGCCCAGAGTTGCCCTGGTAGCCCCGGACATCGCTCGGTTGGACCAACACTCAGAGGAGCACTGGCCCGGGAGGGCTAAAATAAGATGACCCTCGGGCTCCGGAAACCCAAGGGAAAAGAGGCTAGGTGGCAAATGGTAAAACCAAGGTTGGGCATTGCTGGAAAAGCTTTAATCAAGGCGAACTATCAAGGGGTTCCCATTATAACCCAACCGCGTAAGTAACATAGCCAAACAACGGTTTGCTAGGACAAGGTGGGTTAGAGGCTTGGTTCAACAATATGGGTGGCATGATAAGCGAGTGGTAGGTATCGCAGCATAGGCATAGCAAAAGAGCGAGCATCTAGCAAGCAAAGATAGAAGTGATTTCGAGGGTTTTGTCACCTTTCGGAGGTGCAACCCATGTATTTTTGTGATGTGTGTGGTGACTAGCACAAGCTTGCCAAGTGAGGCACTTGGTAATTCTGATTTCAGGGACTTAGCATTTCCACTAAGTCCTTGAGCTGTTTATCTCATGTTGCCATCAAGTTTGGATTAGTAGTATACTTTTGACATGCACCACATGTTGCATCCACTTGAACCTAATCCACCTTCATTTGACACACTGTTATGGACATATTGATATAACAACCTTATAATTGGTATTGTACCAAAATTTGTATAACAGCGTATAAATACACTAAAAATTAAAAAAATGAGAAAACGAATACTAGTAGCGATGGAGAGTAAACACACTACTACTAGCTATATTAGCAGTAGCGCGGGAGCGAAAAACGCCGTGGCTATATGTCTTAGCAGTAGCGCGTGTCGCACGCGCTACTGCTAAGGAATAGCTGTAGCGCCTTACTAGTAGCGCGGTGTCCCGCGCTACTAGAGGGCATTAAACCCGCGCTGCTACTAGGGTTTTCCCTAGTAGTGTAAAACCCTAGCGAACGACGGGTATCGCCGCCGGTGGTGGACACCTAAAGAGAAGGAACCAAAATAGGATCATAGCTCCAATGAGATCCCTGAAGAACCTGCCAGGTATTGGAAAATCTGCCCTCCAACGCAACCATGTAGCGATGGACGTGCTTGTCCTCCTCGCTGACACGGTGACGTACCACCTCCGCGGGGTCCTCAAGCCCCCGCACCGTCACTGGCCCACGCGACCGCCACCAAAGAAGGTTCGGGTCAACGACGGGCTGGCTCCTCACCAAGCTGCGGCCCCCGAAAGGTAGCACCTCCCAGTACCAGCCTGGCGGAGCCCAGTCCCGGACATGGCCCCTCTGATCAAGCAGGTGTCCTCCGCCGAGTCGACGACGAGGATGCGGGATAGGCATCGTCGACGTCGATGCTGGAATAATTGCTTTGACTAAAAAAGTAACAACAAATCTCATATACCTAAATTTTCTTACTGAAAATAAACTAGTTCTATTAATTCAACTAGTTCTTACTAAAATTAACTAGTCCAACTAGTTCTATTAATTTTCTTACTAATTCTATTAAACACTTACTAAAACAGTAAAAAAACTATATTGATTTTTTTCTCTAAACTAAACACTACTGCCCTGATTAACATCTAGTTAAATCATACTGCCCTAACATCTAAACTCAACACTACTGCCCTAACTACATCTAATTAAATTCTTAAGCATCTACAAGTACTAACTAATTAGATAAACCCTACCTAGGTACTTAAGCATCTACAACTACTTAAGCACCCATTGATGAACCCTAAGAATTTGTCCTAAAAACAAATTAAGCATCTACAACTACTGCCCTAATTAACATCTAGTTTACAATTAAGCATCTACAACTACTGCCCTAATTAGCATCTAATTTGATGAACCCTGACTAATTAGATGAACTCTAAAATTTGATGAACCTAGGAACCCTAGCTAGGCAGAGGTAGGGGAGGAGGAGGAGGAGGTGTAGGCGTGCTCTCACCTCGGGCGCCGGCGGACTTATGGAGCGGCCGTCGAGGTCGGGGTCGGGGCTCGGGCGAGCGGCGGAGGGCGGCGTCGAGGTAGGGGTCGGGGGTGGCATCGAGGGCATGCGGAGGGCGGCGGGAGAGCGCGCGTCGGCCGAGGGCGACGACGGCGGCGACAACGGACGAGTTCGATTTGGGGGAAGTGGCCGCGGGGAAGAAAAACCACGCGGTTAAGTCAAAAATAGCAGTAGTGCGGGTTAGGAAAAGCGCTACAGCTACATTAGCTATATCGCTGTATGAAAATAATCGCTACTGCTAAGTTAGCTATAGCGCCTCTCCTAAAAGCACGCTGCTGCTACGCCTTTCTTCTTTATTTTTCTTTTTCATTTATTTTCCTTCACATTTCTTTTTTCCTTCCCTTTTTTCTATTTCTTTCATTTTCATTTACTTTTCTATATGTTTCTCATTTTATTTTCCTTTCATTAGCAGTAGCGCTTTCTGCGTAAAACACGCTCTACAACAATCTTAGCAGCAGCGCGCTTCGCTTAAGCTCGCTACTACTATTGATTGCCTGGAGAGAACAGTAGGGGAATTGTAGTTGTAGCGCTTTTTCCCTGAGACGCGCTATTGCTATAAATTTAGTTGCAGCGCGTTTGTTTGCCCCACGTTGGTGGTAAGTAGTAGTAGCGCTCTTTTGACCCGCGCAACTGGTAAGTTTCTGTGTATAAGCTTTTCCCTAGTAGTGTGAGGACGGGGACGGGACAGGACGGACCGCCAAACCTAGACAAATCTCGAGGAAAATGGAGTTTGGACAAGGAGCTTCGAGAGGAGAAAGCTTAAGTGTGACTCGGGCATTTCATCGAACACCTCATGTGCATAGGACGTGAGCTAGAGCACCACAAAGCTCTCCAACGTCCGGCCAGAAAAACGGAGCAGTGGAGTGCTTTGCTCGCGGGTGAGGGGGTATATATAGGAATCTCATTGGTATATATAGGCATCACCAATGGTTGTGGGCCTGGAGCGAGGCCTATTGGTCCCGGTCCGTATCTGGAACCGGGACCAAAGGGGCCAGACGAACCTGAACCAATGCCCCACGAGGCCCGGCCGGCCCCCTGGACTCACGAACCGGGACCTATGCCCCCATGAGTCCCGGTTCGTGACTGAACCGGGACTAATGGGCTGCCCCGGCCTGGACCAAAGCCTGGTTTTCTACTAGAGGGGTAAGGATCTGAAAAGATGGAAATGAAAATATGAGGACCTTTTGACAAAAATAGTAGTATACATGAGGGGCTGAAAAGATAGCACGTGGAATTCCTAAAATTTTGGATGAAGAATGGTAAAAAATTCCTAAAATTTTGGATCTGAAAATAAGAATTGTAAAAAAATGTTAATCGCGCATCCTCGGATAACTGAATAAAAAAATTATGAAGACCTTTCAACAAAAATAGCAGTATACGTAAGGGGCTGAAAAGATGGGGCGTGAAGTCCTAAAATTTTGAATCTGAAAATATGGAAATGAGAACTATAAGGACTTTTCTATAAAATCAGTTGAGCTCGTAATCACCAAAAAGTTGGTGGGGTAAGGATCAGAAAAAAGATGGACCTTCTAATAAAAATAGTAGTATATGTGAGGGGCTGAAAAGACGGCACGTGAAATCGGAAAATTTTGAATCTAAAAATAAGAACTAATTTAGAAGAATCAATAAATAAGAGAGACGGTTTGCGCGAGAAGCTAGAGGGGAGGCGGTTATTTAAAGTTGATAGGGGTAAGGATCAGAAAAAAGATGAACCTTCTAATAAAAATAGTAGTATACGTGAGGGGCTGAAAAGACTGCAGGTGAAATTCGAAAATTTTGAATCTGAAAATAAATACTAATTTAGGAGAATAATAAATAAGAGAGACGGTTTGGTTTATTTTTAAAGGTGCCAAAAATTGAAAAAAGGTGCCACTACCGCTTCATCTTGATGCATGCAACCAACATGCTATATTTTCCATTATCCATCACCGGGTGTCTCCCAAGGGACAACTCCATCAGCAGCGCGGGGATTATAAGCTGGTCCCGCTCAACCTCGCTAGCCGATGTGGGACTAAAGGAACCAGCGTTTTGCGTGGCGGCTGCCCAGCAAGCGATGCAGCTTCGATCCCCTGGGCGGAGCCCATTGGGCCGACCCTGATGCACAGAAATACGGGTGCAAGAATTTTTTTTAGTAGCAACTATCACAAAAAAGGCCCTGTGCATCAGGTTGGCCCAAGACTAGTGCATCAGGGTCTGTGTTTCCAGGCAGACGCACGCCTCCAGACTGAGCCGAAGCAGGCCAATCGGACAAAGCAGTTTGCTTCCCAGCCCACATCACATACACTACACGGGTGGTTGGACACTTTGATTTTGATCGATCGATTGATTAGTCTTTCCTTCCCTAAAAAAAAGATGGATTAGTCTTTCCCCTGTTTGTGCGTGCGTAGCCCTTCCATACGCCTCGCGCAGACAAGTCAAAGACGGCGGCCTGGCGGCGATAGGGACGCCGGAGGCCGCAGCACCGACCATCATTCGCACGCCTGAATCCCGGCACGATGATGGTGCACGCTGCAATTTCGAATCTGGCCGGTCTGGCTCTCGGCAATTCGGCAATCTGTTCAATCTTCCGTTTCATCCTTAGATTGCAAAGGACGCCCATTCTGGTACTGTCCTGGATTTGCTTTTTCTGTATTACAAATTGCAACAATAATTATAACTTGTAGTCAATAGGTTAAATCTCTATGCTTTGGCAAAATGCGGGCAATTTCTAGGGTTACAACTTCTAATTAGAATATACTTTATACAAGTTTCCATACAGTCGACAAATAAAAATGTGCTAAAGGTAATTCTCAAACAGTTTGCCTAATTCACATCTAGATGTTCTATAAGGATGTCACATCTAATAAGCTCTCACAAATACACAACAACAAGAAACAAAAAAAAAGCAAGGAAAAAAATAGACCACCAACATGATGGACATCAGGTTAGATGTGACATAACTATGTCATATCTAGATGTGTCCTACAAAGACTCATTCTCAAATTTGGGTCATTTAAATACTTTGATGCGACATTTTATAATGTTCTACTTGAATGTTTATTTTGTTTCTTATCTCGTTTCCTGGTATATTTTGGAATTTGGGAATGCAAGACACTCTTTTCAAATAATTTTATCTCTTGATTTTATCATTATAGTAAACATTTGAGTACCTAATTTTTTTATATATCATCTTCTATTATGTCCAAAAATCTACATTAGAAGCTGCGAAACACACCTTTATTCAATACGTCATCGCTTGGAAATTTTGCACTATGTTGAAGTGGTGCATCGGGTACCATTGGCTCCAGCTCCGCCCCTGTTTATGTGCTACAATATGCGCATGAAAAGAATTCGGTGGTGCGCTAGACAAGACCGGTCCACAATCAGTTGAAACTTAATGTGCAAAAGGCTTTCCGCTACTCTTCATAATAGGGCGGATGTGGGTTTCTCGTCCAAGAATTAGAAGGCGCGGTTAGAGGTTCCTAAGAAGTGCATCTAGTGGACTTCGAGCTGAAGCTGGTCTTCAGATCTGTACGAGGACGCAATTTAGAGCATTTCCAACTTAGTTAGCTAAGAATTAAAGAGCACAACTCTTTTTTCAATATGTGTTCATTTCCTTCTACAGAAATGATGAAGCTCAAGAGTCGTAGTAACAAACACAAAGAACAAACGACAAATATGGCTTGAAACTAGCGATGAAAATTGGTGACCCGAAGAGTACCCTCTAAACCTCTTTAGTTCAATCAAATAAACAAGTATTCAAAATCACATTATTTTTTAAAAATTAGTTAATTTGTTTGAACAAAAGAGGGTTTGAGAATGTTAGGGTCACCAATTTGCACCTCCAAGCTGGCCAAAATATGAATATTTACATTTTCCCCTTCTTCGAAGAAAGGAAACTAGAGCTAAAATACAAAGGCATTGGTTTTGCAAAAGAAAAGTTAATCCCATCAAGAAGCAGCTCCAACACGAACATATTAAATGTCACAATTCACCATCTAACAACTCCATAACATGTAAAACTATATATCCACTTGTAAATGGCCGAGAAGATAACTGCCGCAAAAACCTACTATTCAACTAGTTACTCGATTTCCTGACAACTCTCCAGATTGGCAGATTCTATGCAAGACAGGAAAGAAAACACCTTGTTCTGCTCTACCAAAGGTATGTTATTACATGCACGTTGTACCAAAGGCAAAACCTCCACAATCAATCCATGTTCCACCAGAATTGACGGCAATGCTTACATAGAGTTAGCGTCAACGTTAGTGCACTTCGCTACCTATTGACATCGGCAGGATTTCGACACCATGCAAATCCCCCGATCGGGTGGTGGCGTCATCCCCCCTCTTGAAGGCGTCATTTTTGGAGATGGTTTTGTTTGGTGGGGTTGTTGGTTGTGGGAGGTTTCTATTGCAATTGTCGCTTTCTTGTCTCTCAACACCAACCCGACGAGGATTAATATTACTATTTTTTTCCTACACCTAGGCATAACTTTGGTCTTGTATGACTTTATTTTTTGCAGGTGTGATAATTTGTGCACGTGTGTGTGTTGGTGTTGGATCTATGTATCTTAATAATGCAGAGACTGGGTGTGTATTCATTCACTAGTAGAAAAACGACTTTTAGTACCTGTTCGTAAGGACCTTTAGTACCAGTTCTGGAACCGGCACTAAAGAGTGGGGACTAAAGGTCCCCCCCCCCTTTAGTCCCGGTTCAACACGAACCGGGACCAAAGGCCCACCACGTGGCACGAGGCGCGCCGTGGTCTGGGGGACCTTTAGTCCCGGTTGGTAAGGATTTTTTTTTTTGAAATAAAGCAAAAACAGCCAGCCTACTGGGCCGGCACGGCCTGCATACGACTAGAAACCCAATCTCTAGTTGGGCCAGGATGAAGGCCCATACGGCCCAGTAGGCCCCACAGGGCAAAAGACTCGCAATAGGCCCACAAAGGCCTGCTTAGAGAGGAGCTCGACACGGTAGCCGCGACGGGGCTTATAAACCGGTGCGAGCTCCTCTCAACTAGCGAGGTGGGACTAAACATTGTGCACTGCGGGTGGCAGCGCACCACCTTTAGTACCGGTTGGTGGCTCCAACCGGTACTAAAGGGGGGGTCTTTAGTACCGGTTGGAGCCACCAACCCGTACTAAAGGCCATCACCTTTAGTACCGGTTGGACACTCCCCCTTTAGTACCGGTTGGAGCCATCAACCCGTACTAAAGGTTCGCCACGAACCGGTACTAATGAGCGCCGCCCGCCTGGCCGTTGGAACCGGCACTAATGGTCACATTACTGCCAGTTCAATTACAAACCGGCACTAATGAGATTCACATTAGACCCTTTGTCTACTAGTGATTGTATTTTTATCCCCATAGATTTATCAAAATAAGCACGCAATGCAACGAAAACAGAATCTGTAAAACACAGAACAGTCTGTAGTAATCTGTACTTTAACCATACTTCTGTAACTCCAAAAAATCTAAACAATTAGGAAATCGTAGGCAATTCGTATATCAATCGGGTGTAAAAATTTCAGAATTTTTTTTCGCTTCAGTGATTTTTGAAAATTCTTCTACTGGACGCAAAAGTTTCTGTTTTCCAACAAGATCAAATCAACTATCACCCAACATCATACTAAAATCTTTACTTGGCACAAACACTAATCAAAACATAAAAACACAATCATTACAGCAGCATAATTGTGTAAACACACAAGAACAGAAAAAAAGAGAAAAAATATTTTATTCGTTGGGCTGCCTCCCAACAAACGCTATTGTTTTATGCCCCTAGGTAGGCATAATACATAGATTCAAGTATTGTCTTCTTTGATTTCCAACTCCTCAATAACACAACCATAATTCCTCGGAGATCTAGCGTGCATACTTTCAATAATCACGCTCCTAGGAATAAAATTGAAGCATTCACTCTTGCAAGTAGGATTTTTTATTACTTCAACAAAGTTGGGGTGAATACTAATCATTTTAAGATCTTCATTGTTACTACTAGAGGTGGTACCCTTGTTCTTAGGAACATGTGTAGGATTGCAATTTTGTGTAGGAGTTTTTTCAATATTTTTAATGGAAGAAAGAGTTAAGCTCAAGTTACTAATTTTATTTCCAATCTATCAATCCGAGAAGGGCTCTCCTCTACCCTTTTATTAACTACGGATCCTTTCTCCTTTAGTATTTGAAGAGTATCCCCTATCTTTGACCCAGTTCGGTTAGAAAGATTATGGATCCTTTTGTCCATATTTTCAATATGTTCTTCGGTGAGCATTTTCTTTTCAATAGCATCTAGCCTTTGCATAACATGCTCAAGGGTTAAAATCTTTTCATTGATAATGATAGGTGGCGATCCCACTAAATTTCCCATAGCATTAAAAGAATCCATAGAAGGACGCATCAAGAAATTCCCTCTGGTAATAGTGTCAAGAACAAATCTATACCAGGTAGTAATTCCGACATAAAAAATTCGAAGAAGAATGGTAGTCGATTGCTTACGAGTAGATCTATTATGAGCGTTGCAAATTCTATACCAAGCATCTCTTAAATTTTCTCACCCCCTTTGTTTGAAATCGAGAAATTCATTCTTAAGGGTGCACATGGCAAGGGAGGAACTATCCATAATGATAAGGTGGGGAAGCAAACAAGAGATCAAACAAGAAACGAAAAATATTTTTGTGTTTTTGCAAAATCTTTTTAGAAGTGGGGGAGATGAAAATGAGAGGCAAATGACAAATAAAGTAATTGCAAAGAGATGAGATTTGTGATTGGTTACTTGATAGATGTTGATGATGTCCCCCGGCACCGGCGCCAGAAGTTCTTCCTAATTGCTCGTGTCTGCGTTGGTATTTCCCCGAAGAGGAGAGGATTATGCAGCACAACAAAGATAAGTATTTACCTCAGTTATGAAACCAAAGTTATCAATCCAGTAGGAGAACCAAGCAACTCTATGTAAACACCACTTGCACACAAACAACAAATACTTACAAACCAACGTGTAAGATGGGTTGTCAATCCCTCCTCGGTATTGAGATAGATTAAATTGTATGAGATTTGATAAATAGATCTAGCAAAAACATAAAATAAAATAAAGAAAGAAAAAGTGCAGCAAGGTATTTTTGGATTTAATATGATAAGACATAGACCCAAGGGACGTATTTTTTACTAGAGGCTTCTCTCAAGAAAATAGCATACGGTGGGTAAACAAATTACTGTTGGGCAATTGATAGAAAAGCGAATAATCATGACCAAGGCAATGATCATGTATATAGGCATCACGTCCAAGATTAGTAGACCGACTCGTGCCTGCATCTAGTACTATTACTACACACATCGACCGCTATCCAGCATGCTTCTAGTGTATTAAGTTCATGGAAAAACGAAGTAATGCAATAAGAATGATAACATGATGTAGACAAGATCCATTCATGTAGGAATATACCCCGTCTTTTTATCATTAATAGTAATGATACATGTGTGTCATGTCTCTTTCTGTCACTGAGATTGAGCACGGCAAGATCGAACCCATCACAAAGCACCTCTTTTGGTGGCATGAAAAATCAATCTAGTTGGCCAAACCAACAAAAATTTCAGAGAAGAAATATGAGGCTATAACAATCATGCATATAAGTGTTCAGCAAAGACTCAAATAATATTCATGGATAGAACTGATCATAAACCCACAATTCATCGGATCCCAACAAACACGCCGCAAAAAGGAGTTACATCAAATGATCTCCAAGAACATCGAGGAGAACATTGTATTGAAGATCAAAAAGAGAGAAGAAGCCATCTAGCTACTAGCTATGAACCCGCAGGTCTGTGGTAAACTACTCACGCATCATCGAAGGGGTGACAAGGATGATGAAGAACCCCTCTGTGATCATTGCCCCTCCGGCAGAGTGCCAGAAAGGCCTCTAGATTGGATCTCGTGGTTCTAGAATTTGTGGCGGCTGAAACTGTATTTCCTTGACTCCCCTAGGGTTTTGGGGATTTTAGAATATTTATAGATGTGGAGGTCGGTGGAGAAGCTTCCTATGGGCTCCACTACCCACCAGGGCGCGCTTGGGCCCCCTGGCATGCCCTGGTGCCTAGTGAGCCCCACGAGCCTCCTCCCGTGTGCTCCTTTGGCTCCCTGGTGTCTTCTGGGCAGAAAAAAATCTGTAAAAAGTTTCGTTGCATTTGGACATCATTTGGTATTCATATTCTGTAAAGTAAAAAGAAGCAAAAAATAGCAACTGGAATTGGGCACTATGTCAATAGATTAGTCCCAAAAATACTATAAAGTTGCTATTAAATGAATATAAAACATCCAATATTGATAATATAACAGCATGAAACAATAAAAAAATATAGATACGTTGGAGATGTATCAGCATCCCCAAGCTTAATTCCTGCTCGTCCTCGAGTAGGTAAATGATATAAACAGAATTTTTGATGTGGAATAATGCCTAACATGTTCATCACATATTCTTTTCTTTTGTAGCATGGACATTTGGACTTTAGATGATTCAAAGCAATAGTCTATAATTGACAAGAGGACATCAATACTCAAGTATATCAACAAGCAACCATGTCTTTCAAAATATCAACACTAAAGCTATCCCTAGCTCATTATGCTCAATCATTGATCCATTTATGAAACACACTCAAATATTAGCTATGCCCAATGCACAAGTATGATAATAGTGTTCTCTAGTTAGTGTCACCAATGAAGTAGTAGCAGTACTCATGGGATAAGCTCAAGTTCAATGTACATGGAAGTTTGACGCATGGACAGATTCAATGTGGTGGAGAATATTCACTAAGGTGCAGTTTGTTGGAATTGTGTCGAATATAGTGTATAAGATAGGTTACAGTTGGACTCTAAGTTGTATTGTGCTTAGACAGAATATGAAGTCGTGTCCTAATAGGACACTTGTATCTTAGACCTCCTATATAATAAGTGGTAGACAGACGATGTAATCTATGCCAACATAATTAATAGGACATGCACGCAGGGTAGCCGGCGAGGTGTGCCGGTGCCCGGCCAGGACAGTATCATGGGGAGGAGTGTCCATAGTCATATCCCCCGGGATGTAGCCAGATTCGATGAACCTTGTTAACAAATCTGAATGTCGTGTCTCCTATGATAGGATGGTCATTGATGATCGATGGTGATTTCTTGTTATTTAATCAGGTCGGATATAGATCTTGTATGCATAAACAATTAATGCTCCACCGATGACCCTCTCTGAGATGAAGATCTTTTTTAACATACTCTGATGAATATCAACATCTTGCGAGTTGTTATATATACTAGTATAATGGCCCGTGCGTTGCAACGGGAAAAATAAGAGCAAAAAAACTATGTATTGATCTGCTATCAAAACGATTGTTGAGTGCATGCCGATTTAGACCATCACCGTCCTCTTTCTCGTTACAACCTTTTCAAATGCATAATAATCAGTAATGTCAATTATAAATACAATTAATAAAAATGCACAAATGCCCGTGCGTTGCAACGGGAGTAAAAATACCTCAGCAACCTGTTTTAGTCACTAAAAATTACATGATCATGTTAATCATGTTCAGAGTCTAAATGAACATGCTGTAGTCCAGTCTAGTTCAAATTGTTAAATCTGACATTGCTTTGAAATAATAAAAAGTATTGTTAACTTCCCATCACAACAACTGCAACAACAACAAATAAATAATAAGCTTCGTCAACAAAAAATTGAAAAAAAAATATCTATCAAATTCTAAACATCACTATGAATGTACCTAACCTCTGTAAAATAATGACATCATCACACAAATAATGGCAGCATCAGTACAAAGCAAAACCAACCACATTGCTCCAAATCTCAATTCCAATCTATGTATATCCATGTACAATTTTCCATAAGTAGAGCACATAGAGGAGCATGTATAATCCGGTCCAACACCAATCAGTTGCAAATAAGAAGTAATTCCAGAATGAGGAAACTGACTTTGATTTCCTGATATAATCTACTGACGAAGCCACATGTTAGCATGAAATCTTGAGAAGATTATTTCAGAAAAGTACCAACTCAATGGCACTTATTTTGCGGTGGAGGGAGTAGGATTTAAGCAAGGTGCACATTAGGATCTAATGAAACTTTTCCTTTATTCATTAATTCACAAAATAGAGATAATGTCGAGATGGTTGGTGACAGAGGTTTATGTGTCTATCTAGTTCTGAAACAATCATTTCAGAACTTCAGAAACCGGAGATGATGTTGAGATAGTTGGTGATGGATCTTCATCACCATCTATTAGTTTATCTGAATTGGAAACACATGATTCAGAATGTATTTTTTAAAGGCCGATTATCAAAATCCTCAATGGTGGTTCATTCATCGTTATGATTCATTTTCTGCAACACAATAAAAAATAGACATTAAACATCTCATCAGATTGTTCAAACAATAATTCGGAAATGAAAGCATAAAGAGTTACCCATCTAGCTTAACATAACTATTTGATACGTTCAGTTTCTATTCGAATCTGAATGTAAATGCCACAATAGTTACCAACTTCATGATGTATGTACGAGGACCACAGAAACTTTCTGGAGTTTGCAGACTAATACTCCAATTCTGGAGTTTGCATACTAATGCTCCAAAGTAAAGGTACATCATACATTTTTATGGAGCGTTGATGGAATTTTCCAGAAACAACAGCTCATTAATATTTGGAAAAGAGGTTTGAGGTTAACCAGATCTTCAGGGAATTTAATTCTCAATCATGTGTCAGCCGTATAACAGATTACTTCCTCGGGGTCTCTAGAACTATCTTTAACAGTACAAATAGCTAAGAGAGGCGGTTTTTGATGGTCATGACAACAGCCAACAAATGGATAAACAACTTTGAGATGACGAAATTACAGGAAATTAGCAGTATGATTCTATCTACATCAATCTACCAGAAGGCACATGTTACAATAAGCAACTGATGGATATTACCAAATCCTATCAAAACTCATGCTCTTGTCAAATTTTAATTTCAAAAAGATTATGAAACATAACAAACATGTCGCTTTTATCTTGGCATGTGATCCTAGTGGCACTACTAGAAAAAGGGCTATAGATGGGATTGACACTAATGGCGCACCAGAAAGATGGTGCGCCATTAGTATATTCTAATGGCGCACCACCATCCGATGCGCCATTAGAGTTTAAACTACTAATGGCGCACCTTGCAATGGGTGCGCCATTAGTATCAAATTTTTTTTTAACTAGTGCGCCTGTCCAAACATACTAATGGCGCATCCTGCCAAAGTGCGCCATTAGTAGTTGTAACTACTAATGGCGCACCAGGCAGTGGGTGCGCCATTAGTATAGATTTTTTTTTGAACTAGTGCGCCTATCCAAACATACTAATGGCGCATCCTGCCCAAGTGCGCCATTAGTAGTTGTAACTACTAATGGCGCACCAGGGCAATGGGTGCGCCATTAGTATAGAATTTTTTGAACTAGTGCCTATCCAAACATACTAATGGCGATCCTGCTTAAGTGCGCCATTAGTAGTTATAACTACTAATGGCGCACCATGCAAGAGGTGCGCCATTAGTAAGTGGGCAGCAACAAGATATTTGGAACAGCCTCTCCTACCCACACACTCACTTTCTCCCCACTTCATTCTCTCCACCTCCTCCTTGTCTCGGGTGCCTCCTCTTTTTCACCTCATTTCCACTATAGATTCATTCAAATTAAGTGGTTAAATTACCTTGTTTTAATAGGTAAGTAAGGGGGGAAGCTATATTTAGGTTGTTCTCCCTACAACAATGTGCACATGCACTTTTTACGGCCTAGCTAGATCTATGTATGTTTGTGGTGTTGCATATGTTTGTGGTGTTGCATATGTGTTTGTGTTTGGAGGTGTACCGGTATTTGAAATGCGATAGTTGCAATATTTTTCCGGAATGTTGATTCATTTCCGTTTCGGCGAGAATTTTGGCATTAAGCATTCTTTTTTGTCCTATTTTTAGGGAAAGTCATGCCAAATTTTTTTTGGTTCTAAAATATCGTTTTGCTCTACCCCGCAGGCGACCATGATGGTCCGCATACGATGACCGAAGGCATCGTGAATAGGTTTTTGAGGTCCGCGAAGGCCGAGATGCTTCAAAAGAACGAGACGGAGATAAGATGTCCGTGTCGAAGATGCAAGCTGAAGAGCCTTACTGCGGACCCGGATTCCGGGAAGGTGCGGGACCACCTGCTGTTGCGTGGTTTCATGGATGGCTATCGGTGGCAAGGTGATGAAGATGACTACGAAGTCGTCCATGCGGGCCGGGCAAGAAATGAGGAAGGGCAGCAAGACAACCACCGTGGCTCGGGCGGGCGAGAAGACGAAGAATCCCCAGGAGATGATCACGACTGTGATGCTGTACACAGTCATCATGTAGAAGATGCAGGACATGATGATGAGGAAGATGCCGGAGCAGGCGACGGGCATGATCATGAAGATGATGATGCGGCTGAGCTGACGACGCTGGACCATCGATGGGCTGGGTGCAGGACCCTCATATTCAAGAGCTGCTTCTCAAGCAGACGGATAACGCAAGAGCTGCCGCCCGAGAGAAAGCCAAGATGGATCAACTTGAGTTAGACGCGGTTACTCCATTGTATGAAGGATGCAGGCCCGAGGATACCCGCCTGAAAGTAACGCTCATGGCTCTGGAGATGAAGGTAAAACACAAAATGACCGACGCATGCTTCGATGAGAACATGTCATTCTGGCACGAACGTCTTCCCAAGGGGAACAAGTGCCCGACCAGTTTGGAGGAGGCGAAGAAAATCGTGTGTCCTCTCGATTTACCGCACGTGAAATACCATGTGTGCATGAACAATTGCATCATTTATCGGGACGAGCACGCGGAGTCTACCATATGTCCGGTAAAGCGGCGCCACTCAATACAAGAAGAGGAAGAAAGCTCCTCGAAAAGTGGTGTGGTACTTTCCGATCACTCCTCGTCTGCAGCGCTTATTTCGCGGACCCTAAGGTAGCAAAGCTCCTGCGTTGGCACGCGGATAGGGAGGAGAAGAAGCGGGAAGATGACGCAAATGATCCGGAGATAGATAAAAAGACAAGATGCTGAGTCACCCTAAGGATAAGAGCCAGTGGCAAGCGTTGAACTTCGAAGACTCGGAATTTGGGAACGATCCAAGGAACATCGTGCTGGGCACGAGCACCGATGGAGTCAATCCGTTTGGCAGCCAGAGAAGCACACATAGCACCTGGCCTGTGTTTGTTTGGATGGACAACCTTCCCCCCTGGTTGTGCATGAAGAGGAAGTACATTCACATGAGTATGCTAATTGAAGGGCCGAAACAACCAGGGAACGACATCAATCTGTATCTGGGGCTGCTGAAAGAGGAGCTTGACACGCTGTGGAAAACGCCAGCCAATACGTGGGATGCCGCAGAGAAAGAATATTTCCCTATGAGAGCCGCACTGCTCACGACGGTGCACGACTATCTCGGTTACGGATATCTCGAGGGGCAGGTAGTCCACGGATTTTCTGGATGCGTAAGGTGCATGGATGAAACAACGCATCGCCAGCTAGATAGAGATCCCGGGTCTTCGAAAACCGTGTTCATGGGACATCGAAGGTGGCTTCGCGACGTTGACCCGTGGAGGAAACGCAAGGATCTGTTCGATGGTGAAACCGAACCCCGAAAACGCCCGTGTACGAGGAGCGACGAGGAAATAGACAAGCTGTTGAAAAATTGGAAAGACTGCCCACTGCCGGGAAAGAAGCAAAAGGCGCCAGAGCCGGAAAGAAGCGAAAGGCGCCAGAGCCGCTGCTGAAGGTATGGAAAACGAGGTCTGTTTTCTGGGACTTGCCGTACTGGAAGATCCTCCGTGTGCCTCACAGCCTTGATGTCATGTATATCACGAAGAACGTGTGCGAGAGTCTGCTTGGTACCCTGCTCAACATGCCAGAGAGGACCAAAGATGGGCCGAAAGCAAGGGCACACTTGAAATCAATGGGCATCAGGCAGGAGCTTCACGCTATATATGATGATGATGATGATGATGATGATGATGATGATGATGAGGCGAAGCAGGACACAGAAAGTCGTCGAAAAGGCAAAAAGGCCAAGAAGACCGGAAATGACTACCCTCCCGCGTGCTTCACTCTAAGTCAGGAGGAGATCGAGCAGTTTTTCACCTGCCTCCTAGGAGTAAAACTTCCTTACGGTTACGCGGGGAAGATAAGCAGATACCTAGACCCAGCGAAGCAGAAGTTCAGCGGGATGAAGTCTCACGACTGTCACGTGCTGATGACGCAGATACTTCCAGTTGCAATCCGTGGGATCATGGACGCACACGTCCGTGAAACGCTATTTGGCCTATGCAACTTCTTCGACGTCATCTCTCGGAAGTCGATTGGCGTGAGGCAACTCAGAAGGCTACAGGAAGAGATCGTGGTGATACTATGCGAGCTTGAGATGTACTTCCCGCCCGCATTCTTCGACGTTATGGTGCATCTGCTGGTCCATATAGTGGAGGATATCATCCAACTCGGGCCGACGTTCCTGCACAGCATGATGCCGCTCGAAAGGATGAATGGTGTCATCAAAGGATACGTTCGCAACATGTCACGCCCAGAAGGAAGCATAGCCAGGGGCTTTACGAATCAAGAGTGCATCTCCTACTGCACGAATTATCTAGGCATCGAGAACCCCGCTGATCTGCCCGTCAACAGCACCTCGGCAGGCTCGCTGGATGGGGTCACCGTGAGGGTCGCCGCGAAATGCATGTCGACTTCGAGGGTCGACTTCGCCAACTTTGAAAGAGCAAACCTAGTCGCGCTACAACACATAGACGTGGTCGATCCTTGGGTGGTAGAGCACAAAACCTTTATTAAAAAGACGTACAATGACCGAGGCCAACAGAGGACGGATGGAGATACACTCAAAGAGCACAACTCATGTTTCACGCGTTGGTTCAAGCATAAGCTTCTGTCGCCTTGTCACAGGGCGCCGAGCACAACCTGATGACCTATGAGGCGTACGATATCAACGGCTACACATTCTACACCGAGGCCAAGGACATGAAGAGCGATGGTTATCATAACTCCGGGGTAACGATGGAATCCTACACCGTAACGACAAGGACAGATACTACGGAAGGATCGAGGAGATCTGGGAGCTGAGCTATCTTTGGAGAGAAGGTCCCGATGTTCCGTGTCGAGATGGGCCAAGAACGTCATAAAAGAAGACCGGTATTTCACCACCATGGTTATACCCGAAGCCAAATCCAAGACCGCAGCGCATAAGCGTCACCGCTAAAAATGAGCCATGGGTACTGGCTTCCCAAGTGGACCAATGCTTCTTCATTACCGACCCGCCAAAGCCCAGTCGTGTTGTCGTGAGGAGAGGCAAAAGGAAGATCATCGGAATGGATGGAGTAGCCAATGAGCAAGACTTCGACAAGTACGGCGACCGGTGGATCGAACATGTCGACGATGATGAAGTAGCAGCATACACCACATGAATAAGCAGGACCACCCTACCAACAGGACGTCTGCTCCACGTAAGAACTCCATTTGCGAAAAAGAAGGGCAAGAAGATTGTGAACAGATAGCTAGCTAAGATCGATTGTATTTAAATCGTAGCCTTCATTTCTCGATTGTATTTCATGGGTACTTTTGAACTATCATGAATATTTTTAAATTTCATGGACACTCGATCTCGATCCCTCCATCTCGATCGCTATCCCACCTCGCCAGATCCGGTCCCCTCGCCGAAAGCACCCCCAGTCCACCGGCCGCCAACACCCCCGCACCCTCGATTCCCCTACTCAACCGCCGCCGACCCCCGCACCCGCGCACCGTCCTTATAAAAAAAATAAGTATCAAACAGCTTTTTAAATGCTACTGTCTTATAAAAAATATTACTGTTATTATTTAAACAAGTTTGAACATATTTAAACATAAATAAGTATCAAACAGCTTTTTAAATGCTAAAAAAAATTTGTGGAGCCTGGGAGTCGAACCCAGGACCTCCTGGTGTGAGAACTGGCTGCTGACCAGTCGAGCTAGTAGAGTGGGCTTGACGTGGATAGGTTCTGGTAGTACATAACCTTTTGGCTCGAGTTGAAATAAAAAAAATACTAATGGCGCACCACGGTGAGGTGCGCCATTAGTATGGACATGCTAATGGCGCACCACGGTGAGGTGCGCCATTAGTATTGTGCCCGATCCCCCCTGCCCTCTCCCCCTTCGCGATCCCCCTTCCTCTCCCCCTCGCCAGTTCCCTCTCCCTCTCGATCCACCGCCGCCGCCCGCTGCTGACCTCGCCCGCCTCGCCTCTCCCTCCCTCGCCCTCTCCTCGCCTTTCCTCTCCCTCACCCCGCCTCCCTCGACGCCACCGTCCCGCCACCTCGACGCTGCCCGCCGCCTCATGCTGACCCGCCGCCCGGACGCCGCCCAGCGCCGCCTCGGCTGCGACCCGCCCGCCCAGACGCCGCCCACGCCGCCTCGGCCGCGACCCGCCGCCCAGCGCCGCCTCGGCAGCGACCCCGCCGCCCGGGACGCCGCCCGACTCCGCCTCGGCGCTGCGCCGCCGCCCAGCGCCGCCTCGACCCCGCCCCGACGCCGCTGCCCCACCTCGACCCCGCCCCGTCCACACCACCGTCGCCAGAGCACCACCACCCCCGTGAGCTCCCCCTCCTCCCCCTCCTCCTCCCCCTGCATTTGAATGAAAATAACATTGTCTGATGATGTCCTATACATGTGAATTGCAGTTTGTAAACATTCATTTGCCGAAGAGATCATGGGATTTAGTTATATCTATTTTCTCATATTGATTCTTCATGCTATAAATCCATAGAAGAAACAAAGCAGATTGATTAAATACCACTATAAGCAGTTTTTACCAAATCCTGTTACAACTAAGTGAGCCTGACATATTGCAGCAAAGAATAATCAAGAAATTTGCAGCATGATATATCAAAAAAAATTAGAGAGGAGGGAAAAATGGAAAGAACTTTCTCAAAAATATATATGTAGGTGAACCCAATAGGAGAAGTTCAATTCTGAACCATAGCTTGATGTTGCTTTCAACCTATACAAGGCTATCTGTTGAAAGTATGTAGAGATTGAAATGGAATTCTTGACACTATGTAGCTTTGGTTTCTCAAGTAATTAAAGAAATGCTCCAAGAATAAGGCCACCATCGATATATTTGTTCTTTTATTGACAAAAGAGTTTACAAGCTAATTATCACTTTTTATTTCTTGACAAGTTTCTTACCTTTGTGCTGGTCAATTCTTTTTATGTAGATTTTGATAATATATATTTAGCTAAGATGCATTAGATCATTGTAGTATAGTTGAAGGGATGTTATAGATGAACATTTGTGTACTATTTGTAGCGAACATATCTCCAATTGTATTATTGGAAATTAAGGAAAATTTTGGCATTTGCTCTGATTGATTTGTTCACTCATGGAGGCTATAACTTTTAACTTTTCGTTTTAACTGTATGCTGGGGCTCTGCCAGATCTGATATATAATACACATAGAGTATTCTGACATTTGGATCTGTGTATGTATGATTGGTGCTTTACGAGATGTTGAAATGATGCATGGTCTGGAACATGCATATATTCTCTCTTGAGAATATTATTACCAAAGTCTTGGCAGCACTGTTGGACACTAGTACTATCATCTTGTACTACTGTCAGACAGGGCAATGGCCAAACAGTCTTTCAGAGCACAGGCCCATGCTTGGTCAGTTCTTGGGGTCTAGGTGCCCGATTCATTCATTTATAACTGAAAAATAATCTGGAGGGTCTTAACAAAAACAAAAGTAACTGAAGAATAAGAAAATCAATACTGAACCTACGGTTACTAGTAAGTATCTGTGAATCAGATTGCACATTTTCAGGTTCTGAAGAAACATGCAGTCAGCTGCTGGAAAAATGAATAGGCACATCACTTGCACTTACACAGAGTTAATGTAAACGTTTTGCACAATAACGTAGCATGTATCTTCAGTTTTTGCACTTAAAAAGCCAATCTTCAGTTTGTCCACTTCAAAATATTATAAACTCTGTTTCTGCACTGAATATGATCAAATGTTTAGTTTCTTCAATTAAAAGAGTGCAAGGGTTTGACAGAGTGCAAGAGTGCAAGGGTTTGACAGAGTGCAAGAGTGCAAGGGTTTGACAGAGGGCATATATTTAGTTTTTGCACTGTATAGGAATATATGTTCATTTTCTTCTAGTTTTGACAGAGTGCAAGGGTTTAGTTTTTGCACTTTGTTTTATTTGTTATTCCACATGTATATATGTTTTTCACACGTGTAAAAGTTTTTTTTTTCAAATATATTTTCAGTTAAAACAGAGTGAAGGTTCAGTTATTTGCTGCCATGGTGGTTTCTTCAATCAAATAATCTTTTCATTCCTGCTTGGCGACTAATATGATGAATTGTATTCGGAGACTAATATGATGAATTGTATTCAAAGACTAATCTTCTATTGTATCTGATGAATCTATTGTTGATGTGTGCTGTCTATATTTTGTCAAATTATACATTTTGTAACCTGTGCAAAAAACAGAAAATAAAAAAAATAAAAAAAACCTAATATTCATACTAATGGCGCATCACATGACAGTGCGCCATTAGTATGACAGTGCATACTAATGGCGCATCACTGGGTAGTGCGCCATTAGTATGCCGCGGTTACTAATGGCGCATCCAGAGGTGGTGCGCCATTAGTATGCCAAAGCACCTGGGTATACATGCCCCCTGGGAGGCATACTAATGGCGCACCCTCGCATATACTAATGGCGCACCAGGTGGTGCGTGATTAGTATATCAGATACTAATGGCGCACCAGGTGGTGCGCCATTAGTAAAAATTACTAATGGCGTGCTATTAATGACGCACCGGTGATGCGCCATTAATGACCAAATTAGGTTCGCCATTAGTAGTGGTTTTTCTAGTAGTGTGGTGTAGAATTTACAACAGCGTACCTCAGGTGAAGCGTGGGTGGTCGGCGTCCCAGCGAAGTTGGTAGAATGGCAAGATTGGATCCTTCCAGTGAGATAATTTCGAGCACCGGAATTTGCAATTCAGACGTGGCTTCCGTAGAGGGGCTCTATGCTTTTTATGTTGCAAAGGAGGGTGATTCATGTGGAGTTCATATCCAGCACGGCTTGATGGAAGTAAGTTTGCAAAACTTGGTACAAACATTGCTAGGATAAAAACTCTCAACTCGTCACTGGCAACAACTTAGACAGCGGGGCTTGGCCCACAAGTTATCTTAGGCAAGTTATCTTAGGCTAAAGTTACAAATACTCGTGTAAGACACCGTTTGAGATTAGGCAATAAAGATATTATAATCTTCTGTTGCCCGGCTCCCCAAGGAGCCGGAACCCTAGCCGCCTCTCCCAACCCTAGCCGCGACGGCGCCCGATCGCCGGCGCGCCCGCTCCAGCCTCCGTCCCCCTCCTCCTTGTCCATACAACCTACGCCGGAGGCCTGGTAGGAACCCTAGTCCTACCAATTTGGTATCCAGAGACACCAGGCCGATCATGTCGCTTCCTCCACCACCGCCGCCGCTGCCATCCACCTCCGCCCCACCACCGCTGCCGCCGGCCACCTCCTCGCCGATGACGGCGATCATGTCCGGGACCATCACCACCACCGCACCAGCGCCGATCACCACCACGGCGGATCCGCCCCCGCTCCTCACGCCCGAGGAGATGTCGGGCACCTTGCGGGAGCTCGTCCAAGCCGTCCGGGGCAACAGCCTCTACCTCGCTAGGAACCAGCCCCCGCCGCCGACCGCCGCCACCACCGCCTATGGGCCGCCGCCGCTACAGTGGCCCGCCCAGGCCTTCCAGGCGCCCTACGGAGGGGCGCCTCCGCCGCCGCTCCTGCTGCCGCACTACCCGGCCGCGGGAACGCCTTGGCCAGCATGGCCGACCACCACCGCATCACTGGGGGGCCCGACTCAGCAGTTCCTCCCGGCACCACCACCGCCCCCCACGACGCAGACGACGGTGCAGCAGCACCACCAGGCGCCATCGCCATCGACAGCACCACCACCCGCGTCCCGGCCAACTGGCCGGCCCCTGCACCAGGTGCAATTTCCGCCCTCGCCATCGCCGATTCCCGCGTGGGCGGCCGGCTCATCCCCGGACCCGGTGTATACTACGGCGCCGGAACACCCGATGCCCTCCCTCCGATTTGATCGTCCCTCCAGCTCGGCGACCTACGCCCCAGAGATCACCGACCCGGCACACGCGCTACCGTTGATTGCAGCCCCCGGGCACGGTGGTCCGACACCCCCTCGCTTCGCCAAACTGGACTTCGCCACTTACGACGGCACGGAGGACCCCCTAAACTGGCTCAACCAGTGCGAGCAGTTCTTCCGAGGACAGCGGACGCTCGCTTCGGATCGTACCTGGCTCGCGTCCTATCATCTCCGAGGCGCGGCGCAGACTTGGTACTACGCCCTCGAGCAGGACGAGGGAGGCATGCCACCGTGAGAGCGCTTTCAGGAGCTTTGTCTCCTCCGGTTCGGGCTTCCTATCCGCGGGAGCCGACTGGCGGCCCTCGGCCGCTTGCCGTTCACGTCCACGGTGCAGGACTGCGCCGACCGCTTCCAGGCCCTGGCATGCCACGCGCCGGGCGTCTCCGCGACTCAGCGCGCCGAGTTATTTGTGGGCGGATTACCGGACCATATTCGCGTGGACATCGACCCCGCCTGCGCAAACAGCTCGTCCTCGAGCTGAAAATCTGGATAGTGTTGGCGGAATTCGTCACGCTGCTCCCAAGTAGCCTCCTCCTCCGGAAGGCCTGCCCAATGAACGAGGACGAACCAGACGCCACGATGGAGCTGCGCCTGTAACACCTTTGCCGGCTCGGGAAGAATGCGACCATCGGCTATTGGAGGAAGCGCCGGAGGAGCCGCCGGTGGCTGGCCACGGAAAGGCTTGAGCAGCCCAACATGGAAGACGTCGTGGATGCGAGCGCGGGCTAGAAGCTGAAGACGATAGGCCACCTTCCCAATGCGCTCCAAGATAGGGAAGGGCCCGGCGTGACGAGGGCCGAGCTTGAGCTTCGCGCGCGGGTCGAGTGACTGCGTAGAGCGGTGGAGAAGACGCAGCCACACCCAATCACCCACCGCGAACTCCGCCTCGCGATGATGACCGTCGTAGTAGTGCTTGGCCAGCTGTTGTGCCTGAAGGAGACGCTGACGAACCTCAGCAAGCATCTCGTCACGAGTGCGGATAAGGTCACCCCAACATCCGTCCGAGCCGTCTCCGGGTCCACTGGAAGTATAGGCGGGGGCGGTCGACCATAGACCAACTCAAATGGCGTCGCGCGCAGGGCGGAGTGATAAGAGGTGTTGTAGCAGTACTCCGCCCAAGAGAGCCAATCCACCCAAGCGCGAGGCCGATCACCTGTCACACAACGCAAATACATGGCAATGACCTTGTTAACCACCTCGGACTGACCATCTGTCTGAGGATGGAACGCCGTACTCAGGCGGAGCTGGACACCCGCCATCCTGAAGAGGTCGCGCCAGACATGGCCCGTGAACACTGGGTCCCGATCACTGACGATCGAAGCAGGGAACCCGTGGAGACGGACGATGCCGTCGAAGAAGGCCCGGGCCACTGACGCCGCCGTGTACGGGTGGCCGAGCGCGATGAAGTGGGCGTATTTGGAGAAGCGGTCGACCACCATGAGAATGACCGACTTGCCGCCCACCTTGGGAAGGCCCTCGATGAAGTCCATGGATATATCCACCCAAACCTAAGACGACACCTCCAAGGGCTGAAGTAACCAAGCCGGCCTCAGGGTCTCCGTCTTGTTGCGCTGGCATGTCTGACAAGACCGAACCCAGTCGTGGACCAGGGCGCGATCGCCAGGGATGTAGAAGTCGGCGCGAAGACGAAGGAGGGTTTTCTGCACACCCTCATGACCCGCCGAGTGGGCGAGCTGTAACACCTGGTGACGGAGATCATCATGCGCCAGAACAAAGATCCGGTGCCCATGGAGAAGCAGTCCGTCAGAGAAGCGCCAAGGCTCCTCCAGGTCGCCGGCCGCGAGCTGCTGCTGAAGAAGGACGGCGTCGTCGGCCGTCGCAGTGGCGCGGCGAACGTCGGCCCGGAGCGGATGCACAGGGCCGCCCCGATGGACTCGTCGGTGGAGGGAGCGAGGTCGGAGTCGCGACGGGACAGCGTGTCGGCCACGATGTTAAGGCGGCCCGGCCGATACTCGACGGAGAAGTCGAAGCCGAAGAGCTTGCTGATCCACTGGTGCTGCGGCACGATCGACAGCTGTTGGTCCAGCAAGAACTTCAGGCTGTAATGGTCCGTGCAAATATGGAAGGACCGTCCCCACAAGTACGGCCGCCAATGACGAACAGCCTGTACAAGGCCAATGTCCTCCCGCTCGTATGCCGCCAGCTTAAGATGGCGCGGGGCGAAAGGCCGACTGAAGAAGGCGAGGGGCCCATCGCCCTGATGAAGCAAGGCGCCGAACCCGGCGCCCGAGGCGCCTGATCCACCACGAACGGGCGGTCGAAGTCGGGCATCTGGAGGACGGGGCCCGTCGTGAGGGCCTCCTTGAGGGCCTCGAACGCCGTCGTCGCCTCGTCGTCCCAGGCGAAAGCGTCGCGGCGAAGCAACCGCGTGAGGGGCGCCGCGATGAGCCCGAACTCCCGGATAAATTTCCGGTAGTAGCCGGCGAGGCCGAGGAACCCGCGGAGAGCCCGCGGCGAGTGAGGCGTCGGCCATGCAGAGACGGCCGCCACCTTGTCGGCGTCCATAGCCACCCCATCGGCCGAGATGACATGGCCGAGGTAGGCGACTGTAGGTGTCCCGAACGAGCACTTCGAGCGCTTAAGGTGGAGGTTGTGCGCCCGAAGCTTGTTGAATACGATGGCGACGTGCTGGAGGTGCTCGGCCCAGGTGGCGCTGTAGATAAGAATGTCATCAAAGAAAACAAGCACAAACCGCCGTAAGTAGGGTCGAAGGACGTCGTTCATCAGGGCCTGGAAAGTTGCCGGGGCGTTGGCGAGGCCGAAGGGCATCACCAAGAACTCGAAGTGGCCATGGTGGGTGCGAAACGCCGTCTTGGCGATGTCGTCTGGATGCATGCGCACCTGATGATAGCCCGACCTGAGATCGAGCTTGGTGAAGAAGCGCGCCCCATGGAGCTCACCCAAGAGCTCGTCGACCACTGGTATAGGGAACTTGTCCTTGAGCGTGAGCGCGTTCAGGGCGCGGTAGTCGATGCAGAAACGCCACGTGCCATCCGACTTGCGGACG
This sequence comes from Aegilops bicornis, assembly GCA_021605145.1. NCBI lineage: Eukaryota > Viridiplantae > Streptophyta > Magnoliopsida > Poales > Poaceae > Aegilops > Aegilops bicornis. The sequence continues at coordinate 23,389,541 of CM038670.1, read as the reverse complement.
AGAAGCACCGGCGCGGAGAAGGGCGACGTGGAGATCCGGATGATGCCTGCCGCGAGCATAAGGGCACACTGTCGCTCCAACTCATCCTTCTGCAGCTGAGGGTAGCGGTAGGGCCGAACCGCCACGGGAGTGGAGCCCGGGACGAGGTGAATATGATGGTCGTACACCCGGGCGGGCGGAAGACCCCGTGGCTCAGCGAAGAGGTCGCTGTGCTGCTGCAGAAGGGGATCCAGCAGGGGGTGCTCAGCCTCCTGGGACGCGGCGGCCAGCTGGAGGTGGGGCACGGCCGGCGCGGCGCCCCCAAGGCCGTCCCACCGGATGCGGCGGCCCAGCCGCCAGAATGTCATCGTGAGCGCGTCGAAGTCCCACAGGATGGGCCCGAGGGTCCGGAGAAAATCCACCCCGAGGATGAAGTCGAAGCAGCCGAGGTCGATCCCTGCACAGGTAATGGAGAAGTGCTCGCCACCGATGGAGATGGGAACGTCGCGGGCGAGCCCATGACACCGGAGGCGATCGCCGTTTGCCACCGTGATCCGCAAGCGCTCCCCGCCCGTGGTGGGCAGTGCTAGCCGACGCATGGTCGCCGCGGGCAGGAAGTTATGGGTGGAGCCAGTATCCAGCAGGGCCACCAGCCGCTCGCCATGGACCGTCACCGGCAACAGCATGGTCCGCTCGCCACGGATGCCGGCGAGGGCGTGGAGGGAGACGACGCACGCCGTCGCCGTGGAATCCGCGGCCGGGTCTGCGGCTGCCGCGGGTGGTGGCTCGTCGGTTGAGTCGTCCGCCTCGGTGTAGTCGACCGTCTCCAAGTAAAATAGGCGGGGGCAGACATGGGTCGGCGTGTAGGGCTCATCACAGTTGAAGCATAGGTCCTGACGGCGACGCTCCTGCTGCTCGGCCGGTGACAACCAACGGAAGGTCTGGGTGGTGGCCGGAGGTGCGGTCGTCGTGGCTGGAGGAGGCCGGCCCGGTGATGGTGGGGTCGGCGCTGGTCAACTGGGATGGCGGCCGCCTCGGCCGCCGATTCTTCTGGCCGCTGAGCCCGGCTTTCGAAGGCCCGGGCGTAGTACATGGCCGTCTGGAGGTCGGGGGGATCCCGGAGCTCGACGTCCACGCGAATATGGTCTGGTAATCCGCCCACAAATAACTCGGCGCGCTGAGTCGCGGAGACGCCCGACGCATGGCATGCCAGGGCCTGGAAGCGGTCGGCGTAGTCCTGCACCGTGGACGTGAACGGCAAGCGGCCGAGGGCCGCCAGCCGCTCCAGCGGATAGGAGGCCCGAACCGGAGGAGACAAAGCTCCTAAGCGCTCCCATGGTGGCATGCCTCCCTCGTCCTGCTCGAGGGCATAGTACCAAGTCTGCGCCGCGCCTCGGAGATGATAGGACACGAGCCAGGTATGATCCGAAGCGAGCGTCCGCTGTCCTCGGAAGAACTGCTCGCACTGGTTGAGCCAGTTTAGGGGGTCCTCCGTGCCGTCGTAAGTGGCGAAGTCCAGTTTGGCGAAGCGAGGGGGTGTCGGACCACCGTGCCCGGGGGCTGCAATCAACGGTAGCGCGTGTGCCGGGTCGGTGATCTCTGGGGCGTAGGTCGCTGAGCTGGAGGGACGATCAAATCGGAGGGAGGGCATCGGGTGTTCCGGCGCCGTAGTATACACCGGGTCCGGGGATGAGCCGGCCGCCCACGCGGGAATCGGCGATGGCGAGGGCGGAAATTGCACCTGGTGCAGGGGCCGGCCAGTTGGCCGGGACGCGGGTGGTGGTGCTGTCGATGGCGATGGCGCCTGGTGGTGCTGCTGCACCGTCGTCTGCGTCGTGGGGGCCGGCGGTGGCGCCGGGAGGAACTGCTGAGGCGGGCCCCCCAGTGATGCGGTGGCGGTCGGCCATGCTGGCCAAGGCGTTCCCGCGGCCGGGTAGTGCGGCAGCAGGAGCGGCGGCGGAGGCGCCCCTCCGTAGGGCGCCTGGAAGGCCTGGGCGGGCCACTGTAGCGGCGGCGGCCCATAGGCGGTGGTGGCGGCGGTCGGCGGCGGGGGCTGGTTCCCAGCGAGGTAGAGGCTGATGCCCCGGACGGCTTGGACGAGCTCCCGCAGGGTGCCCGACATCTCCTCGGGCGTGAGGAGCGGGGGCGGATCCGCCGTGGTGGTGATCGGCGCTGGTGCGGTGGTGGTGATGGTCCCGGACATGATCGCCGTCATCGGCGAGGAGGTGGCCGGCGGCAGCGGTGTTGGGGCGGAGGTGGATTACACGAGTATTGTCCGGGACCATCACCACCACCGGACCAGCGCCGATCACCACCACGGCGGATCCGCCCCCGCTCCTCACGCCCGAGGAGATGTCGGGCACCCTGCGGGAGCTCGTCCAAGCCGTCCGGGGAATCAGCCTCTACCTCGCTGGGAACCAGCCCCCACCGCCGACCGCCGCCACCACCGCCTATGGGCCGCCGCCACATAAAGGGTTCGCCCAGCCTTCCAGCGCCTAACGGAGGGGCGCCCGCCGCTGCTCGCTGCCGCAGACTACCCGCCGCTGGAACGCTTTGCCAGCATGGCCGACCACCACCGCATCACCGGGGGCCCGACTCAGCAGCTTCCTCCCGCACCACCACCGCTTCACGACGCAGACGACGGTGCAAAGAAGACCACCAGCGCCATCGCCATCGACAAAGACCACCACCCGCGCCCCGCCAATCGGCTGCCCCTCGCACCAGTGCAATTTCCGCCCTCGCCATCGCCGATTCCCGCGGCGGCCGGCTCATCCTCGACCCGGTGTATACTACGGCGCCGAACACCCGATGCCCTCCTCCGATTTGATCGTCCCTCCAGCTCGGGCGACCCACGCCCAGAGATCACCGACCCGACACACGCCGCTACCGTTGATTGCAGCCCCGCACGGTGGTCCGACACTTCGCTTCGCCAAACTGGACTTCGCCACTTACGACGGCACGGAGGACCCCCTAAACTGGCTCAACCAGTGTGAGCAGTTCTTCCGAGGACAGCGGACGCTCGCTTCGGATCATACCTGGCTCGCGTCCTATCATCTCCGAGGCGCGGCGCAGACTTGGTACTATGCCCTCGAGCAGGACGAGGGAGGCATGCCACCATGGGAGCGCTTCCGGGAGCTTTGTCTCCTCCGGTTCGGGCCTCCTATCCGCGGGAGCCGACTGGCGGCCTCGCCGCTGCCGCTCACGCCCACGGTGCAGGACTACGCCGACCGCCTGTGCCCTCGGCATGCCATGCGCCGGCGCCTCCGCGACTCAGCGCGCCAAGTTATTTGTGGGCGGATTATCGGACCAGATTCGCGTGGACGTCGAGCTCCGGGATCCCCCCGACCTCCAGACGGCCATGTACTACGCCCGGGCCTTCGAGCAGCGGGCTCAGGCGCTGCAGCAACCGGCCGGCCGAGGCGGCCGCCATCCCAGTTGACCAGCGCCGACCCCACCATCACCGAGCCGGCCTCCTCCAGCCACGACGACCGCACCTCCGGCCACCACCCGGACCTTCCGTCGGTTGTCACCGGCCGAGCAGCAGGAGCGTCGCCGTCAGGGCCTATGCTTCAACTGTGATGAGCCCTACACGCCGACCCATGTCTGCCCCCGCCTATTTTACTTGGAGATGGTCGACTACACCGAGGCGGACGACTCAACCGACGAGCCCGACCCGCGGCAGCCGCAGACCCGGCCGTGGATTCCACGGCGACGGCGTGCGTCGTCTCCCTCCACGCCCTCGCCGGCATCCGTGGCGAGCGGACCATGCTGTTGCCGGTGACGGTCCATGGCGAGCGGCTGGTGGCCCTGCTGGATACTGGCTCCACCCATAACTTCCTGCCCGCGGCGACCATGCGTCGGCTAGCACTGCCCACCACGGGCGGGGAGCGCCTGCGGATCACGGTGGCAAACGGCAACGCCTCTGTGTCATGGGCTCGCCTGACGTTCCCATCTCCATCGGTGGCGAGGACTTCTCCATTACCTGTGCAGGGATCGACCTCGGCTGCTTCGGCTTCATCCTCGGGGTGGATTTTCTCCGGACCCTCGGGCCCATCCTGTGGGACTTCGACGCGCTCACGATGATGTTCTGGCGGCTGGGCCGCCGCATCCGGTGGGACGGCCTTGGGGGCGCCGCGCCGGCCGTGCCCCACCTCCAGCTGGCCGCCGCGTCCCAGGAGGCCGAGCACCCCCTGCTGGATCCCCTTCTGCAGCAGCACAGCGACCTCTTCGATGAGCCACGGGGTCTTCCGCCCGCCCGGGTGTACGACCATCATATTCACCTCGTCCCGGGCTCCACTCCCGTGGCGGTTCGACCCTACCGCTATCCTCAGCTGCAGAAGGATGAGTTGGAGAGACAGTGTGCCCTTATGCTCGTGGCAGGCATCATCCGGATCTCCACGTCGCCCTTCTCGGCGCCGGTGCTTCTCGTCCGCAAGTCGGATGGCACGTGGCGTTTCGCATCGACCATCGCGCTTCGAACGCGCCACGCCAAGGACAAGTTCCCTATACCGGTGGTCGACGAGCTCTTGGATGAGCTCCATGGGGCACGCTTCTTCACCAAGCTCGATCTCAGGTCGGGCTATCATCAAAAGCGCATGCATCCGCACGACATCGCCAAGACGGCGCTTTCGCACCCACCATGGCCACTTCGAAGTTCTTGGTGATGCCCTTCGCCTCGCTTAACGCCCCGGCAACTTTCCAGGCCCTGCTGAACGACGTCCTTCGACCCTACTTACGGCGGTTTGTGCTTGTTTTCTTTGATGACATTCTTATCTACAGCGCCACCTGGGGCGAGCACCTCCAGCACGTCGCCATCGTCTTCAACAAGCTTCGGGCGCAGCACCTCCACCTTAAGCGCTCGAAGTGCTCGTTCGGGACACCTAAAGTCGCCTACCTCGGCCATGTCATCTCGGCCGACGGGGTGGCTATGGAGCCGACAAGGTGGCGGCCGTCTCTGCATGGCCGACGCCTCACTCGCCGCTGGCTCTCCGGGTTCCTCGGCCTCGCCGGCTACTACCGAAATTTATCCGGAGTTCGGGCTCATCGCGGGCGCCTCACGCGGTTGCTTCGCCGCGACGCTTTCGCTCGACGACGAGGCGACGACGGCGTTCGAGGCCCTCAAGGAGGCCCTCACGACGAGTCCTGGCCCTCCAGATGCCCGACTTCGACCGCCTGCTCGTGGTGGATCAGACGCCTCGGGCGCCGGGTTCGGCGCCGTGCTTCATCAGGGCGATGAGCCCCTCGCCTTCTTCAGCCGGCCTTTCGCCCCGCACCATCTTAAGCTGCCGGCATACGAGCGGGAGCTCATTGGCCTTGTACAGGCTGTTCGTCATTGGCGGCTGTACTTGTGGGGACGGTCCTTCCATATTCGCACGGACCATTACAGCCTGAAGTTCTTGCTGGACCAACGGCTGTCGACCGTGCCGCAGCACCAGTGGATCAGCAAGCTCTTCGGCTTCGACTTCTCCGTCGAGTATCGGCCGGGCCGCCTTAACATCGTGGCCGACGCGCTGTCCCGTCGCGACTCCGACCTCGCTTCCTCCACCGACGAGTCCACCGGGCGCCCTGCATCCGCCCGGGCCGACGCTCGTCTTCGACATTTGCCGCGCCATCGCGACGGGCCGACGACGCCGCCCTTCTTCAAAGAAGCAGCTCGCGGTCGGGCGACTGGAGGAGCCTTGGCGCTTCTCGACGGAATGCTTTTTCATGGGCGCCGGATCTTTGTTCCGGCGCATGATGATCTCCGTCACCAGGTGTTACAGCTCGCCCACTCGGCGGGTCATGAGGGTGTGCAGAAAACCCTCCATCGTCTTCGCGCCGACTTCTACATCCCTGGCGATCGCGCCCTGGTCCGCGACTGGGTTCGGTCTTGTCAGACATGCCAGCGCAACAAGACGGAGACCCTGAGGCCGGCTGGGTTACTTCAGCCCTTGGAGGTGTCGTCTCAGGTTTGGGCGGATATATCCATGGACTTCATCGAGGGCCTTCCCAAGGTGGGCGGCAAGTCGGTCATTCTCACGGTGGTCGATCGCTTCTCCAACACGCCCACTTCATCGGCCGCCACCCGTACACGGCGGCGCTGGGGTTCGGGCCTTCTTCGACGACATCGTCCGTCTACACGGGTTCCCTGCTTCGATCGTCAGTGATCGGGGCCCAGTCTTCACGGGCCATGTCTGGCGCGACCTCTTCAGGATGGCGGGTGTCCAGCTCCGCCTGAGCACGGCGTTCCATCCTCAGATGGACGGTCAGTCTGAGGTGGTTAACAAGGTTATTGCCATGTATTTGCGCTAGTGACAGGTGATCGGCCTCGCGCTTGGGTGGATTGGCTCTCTTGGGCAGAGTACTGCTACAACACCTCTTATCACTCCGCCCTGCGCGCGACGCCATTTGAGGTGGTCTATGGTCGACCGCCCCCGCCTATACTTCCAGTGGACCCGGAGACGGCTCGGACGGAGGTTGCGGGTGACCTTATCCGCACTCGTGACGAGATGCTTGCTGAGGTTCGTCAGCGTCTCCTTCAGGCACAGCAGCTGGCCAAGCACTACTACGACGGTCATCATCGCGAGGCGGAGTTCGCGGTGGGTGATTGGGTGTGGCTGCGTCTTCTCCACCGCTCTACGCAGTCACTCGACCCGCGCGCGAAGCGCAAGCTCGGCCCTCGTTACGCCGGGCCCTTCCCTATCTTGGAGCGCATTGGGAAGGTGGCCTATCGTCTGCAGCTTCCAGCCCGCGCCAGATCCACGACGCCTTCCATGTTAGGCTGCTCAAGCCTTTCCGTGGCGAGCCACCGCGGCTCCTCCGGGCGCTTCCTCCAATCGCCGATGGTCGCATTCTTCCCGAGCCGCAAAGGTGTTACATGCGCAGCTCCGCCCTGGCGCCCGTCTGGCCCTCGCTCATTGGGCGGGCCTTCCGGAGGAGGAGGCTACTTGGGAGCAGCGTGACGAATTCCGCCAACACTATCCAGACTTTCAGCTCGAGGACGAGCTGTTTGCGCAGGCGGGGAGAGATGTTATGACCGGTTTGGTCTATACCAGAAAGAGGCCCACCGGGCATTAGTATTAGGGGCTTGGCCCACAAGTTATCTTAGGCAAGTTATCTTAGGCAAGTTATCTTAGGCTAAAGTTATAAATACTCGTGTAAGACACCGTTTGAGATCAAGCAATAAAGATATTATAATCTTCTGTTGCCCGGCTCCCCAAGGAGCCGGAACCCTAGCCGCCTCTCCCAACCCTAGCCGCGACGGCGCCCGATCGCCGGCGCGCCCGCTCCAGCCTCCGTCCCCCTCCTCCTTGTCCATACAACCTACGCCGGAGGCCTGGTAGGAACCTAGTCCTACCAGCATTGTTCTCCTTTCTTCCTTATAAAATAAACCTACAATGGTACTACAATTAGTTATCCAGAAAACAAATCCTAGTACCATGCCGGCCTGCATGCATGCACGATTGACTAAAATGTGGCGACAGTTAAACAAACCTTAGATAGTACCACAAGTAAGAAAGAGCACAGCAGCAGCAAAGGCAAGAAAAAGCAGCAGCATATTGTTAACTAACTCCAGAGAGTTGTGAGAGGGCAGCCAAAGAAATCGAGCATCCGATTAAGATGGTTGTACCCCAAGTCCTCTCATAGTTACGTCTAGCCGAGTATTGCATAACAGTTCATGATCTACCATTGATTAAAGTGCAATATGTGAAACAAAACCCATGGTATCTCACCTCCAAGCTCCCTGCACTTTCCCTTCTCCTGTCGGTCGTACATGCAATCAAGGAAGCGCTGCTGCTGCTCACCAGTTTCACCTCAACCTCCCATGTCCCTTCTATCTAGACAATAAATTGCAGAAATTCACCTCTCACTCTGCTTGCAAAGTTCAGCGAGCAGAGAGTTTCCTTGGGCTAATTTGAACAAACATCAATGTTTTGGAGTCGCCACCTGAAGTGTCTTGTACATTTGTTCTGACCAATCAATTGGACAATGAGCAATTGTGCGAAGAAACTGATTACATTAGCCTAGAGACATGATGCCAGTGTCATTATTTTACTTGCCTGCATTTATTAGTAATCAAATATAACGTCATTACCTTTGTGACCTGCATGACTGCATACTGAAACATGGGCTTCGAATAGTAGCTATCATAGTGGCTGTCCTTGTCAGTAGTTAACACAAATCTTCTTTTCTGAAGACGATCCCATCATACAAACCTGAAGATTTTTATTAGAACTCAGCCAGATGTCCTTCGAATAGTATAAATAGTATTATATATAAAGAGAAGCAGAACTGACAATAAAAATGATTTACTAATACTATGTTGAGCTGTTTGCAATTCAGCATGTACAGAAGGCAAAAGCATAGAGATAAAATCTACCAATACATATGTTTCGAAACAGAGTTACTAATAAGATGAGATTGATCATATAAGATTTCCAACAAAAGCAATTAATTGGTCAAACTTACAAAGATTTCAGTAAACGTTTTTCATGGGAACTATTAAATAGCGTGTGAATAAATCAGAAAAAACAAAGCAGAAACATGTTGTTTCGTAGTTTTATCTTGCCTACTTGATGTATTGGTCTCCATCACACCAAGTAACTTGGTTTCCTTGGAGTTCAGGTGAGGACACCTCCGTTAGAAGGAAGACAAAGACAGCCACAACAATTGAACAGAGAAAGCCATGTTGCAATATATATCTGGTAGCCAAGCGAGTCCTTCAGGATCATAGATTGATCAAGGAGTTCGTCCATCCCGACCGCCAACATGTTGGTCACGATATCGGCTACGCATCGCACTGCAGTGGCGGGGAGGGGCCGTCCAGGAAAGCAGCAGCGTGAGCGGAGCCTCTCCAGCGGGAGTCACGGTGATAGCAGAGGCATGCTAGAGGGATGGGGGAATCGGTGCAACGGCAACCAGGCGGTTCAGAAGCAGCGCAGGATGAGCTCCTGGGCGTGGTTTCCGATTATTGGATCGGCGGGGCGTGCGGTGGCGGTGCGAGCTAGGGCAACAGAGCAAGAGCGAGTTGGGGGTGTGTCAGGGGAGACGGGTAGGAAAGATAAGGAGAGCAGCAGTTCGGCCGTCCGGGAGAGAGGATGAGCTCCGGCGGCTGGAGACCGCCGGCCGGATATGGAGTGGGTGGCGGCGCTGGGTAGAGCAGGAGCCAGGAGGAGGAATCAGGGTCTGTTGGCGCTTCTGGTTGAGGAACAGAGGAAATAGACAGATGCGTGCGTTCGCTTTTTTTCTGATTGTTTTTTTAACGAATCGTTTTTTAACTCATGGATGGCACGGTGGGTAATTTTTTGTGAAGTTTTATGGAGAAAAGCGATGGCCATTTAGGTAAAGAAACGCACCGGTGAAGAAATAGATAGATAGTACCACCGGTATTAAGAAAAATATCGAAATCAAGAAAAAACGGACATGAAGAAACGTATTATGACATAAGAAGAAAGTGCATAGTGACGGTGAACTCATGAAGTCAATCCGTACTTTATTATTAGATTAGATATATATCTGTTGGAAAAGGCAGTGCCTAGGAGGCGCTTAGGCACGCCTAGGCACTAGGCAATGGCCAAACGCCTCGCCTAGGGCATAAATGGAGGTCTAGGCAGGGCAAGCAAGGAATTGCATATGCAAGCAAGAAGTCATGCCACATCTGCACTAATATGCCAAACGGATTATATTCCAATGGTAGTAGACGGTAATTAACTTATTTATATGCCCTAAACTATTATTTATATGCCCTAAACTAATATCAACACCCAAATAATAATCACAAATACACTACGAGTAAAAACTATATTACCGCCTAGGCTGCGCCTAGGGCGCTTAGGCACCGCCTGGGCACTAGGCGAAGGCCAACCGCCTCGCTTACGCCTACCGCTTTTTCCAACCTTGATTATATATATATATATATATATATATATATATATATATATATATATATATATATATATATATATATATATATATATGAAGCATATATATATATGTACACACATAAGCAAAAGGGCCCATGCGTTGCAATGGGGCGGCGTTCAAATCAATCCATCGAGAACATAAATATCATTTGGTCAAAAAAAGAAAGAACATAAATGGCTGGGAGCACTTAAGAAATAGTCGTGCTAATATTACACATTTAGTAATTGACTACACACAAGTTTAGAGGCCACAATTTATTCTAAAAGCCTTAGTTTAATTTAGCGATTGAAACATCTATTATCCAATATGTAAATACAAACAATGATTATATTGCAAGGAATTACTGTGTATTACTGGTAAAATCCAGTAGCTTACTCAATCAAATGTTTGCCACTACTTTCCATCAGTTTTCATTAATCAAATAGTATAGCGTACAAACCCGGCATAAAAAATTAATTCAAATCTCAAGCAAATCTGCTTCACTCTCTCAGTCTTATAGAGACTTCCGAGTAATAGAATAGAACAAACTTGGACAAGAAAGAAGGATTTACTCAGTTAATTTGATTTAGCAGCTTCTATAGAGAAGACAATATGGGAAAACAGGAAGAACTTGAAGAAAAAATTAATTAAGATGGAAGTAACAGCAGAAAAGAATTCGTAGCCTCAAGCAAATCTATGTCGCTCACTCGGTCCCAACTCCTCCGTAAAGACTTCCGATGAACATAATAGAACAAACTCATGTGTTTTGCCATGGAACAATGGCTAGTTTCTAGAATTAGTATTGTTTTCCCTTCCCTTTCCTTATCCCCCGCTCTCCACTAATAATAAAGTGAAACTTCTTATAAAGCCAAATTGCATAGTCTGGCTTTTGAAAGGAAAAAAATACACTACAACATGAAGTGATGTTTGACACACAACCTGGCAAACAAATAAATATTAATTTGGTCAAAACTAAGGTCAAATTCTGCCCGACTCCGTAATATTATTCTTCATACACAATTATCTTTTACTCTAATGTGTTAATACACAACACTTAAGAAATGACTTACACAACAACAGAACCATTAATAGTGATAGCAGAAGACCTTCATTCAGTATTAAATATATGTGCACAATGATCATGTTTGTATTTCTGAATTATTTTCCAATTTAATCTCTAATCATCCCTCACACCGCTCAATTTAACCTCTAATCTCTAATCACCCCTCATCATTCCAAATCATCTAACTTTTCGGCCGGTCATCCATCCTCTCACTACTCCAGCCTGAGCACGCTTAACTTTCGGGTTCTATTCCCCCTCGTTTCCAAGTCTGCACTTCTTGTTTTCCGGACAATAGTAAGATGTCAATCCTATTAACCCTCAGGAGTTTAGCTTGAGCATTAAGTCACACGTTTCACTGTTTGAGTTTGAAACTATTATTCTAAAAAACAATAATTATTTAGTAACACTAATATTTCTTAAATAAATAGTTTGACCATAGTTTGACCACAGTTTGACCACACTTTGACCAGATTTGACCAAAATTCAAAAAATTGAAATAATTATTTAGTAACACTAATATTCTTGAATAATTATGTAGTAACACTAATATTTCTTGAATAAGTAGTTTGACCACAGTTTGACCAAATTTGACCACAGTTTCACCAGATTTAACCAAAATTCTAAAAAACTGAAATAATTATTTAGTAACACTAATATTCTTGAATAATTATTTAGTAACACTAATACTTCTTAAATAAGTAGTTTGACCATATTTTGATCAAATTTAATGAAAATTAAAAAAAACTGAAATTTGAGCATAACTTTTTTTTTTCTTTTAGAATTTGAGGATACTAAAAATATGCAAACAGGCCGTAGTGAATGTGGATTTTCGTGCTGAACGTTTTGATATATTATACGTTTTTTTTCTGACATCCTATGCAAAAGTTATAGCCGTTTTACATTCTCCCTACACTTTTTGCAAAACATGTCCAAATTTAAGTTTTTAAATTTTTCTAACTAGTAGATGTAGTAACATAACTACTTCTCGAAGGATTTTAAATTTTGAAGTTTTTATCATTTTCTTTTGCTTTTTACAAAACTGAAAAGGCGATACACGGGGGGAGGGGGTAGAATTTGAAAATTGCACCATTAGTACCGGTTGGTGCCACGAACCGGTACTAATGCCTCAACCCCATTTGTCCCGGTTGGTGCCACGAACCGGGACTAAAGGGTGCGATGCCCATTAGTACCGGTTCGTGCGCCGAGGACGCATGGGGCGTGCTTGTGGGGCGTGGCCCCAGCAGCTCGGCGGCAGTCCATGTTTCCAGGTACCCTGACCCGGCCGAGGAGGTGGCGGCGGTGCTGCGGCGCGAGGTCGAGCCCGGTGTGCCGGCACCCGACAGGGACGGTGTACAAGTTGGGCTGCCGGCTGGTGCTGACCTCCTTGCCGCGGGAGGTGCTCGACGCAAGGTGGGACGTGGTCGTCGTTGACAGGACGAGCGGGGCAGGTCCCGGGGAGCCGGGGAGGACGGGCGCCATATACACCACGGCCGCGGGCGTGACGGGGGCGAAGCGGCGGACGTGACGGTGCACGAGATGAACCGGACGACGGGAAGATCTAACGCCACCGCCAATCTTCTCCACCCAGCGGCGCCATGGCTGCCGACCGACGAGCGCCTCATCGCGGCTGCTGGCCGACGAGGACAGGGGAGCTCAGGTGCTGGGATGGAGACGCACCTAAGGGGGGCCGGGGACGCCGGAGGCGGAGGAGAGGCCGAGAGGGCCAGAGGCGGAGGGGAGAGCCGGACGGCCGACGAGTTCGCCGACGAGAGCCCCGCCGGAGCCGTCCCCCCTTCGACCTTCTCTGCTCGGCGGCGCAGCTCACGCGCGTATCCATGATGGCGTCCACGATGTTCGATCGGCGTGGTTCAGCGGTCTCTCAGATCTCGCTACTTATAGGTGTGTCGCTCCTATCCCGATGGCTACGGAGGTGACAGAGTCTCCGAAACGTTTTAAGGAAATTTTAGCGAGAAGTTTGGGCACGTAAAACATATAGTACCACCTCGTGTATATGTGTTTAATTCAAAGTGAAAGTGTAAACTTACGGAAAAAAGTGCATTATAACGGTGAACCCGACAAAGTCAATCCGTGCCCGTGCGTTGCAACGGGAGAAACAAATCTTGCACGCCTTAGTTTGTGTTTCTACTTGAATGTCACATGTTTTGATTGAAAATTATGTGCAGATTAGAAAGAGCAATCCGCTATACTACCAACTTCCACTTTGCACATTTTTTCAACCTGTATAATGCAATGTAGTCATGTGTCATGAAGGAGTAGCTTCAAAATCAGAAATATCTTTTCTTAGAATCAAAATCTGAAATAGCTAGCACGGACCCAAAATCATCTAATCGCTAGCCTGCTGTGCTCTGCTCGTTGTGACTTCATTTGTACACTTCTTGTGCCTTTTGTTCTTGCACATGTCCCGTCGCAAGTGCTCACTCAACAGAAGAGATGTGAGAGATACAGTAGTATCCACAAGAGAATGGATTCACCAACCGATGGTTACTCATCACAGTAAGCTGTAGCTTTCCATCTTTAACCGGAGCACCAAAGTGTACGCGAGCAAGCTTTGGTTTGTAACCCATAGAAGACAAAAATTCGAAGCTACAAAAGAGAAATTTATTCTGTATGGGCATCATCCTTTTGCACATACTGTCAGAATGTCGTTTAAAGAAATAGCTAGCGCAGACCTGAAAGAGATAAATACATTTTTCTGAGTAGTACAATACATAGTCCTGGATACCACTTCTTTCTCAATTAGCATGATTGCCTGGCAAGATCACAAAGTTGTGTTGCTGAAATTTCAGGACAACATTGAAAAGAGGGGATTCGAGAAGAGAACTGCCAAATAAAGAGCTGAAGAAGCCTATCTCATCACCATATGCCACCTGTTGTTTATCTTGGTGGATGAAACAAACTAATATCCTGAACAAATTTACCTTCGGCCATGGTGAAGATTATATTTGATAACCTAGTACCATGAGACGATATCATTTTGAAATAGATCAGTAATTGGTATGAACTATAAAACAGACGTTGAGTTCCTCTGATCACCTGGAATAGGCCATGTTGATCATCATGATGGGGGCATCGGTCAAGATGCAGGCGGTGTTGCTGCAAGTACAATCTTTTCCATCTCAGGATTCAATAAGCTCACCTGGAGTAAGTAAGAATTCAAGTTGAATAAGAGCTGAGATGAAATTATTGACCTAAACAACAACTGGTATGAGCAAAACGTAGCTGTATTTGTATTTATCGTGCACAACTAATTGAGAAAAAAGAGGAGTAACAACCGTGTAAGCATGTTAGTAAAATTGACAGTAATATATGCTTATATTAGAAGCATTCATACACAAGTTGAGTAACTGAATGGACCAATCTATTGGAGTAACTCGAATTGCTAATGAGATGGTACAGTATGCCAGATCATTCTGGTGGCATGTTGAGCCCATTACAGTGCTTGTGTAGTCATACAAAACAGTGTGATGCAATATATGTATGGAAAGGGTGTCACATAAGAACATGCAGGATCAGATGACTTAACATTAACCTTTGAATTTATATCTAAAACATCAACCAAAGCTATCCTGGAGATTCTTAATTTCCCTTGTAATTTGCTTAATAAACGTGTTTCGAGTAATATTATGAACGCTATCAAACTTATTATTGTGAAAACAACAACAATCCAGAAGACAATGCCTATTGTTTCTCAAAGGCATATCGTCAAACTAACTATTAGATAAACACCAAACCATGCTAGATCTGTTCAATGAAACGAGCTATTAGTGTTCTGTAAAAAATCTGATTATAGCAGAGGAAGTGGGCACTAATATTTATCATCTACTACAGACTGAATCAAAATTCCAGCACCATAAACTGCTCCTTTGGGTGCTGCCATACAACCCTAGCATTCTCTTAAAACAAGTATTTAGCCTCATTAGAAACATCATGAATTATATTTGCGATCAAGCGAATTGATTATTCAACAGGCTGGAAGAAGTAGAGGCCGGGCACTCAGCCGGTGACCATGTGTAGCAATAGCGATGGCGTCCCATGGAGGAAGCTCGAGGCAGCACTGTGGACGAGCTTGGGGCAGCGATGAGATGATCTGCTATGCGAGCGACCTCCAGTCGGTCCACAAGCTGAGCATTCTCGTACAGTAAGAGTTTCACCAGAAAATTAAAATGTATTTCGATCCCTCATACGCATAACATCAAACAGGTTGTGGGCAAAAGCTCATGGAAAGGGCGCCTAATTTGGAACAACATGTATGAATAGTTAGTGAAAATAAAGAATTAAGAGAGTACTTTGGCCGTTGCAAATCCATGTAAGGGAGATGGTCGCTGCTTCTAGCTGCTCCTTGTCGATTCTAATCACACTTCCTGCCTCACAACACCTGCACATATAGCACAACAAAAACCAAAGATAAGATGACAGAGAACAGAGAGCAGCACAACAACAGGAGGAGATGCATTTTTTAGCCACCGCCGCCCACAGAGCCGTTAGATCGTGCCCTTATACCTCCAGGGTGATCACCAGGCGAGGGCGTATCCAATGCTTGTTGGTGCTTTTCTGCAGTGGAAGATTGGATCGATCAGTGGTTGAACCAAAATCAGGCGGCGGTGGCATTGGTCGCCGTCGACAGCCTGCCAGCAACTGGCTATGGGACCAATGGGATCTGGGTCCGCGAGGACGGTGAACCCACGGAGTCAATCCGTGCTTTATTATTACTAGCAAAGGGCCCGTGCGTTGCAACAGGGTAATAAAATTGCGGCGTTCAAATCAATCCATCGAGGACATAAATAAATATCTAAATGAGTATATAAGTAATATATTAATTCAAATCAAATGAAATTGGTGGCTGGCTGCACTTGAAATAGTCGTGCTAATATGTGCTAATATTACACATTTAGTAATTGACAACACACAAGCTTAGAGGCCACAATTTATTCTAAAAGCCTTGGTTCAATTTAGCGCGACTGAAACATTCATTATCCAGTGTGTAAAGACAAACTGTGACTTTATATTTGTTTTTGTTTGGAGTTTTCTTTTTAGACATAGCAATGCATGCAAGCACAACACTAAATTAGAAATTTTTCTTCTGAAATTAATATGGCATGGAACTATGCCAGCAGAATAGATAACCATTTAAACGAGTACCAATATAGGTGAGTTGCCTAGCCTGTACTCTATCATCTGCCTTGAACTACGGTGCAAATAGCCTCTACAAATATCCTGAAAGAAATCATCAGCAATAAAATTTAGAGCCATGATAAAATCATGTTTCAAGTTATTATTGTTGACACTACTACTCGTATCCAATCAGCTTTAGCCCAAAAAGTGATATTTGAACCAATCACAGAGCAAAATCAAATATGGGTGTTTCTTGTCATGCACATAATATTGCAAGAAACTACTGTGTATTACTGGTAAAATCCAGTAGCTTACTCAATCATGTGTTTGCCACTACTTTTATCAGTTTTCATTAATCAAACAGTATAGCGTACAAACCTGACATCAAAAAATAATTCAAATCTCAAGCAAATATGCTTCACTTTCTCAGTCTTGTACAGACTTCTGAGTAATAGAATAGAACAAACTTGGACAAAAAAGAAGGATGCACTTACTTAATTTGAGGTAGCAGCTTCTATAGAGCAGACGATATGGGAAAACATGAAGAACTTGAAGAAAAAAATTCAAGTAAGATGCAAGTAACAGCAGAAAAGAATTCGTGACCTCAAGCAAATCTATGTCACTCACCCAGACCCAACTCTTCCGTAAAGACTTCTGATGAACATAATAGAACAAACACCTGTGTTTTGCCACGGAACAATGGCTAGTTGCTAGAATTACTGTTTTTCCCTTCCCTTTCCTTATCTCCCGTTTCCACTAATAATAAAGTGAAACTTCTTATAAAGCCAGATTGCATAATGTGGATTTTGAAAGGAAAAAATGCACTACAACATAAGTGATGTTTGACAGACAACCTAGCAAACAAAGAAAGATTAATTTGGTCAGAACTAAGGTCAAATTATGCCTGACTCCGTAATATTATTCTTCATACACAATTAATCTTTTACTCTAATGTGTTACAACACAACACTTAAGAAATCACTTACACAACAGCAGAACCATTCATAGTGACAGCCGAAGACCTTCACTAATAAATATATGTGCACCATGATCATGTCACAAACATGCAGAAGAATGCCCTATCAGCTTGAGAAACTTCATGTTGTAGATATTCCCACCACTTTGTTGGATTTGCAAAGATGCATCTATATTTAAAAAGATTACAAATTCAAAGTTCAGTGCAGTTATATGTAAACAGAAATCTTCTCCGCACATCATACAGTATTTTCAGATTGCGGGATGGTTACATCATATTCCCATCAAAGTTCAAGTAGAAGTAGATAATATTAAAATAAAATAGCTTCAGTTTGATCTGTTCCACACCTTTTGCTAACACTTCCAATTTTTGAAGAACCGTGGCTACCTCTTGTAAACCACACTACTGCAAACCCCAAAAGAGCTCTTGGTTTTTAAGAAAACAATCTGAAGCCAGCATATAATATGAAGTTGAAAAATATTTTTTACTGAGACAATAGTATTATTTAAATCCACTAAATCTATGCAGTGTAATTATGTTTCTAGTAATGTGCAGGCATGAAATATAATGTTTTCAAAAGTCTATATTAAGGCCAGAAGCTTGCGCTTAACTATGCAGACGAAGGGCAAGTAAATCGGCACCGGCAAAAACCTGCGATTTGGTGCTGGAACAACGCCGCGTTGCAGCGGCGGCGTCATGGAAGAGCGGCGAGTCCTCTTAGGATGAGCGGCGAATCCTCGCTCGATTAGGCGGCTCACACGTTGTCGGAAGCAGCGGCGGCGGCGAGCATCTGCGCTCAGAATACTTTCCTCATCCATATGCTGATTTACACAATGTCATCATATAAAACAAAGCTTGATGATGCATTATACCAGCAAAACATGGACATAAAGAAAGTTGAATCTTGACCAAACATATACTTAAAAACAAAAACTCAAATCAAATACTACTGAAGTTGCTTGTCTATTACCATGAGAACTAAAATACTTCGTATTATTCAGTTAGTATGTAAACAAAAAGGATTTTATGATATATCTTTCTATGAACTAAACCAAACATAATTCCTTTCTAGGGCTGCATCCAGAAAAGTAAAATACAATTCTTGTGGTGGTAGTGGGTGAACAAGCAGGCCACGAACAGATGGATCTTCATTGAATCTTGACACTGAATCCATCACCCCATCTTCTGTGCAGTTCCAAGGGAACTCCGACAACAAAGATTTTATACTGATTTCCTCACAACCCTGCACTTTAAATCAGCTATCAATACAACCATGAATTCACCTCTATGCTTGTAATGGATAGGCAGAGAGAGGAACATGTAGAACCAGTAGGAGGTCCTCGCGCTGCCCATCGATCGGCCCCTGCTCCTAGCTTCGCGTGCTCTTGTTCCCCAACCAAGTCTGCATCCCCTGTCAGACCGTCCCCACTCTCGCACGAACGCGGCATGTACGCGCGGCGGCGCCTGACTCCGCTCCTTGGCTCAGCCGCTCATCGCCAAGGGGTGGAGAAGATGCTGACAAACGGAGTTCCGGCGAAGCCGGCAGATCGGCGGCACGGCGATGTCGAGCGCCCCTAGAACAAATAGACAAAGAAGAAAACTGGGCGCGCGGCAAGGAGTACAAAATCAACTCATATAACTTTTGTTCTATCTATGTATGAGAGGAAGAAAAAAAACTGTACCTCATGAAAACCGACCCTGATGATTATTTTCTCGACATTGCAAAGCCCTCTCCCATTTTAGTTCGCTTTAACAGCATCGTGGTCCTCTTGCTCGTCCTCTCCATCGCTGGTGTCCGTCCTTCACCTACAAAATCACCAATGTATTCGACAACACATCACACGCCACTGGACTTATCACAAGCAGTGTTGAGGCTGTCAAGGTCCATCTGCGCCCATAGTTTCCTGCTCTACTCATCATTGAACTAAATTATGTTGGCCTCTTCTTCCGTGACCACATATGAGCATTAAAAGAAAAATTTCCATGATGAAACGTGAGCAAGGATTTTCACTACTGCATACTGATTGTGAAAATGCAGACGTACAAACTCCATTCTAATATATAACTGTAAAAGAAACGACATCTAAGCGATCACGTGATCCAAATCAACTAAACCATAACCGATCATCACGTGAGATGAAGTAGTTTTCAATGGTGAACATCTCTATGTTGATCATATCTACTATATAATTCACGCTCGACCTTTCGGTCTCCGTGTTCCGAAGCCATATCTGCATATGCTAGGCTCGTCAAGCTTAACCTGAGTATTCTGCGTGTGCAAAACTGGCTTGCATCCGTTGTAGATGGACGTAGATCTTATCACACCCGATCATCACGTGGTGTCTGGGCACGACGAACTTTGGCAACAGTGCATACTCAGGGAGAACACTTCTTGATAATTTTTAGTGAGAGATCATCTTAAAATGCTACCGTCAATCAAAGCAACATAAGATGCATAAAGGATAAACATCACACGCAATCAATATAAGTGATATGATATGGCCATCATCATCTTGTGCTTGTGATCTCCATCTCCGAAGCACCGTCGTGATCACCATCATCACCGGCGCGACACCTTGATCTCCATCGCAGCATCGTTGTCGTTCACGCCATCTATTGCTTCTACGACTATCGCTACCGCTTAGTGATAAAGTAAAGCAATTACAGGGCGTTTGCATTTCATACAATAAAGCGACAACCATATGGCTCCTGCCAGTTGCCGATAACTTCGGTTACAAAATATGATCATCTCATACAATAAAATATAGCATCACGTCTTGGCCATATCACATCACAACATGCCCTGCAAAAACAAGTTAGATGTCCTCTACTTTGTTGTTGCAAATTTTACGTGGCTTCTACGGGCTTAGCAAGTGAAGGAAATATGCTCTAGAGGCAATAATAGAGTTATTATTTATTTCCTCGTATCATGATAAATGTTTATTATTCATGCTAGAATTGTATTAATCGGAAACATGATACATGTGTGAATACATAGACAAACATAGTGTCACTAGTAAGCCTCTACTTGAACTAGCTCATTGATCAAGGATGGTTATGTTTCCTAACCATAGGCATGTGTTGTCACTTGATTAATGGGATCACATCATTAGGAGAATGATGTGATTGACTTGACCCATTCCGTTAGCTTAGCACTTGATCGTTTACTATGTTGCTATTGCTTTCTTCATGACTTATACAAAGTTCCTGCAACTATGAGATTGTGCAACTCCCGTTTACCGGAGGAACACTTTGTGTGCTACCAAACGTCACAACGTAACTGGGTGATTATAAAGGTGCTCTACAGGTGTCTCCAAAGGTACATGTTGAGTTGGCATAATTCGAGATTAGGTTTTGTCACTCCGATTGTCGGAGAGGTATCTCTGGGCCCTCTCGGTAATACTCATCACCTAAGCCTTGCAAGCATTGTGACTAAAGAGTTAGTTATGAGATGATGTATTACGGAACGAGTAAAGAGACTTGCCGGGAACGAGATTGAACTAGGTATTGGATACCGACGATCGAATCTCGGGCAAGTAACATACCGATGACAAAGGGAACAACGTATGTTATTATGCGGTTTGACCGATAAAGATCTTCGTAGAATATGTAGGAACCAATATGAACATCCAGGTTCCACTATTGGTTATTGACCGAGAATAGTTCTAGGTCATGTCTACATAGTTCTCGAACCCGTAGGGTCCGCACGCTTAACGTTACGATGACAGTTTTATTATGAGTTTATAAGTTTTGATGTACCGAAGGTTGTTCAGAGTCGGATGTGATCACGGACATGACGAGGAGTCTCGAAATGGTCGAGACATAAAGATTGATATATTGGACGACTATATTCGGACACGGAAGAGTTCGGGTGATTTGGAGAAAACCGGAGTGCCGGAGGGGTTACCGGAACACCCCGGGGAAGAATTGGGCCTTAGTGGGACTGAGGGGAGAGAGGGCAGCAGCCCAGGATGTGGCGCCCCCCCTATGGGGAGTCCGAATTGGACTAGTGAGGGGGGCGGCCCATCTTGCACTCTACCTCTCCCTCTCTTTCCTAACCCCTTCCTCCTTCCTAGTTGGACTAGGAAAGGGGAGTCCTACTCCCACTAGGACGAGGACTCCCCCCTCCTTGGCGCGCCCCAAGCGCCGGCCGGCCTCCCCCCTTGCTCCTTTATATACGGGGGCAGGGGGCACCCCAGAGACACACAAGTTGATCTACGGATCGTTCCTTAGCCGTGTGCGGTGCCCCCCTCCACTATAATCCACCTCGGTCATATCGTCGCGGAGTTTAGGCGAAGCCCTGCGCCGGTAGAACATCATCATCGTCACCACGCCGTCGTGCTGACGGAACTCATCCCCGACGCTTCGCTGGATTGGAGTCCGGGGAACGTCATCGAGCTGGATGTGTGCTGAACACGGAGGTGCCGTACGTTCGGTGCTTGGATCGGTCAATTCGTGAAGACGTACGACTACATCAACCGCGTTGTAATAACGCTTCCGCTTAACGGTGTACAAGGGTACGTAGGCAGCACTCTCCCCTCTCGTTGCTATGCCATCACCATGATCTTGCGTGTGCGTAGGAAATTTTTGAAATTACTACGTTCCCCAACATATGCTTGCCTAGATGAAAACCTTTCTGATCCCCAAATATAGCTCGATGAGTCATTGCAGTTGATAAACTCGGAAGCTATGAGTTCATCACAAATCCCCTCGAGCCGCAGAAATCGTTCATATGCTTCAACTGAAAGAGGCGGATGGAGTAAGTTCTCAAGGTCTTCACTCTGAATAGCATGATGCACAGAAATCTCAGCATCTCTGGCAAAAGAAATAAATGCGGGTAGATTAAGTTAAGACAATTTGAGTGCCAAAGATCTGTCCCAAAGTAAGCTGACTTCCCATCTCCTAAGTTGCATATAGTCATGGACTTGTACAGGTCAAGTAACTTTAAATTTTCTTTCCACCAGAATGAGCCTTGCAACTAATTAATGCCCTGGTAACACTACATTGGAATAATATGTTTCCCAAACCAAATTGTCCCAGGGAATGTTGTGCCTGTTGAAGAATTTATGCAAATTCTTAAAAGCAGTGCCTTATTTTTGCACATTCAGATCCTTGACACCTAACCCTCCTTGATTTTTGGGTATGCAAACAAGTTTCCATGCCACCATTGCAGGCCTGTGATCCTCTAAGTCAGGACCTCTCCAAAGACAATGCCTTAGGTATTTTGTGATTTGCTTTTTTATGGTTTTTGTTAATTCCAATCAGCACATGAAGAAGATAGGTAGTGAGGCTAGGATGGACTTAACCAGTAGTAGTCTCCCAGCTTGTGTCGTAAAAGTGGTGAGTCATATTAACTTATTTGCAATTCTTCTGACTAAGGGCATACATTCCTCAACAGTGGGTTTACACAGACTAAGTGGCATGCCGAAGTAGGTGAATGTGAAACTTCCCCTCTTACAATTTAAAGTGTTGATAAGAAGATCGTCCTATGCTCTAGGACATTGAGAGCAATTAGATTGGATTTGTTGTAATTCACTTTTAGGCCAGTGGCATCAGCAAACGTGTTAAGGAGAGCTTTGAGGCAAGTCAACTGTCGAGAATTTCTGCCTGCAGAGAGATTCATCTTGCACCAATCCACTACCATGTTTCCCCTTCACACAATTCAGGCTTGTTGACCAGCAGGAGGGAGGTGGTACGGTTTTGGATTTCAGCATAAAAGAAACAAATTTGAGGTGAAATTCGGCCATTTCGTTCGGGACCGGTAGATATGTTTGCCGGTTAAATTATTTCAGACCTATTTCAATTTTTTGGCCTGATCCAGCGTCCGGCCCAGCCTGCAGAACCGTTCCGCTGAAGTAAAGGCCTGAATAGAGCTCCTATCCCTAAAAGTAATCAAATTTCACACCTCTCATTCTTACTACGTGGCCATGCCTTCCTCGCGCTCGACCCCGATGTGCTTGTGCCAACGCCTCCTCCTGAGCGCATCACCCTGGCTACATGGGCGCTAGCTGATGGTATCTATATCCTAAAACAGACTTCCGTAGAGTTTCTGGACTTTTGGAGTTATGCAGAATAGGTCTTTAATATTTACTCCTTTTCTAGCCCAGAATTCCAGCTGCCGGCATTCTCCCTCTTCATGTAAACCTTGTAAAATAAAAGAGAAAAGGCATAAGTATTGTGACATAATGTGTAGTAACAGCTCATAATGCAATAAATATCGATATAAAAGCATGATGCAAAATGGACGTATCAACTCCCCCAAGCTTAGACCTCGCTTGTCCTCAAGCGGAAGCCGATAACGAAAAATATGTCCACATGTTTAGAGATAGAGGTGTCCATAAAATAAAATACGGACATGAGGACATCATAATCATTCTTATCTCTACTCCTAATGGACGAGTTGGTGAATTGTCTCCGCGGTTTATTTTCGCTGGTTTTTTTCGTCTCTCCTCCCACCACCCCTCCCACCCTGGTCCATCGGTTTATTTTTCTCTCCACTCTTTATTACAACCAGAACTTTCCTAATGTATAACAAATCACGGATCTAACTTCCTTAAATTATGCAAATCAATCAATTCCTTTTATTGGTTCAATTTGTCTTAGGAAACAAATAACATATTTTCAGGAAACAAATAATACATTTTAATCTAAATTTCTTAAATTATGCAAATCAATCGATTCCTTTTATTGTTTCAATTTGTCTTCGGAAACAAATAACAGATTTTCAGAAAACAAATAATACATTTTAATCTAACTGTCCTAACTTATCTAAATCAATTGATTTCTCTTACTAGTGAAATTTGTTTTAGTAAACAAATAACAGACACGTCACAACTTTCCTCCCAATAAATAGGTTCTTAACATTTGCAAACTTTCCTAACTAGACACGTCACAAACGGGCAGGTACTGATATCACGTTACCAAACAATAAAACCCCATTTGCATAGAAATCAGTTCAAAAATCCTAACTTTCCTAAATTTTTACCTTTCCTTGATAACAACCAATATTTCCTATGTTTTCCATCGATATTAGCATTTTTTTTTGAACTGAGATCTCCGGGTTATGATTTTTTTTGCGATTCTTTCCAATTGTGACATCTCCTTCCACTCCGGCTCCTTCTCGCATAAACACCTCCACCACAGCCAGGTGACACCGCCCCAGACCTCCTGCCTCTCCACACCTTCTCCGCACCTCCTTCTCGTACTCCATTAACAATCCCTCCGCCACATTTGTCCACGGCGGTGTCGAGGGCATGGCGCAGCAGCGTACCAGCGGTAGAGCAGCGCATAGCAGCAGGAAGCAACACACAACAGGCGAGGCGAGCGGCCGACGGTGGAGGGCAGAGATGCGGCCGGCGTGGCTGAGGGGGCGGCCGGCAGAAGATGGCCACGACTGGAGGCGGCGCGAGGCAGGGGCGCGACAGCGGGGTGAGCGAAGGGATAGGCGGCAGCACACGGGGCGAGCGCAGCCAGCGAGAGTGTGGCGCGTGGCCAGGGTGTGTGTTGCGCGGGGGCACGGTGGTGCGGTGGCTGCGCCGAGCGCGACGGCAGCGGTGGGCGCGACCGACGCGGTGTAGCACGGGCGTGGGCATGGAGAGGGAGTGGCCCCGCGGGCGCGGAAGAAGAGCGGCAGGCTCGGGCATGGGCGTGCATAGGAGCGGGCATGTGCCACGGGGTCAATCCGAGGAGCTCGGTGGCTACCCCTGCAATGGCCATGGCGGACGGCGGTTCTCGGCCACGGCGAAATACCTAACGAGAGCAAACGAGAGGGGAAACAGGGGAAAGGAGAGGAGATCATGGCGGTTTCAATGGCGCCCTAGGGGAAGACATGGGAGCTCGGGGCGGCACAGATCGAACGGCAATGTCGCAGTGGCCCAAGGTTGAGGAAGACGGCAGCGACGTCGATGCGGGGGTGCTGGACTTGATCTCGTTGGCGCAGACGAAGTAGCGAAGGCGTTCAGAGCTCCT
Source organism: Aegilops bicornis (assembly GCA_021605145.1). Classification (NCBI taxonomy): domain Eukaryota; kingdom Viridiplantae; phylum Streptophyta; class Magnoliopsida; order Poales; family Poaceae; genus Aegilops; species Aegilops bicornis. Next base: position 23,364,540 of record CM038670.1, on the reverse strand, counting down.
CGACAAGCTCCTAGCCTGCAGGGAGGGCAGTGGCCATGTGGACGGGGTCGGTCATGGTGGCCATGGCGTCTGACTTCGTCCAGATCGACGGGATCGAGCGAGCGAGGAGGAGAAGTGGATTTGGAAGGGGGCGTTGAGGAGGAGTGAGGCCATGGGGGCAAGGAAGGCAGGGCGTCACCCTTATCCATTCCCCTTCGATGCCAGCGAGGTGGTCGGGCGGGAGCCCGGCTCTGTAGCGACGCGGCTCGGGGAACAGGAGAAGACGACCGCGCGGGGACTGGACCGCTGAGCCGGTTCGGTGGCAAGGCCCGGGGGCAGGGCGAATCCCCTTTTACATCGTCCTTTTGGTTTTTCAATGTATTCTAATATGTTTTCCCTTTTTAACACCGTTTGCTATTTATTCTTATCAACTAAATGATCTCTACTCCTAATGTCTCAGTTGGTAGTCTCCGTTCCGGGTTTATTTTTGTCCCACCTCCCGAGTGAGGGAGAGGGAGAGAGAGAGTGAGGAAGAGGGAGGGATAGGGTGTGTGTGTGAGAATTTGATGCTAAAAAAGGTCGTCAATGTCACTTAATATGTATGAGAATATTCAATGTAATATTAACATAATTAATATTGAACTTTTAAAGTTAATGTGGCCCCATTGCAATGCACGGACGTTCTTCTAGTATGTATGTATGTATGTATGTATATATATATATATATATATATATATATATATATATATATATATATATATATATATATATATATATATATATATATATAGTGGCACTGTTCTAATCCTGGCATTAGAATAACTAGCACAAATGCCCGTGCGTTTCAATGGGAGGAAAATTCACACGTCCCAAGTGTAATAAGCATGGTTTAAGAACCCCCCCCCCATTGGACGGGATATACATTAGAATAATTCTTATGCACCAACATAAATCATGTCTAAATTATACTTCTAGAATCCTCAGTTGTGTTTTATTTCATGACATTTATGTTCATCGTTCCAATATATATCCCTATATATATTTGAAATTTTAAAAGCTTCACACTTTGAATATCTTAATCAAGTGGGTGCTCATGCAGCAAGGAGTACAAAATCAACTCATATAACTTTTGTTCTATCAATGTATGAGAGGAAGAAAAAAAACTGTACCTCATGAAAACCGACCCTGATGATTATTTTCTCGACATTGCAAAGCCCTCTCCCATTTTAGTTCGCTTTAACAGCATCGTGGTCCTCTTGCTCGTCCTCTCCATCGTTGGTGTCCGTCCTTCACCTACAAAATCACCAATGTATTCGACAACACATCACACGCCACTGGACTTATCACAAGCAGTGTTGAGGCTGTCAAGGTCCATCTGCGCCCATAGTTTCCTGCTCTACTCATCATTGAACTAAATTGTGTTGGCCTCTTCTTCCGTGACCACATATGAGCATTAAAAGAAAAATTTCCATGATGAAACGTGAGCAAGGATTTTCACTACTGCATACTGATTGTGAAAATGCAGACGTACAAACTCCATTCTAATATATAACTGTAAAAGAAACGACATCTAAGCGATCACGTGATCTAAATCAACTAAACCATAACCGATCATCACGTGAGATGGAGTAGTTTTCAATGGTGAACATCTCTACGTTGATCATATCTACTATATGATTCACGCTCGACCTTTCGGTCTCCGTGTTCCGAGGCCATATCTGCATATGCTAGGCTCGTCAAGCTTAACCTGAGTATTCTGCGTGTGCAAAACTGGCTTGCACCCGTTGTAGATGGACGTAGATCTTATCACACCTGATCATCACGTGGTGTCTGGGCACGACGAACTTTGGCAACGGTGCATACTCAGGGAGAACACTTCTTGATAATTTTTAGTGAGAGATCATCTTAAAATGCTACCGTCAATCAAAGCAAGATAAGATGCATAAAGGATAAACATCACATGCAATCAATATATACTAGTAGAAAAAGGGTCAAACGTGAAGCACATTAGTGCCGGTTTGTATTAGAGCCGGCACTAATGCATACATTAGTGCCGGTTCCAACGGCTAGCCGGGCCGCTCTCATTAGTACCGGTTCGTGGCTAACCTTTAGCACCGGTTCGTGCCACGAACCGGTACTAATGAGGGTGGTGGCAGGATGTTGTCAGTCTAGGCCCCCTCCAGCACCTTTAGTACCGGTTCGTGGCACTAACCGGTACTAAAATCCTCCTGCATATAAACCCTTCGTCCAGCTCGCTCTGTTCTTCCCCTTTCCCTCTCCTCTCCTCTCTGTTCTTCCTCTTCTCCCCTCGAGCTCATCACACATTTTGCCCAAAATTTGTCAAGATTTGAAGACCCCCATCCATTCAAGTGATCACAAAGGTTAGCAACTTTGTCCTTTCATCTCTCATTGCTAGATTAGCTCTTGCAATGCTTTATATAGTTACTAATTTGTGAGTTTAGTAATTTGGAAGGAAATATATATATGTGCTAGTATTTGATTTATATGCATGAGGTCAAAAATAACACTTAGTTTGCATATGTAGGTGTGGTTTACTTAGTGCCTTCTAAATCTCCGTCGTAACCACCGTCGATCGCCCTTTCACCGTCCCGTCATGGCATCACCTTGTGGTGAGCCTCTTGTTCATGAAATTTTATATAAAAAATTGATGTTTGTGTGATTTGGATATATAGTTAATCATGTAATAATTATCTTACCTGTACGTTGTTTGTTATACATAGTGCCATGGTTTTGATATCCGTCCCCGTCGGCCCTCGTCCTTGTTATGATTCGGATGTGGTATATTCTCTTTTAAAACTATTTGTTGCATTTCGTGTTTATGACAAATTATGCCCATCAAGTTGACATAGATATTTTTATCTAGGAGGTATGTGAACCGGAAATTCCAATCGACCCTATTGTCGAGAGGTTAAATTTAGTTGAAAGAGAAAATGAGTACTTGAAAGAAAAATTGAAAAGAATTGAGGGGGAGAAGATGGAATTGGAGTTGCATGTTGCCGATGTCGTCGATGATCACAAGATCAAGATGGAGAAAATGCGCTTGAAGAATAGAAAGATTAGAAAAAATGCCATCGATAGTGAGGCTTGGTATCATTATGCTGTTGGATCAATTGTTACCTTAGTTGCGATCTTGATCGCATTTGTTGTTGCATTTAAATGCTTTAGCTAGAGAGTTATTTGTTTGTTGCATTTAAGTGTTGTATGAACTTTATGTATGAACTTGTATTAATTTGGTCTATTCGGTGTTGTGTAATGAAGATGAGCCGGCAATGGATGTACGATGGCCGATGCTCTCCCCAGTTCGTTGAGGGCGTGCATACTTTTCTGCTTGCGGCTGAGGCAAACAAGCGGGCGGATGGTTTTATGCCTTGTCCATGTGCTGGCTGTAAGAATCGTCACAATTACTCTACGTCAAGAACCATTCACGTCCACCTGTTTGAGTCCGGTTTCATGCCCCACTATAATGTTTGGACCAAGCACGGAGAAAGAGGGGTTATGATGGAAGACAATGAAGAAGAAGAGGACGACGACAGCTATCCTGGCCATGGATTCCCTGAATACGATGATACAACAATGAGGGAAGAAGCTGAGCCGGTAATGCGGGAAGAAGCTGAGCCGGCAATGCGGGAAGAAGCTGAAGAAGAGGCATCAGATGAGCCCGTTGATGATCTAGGTCGGGCCATTGCCGATGCAAAGAGAAACTGCACTAGTGATTTGGAGAAGAAGAAGTTGAAGGAAATATGCCCTAGAGGCAATAATAAAGTTATTATTTATTTCCTTATATCATGATAAATGTTTATTATTCATGCTAGAATTGTATTAACCGGAAACATAATACATGTGTGAATATATAGACAAACAGAGTGTCACTAGTATGCCTCTACTTGACTAGCTTGTTAATCAAAGATGATTATGTTTCCTAACCATGGACAAAGAGTTGTTATTTGATTAACGGGATCACATCATTAGTTGAATGATCTGATTGACATGACCCATTCCGTTAGCTTAGCACCCGATCGTTTAGTATGTTCCTATTGCTTTCTTCATGACTTATACATGTTCCTATGACTATGAGATTATGCAACTCCCGTTTACCGGAGGAACACTTTGTGTGCTACCGAATGTCACAACGTAACTGGGTGATTATAAAAGTGCTCTACAGGTGTCTCCAAAGGTACTTGTTGGGTTGGCGTATTTCGAGATTACGATTTGTCACTCCGAATGTCGGAGAGGTATCTCTGGGCCCTCTCGGTAATGCACATCATTTAAGCCTTGCAAGCATTGCAACTAATGAGTTTGTTGTGAGATGATGTATTACGGAACGAGTAAAGAGACTTGCCGGTAACGAGATTGAACTAGGTATTGGATACCGACGATCGAATCTCGGGCAAGTAACATACCGATGACAAAGGGAACAACGTATGTTGTTATGCGGTCTGACCGATAAAGATCTTCGTAGAATATGTAGGAACCAATATGGGCATCCAGGTCCCGCTTTTGGTTATTGACCGGAGACGTGTCTCGGTCATGTCTACATTGTTCTCGAAACGTAGGGTCCGCAGGCTTAATGTTTCGATGACAGTTATATTATGAGTTTATGAGTTTTGATGTACGAAGGAGTTCGAGTCCCGGATGAGATCGGGGACATGACGAGGAGTCTCGAAATGGTCGAGACGTAAAGATCGATATATTGTACGACTATATTCGGAGTTCGGAAAGGTTCCGAGTGATTCGGGTATTTATCGGAGTACCAAAGAGTTACGGGAATTCGCCGGGGAGAAGTATTGGGCCTTATTGGGCCATACGGGAAAGAGAGAGGGACTGCCTAGGGCAGGCCGCGCGCCCCCCGATGGCCTAGTCCGAATTGGACTAGGGGGAGGGGCCGCACCCCCTCCTTCCTTCTCTTCTTTCTTCCCCTTCCTTTTCTCCTACTCCTAATACATGGAAGGACTCCTAGTTGGATTAGGAAATGGGGAATCCTACTCCCGGTGGGAGTAGGACTCCCCTAGGGCGCGCCATAGAAGAGGGCCGGCCCTCCCCTCCTCCACTCCTTTATATACGGGGGTAGGGGGCACCCCATAGACACACAAGTTGATCTTCGTGATCGTTCCTTAGCCGTGTGCGGTGCCCCCCTACACGATATTACACCTCGGTCATATTGTAGCGGTGCTTAGGCAAAGCCCTGCGGCAGTTGAACATCAAGATCGTCACCACGCCGTCGTGCTGACGGAACTCCTCCCCGAAGCTTTGCTGGATCGGAGCCCGGGGTGCGTCATCGAGCTGTACGTGTGTCAAGAACTCGGAGGTGCCGGAGTAACGGTGCTTGGATCGGTTGGACCGGGAAGACGTACGACTACTTCCTCTACGTTGCGTCAACGCTTCCGCTTCGGTCTACGAGGGTACGTAGACAACACTCTCCCCTCTCGTTGCTTTGCATCACCATGATCTTGCGTGTGCGTAGGAATTTTTTTGAAATTACTATGTTCCCCAACAGTGGCATCCGAGCCTAGGTTTTATGGTTTGATGTTATATGCACGAGTAGAACACAAGTGAGTTGTGGGCGATATAAGTCATACTGCTTACCAGCATGTCATACTTTGGTTCGGCGGTATTGTTGGATGAAGCGGTCCGGACCGACATTACGCGTACGCTTACGCGAGACTGGTTCTACCGCCGTGCTTTGCACACAGGTGGCTAGCGGGTGTCAGTTTCTCCAACTTTAGTTGAACCGAGTGTGGCTACGCCCGGTCCTTGCGAAGGTTAAAACAGCACCAACTTGACAAACTATCGTTGTGGTTTTGATGCGTAGATGAGATTGGTTCTTGCTTAAGCCCGTAGCAGCCACGTAAAACTTGCAACAACAAAGTAGAGGACGTCTAACTTGTTTTTGCAGGGCATGTTGTGATGTGATATGGTCAAGACGTGATAAGATATAAGTTGTTGTATGAGATGATCATGTTTTGTTGAAGTTATCGGCAACTGGCAGAAGCCCTATGGATGTCTCTTTGTTGCATAAGATGCAAGTGCCAAATAATTGCTTTACTTTATCGCTATACGATAGCAATAGTTGCAGGAGCAATAGTTGGTGAGACAACCATGTGATGACACATTGATATAGATCAAGATGATGAAGATCATGGTGTCGTGCCGGTGACGATAGAGATCATGACAGTACTTTGGAGATGGTGATCAAAGGCGCAAGATGATCATGGCCATATCATGTCACATATTTTGATTGCATATGATGTTTATCTATTATACATCTTATTCTTGCTTTGATTGACGGTAGCATTTTAAGATGATCTCTCACTAATTATCAAGAAGTGTTCTCCCTGAGTATGCACCGTTGCCAAAGTTAGTCGTGCCCAGACACCACGTGATGATCGGGTGTGATAAGCTCTACGTCCATCTACAACGGGTGCAAGCCAGTTTTGCACATGCGGAATACTCAGGTTAAACTTGATGAGCCTAGCATATGCAGATATGGCCTCGGAACACGGAGACCGAAAGGTCGAGCGTGAATCATATAGTAGATATGATCAACATCATGATGTTCACCATTGAAAACTACTCCATCTCACGTGATGATCGGTTATGGTTTAGTTGATTTGGATCACGTGATCACTTAGATGACTAGAGAGATGTCTGTCTAAGTGGGAGTTCTTAAGTAATATGATTAATTGAACTTAAATTTGTCATGAACTTAGTCCTGGTAGTATTTTGCAAATTATGTTGTAAGATTGATAGCTTGCGTTGTTGCTTTCATATGTTTATTTTGATATGTTCCTAGAGAAAATTGTGTTGAAAAATGTTAGTAGCAATGATGCGGATTGGATCCACGATCTGAGGTTTATCCTCATTGCTGCACAGAAGAATTATGTCCTTAATGCACCGCTAGGTGACAGACCTATTGCAGGGAGCAGATGCACGTTATGAGCGTTTGGCTAGCTCAATATGTTGACTACTTGATAGTTTTGTGCACCATGCTTTATGGCTTAGAATCGGGACTTCAAAGATGTTTTGAACATCATGGACCATATGAGATGTTCCAGGAATTGAAGTTAATATTTCAAGCAAATACCGAGTTGAGAGATATGAAGTCTCCAACAAGTTCTATAGCTAAAAGATGGAGGAGAATCGCTCAACTAGTGAGCATGTGCTCAGATTGTCTGGGTACTACAATCGCTTGAATCAAGTGGGAGTTAATCTTCCAGATAAGATAGTGATTGACAGAATTCTCTATTCACCATCACCAATTTAGTAGAACTTCGTGATGAACTATAGTAAGCAAGGGATGATGAAAATGATTTGAGTTTTCATGATGATGAAATCGATAAAGGTAGAAATCAAGAAAGAACATCAAGTGTTGATGGTTAACAAGACCACTAGTTTCAAGAAAAGGGCAAAGGGATAGAAGGGAACTTCAAAAGAACGGCAAGCAAGTTGCTACTCAAGTGAAGAAGCCCAAGTCTGGACCTAAGCCTGAGACTAAGTGCTTCTACTGCAAAGGGAATGGTCCTTTGAGCGGAATTGCCCTAAATATTGTGTGGTTATGAAGGATGGCTAAGTGAACTAGGGTATATTTGATATACAGGGTATTGATGTGTTCTTTACTAGTGTTTATTATATCCCCTGAGTATTTGATACTTGTTTGGTTGCTAAGATTAGTAACTCGAAACAGGAGTTCTGAGAATAAACAAAGACTAGTTGAAGGGGAAGTGACGATGAGTGTTGGAAGTAGTTCCAAGATTGATATGATCATCATCGCACACTCCCTATACTTTCGGGATTAGTGTTAAACCTAAATAAATGTTATTTAGTGTTTGCGTTGAGCATGAATATGATTTGATCGTGTTTATTGCAATACGGTTATTCATTTAAGTAAGAGAATAAATTGTTGTTCTGTTTACATGAATAAAACCTTATATGGTTACACACCCAATGAAAATGGTTCATTGGATCTCGATCGTAGTGATACACATATTTATAGTATTGAAACCAAAAGATGCAAAGTTAATAATGATAGTGCAACTTATTTGTGGCACTGCCGTTTAGGTCATACTGGTGTAAAGCGCATGAAGAAACTCCATGCTGATGGGATTTTGGAATCACTTGATTATGAATCACTTGATAATTGCGAACCATGCCTCATGGGCAAGATGACTAAGACTCCGTTCTCCGGAACAGTGGAGCGAGCTACTGACTTATTGGAAATAATACATGCCGATGTATGCGATCCAATGAGTGTTGATGCTCGAGGCAAGTATCGTTATTTTCTGACTTTCACAAATGATTTGAGCAGATATGGGTATATCTACTTGATGAAACATAAGTCTGAAACATTTGAAAAGTTCAAAGAATTTCAGAGTGAAGTGGAAAATCATCGTGGCAAGAAAATAAGGTTTCTACGATCTGATCGCGGAGACAAATATTTGAATTACGAGTTTGGTCTTCAATTAAAACAATGTGGAATAGTTTCACAAATTCATGCCACCTGGAACACCACTTCATAATGGTGTGTCCGAACGTCATAACCGTACTTTATTGGATATAGTACAATCTATGATGTTTCTTACCGATTTACCAATATCGTTTTGGGATCATGCATTAGAGGCAGCTGCATTCACGTTAAATAGGGCACCATCTAAATCCATTGAGACGACACTATATGAACTGTGGTTTAGCAAGAAACCCAAGTTGTCGTTTCTTAAAGTTTGAGGTTGTGATTCTTATATGAAAAAGTTTCATCCTGATAAGCTCAAACCCAAATCGGAGAAATATGTCTTCATAGGATACCCAAAGGAGACTGTTGGGTACACCTTCTATCACAGATCCGAAGGCAAGACATTCGTTCTGAGAATGGATCCTTTCGGAGAAGGAGTTTCTCTCGAAAGAAGTGAGTGGGAGGAAAGTAGAACTTGATAAGGTAATTGTACCTTCTCCCTTATTGGAAAGTAGTTCATCACAGAAATCTGTTCATGTGACTACTACACCAATTAGTGAGGAAGCTAATGATGATGATCATGTAACTTCAGATCAAGTTACTACCAAACCTCGTAGGTAAAACAGAGTGAGATCCGCACCAGAGTGGTACGGTAATCCTGTTCTGGAGGTCGTGTTACCTGACCATGACAAACCTACGAACTATGAGGAAGCGATGATGAGCCCAGATTCCGCGAAATGGCTTGAGGCCATGAAATCTGAGATGAGATCCATATATGAGAACAAAGTGTGGACTTTGGTGGAGTTGCCCGATGATCGGCAAGCCATAGAAAAATAAATGGATCTTCAAGAGGAAGACGGACGCTGATAGTAGTGTTACTATCTACAAAGCTAGACTTGTCGAAAAAGGTTTTTGACAAAGTTCAAGATGTTGAATACAATGAGATTTTCTCACTCGTATCGATGCTTAAAAGTCTATCCGAATCATGTTAGCAATTGCCACATTTTTGAAATCTGGCAAAAGGATGTCAAAAACTGCATTTCTTAATGGATTTATTAAAGAAGAGTTGTATATGATGCAACCAGAAGGTTTTGTCAATCCTAAAGGTGCTAACAAAATGTGCGAGCTCCAGCGATCCATCTATGGACTGGTGCAAGCATCTCGGAGTTGGAATATACGCTTTAAGTTGATCAAAGCATATAGTTTATACAGACATGCAGTGAAGCCTGTATTTACTAGAAAGTGAGTGGGAGCACTACATCATTTCTGATAAGTATATGTGAATGACATATTGTAGATCGGAAATAATGTAGAATTATTCTGCAAAGCATAAAGGAGTGTTTGAAAGGAGTTTTTCAAAGAAAGACCTCGGTGAAGCTGCTTACATATTGAGCATCAAGATCTATAGAGATAGATCAAGACGCTTGATAAGTTTTTTCAATGAGTACATACCTTGACAAGATTTTGAAGTAGTTCAAAATGGAACAGTCAAAGAAAGAGTTCTTGCCTGTGTTACAAGGTGTGAAATTGAGTAAGACTCAAAACCTGACCACGGCAGAAGATAGAAAGAGAATGAAAGTCATTCTATGCCTTGGCCATAGGTTCTATAAAGTATGCCATGCTGTGTACCAGATCTATTGTATACCCTACCTTTGAGTTTGGCAAGGGAGTACAATAGTGATCTAGGAGTAGATCCTGGACAGCGGTCAAAATTATCCTTAGTGGAATAAGGATATGTTTCTCGATTATGGAAGTGACAAAAGGTTAAATGCGTAAAGGGTTACGTCGATGCAAGTTTTGACACCGATCTGGATGACTCTAAGTCTCGATCTAGATACATATTGAAAGTGGGAGCAATTAGCTCCGCAAGAGCATTGTAGACATAGAAAATTGCAAAATACATAATGGATCTGAATATGAAAGAACCGTTGACTAAGATTCTCTCACAAGCAAAACATGATCACACCTTAGTACTCTTTGGGTGTTAATCACATAGCGATGTGAACTAGATTACTGAATCTAGTAAACCCTTTGGGTGTTGGTCACATGGGATGTGAACTATGGGTGTTAATCACATGATGATGTGAACTATCGATGTTAATCACATTGTGATGTGATCTAGATTATTGACTCTAGTGCAAGTGGGAGACTGAAGGAAATATGCCCTAGAGGCAATAATAAAGTTATTATTTATTTCCTTATATCATGATAAATGTTTATTATTCATGCTAGAATTGTATTAACCGGAAACATAATACATGTGTGAATATATAGACAAGCAGAGTGTCACTAGTATGCCTCTACTTGACTAGCTTGTTAATCAAAGATGGTTATGTTTCCTAACCATGGACAAAGAGTTGTTATTTGATTAAGGGGATCACATCATTAGTTGAATGATCTGATTGACATGACCCATTCCGTTAGCTTAGCACCCGATCGTTTAGTATGTTGCTATTGCTTTCTTCATGACTTATACATGTTCCTATGACTATGAGATTATGCAACTCCCGTTTACCGGAGGAACACTTTGTGTGCTACCGAACGTCACAACGTAACTGGGTGATTATAAAAGTGCTCTACAGGTGTCTCCAAAGGTACTTGTTGGGTTGGCGTATTTCGAGATTACGATTTGTCACTCCGAATGTCGGAGAGGTATCTCCGGCCCTCTCGGTAATGCACATCATTTAAGCCTTGCAAGCATTGCAACTAATGAGTTTGTTGTGAGATGATGTATTACGGAACGAGTAAAGAGACTTGCCGGTAACGAGATTGAACTAGGTATTGGATACCGACGATCGAATCTCGGGCAAGTAACATACCGATGACAAAGGGAACAACGTATGTTGTTATGCGGTCCGACCGATAAAGATCTTCAGAGAATATGTAGGAACCAATATGGGCATCCAGGTCCCGCTATTGGTTATTGACCGGAGACGTGTCTCGGTCATGTCTACATTGTTCTCGAACCGTAGGGTCCGCACGCTTAAGGTTTCGATGACAGTTTTATTATGAGTTTATGAGTTTTGATGTACCGAAGGAGTTCGGAGTCCCGGATGAGATCGGGGACATGACGAGGAGTCTCGAAATGGTCGAGACGTAAAGATCGATATATTGGACGACTATATTCGGAGTTCGGAAAGGTTCCGAGTGATTCGGGTATTTATCGGAGTACCGGAGAGTTACGGGAATTCGCCGGGGAGAAGTATTGGGCCTTATTGGGCCATACGGGAAAGAGAGAGGGACTGCCTAGGGCAGGCCGCGCGCCCCCCATGGCCTAGTCCGAATTGGACTAGGGGGAGGGGCCGCACCCCCTCCTTCCTTCCCTTCTCTCTTCCCCTTCCGTGTCTCCTACTCCTAATACATGGAAGGACTCCTAGTTGGACTAGGAAAGGGGGAATCCTACTCCCGGTGGGAGTAGGACTCCCCTAGGGCGCGCCATAGAAGAGGGCCGGCCCTCCCCTCCTCCACTCCTTTATATACGGGGGTAGGGGGCACCCCATAGACACACAAGTTGATCTTCGTGATCGTTCCTTAGCCGTGTGCGGTGCCCCCCTACACGATATTACACCTCGGTCATATTGTAGCGGTGCTTAGGCGAAGCCCTGCGATAGTTGAACATCAAGATCGTCACCACGCCGTCGTGCTGACGGAACTCCTCCCCGAAGCTTTGCTGGATCGGAGCCCGGGGTGCGTCATCGAGCTGTACGTGTGTCAAGAACTCGGAGGTGCCGGAGTAACGGTGCTTGGATCGGTTGGACCGGAAGGCGATGACTACTTCCTCTACGTTGCGTCAACGCTTCCGCTTCGGTCTACGAGGGTACGTAGACAACACTCTCCCCTCTCGTTGCTTTGCATCACCATGATCTTGCGTGTGCGTAGGAAATTTTTTGAAATTACTACGTTCCCCAACAGAAGTTGCAGCACATGTTAGAGGATCACAAAAAATTGTTGTACCCGAATTGCGTAGGTGACAAGAAAAAGCTGGGCACCACACTAGAATTGCTGCAATGGAAGGCAGAGAATGGTGTATCTGACAAGGGATTTGGAAAGTTGCTGGTAATGATAAAGGATATGCTTCCAAAGGACAACGAATTGCCCGAGAGTGCGTCTGAAGCAAAAGAAGGTTGTCTGCCCTCTAGGGTTAGAGGTGCAGAAGATACATGCATGCCCTAATGATTGCATCCTCTACCATGGTGAGTACGAGGATTTGAACGCTTGCCCGGTATGTGGTGCATTGCGCTATAAGATCCGCCGCGATGAGCCTGGTGATGTCGAGGGCGAGCGCCCCAGGAAGAAGATTCCTGCCAAGGTGATGTGGTATTCTCCTATAATACCACGGTTGAAACGTTTGTTCCAAAACAAAGAGCATGCCAAGGCGATGCGATGGCACAGAGAAGACCGTAAGAAAGACAGAAAGTTGAGAGTACCCGCTGACGGGTCGCAGTGGAGAAAAATCGAAAGGAAGTACGGGAAGGAGTTTGCTGATGACGCAAGGAGCGTATGGTTTGGTCTAAGCGCAGATGGCATTAATCGTTTTGGGGAGCAGAGCAGCAACCATAGCACCTGGCCTGTGACTCTATGTTTGTATAACCTTCCTCCTTGGTTGTGCATGAAGCGGAAGTTCATTATGATGCCAGTGCTCATCCAAGGCCCTAAGCAACCCGGCAACGACATTGATGTGTACCTAAGGCCATTAGTTGAAGAACTCTTACAACTGTGGAATGGAACAGGTGTACGGCGTGGGATGAGCACACGGGGAAGAATTTGACCTAAAGGCGTTGCTGTTCGTGACCATCAATGATTGGCCTGCTCTCAGTAACCTTTCAGGACAGACAAACAAGGGATACCGCGGATGCACGCACTGTTTGGATGATACCGACAATATATATTTGAATAGTTGTAAGAAGAATGTGTACCTGGGACATCGTCGATTTCTTCCGAGCAGGCATCCCGTAAGAAAGAAAGGCAAGCATTTCAAAGGTGAGGCGGATCACCGGACGAAGCCTCGCCACCGTACTGGTGCTGATGTACATGATATGGTCAAGGATTTGAAGGTGATATTTGGAAAGGGTCCTGGCGGACAACCTGTTCCAAAGGACGCGGACGGACGCGCACCCATGTGGAAGAAGAAATCTATATTTGGGACCTGCCATATTGGAAAGACCTAGAGGTCCGCTACGCAATCGACGTGATGCACGTGACGAAGAATCTTTGCGTGACCCTGCTTGGCTTCTTGGGCGTGTATGGGAAGACAAAAGATACACCGGAGGCACGGGAGGACCAGCAACGTATGCACAGAAAAGACGGCATACATCAGGGTCATGCCAGCTACGCTCTTACCAAAGAAGAGAAGGAAATCTTCTTTGAATGCCTGCTCAGTATGAAGGTACCGTCTGGCTTCTCGTCGAATATAAAGGGAATATTAAATATGGCAGAGAAAAAGTTCAAGAACCTAAAGTCTCATGATCGGCATGTGATTATGACGCAATCGCTTCCGGTTGCATTGAGGGGCTTCTACCGGAAAACGTTCGATTAGCCATTGTGAAGCCATGTGCATTTCTCAATGCAATCTCTCAGAAGGTAATCGATCCAGAAATCATACCAAGGTTAGAGAATGATTTGGTGCAATGTCTTGTCAGTTTCGAGTTGGTGTTCCCACCATCCTTCTTCAACATCATGACGCACGCCCTAGTTCACCTATCTTGAAGAGATTAACGCTTTTGGGTCCTGTATTTCTACACAATATGTTCCCCTTTGAGAGGTTCATGGGAGTCTTAAAGAAATATGTTCATAACCGTGCTAGGCCAGAAGGAAGCATCTCCAAGGGCCATCAAAATGAGGAGGTCATTGAGTTTTGTATTGACTTTATTCCTGACCTTAAGCCGATTGGTGTTCCTGAATCGCGCATAAGGGCAGACTGGATGAAAAAGGCACGCTAGGAGGAACAAATAATATGTATGGACGGACATTCTCTCACCGAAGCACACTACAGCTTCTACAGAATTCCACCTTGGTGGCTCCATTATATGGATGAACACAAGAATTTGCTACGCTCCAAACACCCGGAGCGGTCGATGATCGGATTACACGTGAACAAACCAGGAGTTTCGCCAACTGGTTGCGAACACGTACCATGCATGACACCTCTATTGAAGATGACCTGTACTTGCTGTCCCAGTTACCATCTTGAATATAATGACTTTCAAAGGGTACGAGATAAATGGTAATACATTTTACACGATCGCCCAAGATAAGAAGAGCACCAACCAAAACAGTGGTGTCCGCTTTGATGCAGAAACCAAGACGGGAAAGGAAACATATTATGGTTATATACAGGACATATGGGAACTTGCCTATCGACGTGGTTTAAAGGTCCCTTTGTTTCGGTGCAAATGGGTCAATATGACACGAGGCGGGGTAACGGAAGACCATGATGCGGAATGACAATAGTGGATCTCAACAATCTTGCGTATGCGCATTTAACCATTCGTCCTAGCCAATGATGTGGCACAGGTTTTCTATGTGAAGGACATGTCTACCAAGCCAAGAAAAAGAAAAGATAAGGAAGCGAATGCATCGTACGATGAGCCAAAGCGGCACATAGTTCTTTCTGGGAAGAGAAACATCGTGGGAGTGGATGACAATACAGACAAGTCAGAAGATTATGAAAAGTTTGATGAAATTGTTCCATTCACAGTGAATATTGACCCGAGCATCCCGTTAAATGATGAAGATTTTCCATGGTTACGGCGCAAAGGGACACACGCGAAGAAAAAGTTTCACACCCAAAGATCTGGGATGTGATCGGCTTCACTATCATCACTTTCTTCTGTGTTTCACACGCAGGAGGGAATGTCTGTAATAGTAGGGTAGTTATGTGTTTTGGCATTTGAAACGCGAAGAAATTTTATGTGCAAACAAATTCTTTTCATGCATTTACTGATTTTTTTTCCAGCTAAATGACCCTGAAATTGAAAAGCAATTCAAATGAACTCAGAAAAGGTTGAAAGTTGGCATTGTATCATAATTTCATACAAATAGCATGTGCAAGAAAGTAGATAGGATTACGTCAAAAACTGGATGCACTTGGTGTACAAAATGGACAATCTCTTTCGAAGTATCAGGGTTTCCGACGAAAACTGAACTGTTACAAAGGCATTTCATTTTTTAAATAACCTAAGCATTACTAATGATAAAACACATTAATATTAAACATAAGAAAAAAGAATCACTGAAAAAACTTTTTTCAAAGTTAAGTTATTCACAAACTAGTGATTCACACAAATTTCAAATAATTCAAAATTTAAACTATTCAAATTTGAAATCTACCGGCACTAACAGAAAGTTTGTAATTTTGTGTACCTAAAGCAAAAATATTCATAAAGAAACTCTAAATACAGCGAAAAACAACTCAAAAATAAATAAAACAAAAAAATAAAGCAAAAAATATTAAGAAAAAAAGCCCGCCTACTGGGCCAAAGCGGCGTGCATACGACTAGCAACACAACCTTTCGTTGGGCCAGGATGCAGGCCCGCGAAGGCCCAGTAGGCCCAGAAGGCGAGGAGGACAGGTAGGCCCAGTAGGCTTGATTAGGAGAGGAGCTCGAGAGAGCTACCGCACTGGGGCTTATAAACCAGTGCGGTAGCCCCTCGACTAGCGAGGTGGGACTAAACTTCCGCACCGCACCTGCGCCAGCGCACCACCTTTAGTACCGGGTGGTGGCACAAACCGGTACTAAAGGGGGGCCTTTAGTACCGGTTTGTGCTACCACCCGGTACTAAAGGGGGTCACTTCCCGCCGCTTGGCCTGGCCAAAACAGACCTTTAGTACCGGTTGGTGGCTCCAACCGGTACTAAAGGTGCCTTCTATATATACAACTGCCACCAAAATTTCAGTTTCCCTCTATTTTCATTCCTCTGTTCCGTCGTCTTCGTCGCCGTCGCCGCCGCCCTCGATCATCTCCGACGTCGCCGCTCGTCTCTGTCGCCGCCCGTCCCGTCGCCGCCCGGGCCCGTCCCGTCGCGCCGTCCCGCCGTCGCCGCCCCGGCCGTCGCCTCGCCGTCGCCTCTCCGTCGCCGTCGCCTCGCCTCGCCGTCGCCTCGCCGTCGCCGTCGCCCGCTGTGAGCCCTCCAGCCCCGAGCCCGTACACACACACACACAAGCATGTTTAATTAGTTTAGATAATTAGTCTTTAATTAGTTTAGATTATTTTGATTATTATTTTGTATGTTTAATTAGTTTAGATAATTAGTGTTTAATTAGTTTAGATTATTTAGATTATTATTTTTTCACTATTATATATATATGTATGAATGCATGTTAGATGGATATAATTAGTGCTTAATCAGTTAGAAATTAGTGTTATATAGAAATGTTAGAAATTAGTGTTATATAGAAATGTTAGAAATGTTAGAAATTTTAGTGTTATTTAGATTATTTAGATTAGCATAACTAGTCATCAACCCGTGCTGCTGCACGGGCTAGCTATTTTGCAAACTTAAATAAATATTGAAAGTATGAATTTACAATATAATAGTTATTGATCACTACCTGCTTGATCAACTTTGCTTTCACATTTTTCATTTATTCTTTAGTAGTTACATTTATTGTCACGATATGACCGGCAAACCAACAAAAAGAAAGAAAGCATGAATGCCAACTCGACATGTGTAAATTTGACTAATTTGTAAGCTAAATACGTGAGTCATAATCACACTTAACATAGGAAGTAAGCATTGCAACCACAATAGATTGTCTACCTCTGTCCTGCGTTCTCGATCTCTCTCGAACTGTGTCATGTGAAACACCCAAAGAAAATAATTCTCTTTGTTTTGTGTTGAGATTTTTGGGAACATATATACGGAATGGCTATCATGCTCTTTTCTATTACCAAGTTATGTGGTTCGTCCTCGCAAAAAAACTTATTATTTTTCTGAAGCCTTAATATTGTTAATGTATACATTGGGTATTCAATACATGCGAGTTTTGCTAGTGTCTGTTGAACCATAACTGAAAGTGTGACGTGATTTAAATTTCAGATATGCAATGAAGCTTCGTTAGGTCAAACATATTGTAACTACCAACAAACATGATATGATAATCGGATCCTACAACACATTGGATAATGAGCACAATATGTGATTGTGATTCGTGATTATATTATGCATGTACACTGAATGCTGTAGCCAATATGCTTGCTTGGCTACCCCGAAGAAAGATATACCTATGTCTAGATAGTACAGATAAAACAATGTCCACATTATCTTCTCTATTGCTCCTCAGAAAGGAGGAACACGTGTAGCTGTCTCCATTGGCTTCTCAAGGGTAGCATCATGACCATACTCTACACAGAAATATTCTTGTCCCTCATATATTTCTGTCGTAGTTGTGCCCATTAAGTGGCCCACAATGTTAAATCTCCATCTAGAGCTGATGCTAAATAAACACATTTCAAATGGACTGCAACATACGGATGTATGTAGACATATTTTAGAGTGTAGATTCACTTATTTTGCTCCGTATGTAGTCACTTGTTGGAATCTCTAGAAAGACTTATATTTAGGAACGGAGGGAGTAATTGGCAAAAAGATGTGCTCTTATGAAGCTGAAGGTTACCTATAAAAGTTTCACTGAGTGATGCCCTGTCGAGAGGATAACTTTATTTCCCGAGGAGTGTCATCCGGGGTGTTAGAACCAACCTTTAGGACTAAAATCTATTGTAAAAGAGCAAGCAAAATGAACCACAAACACCTTATACATCTCAAACTTCATTTATATTGTGATAGTTGCTGAATGAAGCACCATTTTCTGTCTTAGAAAACCAATGTGCCTCCTTTCCTTGACTGACCTGAACAAATGATATAAGACAGGGGCATCTGATTTGATTGAACTATCTATAGGTTAAATTGTAATAATCTGGAATGTTTTTAATATATAGCTTGCCGATGAACATTTTTTTCATTACCAAGCTAACGGTAATAATACTCTATACAGGTTTTACAATTTCTTCATGTGCATAGCCTAGGAAGTGACGTGAACAAAGTTTCTTTTACAAATAGGCTAGAAAGTGAACAATGTGCCTCCTTTCCTTGACTGACCTGAACAAAGTTTCCTAGTAAGTGCACATCTACAGATAGGCTAAAGGTTTCTTAGTAACTAATAAAGTACAAATCTATATGGACTGGGAAATGTCTATTTGAGAGGCATGCATGGATTGGAAAGTGGATGGCATAAGTAAGCTCTGCAAACATATGAGAAAATATTGGTCTATTTTCCTACCCAGGTGCAATTCTAAAAAAGCATTAGATGGGTATAAAAAATGGAAAAGGTGGAACAGACCATTAAGTAACTGATTAAACATTAGTTATACTACCTTTTCCTGACTGCACACAACATGCATCGGGATGTAGAGCTACTTTGCCTGTTGAGTCAGGGTGTGGGAGAGACTGGCGATTTTGGTGTCGAGGAGGTGAATAGCTTAGGCACTAATATGTACCGAGAGGTTAACTTGAGCATCATTTTTTTATCTCCCATGTTGCTGCAAATAAATACTGCTCAGGACCACACGTTCTCGACTTCTTGAATGCATGTACACTCCATGTCTGCAAAAACAACACTATCAAAAAACTCCATCAGAACAGAGTATAGTTTGAGTTTCTAAAAAGCACATATCCTATTGCATCATTAGGTGAGCATAATATGGAGTAGGTCCAAGTAAGAAAACACCTAGTTTTTTTCTTGAAATAAACAGAGAAGTAAACTGGACATAACCTGTAATGATCTAAAACAACCTATCTACTTTCCAGAAGAGATGCTCTAGTTCATTGTGCGGTGAATTGAATCCACTACTTTGATATGTATCTATACTTGTCTAAAATTAATTGAAGAACACACATCATGGCCATCCCCCATAACGCAACCCTAGGCTGCACTTGCTCATTATAATAGAGACCAAGCCTGAAATTCCAGGACACACAACATAAAAATCCCAAAAAGCAAAAACCAACTCTGTCATTGCTTCTTGCATACCTGCAATAAGCATGACATAGTTCCTCATGTCTGCAGCTTCAATAATATTGCCGACTGTCCGATCTAAAAGAAACTGCATTTGTTGCATTGGGTTCTCTGCCACATGTCCGCAGCGTCCATGGTATATATTGTTGTTTGGTCATACGTGGCATGAAAGCTGGAAAGACATCCTCCTTAGCCAAGATGGATTGCAGCATGTTTGGATTAGTGGATAACAAATTCAAAGGTTGTAGAGAAAGGGAATCAAGAAACCTGGAACGTTTAATTTAGATTAGATGCTTGTACGTGAAGACTGGAGAAGGGACATGAGGAGCAGTGTTGGGATCGGTGAGGAAGGAGTCGCGGAGATGTTTTGTGAAGGGATCTGTAGCCACCTCATGGCAGCTTCGTCCTCTGTTGCCCCTTCCCATTAGCAGCTGCAGGCTGGAGTACCCAAGCTCCTCCTTACTCAAGCCCAATCCAACCTACCCTGCTGTGCGTGAAGACTGGATAAGTGACAGGAGGAGGAGCACCTCATGGCAGCTTCGTCCTCTGTTGCCCCTTCCCATTAGCAGCTGCAGGCTGGAGTACCCAAGCTCCTCCTTACTCAAGCCCAATCCAACCTACCCTGTTGTGCGTGAAGACTGGATAAGTGACAGGAGGAGGAGCCCTAGGGATCGATGAAGGAAGGACTCAGGGAGATAGTTTTCACAGGGATCTGTCAAGCTGTGCTTTTTCCTTGATTCAAGACTGCCACGCTTGATAGGAGGAGACGGGGGGAGTTCAGATCAAGGAGCTCATGACTGCGATGAAGGGATTCATCAAATCCCCGCAAAAGGAAGATCTAGATTGTACCTGCGGGTTAGAAACTAACATCAAAATCCTCCAAAAAGGGCTTGCAACATGCATATTCAAAGATAGAAGAGGAAGATAGAGAGGAGAGGATCCATGGATCGCTTTAGACGATTGCTGCATGAAGAAGATAGCAGAGGAAGATATAGAGGAGAGGATCCATGGATCGCTTTAGACAATTGTTGCATGAAGTGTGGGACATTGATGCATCTGTTCCTAAGCGAGGAGGTGGGACATTGGGCGAGAAAAAGATTGTTCACTATTTTTTTTTAAGAGAGGAGGTCGTGGGAGGTGGGACATTGGGTCAGGACTCTTGGAATCTCATCCGACGACTGTAGACAGTTAATACCTCGATCCAATGGATGATTTTCTTAGTTATGAGGATTAACGTGGAGCTTCTTATGGTGCCTTCAATTAGTAAATATAAGATTAGTGTTATATAGAAATGTTAGAAATTTTAGTTATCAAAATCCAATCATTAAAAAAATGTTACTTTTTGCGGGCATATAGCTAGTATTTGTTCTCGACGATGCCCGGCCCGCATCCTCGCCGTCGACCCGTCCGCGACGAGGGCCAGCCGACCCATGTCCGGGACTGGGCTCCGCCGGGCTGGCACTGGGAGGTGCTGCTTGGAAGGGCGCACCGCTTGATGAGGAACCCGGCCGCGGGTCCCGTCGTCGACCCTGATCTCGTTTGGTGGCGTTCGCGTGGGCCAGTTTCGGTGCGGAGGGACCCGGCCCCGCCGGAGGTGGTACGTCGCCGTGTCAGGGAGGAGGACGAGCACGTCCATCGCTACATGGTTGCGTTAGAGGGCGGCGGGTTCTCCAATACGTGGCAGTATCTTCGGGGATCTCACTTCAGCTATGATCCTGTGAGGGTTCCTTCTCTTTGGGTGTCCACCGCCCGCGCCGGAGGAACCGCGAGTGTCCTAGATTCTTCTGTAGTATTCGATCTTTATTAGCTAATAGCCAGTGATGTACTATTCAATATTATATATTATTCGAGACGATGTATTCGAGATTATATCTATTATTCTAGACGATGTATTCGAGATTATATCTATTATTCGAGACGATGTAATTTGAATACTAAATTGTTTTATATTTCTTTTGGATTAGTTAAACAAAAGCTATGGCAGACAATACCGACAGAGAGGGAGAACAGACCATGTTCGATATGATACGCGGGCCAGATGACAATCAGAATGAAGAAGATTATGATGGCTCCGAATTTCTAAACAACACCGGACAGGGTGATATGATATTCGATCGCGACGACGAAATTGATGAAGTCATGAACTATGATTATGACGATGACGAAGAACATGTTTGATCCTGAAACAACAAACACCGGCGAGGTATATATATTTATATAAGCAGGCATCTGGTGATCATCACATGTTTTAAATGACTTGAAGATATATTAATGAATCGATCTTTGTTCTTTCAGCCATCCGGATCGAGCAAATCTTCAGGCAAAATGACGAAACGAGGCCCGAACAAAAAGTTGAAGCCGGGTGTAAAGTACAATATCGAGGCATGCGGCCCTACTGGCAAACCATTAGCGCCTAAGAAGATTGCGGACAAGTTCGTTCGTCAGTGCGGAGTTCTTGTGAAGGACCAAGTCCCGATCAAACTTCAAGAATGGAGAGCGCCAGCAAAGCCACGTCCAGATGTTACTTTTGTCGACAAGAATCAAAAAGATCTGCTTTGGGATACTCTCAAGGAACATTTCACCCTACCAGATCATTTCACAGAAGCAGATGTGCAGAAAGTCAAAGAGGCTGCTCTTAGGATGATGGCGATTGCATTCAAGAACTACAAGAATCGTGAATGGAACAAGTACGTCGAGGGAGGAAGGAAGACTCCAGTATTCAAGGGAACACTGGAGAACCAACGTGATCATTGGGACGATTTTGTGAAATTCAAGGATTCGGAATTAGCTAAGGAACGGTCGAGAATAAACAAGAAGAATGCCGAAAAAAAGGATAAGTTCCATAAGCTGGGGCCAGATGGCTATGCGGTGGCAATGCCTAAGTGGGATAAGTCTGAGAAAGAGATGGAGGATGCAGGTGTCACTCCGGATACTAAGAGCTGGCCCCGTGGTCAGGACTTGGTTCTATGCGCATGGGGGGGAGTTGGACCTGGAGACAGGCAATGTTTCGACGAGGGCAAGTCTGAAGGGAGCCGATGATGTGATACTTGTTGCAATAGAAGAGGCACGAACGGGGGTGTTCCAGCCCAACAGAGAGAACGACGAGCTTACGCGTGCCCTGGGAAATCCAGAACACCCGGGAAGAACACGAGGCAAGGGCGCTATGCCGTGGTATGAGGGGTTTTCAGACTGGAACAACGACTACAGAACCCGTGCGAGAAAGAAGATTGCGGAGGAGAAGAAGAGGAAGATGGAGGAGGAGCAGAGGAAGCGGGACTATGAACGCCTTCAAGGCCTAGAAGCAAGTCAAGCGGAATTGGCAGTCAAATTCCAGCGGCAGCAGGAGCAGATCGACTCACTTACCCATCAAAGGGGGTCTCAGCAGCTGCAGCAGCTAGCGGATGATCCAGCATTGGATAGCACCGGCCCATCCATGCCGAGAAGCAGCGTGGGTTCCGTCCCGGACGATGCAATACTGGGTAGATACCCCGTGGATGACATCACGGAGAACACTAACTGCGAGCTACACGTCAAAATGAAGAACATATCCATGAAGGTGGCGGACGGCTGTGCTTTCACAAATCCCCCCGAGGCAACCTTCCATTGCAACCCGATTCCAGCGGGCTATGCTCGTGTCTTGGTTGATGAGGTGGTGGACCCACCATATTCGGGGCTACAGGTTGACATTGCTGGAGGTGACGGCGAACGCTTTCTCGGAGAGGCCAAACATCGTATCATCCTATGGAAAAAGGATTGCATCATCTTTCGAAGGCCACCGACACCGCGTCAGCCGAGTCCTCGTCGAAGTCCGCCACCGAGTCAGCAGACTCCCGCTCCTGCAAGTCCACCAAGTCCGGCAAAGTGTCAGCCACTCCTCCTCCTCCAAGTCCGGCAAAGTGTCGGACAATCCTCCTCCTCCAAGTCCGCCACAGCGTGGGGCGTCCCACTCCTCCTCCAAGTCCGGCACAACCTCAGGTCACTCCTCCTCGTCCAACTCAGTCCCGTCAGCCGTCTCCGCCGCCTCAGCAATCGCAGAAGAGACACCCCACAGCTATGGTTCGTAGCGGTACGAGTCGAGGTAGTACATGAAGTACAGGCGGAGGCAAGCGATATAAATATGGTCCAAGCCTCAAGCCTCTTCCGCAGAGGTCTTATGACAGGTCCGAGGAGGAAATCACAGCCATATCGAAGGCCGAGGTGGAAGCCCATTTTGCACCGAAACCGCCACCGCCGCCAAGGGAGAAAGTGCCTGAGGAAACGATTGACCACTTCATTCGTATGGCTCAACCACCAGCTCCCAAGCCTGTTGACACAGACTATGAGCGCCACATCAGGAAGTTAAATCGAGCACGTCTACAAAGGGAGGCGAGCACGTCTACATCGGGATCGAGCAAACAAGAAGCATCTGCCAAAAAATGCGGGAAAACCATTTCCTAGCTGGGAGAACAGGCGGCGCAATCGATCCCCTCGCTTGTTGTGCCAACAACAGGTGAGACGCTGGCGCCAATATTATTGTGGGCAAACGGTGCATGTTCCCGAGGTGGGCAATGTGGTAATAACGGAGGAGCATATAATGCAGGCTGAAGTTCTCAACATCACTGTTGGACAACTCCTCGAGATCGAGCCCATGCCTTTGCTTAGAGAGGATGAAGTAAAACGGAAATATGTCCCGGGCCAACCTTTGGTCGCGCCAGACAAGGTCAAGAACCTCCCAACGAGAATGTATGAATTGCATCAATGGTACATGAACATTACCAAGATTTCAGATCGATTGTCCCTCATGGTGAATGTCAAGCAGGACCATTACTACCATGAGAAAGCTGTGTCCGTTGAGTATTTAGAACTGTTTCAGTTATACAATCAAGACGCACTCGACAAATCTATCGTCAGTTGCTATTGTCTGTAAGTGATTTCTTTCTATAATTTAAGTCTCAAGCTAGCTGTAGTGATCCTTTTGATCAATCATTACCTGTAATTATCCTTACTATATTCTTTTCTGTGGTATTATGCAGGATGAAGATATATGAAATGAGAAAAGGTGGACGCTTTGGCATTGGGTTCATTGACCCAAACACCGTTAATGAATACACATGGAAGATAAATCAACGTTATGCAAAGGAAGTAGAGGACATCATGCTAGAGTTCTTGAAGCGCCTCAAATACAATGAAGATATACTACTTCCTTACAACTTCCAGTGAGTCACACTGTCTTGTACTACAAATTCTCTGTTTTTGCCTACTAGCTAGCTACATGTTTTTGCTTACATATGCCCTCTTAATTAAGACATGCAAACGTGTGTGCATGCAGATATCACTGGGTCTTGTGTATCATTAAAGTTGACGCCGGAACAATTGAAGTACTGGACTCACTAATCTCAGAAAAAACTGACTATAACATCTTGTATGGGATAGTCAACAGGTAATTTCAATCATTATTAACTATATATCTCGGCCTATTTAGTTCGTCATTTCATGATATGAACTATTTAATAACCCTTTATTCATTTTCTTTGTCGGCGGGCAGGGCTTGGACAAGGTTCATCGCCACACGCCAATGAATGAAAAAAAAAGCTTAAATGGTTTCACCCAAGGTAAGCAATTATGAGTACTATAGCTCTAGCTAGCTAGCTGCCATCTCTTTAATTATCATGCTTGATTAATTTTTATCTAATCAAATTCCATTCTCATAAAGGCCTCAAGCGGCGAGGGACTGATCTGTGTGTGCATTCTGCGTTTGCGAGAACATTTGCATGATGGCGTCCGAAAGGAGCAGATCTCAAAGACAGGAATGGGTACGCTTGTCAGAACACTATTCATAATTTTTACACTATTATCGATATCTAGTCACACAACTAATAGACATGAATATTGATCTCTTTCTTAACATTTCAAAGAGGTGCGGGAGAAGCTCCTAGAAGCGGAGCGCGTAGAAGCACTTCAAGAGGAAATAGCGGGATTTTTGCTCGACCAGGTCATAAATCCGAAGGGAGAATTCTATTACCCGCTACCGCCCCCATGAAAACCACTTCCAATTGCCATCGTGCTCCGAAGGCACCAATTAGGCTAATGCCACTGGCTCCGAGGGCAACATTCATATATAGGAGAAATTGTATATAGCTATACATGTGTGTATGTGTGAATTAATTAATATGGTGGTTTGTGAGACATTGATGATATATATATATATATATATATATATATATATATATATATATATATATATATATATATGCATGATTGGTTCTCCTAGATGTCACTAGTAAGACATAGTGTCACTAGTAAGCCTCTACTTGAACTAGCTCATTGATCAAGGATGGTTATGTTTCCTAACCATAGGCATGTGTTGTCACTTGATTAATGGGATCACATCATTAGGAGAATGATGTGATTGACTTGACCCAATCCGTTAGTTTAGCACTTGATCGTTTAGTATGTTGCTATTGCTTTCTTCATGACTTATACAATGTGTGCTACCAAACGTCACAACATAACTGGGTGATTATAAAGGTGCTCTACAGGTGTCTCCAAAGGTACATGTTGAGTTGGCATAATTCGAGATTAGGTTTTGTCACTCCGATTGTCGGAGAGGTATCTCTGGGCCTTCTCGGTAATACTCATCACCTAAGCCTTGCAAGCATTGTGACTAAACAGTTAGTTATGAGATGATGTATTACGGAACGAGTAAAGAGACTTGCCGGGAACGAGATTGAACTAGGTATTGGATACCGACGATCGAATCTCGGGCAAGTAACATACCGATGACAAAGGGAACAACGTATGTTGTTATGCGGTTTGACCGATAAAGATCTTCGTAGAATATGTAGGAACCAATATGAACATCCAGGTTCCACTATTGGTTATTGACCGAGAATAGTTCTAGGTCATGTCTACATAGTTCTCGAACCCGTAGGGTCCGCACGCTTAACGTTACGATGACAGTTTTATTATGAGTTTATAAGTTTTGATGTACCGAAGGTTGTTCGGAGTCCCGGATGTGATCACGGACATGACGAGGAGTCTCGAAATGGTCGAGACAAAAAGATTGATATATTGGACGACTATATTCGGACACCGGAAGAGTTCCGGGTGATTTCGGAGAAAACCGGAGTGCCGGAGGGGTTACCGGAACCCCCCGGGGAAGTATTGGGCCCTAGTGGGCCTGAGGGGAGAGAGAGGGCAGCAGCCCAGGAGGTGGCGCGCCCCCTCCCATGGGGAGTCCGAATTGGACTAGGGAGGGGGGCGCGGCCCCTCTTTCCCTCTCCCTCTCCCTCTCTTTCCTTCCCCCTTCCTCCTTCCTAGTTGGACTAGGAAAGGGGAGTCCTACTCCCACTAGGAGGAGGACTCCCCCCTCCTTGGCGCGCCCCAAGGGCCGGCCGGCCTCCCCCCTTGCTCCTTTATATACGGGGGCAAGGGGGCACCCCAGAGGCACACAAGTTGATCTACGGATCGTTCCTTAGCCGTGTGTGGTGCCCCCCTCCACTATAATCCACCTCGGTTATATCGTCGCGGAGTTTAGGCGAAGCCCTGCGCCGGTAGAACATCATCATCGTCACCACGCCATCGTGCTGACGGAACTCATCCCCGACGCTTCGCTGGATTGGAGTCCGGGGAACGTCATCGAGCTGGACGTGTGCTGAACACGGAGGTGCCGTACGTTCGGTGCTTGGATCGGTCGATTCGTGAAGACGTACGACTACATCAACCGCGTTGTAATAACGCTTCCGCTTAACGGTCTACGAGGGTACGTAGACAGCACTCTCCCCTCTCGTTGCTATGCCATCACCATGATCTTGCGTGTGCGTAGGAAATTTTTTGAAATTACTACGTTCCCCAACAGTGGCATCCGAGCCAGGTTTTATGCGTTGATGTTATATGCATGAGTAGAACACAAGTGAGTTGTGGGCGATATAAGTCATACTGCTTACCAGCATGTCATACTTTGGTTCAGCGGTATTGTGAGATGAAGCGGCCCGGACCGACATTATGCGTACGCTTACGCGAGACTGGTTTCACCGTTACGAGCACTCGTGCTTAAAGGTGACTGGCGGGTGTCTGTCTCTCTCACTTTAGCTGAATCGAGTGTGGCTACGCCCAGTCCTTGCGAAGGTTAAAACAGCACCAACTTGACAAACTATCGTTGTGGTTTTTGATGCGTAGGTAAGAACGGTTCTTGCTCAGCCCGTAGCAGCCACGTAAAATTTGCAACAACAAAGTAGAGGACGTCTAACTTGTTTTTGCAGGGCATGTTGTGATGTGATATGGCCAAGACGTGATGCTATATTTTATTGTATGAGATGATCATGTTTTGTAACCGGTTATCGGCAATCGGCAGGAGCCATATGGTTGTCGCTTTATTGTATGAAATGCAACGCCTGTAATTGCTTTACTTTATCACTAAGCGGTAGCGATAGTCGTAAAAGCAATAGATGGCGTGAACGACAACGATGCTACGATGG
The DNA here is from genome assembly GCA_021605145.1 of Aegilops bicornis. Classification (NCBI taxonomy): domain Eukaryota; kingdom Viridiplantae; phylum Streptophyta; class Magnoliopsida; order Poales; family Poaceae; genus Aegilops; species Aegilops bicornis. Next base: position 23,336,627 of record CM038670.1, on the reverse strand, counting down.
AGATCAAGGTGTCGCGCCGGTGAAGATGGTGATCATGACGGTGCTTCGGAGATGGAGATCACAAGCACAAGATGATGATGGCCATATCATATCACTTATATTGATTGCATGTGATGTTTATCCTTTATGCATCTTATCTTGCTTTGATTGATGGTAGCATTCTAAGATGATCTCTCACTAAAAATTATCAAGAAGTGTTCTCCCTGAGTATGCACCGTTGCCAAAGTTCGTCGTGCCCAGACACCACGTGATGATCAGGTGTGATAAGCTCTACGTCCATCTACAACGGGTGCAAGCCAGTTTTGCACACGCAGAATACTCAGGTTAAACTTGACGAGCCTAGCATATGTAGATATGGCCTCGGAACACGGAGACCGAAAGGTCGAGCGTGAATCATGTAGTAGATATGATCAACATAGAGATGTTCACCATTGAAAACTACTCCATCTCATGTGATGATCGGTTATGGTTTAGTTGATTTGGATCACGTGATCGCTTAGATGACTAGAGAGATGTCTGTCTAAGTGGGAGTTCTTAAGTGATATGATTAATTGAACTTAAATTTATGATGAACTTAGTACCTGATAGTATTTTGCTTGTCTATGTTTGTTGTAGATAGATGGCTCGTGCTGTTGTTCCGTTGAATTTTAATGCGTTCCTTGAGAAAGCAAAGTTGAAAGATGATGGTAGCAATTACACGGACTGGGTCCGTAACTTGAGGATTATCCTCATTGGTGCACAGAAGAATTACGTCATGGAAGCACTGCTGGGTGCCAGGCCTGCTGCAGGAGCAACGCCAGATGTTGTGAACGTCTGGCAGAGCAAAGCTGATGACTACTCTATAGTTCAGTGTGCCATGCTTTACGGCCTAGAACCGGGTCTTCAACGACGTTTTGAACGTCATGGAGCATATGAGATGTTCCAGGAGTTGAAGTTAATATTTCAAGCAAATGCCCAGATTGAGAGATATGAAGTCTCCAATAAGTTCTACAGCTGCAAGATGGAGGAGAATAGTTCTGTCAGTGAGCATATACTCAAAATGTCTGGGTATAATAATCACTTGATTCAACTGGGAGTTAATCTTCCGGATGATAGCGTCATTGACAGAATTCTCCAATCACTGCCACCAAGCTACAAGAGCTTTGTGATGAACTATAATATGCAAGGGATGAACAAGACAATTCCCGAGCTCTTCGCAATGCTAAAGGCTGCGGAGGTAGAAATCAAGAAGGAGCATCAAGTGTTGATGGTCAACAAGACCACTAGTTTCAAGAAAAAGGGTAAAGGGAAGAAGAAGGGGAACTTCAAGAAGAACAGCAAGCAAGTTGCTGCTCAAGAGAAGAAATCCAAGTCTGGACCTAAGCCTGAAACTGAGTGCTTCTACTGCAAGCAGACCGGTCACTGGAAGCGGAACTGCCCCGAGTATTTGGCGGATAAGAAGGATGGCAAAGTGAACAAAGGTATATGTGATATACATGTTATTGATGTGTAACTAACTAGAGCTCGTAGTAGCACCTGGGTATTTGATACTGGTTCTGTTGCTAATATTTGCAACTCGAAACAGTGACTACGGAATAAGCGAGCACCGCCAAGGACGCAGGTGACGATGCGCGTGGGAACGGGTTCCAAAGTCGATGTGATCGCGGTCGGCACGCTACCTCTACATCTACCTTCGGGATTAGTTTTAGACCTAAATAATTGTTATTTGGTGCCAACGTTGAGCATGAACATTATATCTGGATCTTGTTTGATGCGAGACAGTTATTCATTTAAATCAGAGAATAATGGTTGTAGTATTTATATGAGTAATATCTTTTATGGTCATGCACCCTTGAAGAGTGGTCTATTTTTATTGAATCTCGATAGTAGTGATACACATATTCATAATGTTGAAGCCAAAAGATGCAGAGTTGATAATGATGGTGCAACTTATTTGTGGCAATCGCCGTTTAGGTCATATCGGTGTAAAGCGCATGAAGAAACTCCATACTGATGGACTTTTGGAATCACTTGATTATGAATCACTTGGTACTTGCGAACCGTGCCTCATGGGCAAGATGACTAAAACACCGTTCTCCGGTACTATGGAGAGAGCAACAGATTTGTTGGAAATCATACATACAGATGTATGTGGTCCGATGAATGTTGATGCTCCTGGCGGATATCGTTATTTTCTCACCTTCACAGATGATTTGAGCAGATATGGGTATATCTACTTAATGAAACACAAGTCTGAAACATTTGAAAAGTTCAAAGAATTTCAAAGTGAAGTGGAAAATCATCGTAACAAGAAAATAAAGTTTCTACGATCTGATCGTGGAGGAGAATATTTGAGTTACGAGTTTGGTTTACATTTGAAGCAATGCGGAATAGTTTCGTAACTCACGCCACCCGGAACACCACAAAGAAATGGTGTGTCCAAACGTCATAATCGTACTTTACTAGATATGGTGCGATCTATGATGTCTCTTACTGATTTACCGCTATCGCTTTTGGGGTTATGCTTTAGAGCCGGCCGCATTCACGTTAAATAGGGCACCATCAAAATCCGTTGAGACGACGCCTTATGAACTGTGGTTTGGCAAGAAACCAAAGTTGTCATTTCTTAAAGTTTGGGGTTGCGATGCTTATGTGAAGAAACTTCAACCAGATAAGCTCGAACCCAAATCGGAGAAATGTGTCTTCATAGGATAGCCAAAAGAGACTGTTGGGTACACCTTCTATCACAGATCCGAAGGCAAGGCATTCGTTGCTAAGAATGGTTCCTTTCTAGAGAAGGAGTTTCTCTCGAAAGAAGTGAGTGGGAGGAAAGTAGAACTTGATGAGATAACTGTATCTACTCCCTTATTGGAAAGTAGTTCATCACAAGAACCGGTTCCTGTGACAACTACACCAATTAGAGAGGAAGCTAATGATATTGATCATGAAACTTCAGATCAAGTTTCGACTGAACCTCGTAGGTCTACCAGAGTAAGATCCGCACCAGAGTGGTACGGTAATCCAATTCTGGAAGTCATGTTACTTGACCATGATGGACCTACGAACTATGAGGAAGCGATGATGAGCCCAGATTCCACAAAATGGCTAGAGGCCATGAAATCTGAGATGGGATCCATGTATGAAAACAAAGTATGGGCTTTAGTTGACTTGCCCGATGATCGGCAGTCCATTGAGAATAAATGGATCTTTAAGAAGAAGACTGACGCTGACGGTAATGTAACTGTCTATAAAGCTCGACTTGTTGCGAAAGGTTTTCGACAAGTTCAAGGAGTTGACTACGATGAGACTTTCTCACCCGTAGCGATGCTTAAGTCTGTCCGAATCATGGTAGCAATTGCCGCATTTTATGATTATGAAATTTGGTAGATGGATGTCAAAACTGCATTCCTGAATGGATTTCTGGAAGAAGAGTTGTATATGATGCAACCGGAGGGTTTTGTCGATCCTAAGGGACCTAACAAAGTGTGCAAGCTCCAGCGATCAATCTATGGTCTGGTGCAAGCCTCTCGGAGTTGGAATGAACGCTTTGATAGTGTGATCAAAGCATATGGTTTTATACAGACTTTTGGAGAAGCCTGTATTTACAAGAAAGTGAGTGGGAGCTCTGTAGCATTTCTAATATTATATGTGGATAACATATTGTTGATTGGAAATGATATAGAATTTCTGGATAGCATAAAAGGATACTTGAATAAAAGTTTTTCAATGAAGGACCTCGGTGAAGCTGCTTACATATTGGGCATTAAGATCTATAGAGATAGATCAGGACGCTTGATTGGACTTTCACAAAGCACGTACCTTGATAAAGTATTGAAAAGGTTCAATATGGAGCAGGCGAAGAAAGGGTTCTTACCTGTGTTACGAGGTATAAAGTTGAGTCAGACTCAATGCCCGACCACTACAGAAGATAGAGACAAAATGAAAGGAGTTCCCTATGCTTCAGCCATAGGCTCTATCATGTATGCAATGCTGTGTACCAGACCTGATGTGTGCCTTGCTATTAGTTTGGCAGGGAGGTACCAAAGTAATCCAGGAGTGGGTCACTGGACAGCGGTCAAGAACATCCTGAAATACCTGAAAAGGACTAAGGATATGTTTCTCGTATATGGAGGTGACAAAGAGCTAGTCGTAAATGGTTACGTCGATGCAAGCTTTGACACTGATCCGGACGATTCTAAACCGCAACCCGGATACGTATTTCTATTAAACGGTGGAGCTGTAAGTTGGTGCAGTTCTAAACAAAGCGTCGTGGCGGGATCTACATGTGAAGCGGAGTACATAGCTGCTTCGGAAGCAGCAAATGAAGGAGTCTGGTTGAAAGAGTTCATTTCCGATCAAGGTGTTGTACCTAGAGTATCGGGACCAATGAAGATCTTCTGTGACAATACTGGTGCAATTGCCTTGGCAAAGGAATCCAGATTTCACAAGAGGACCAAGCACATCAAGAGACGCTTCAATTCCATTCGGTACCAAGTACAAGTGGGAGACATAGAGATTTTGCAAGATACATACGGATCTGAATGTTGCAGACCCATTGACTAAGCCACTCTCACGAGCAAAACATGATCAGCACCAAGACTCCATGGGTGTTAGAATCATTACTATGTAATCTAGATTATTGACTCTAGTGCAAGTGGGAGACTGAAGGAAATATGCCCTAGAGGCAATAATAAAGTTATTATTTATTTCCTCATATCATGATAAATGTTTATTATTCATGCTAGAATTGTATTAACCGGAAACATGATACATGTGTGAATACATAGACAAACATAGTGTCACTAGTAAGCCTCTACTTGAACTAGCTCATTGATCAAGGATGGTTATGTTTCCTAACCATAGGCATGTGTTGTCACTTGATTAATGGGATCACATCATTAGGAGAATGATGTGATTGACTTGACCCATTCCGTTAGCTTAGCACTTGATCGTTTAGTATGTTGTTATTGCTTTCTTCATGACTTATACAAAGTTCCTGCAACTATGAGATTGTGCAACTCCCGTTTACCGGAGGAACACTTTGTGTGCTACCAAACGTCACAACGTAACTGGGTGATTATAAAGGTGCTCTACAGGTGTCTCCAAAGGTACATTTTGAGGTGGCATAATTCGAGATTAGGTTTTGTCACTCCGATTGTCGGAGAGGTATCTCTGGGCCTTCTCGGTAATACTCATCACCTAAGCCTTGCAAGCATTGTGACTAAAGAGTTAGTTATGAGATGATGTATTACGGAACGAGTAAAGAGACTTGCCGGGAACGAGATTGAACTAGGTTTTGGATACCGACGATCGAATCTCGGGCAAGTAACATACCGATGACAAAGGGAACAACGTATGTTGTTATGCGGTTTGACCGATAAAGATCTTCGTAGAATATGTAGGAACCAATATGAACATCCAGGTTCCACTATTGGTTATTCACCGAGAATAGTTCTAGGTCATGTCTACGTAGTTCTCGAACCCGTAGGGTCCGCATGCCTAACGTTACGATGACAGTTTTATTATGAGTTTATAAGTTTTGATGTACCGAAGGTTGTTCGGAGTCCCGGATGTTATCACGGACATGACGAGGAGTCTCGAAATGGTCGAGACATAAAGATTGATATATTGGACGACTATTGTCGATGTCAAAACCGGCGGATCTCGGGTAGGGGGTCCCGAACTATGCGTCTAGGCGGATGGTAACAGGAGACAAGGGACATGATGTTTTACCCAGGTTCGGGCCCTCTTGATGGAGGTAAAACCCTACGTCCTGCTTGATTAATATTGATGATATGGGTAGTACAAGAGTGGATCTACCACGAGATCAAGGAGCCTAAACCCTAAAGCTAGCCTATGGTATGATTGTTGTAATGTATGTTGTGTCCTACGGACTAAAGCCCTCCGGTTTATATAGACGCCGGAGAAGGCTAGGGTTACACAGAGTCGGTTACAGTGGTAGGAGATCTACATATCCGTATCGCCAAGCTTGCTTTCCACGCCAAGGAAAGTCCCATCCGGACACGGGACGGAGTCTTCAATCTTGCATCTTCGTAGTCTTGGAGTCCGGCGGACGATGATAGTCCGGCTGTCCGGACACCCCCTAGTCCAGGACTCCCTCAGTAGCCCCTGAACCAGGCTTCAATGACGATAAGTCCGGCGCGCATAATGTTCGGCATTGCAAGGCGGGTTCCTCCCTTGAATAATCCAGAGAAGATCATGAACACCAGGATAGTGTCCGGCTCTGCAAAATAAATTCCACATTCCACCGTAGAGAGAATAAAATGTACACAAGTCCAATCTGCTGACGTATTATGCGGCATGACATCACACCGCTACCAAGCCTCTACTTGAATCGTTTTTTTATTATACCACCTCAGCACGTTTAGCCAAGCGGTTTCCTTGGCACGTCATGTCGAAGCAGAGATCGTGTTCCCCTTATTCCGGGATTCTCATCAATACGGACGTGGGTAACCCAACCGTGCCCGTCGCCACGTCTCCTCTATCGAAGGTGAATCACGAACGGTCACGGAGACGGCTCTTGGTATTTTCCCCCTTTATAAGAGGACCAAGGCTCGTTTCTTTTCTTCAATCTTCCATCGAATCTTCTCCTTGCCCCAAGTTCCAACACCCAGAGCCCCAGATTCGAGCGCTTCGGATCTTCAACCATGTCCGACTCCGACCTTCAGGGTCGGTGGATGCCCTCCTCCGTCACGGAGGAGGGCGTGCTAAAGCTGCGTGAGGCCAAGTACCTGTCCTACGAGATTTCGCACAGGTTGCCCGCCCAAGGGCAGGCCGTGCCCACTCCCGAGCCTGGTGAGTACGTCGTCTTCGTATCCCACCTCGGTCGGGGTTTAGGCTTCCCGACGGATCCCTTCGTGAGAGGGCTCATGTTCTATTACGGGCTGGATTTTCACGACTTGGCTCCGGAGTCCATCCTCCATATCTCCGCATTCATTATCGTCTGCGAAGCCTTCCTCCGCGTCACCCCCCACTTTGACCTGTGGCTGAAGACCTTCAATGTGGAGCCGAAGATGAACGGGGGGTGTCAAGTGGAGTGCGGCGGGGCGGCCATAAGCAGAAGGGCCGATGCCTCGTGGCCCGAGGGCTCCTTCCAAGAGGAGCTCGGCTTGTGGCAGCAGGAGTGGTTCTATATCACCGCTCCGAAGGGCAGCAAGCAAAAGCCGCAGCCTTCATTCCGCCCGGGACCTCCACGCCGACTGATGTCGTGGGTCAACCAAGGGCTCAATTGGGGGCCGTCCGAAGACGCGCCCTTATTACAGGGCCGGATTCGAGACCTCCAGGCGAGGGAGATCAATCTGGTGGTGGTGATGCAGGTTATGCTAATCAGGCGTCTTCTTCCCTGCAAACGTCGTCCTCTCCGGTTATGGGAGTTCAATCCGGAGGGACCACGAATTCTCCAACACTTCATGGGTACGACACCCGTGGAGATGTACAAGTTGTTCTTCGGACCGCAGGTGGCGTGTCCGGAATTGACCAAGGACGCAGGCTTAAGCTGCAATCGCCAGGATACTCAGGTAAGTAGCTCACAGTCCGGACGTTCTGTTTATTTGCTTTTCTAGAATTCGCCTCCTGACCCATTACTCTTTATCAGGAGTGGGTGGCGCGATCGAAGCTGATAAGGTGTCCGGCCCCCCTCCCCGAGACCGCACCGGAGCCCGTGCTGGTCAGAATGTTGGAGGTCGCGCCCGTAGAAGGGGGCGATGGGGAAAATAGAAGAGCTATCACTTCGCCCAAGGGGGCGTCTTAAGAGGGGGGGATCGAAAATCCTTCCTTCCAGGGGGAGAAGAGGACCGCCTCCGAAGATCCGGAGGCCAAAGCCCCTAAATGGGGGAAGAAATCTTCACCGGGGGGTCCTGCGTCCGGGGAGAACCCGGACGTACAATCGTCTCTAAAGGATCAGCCCTCCAGCGAGCCGTGAGTAGAAAAAGGGGAGTTCATTAATAAGAAAATACCCCTATTTGTGCTTCTGTAGATAACCGAAATTTTTGCCTTACAGTTCGGATCTGCGGACTTCTCAGATGAGTTCGTCTTCGGGGGATCTTCGTCCGGAGATGATGGAGAGCGAAACGCCTCCGTCTGCTGCGCCGTCGGACAGGGCAGACGAGCCTGAAGTATCGTCGCGGAGGGTATCCCAGAGCCCGGTGGAGCCGGAGAGTTCGACGCCAACTAGTGTCCGGCCGGGGGAGCTGAAGAGTCTGCTTGAGAGGGCGTCCGTCTCAGAAGATCACCGTGCTTTGATGAGTATGGTGATTGGAAGGATTTCGTCCGCCGAAATCGGATTGCATAATGCCGTCAGGAGTTTGCTGGCGGGATTTGAGGTACGCAAGAACGACGCACCTTTTTGACAGTTTTGCACATAGAAGTGCGCCCTGTATAGATAGTAGCCCCTGAGGATCAAAATCGCAGGTATTGAATGTCGTCCTTCCTATGTAGGTGGCGGATAGTCCGGGGGCTAGCCGGACTAGTGGAGTTGTCGAGTTAATGCGGCAACTTGATCTGGCGGATGCGGACATCGCGCTTATCAACCGGCGACTTGACGAGTCGCAAGGTAAATGAATTCTCCGCAGTCTCTTATTTAAGGGAGCCAAAGCCCGCCTCTGATAATATATATGCTGTGATACAGACGGTGCTGCTGCTGTGGAGAGCCTTCGGGCCGAGCTTGCTCAAGCTAAGGAGCAAGCCCGAAGGAGTGATGCGGCTGCCTCGAGGGCGGCCGAGGAGTTGAAAGCCGAAAAGGCTGCACACTGCCTAAGCAGGGAAAAGATGGCCGAATTGGCCGTGAAATTAAAAGATGCTGCCGACCGCAACGAGGCTCCTGAAAAGGAGCGCTTATTGGAGCGGGAAAACCTGGGGAAGGCCACCGCCGAGGCCAAGGATGCCCGTTCTGCAATGCGGGCGATGAAGGAGGAGCTGCACCAGGCCGGAGATATTGTGGCTGGCAGGCCTTTTCTACTGCGTCGCCGGTTTACGGATCAAAAGTATGCCCAACTTGGCCAGCTGTGGGGTCCGGAGGATCCATATATGGACTTAGCGGCAAGTGCGGCTGATGCCGTTGAGCACTTCCGGAGCCAGAAGGATCACAAGACGGAAGAGCTATTTTGGTCTCAATTCCATAGTCCGGATCGTTCACTTCCGTTGACCGATCGGTTGGCCGAATGGGCCGAGCTAAATAGATTGTCCAGACTTGCCATGACTGACATCGTGGCTCATGTCTGGCCAGAGAGGCCCAAGGCGACGAGCTATTTCGGCTTATTGCAGCAATTTCTTGGAGCGGTGCCGCATATCAAGGAGATGAAGCGGTCGGCCTGCATAGAAGGCGCGCGGATGGCCCTTGCCCGTGTGAAGACACATTGGACAGAGATGGATGCCACCGCTATTGCCGCCCAGGGTTCGGACGAAAGCCGGTTACCCGCCGAGCACTATTTTGGGGAAGTTATGCGTGGCGCTCGTGTAATAGAGTCGCAGTGCTCAAAAAATGTCACGTTCAAATGAACGTTTTATCTTGTAAGACAATGATTATGATGTGACAGCTTTTTATACTTGTGCGTTCCAAGTATTAAAATATCTCCTATGCGGCTGTTTATGTATACATTTGTATAACCTGAAAGATTGCAGTCTTCGGCTTCAGCCCCCACGCACAAGGTGCGGGGGTGTTCGCAAAAAATAGCGCGTTTTCACACTTAATCCGACATCTCGGTCCTGTTAAGGAGGTGGTAGCATAGCAAACGAGGCAATCCGGACTATGATGCTTTATCACTTTCACTTAGCCAGTGGAGTTCGAGGGTGGGGCTACGATATAGCCCCTTGGGGCACCGTGCTTCTCCGAATTCGGGGCGCGTGTGTGCCTGACCGGGAAACGGTCCTTCGTCAAAGCGGGGAATTCTAAACATTCCGGTAGTCGATCGAGTGGTTGACCAGTCTCTCGCTGTATCATGACAGTCAGTTTTCGGCTTTCTCTACTGAGGTGCTCGCCCAGCCGAACTGGGGCACAATCGCAGTAGTTCTCCTGGTGCCGCGTTAGCCGATGATACGGAACGTAAGGCAGCAAAACACAGGAGCCGGGCAAACCCAACATTTGACCAAAGACACGATTCGGAGCTGATGCATATAAGGCCTAACTCGAGACGCCGAACACTCCCTAAGGTGTTCGGTCTTTGTAATAATGGGCAGAACAATGCCCTAAGCCCCTAGTGTCCAGGTACGGGCATGGTCTTCTGACGCGGCCGATGCCAAAACGTCAGGCTCTGCTTTGGTTATAATGAGAAACCAAGGGATTATAACAACAAGAGACAGTAAAAAAGGTTTACGCAGGGTCTTAATCTGAAAAGAATCCTCGCGACGGGTCCCTACTGCACGCTCATACCAGATTCTCAAGCAGCCGTTATCCTGGACGGGTGTGCATGTTGTTCATCTATAAAAAGAGAGGAACTTAGTTTGAAAGGAACTTGTGCAAAAAGTATATACGAAGGAAGAAATATAAATAAGTAAAGCGGAGTCTGTGTGAGCTCGCTGTTGCTTGTGCGCGCAGCCCCTTGTGAAGGGATGTGCGGCTAGGGAGCCCCTAGCTTACTTATGCCGGACTCGTCTGACCGTGTCCGGGGTCTTTAAATGACCCTCGCACTGAAATGATGCCACGTGGACACGGCATCTTGAGTGTAAGGGACGCGTAATGTGGTATGGCGTTGAAGCGGACAAAAGCCTCTCGTCCCAAGAGTGCTTGATAGCTACTTTTAAATGGGACGATATGAAAGATTAGTTTTTCGCGTCGAAAGTTGTTCGGTGATCCGAACACAACTTCTAGTAATAAGGAGCCTGTGCACTTGGCGTAAGGGCCTGGCGTCACTCCTTTGAAGGAAGTGCGGCTGTGTCGAATTGTAGTAAGGTCTATCCCCAACTTGCGGATTGTGTTTGGATACAGCAGGTTTAGGTCACTGCCTCCGTCTATCAAGACTTGTGTAAATTGCAGTCCGTCGATTATAGGATCCAATATCAGGGCAGTCCATCCTGCGTTTCGAACGCTTCTGGAATAATCCAGGTGGTCGAAAGTGATTGGTTTTGATGTCCAATCTGTATGTTCCGCTGGGTTAGACCGTGCGAGACCCATTTCAACGGGTGCCGCACTGTTTTGCCATATTATCACATGAAGTGAGTTTACTGATTTGACCTCTTGTGGGAAAGTCTTTTGTTTTCCGGTGCTCTGCTGGTGGGGTTTATCATCTTCGCTTGATGCGTCGAGCCCCTTGTGCTCGGCGTTTAGTCGGCCGGACTGTTTGAAAACCCAACAATCTCGGTGGGTGTGGTTTGCAGGCCTTCCGGGGGTACTGTGGATTTGACATATCCTACCCAGGATCTTGTTTAAGTTGGATAGCTCATCGCTGTTGTCCTTAAGGGGCGGTGTTTTGTTGTTTGGCCGCGAGCTTTTGAATCCGGCGTTGACTGCCGTGCTCTTCGGGCTTTTCTCTTTATTCCGGCGTTGCTCTTTTCTGCGCCGTGATTTTCCGTTTCCATCTCTGATCTCGGATGTACTTGGGTCGCTGGTGCTGCATCTTGCTAGCCAGCTATCCTCTCCCGCACAAAAGCGGGTCATGAGGCTTGTTAGCGCGGACATTGTCCTCGGCTTCTCTTGGCCGAGGTGTCTGGCGAGCCATTCGTCTCGGACGTTGTGTTTAAAAGCTGCTAAGGCTTCGGCGTCCGGACAGTCGACTATTTGGTTCTTTTTGGTGAGGAACCTGTTCCAGAATTTGCGCGCTGACTCTCCGGGCTGTTGAGTTATATGACTTAGATCATCTGCATCCGGAGGGCGGACATAAGTTCCTTGAAAATTTGCTCTAAACGCGTCCTCGAGCTCTTCCCAACTTCCAACAGTGTTTTCTGGGAGGCTTTTGAGCTAATGACGGGCTGGCCCTTTGAGCTTGAGGGGTAGGTATTTTATGGCGTGGAGATCATCTCCTCTGGCCATGTGTATGTGTAGTATATAATCTTCTATCCAGACTCCAGGGTCTGTTGTTCCGTCGTAGGCCTCTATGTTTATGGGTTTAAACCCTGCTGGGAATTCGTGATCCAGCACCTCGTTGGTGAAACATAGTGGGTGTGCGGCACCCCTGTATTTGGGTGCACCGATGTCTTCGGACACTTGGCGTGTTGCATTGCTTCCTGGGGCCCTCTTCTTTGGCCCGTAAATGGACCTGGCTGGGCCATCTGTCTTTCCAGGGTCATTAGTCGGCTTATGTGCGGCGCCGCTTTCAGATTTTGGCCTATCATCTGGCCGTCTATCCAACCAGGCAGCCTCTTTGATTTTGGCCTATCATCTGGCCGCCTATCCAACCTTGCGCTTCGGGTAGCTCTTTGATTGACGGTCGTTGCCGTATTTGTCTGCGGTTTTGAGCACTTTGCTCCACCTCATTCTGAGTGTATCTTCCGCTGTTTTGAGCTTCCGTTTTTCCTTTTTCAAACTTCTTGCGGTGGCGACGAGTCTTTTCCGAAGGTTTTTATTCTCCGGCGGTGTGTCCGGCGTGAGGTCGTCTAGACTGTTGTTTTCGCCGGGCCTGGACTGATTATCTGACTCGTCCTGTTCGGACGGTTGCTTATCTGCATGTTTGTCGTCCACTTGTTTGCCCTGCTGTATTGCGGGGTCATTAGGAGCGCTGTTGTTGTCGAGGCGGGACTTAGGGCGGCGTCTGCGCCGCCGTTTTGGTTGTTTGTCGGCGGGGTTATCTTCTGCCGCGGCCCGTTGGTCCTCGTTATCGCTTCCTTTTGGGGTATCCACCATATATACGTCGTATGACGAGGTGGTCCTCCCATGCCCTATAGGCGCTGGTTCTTGTTCATCTCCGGCATCGTCGTCCATACCGTCGATGTCCTCGGAGTCATAGTCTAGCTTGTCGGTTAGATCGTCGACAGTGGCTACAAAGTGGGTGGTGGGTGGGCTCTGAATTTCTTCGTCGCCCGTATCCCAACCATCCTGGCCATAATCCGGCCAGGACTCTCCGGATAGCGAGAGATGCTTTAGCGAATTTAGGATGTCGCGAAGGGGCGAGTGTTGGAAGATGTCCACGGCGGTGAATTCCATAACCGGCGCCCAATCAGATTTGATTGGCAGGGGCGTGGGAGGTCCGGAGTCCGGCAAGGAGTCCGGCACCTCGGAATCATGAGCTTTGCGAGGGGCAAGGTTAGTGTTCGGCTCTATCGCCGTGGAAGTTGCAGCCCCCGAGGCGGTGTCCAACCACCGGTCCTCGATCTGGGCGATCGGCTCCGGACTGAGGACCGGAGCGGGTTCTTGTGCGGCCCCCAAGGCACTGTTCGGCGGCAGAGCTAGATCATGCCCATCGTAACAGTGCGGCACGCTTGGCTGCGGCTCGTACCCGTCGAAGATCGAGTCCGCGCGGACGTTGGCCGTGAAGTTTAGGCTTCCGAATCTGACCTGACGGCCAGGGGCGTAGCTTTCGATCTGCTCCAGATGGCCAAGTGAATTAGCCCGCAGTGCGAAGCCACCAAATACGAAGATCTGTCCGGGGAGAAAAGTCTCATCCCGGACAGCGTCGTTGATTGAAGACGCCATCGAGCCTATCGGTGACGACACAGAGGAACTCTCAATGAAAGCACCAATGTCGGTGTCAAAACCGGCGGATCTCGGGTAAGGGGTCGCGAACTATGCGTCTAGGCGGATGGTAACAGGAGACAAGGGACACGACGTTTTACCCAGGTTCGGGCCCTCTTGATGGACGTAAAACCCTACGTCCTGCTTGATTAATATTGATGATATGGGTAGTACAAGAGTGGATCTACCACGAGATCAAGGAGGCTAAACCCTAAAGCTAGCCTATGGTATGATTGTTGTAATGTATGTTGTGTCCTACGGACTAAAGCCCTCCGGGTTATATAGACACCGGAGAAGGCTAGGGTTACACAGAGTCGGTTACAATGGTAGGAGATCTACATATCCGTATCGCCAAGCTTGCCTTCCACGCCAAGGAAAGTCCCATCCGGACACGGGACGGAGTCTTCAATTTTGCATCTTCGTAGTCTTGGAGTCCGGCGGACGATGATAGTCCGGCTGTCCAGACACCCCCTAGTCCAGGACTCCCTCAACTATATTCGGACACCGGAAGAGTTCCGGGTAATTTCGGAGAAAACCGGAGTCTTGGGAGGGTTACGGACCCCGGGGAAGTATTGGGCCTTAGTGGGCTGAGGGAGAGAGGGCAGCAGCCCGGAGGTGGCGCTCCCCTCCCATGGGGAGTCCGAATTGGACTAGGGGAGGCGCGGCCCTCTTCCCTCTCCCTCTCCTCTCTTTCCTTCCCCTTCCTCCTTCCTAGTTGGACTAGGAAAGGGAGTCCTACTCCCACTAGGGGCGAGGACTCCCCCCTCCTTGGCGCGCCCCAAGCGCCCGGCCAGCCTCCCCTTGCTCCTTTATGCTCTGAGGCGGGGGCACCCCAGAGACACACAAGTTGATCTAAGGATCGTTCCTTAGCCGTGTGCGGTGCCCCCCTCCACTATAATCCACCTCGGTCATATCGTCGCGGAGTTTAGGCGAAGCCCTGCGCCGGTAGAACATCATCATCGTCACCACGCCGTCGTGCTGACGGAACTCATCCCCGACGCTTTGCTGGATTGCAGTCCAGGGAACGTCATCGAGCTGGACGTGTGCTGAACACGGAGGTGCCGTACGTTCGGTGCTTGGATCGGTCGATTCGTGAAGACGTACGACTACATCAACCGCGTTATAATAACGCTTCCGCTTAACGGTCTACGAGGGTACGTAGACAGCACTCTCCCCTCTCGTTGCTATGTCATCACCATGATCTTGCGTGTGCGTAGGAAATTTTTTGAAATTACTACGTTCCCCAACAGCAAGAACCGTTCTTACCTACGCATCAAAAACCACAACGATAGTTCGTCAAGTTGGTGCTGTTTTAACCTTCGCAAGGACCGGGCGTAGCCACACTCGATTGAGCTAAAGTGAGAGAGACAGACACCCGCCAGTCACCTTTAAGCACGAGTGCTCGTAACGGTGAAACCAGTCTCGCGTAAGCATACGCGTAATGTCGGTCCGGGCCGCTTCATCTCACAATACCGCTGAACCAAAGTATGACATGCTGGTAAGCAGTATGACTTATATCGCCCACAAGTCACTTGTGTTCTACTCGTGCATATAACATCAACGCATAAAACCTGGCTCGGATGCCACTGTTGGGGAACGTAGTAATTTCAAGAAAAATCCTACGCACACACAAGATCAAGGTGATGGCATAGCAACGAGAGGGGAGAGTAATGTCTACGTACCCTCGTAGACCGTTAAGCGGAAGCGTTATTACAACGCGGTTGATGTAGTCGTACGTCTTCACGAATCGACCGATCCAAGCACCGAACGTACGGCACCTCCGTGTTCAGCACACGACCCGCTCGATGACGTTCCCCGGACTCAATCCAGCGGTTGCCGATGAGTTCCACAAGACGACGGGCAGGACGGTGATGATGTTCTATCGGCGCAGGGCTTCGCCTAAACTCATGACGATATGACCGAGGTGGATTATAGTGGAGGGGGCACTGACACGGCTAAGGAACGATCCGTAGATCAACTTGTGTGTCTATGTGGTGCCCCTGCCCCAGAGCATAAAGGAGCAAGGGGAGGCCGGCCGGGCGCTTGGGCGCCAAGGAGGGAGTCCTCCTCCTAGTGGGAGTAGGACTCCCTTTCCTAGTCCAACTAGGAAGGAGGAAGGGGAAGGAAAGAGAGGGAGAGGGAGAGGAAGAGGGCCGCCTCCCCTAGTCCAATTCGGACTCCCCATGGGAGGGGGCGCGCCACCTCCTGGGTTGCTGCCCTCTCTCTCCCCTCAGGCCCACTAAGGCCCAATACTTCCCCGGGGGGTTCCGGTAACCCCTCCGGCACTCCGGTTTTCTCCGAAATCACCCGGAACTCTTCCGGTGTCCGAATATAGTCGTCCAATATATCAATCTTTATGTCTCGACCATTTCGAGACTCCTCGCCATGTCCGTGATCACATCCGGGACTCCGAACAACCTTCGGTACATCAAAACTTATAAACTCATAAAAAACTTTCATCGTAACGTTAAGCGTGCGGACCCTACGGGTTCGAGAACTATGTAGACATGACCTAGAACTATTCTCGGTCAATAACCAATAGTGGAACCTGGATGTTCATATTGGTTCCTACATATTCTACGAAGATCTTTATCGGTCAAACCGCATAACAACATACGTTGTTCCCTTTGTCATCGGTATGTTACTTGCCCGAGATTCGATCGTCCGTTTCCAATACCTAGTTCAATCTCGTTCCCGGCAAGTCTCTTTACTCGTTCCGTAATACATCATCTCATAACTAACTCTTTAGTCACAATGCTTGCAAGGCTTAGGTGATGAGTATTACCGAGAAGGCCCAGAGATACCTCTCCGACAATCGGAGTGACAAAACCTAATCTCGAATTATGCCAACTCAACATGTACCTTTGGAGACACCTGTAGAGTACCTTTATAATCACCCAGTTACGTTGGGATGTTTGGTAGCACACAAAGTGTTCCTCCGGTAAACGGGAGTTGCACAATCTCATAGTTGCAGGAACTTTGTATAAGTCATGAAGAAAGCAATAACAACATACTAAACGATCAAGTGCTAAGCTAACGGAATGGGTCAAGTCAATCACATCATTCTCCTAATGATGTGATCCCATTAATCAAGTGACAACACATGCCTATGGTTAGGAAACATAACCATCCTTGATCAATGAGCTAGTTCAAGTAGAGGCTTACTAGTGACACTATGTTTGTCTATGTATTCACACATGTATCATGTTTCCGGCTAATACAATTCTAGCATGAATAATAAACATTTATCATGATATGAGGAAATAAATAATAACTTTATTATTGCCTCTAGGGCATATTTCCTTCAGCATACAATATCATGATTGGAGTAAAAATTGCCAGTCCATATTTTTGGTGGATACGGAAATGCTCAAGTCCGCCAAAGCATAAGGTTTTCTTCTGGATGATGCTTCATGAGAGAGTAAACACTAGAAATATTATGAGAAGGAAGATCTTTTACCTTGAACGCTACAACTGTGCCCTCATGAATTGCCAACAAAGGACACCCTTTCTATATCTATATCTATACCTCTATATCTATATCTATACCTACTACTAAAGCAAGGTGCGTTTCTCCGCTTTTTCATCCGTTCACCAACGGAAAGATTTTTCTTTTACCCGAGGTGGTAGTAAATTTTTGTGCTTTCATGTGCTAGAAAAGAAAAACGGGTTGTCCAGATTTCGTACCTGGGCCGGGCGTTGAGGCCCAGTGCAGCAAGGCCACTTATTTTCCTACGCACGCAGCTGGCTGAACCATATTTACCGCGCAGTGCGTCAAATACCAAAGATTCGCACAGGTCGCCCAACACTGGGCCGACCCATTTTCGTTTTATCCTGTATTCTGTCTTTTTCTCTTTTTCTTTCCTAATTATTTTTACGTTTTACCCTTTCAAGTTTAATTTAGTTTTTTCTAATAAATTCAAAATTTTCATAAAAACTCAGAATTTCAATTTTTGGTTCAAGTTTTCGACCACTATTCGAAATTCTAAAAAAATGTTTTTAAACCATTCAGAACTTTTTTTCATCTAAAATTTGTTCAAAATATAAAAAAGTTTCCAATTTTTTAAAAAATATATATTTTTTCTGCAATTATTCACAATTTCCAATGTTTCTTTTTGCATTCATTTTTCAAAATGTTGTTTTGAAATGTTTAACAATTAAAATAATTTTCTTAATGGAATAAACAGTTTCAAAAAATCTCTGAATGCACAAAACATGTTACAATTTTAAAAAATTGTTCACTAATTCAAAAAATGTTGAGGTTATTATGAAAAAGTTCATGTTTTCAAAATTGTTTTGTGAATTTGAAGAAATATTCTAATTTAAAATTTTTCTCATGTATTTTGGAAATCTTCAGAATTTTCAAAAAACTGTTTGAAATTTCAAAAAATGTTCATCTTTCAAAGAATATACGCAAATTCATTCTTATTTTCTATGATAAGTTTGAAAAAAATAGAAGTGTCAAATCTGTTGCTGTATTATTGTCACGCCCAAGATGCGACCCTATCCTAAAGGAACTCGAAGGTCCCACCAAGGATAGAAGCGCATCTTGAAGACGCTTTTGCAAGGTGGATATCATTACATCAACATTACATAATAGATGGGGATACATACAAGACATACAATGTCACATGAATACAACAATACATCATCCATAAGATCAACATCCGACTACGGATGAAACACAAACAGAAGCTCAAACGACATCCACCCTGCTAGCCCAGGCTGCCGACCTAGAACCTATCCCCTGATCGAAGAAGAAGCAGAAGAAGAACTCCAAACAAGTAATCGCTCTCGCGTCATGATCATCGGAAAACCTGTACCTGCAACTGTTGTTGTACTAATCTGTGAGCCACGAGGACTCAGCAATCCCATTACCATGGGTATCAAGACTAGCAAAGCTTAATGGGAACAGAAGGGGTAAAGTGGTGAGGTTGCAGCAGCGGCTAAGCACATATGGTGGCTAACCTACGCAAATGAGAGCGAGAAGAGAAACAAGCGGAACGGTCGTGAAGCTAGCAATGATCAAGAGGTGATCCTGAACACCTACTTACGTCAATCATAACACAGAAACCGTGTTCACTTCCCGGACTCCGTCGAGAAGAGACCATCACGGCTACACACGCGGTTGATGCGTTTTAATTCGGATCAAGTGTCAAGTTATCTACAACCAGACATTAACAAATTCCCATCTGCCACATAACCGCGGGCACGGCTCTCGAAAGTTTAAACCCTGCAGGGGTGTCCCAACTTAGCCCATGACAAGCTCTCGCGATCAACGAAGGAATAGACCTTCTCCCGGGAAGACCCGATCAGTCTCGGAATCCCGGTTTACAAGACATTTCGACAATGGTAAAACAAGACCAGCAAGACCGCCCGATGCGCCGACAATCCCGATAGGAGCTGCACATATCTCGTTCTCAGGGCAACACCGGATAAGCTAAGCGTACAGGTACCGACGAATCCAAGTTGCCAAGGAATGGTCCCGCACGGTGCTCTAGTTTGGACCAACACTTAGACAAGCATTGGCCCGGGGGGCTATAATAAAGATGACCCTTGGGTTAATTACTCCCAAGGGAAAAGTAGGTGCTGGTGAGGCAAATGGTAAAACCAAGGTTGGGCCTTGCTGGACAAGTTTTATTCAAAGCGAACTGTTAGGGGGGTCCCATAAATCACCCGACCGCGTTAGGAACGCAAAATCCGGGAACATAACACCGGTATGACGGAAACTAGGGCGGCAAGAGTGGAACAAAACACCAGGCATAAGGCCGAGCCTTCCACCCTTTACCAAATATATAGATGCATTAATAATATAAGAGATATTGTGATATCCCAACCAAAATCATGTCCACCATGGAGAAATCTTCCACTTCTACTGCATCTAGCAACGCTATAAGAGGGGCTGAGCAAAAGCGGTAACATAGCCAAACAACGGTTTGCATAGGAAAGGTGTCAAAGGTTAGAGGTTCATGGCGATATGGGATGGCTTGATAAATAGGTAATAGGTAGCGCAGCATAGAAATAGAACGAAGCAACTAGCATAGCAATGATAGTAGTGAGATCCAGGGTAGCGGTCATCTTGCCTGAAATCCCGCAAGGAAGAAGAACGAGTCCATGAAGAAGATGAAGCCACGAAGACGAACCAAGGGTAGACGAACGAATCCTCACGATCGCAACGAAACGGCAACTATCGAGAAGAAGCACACCACATGGTAAACACACCACACATGAACAAGACATGATGCACAACAAGCATGATGCATGAGAAAGCTAGATGAAGCTACTAATGGCAAGAGATGATTCAAACAAGAACAACACATCAAAGCAAGTTTAAATGAGGCCGGGAACAACATATAACAAATCCGGTAAGTCCTCATATGCAAATTTCGAAATTGGTCCAGATCTGAATAAACCTTATGTTCAAGTAGTTAAACAGCAAGTTAAGATGCACCAAGATGATCTACACGAAATTCTAGTCAAGTTACATGTAAAGTTCATTAGATTCGGAGCTACGGCCTAGAAAATATGAGCAAAACAAGTTAAACATGGCATTGATGCAAAATGCATGCAAACATCAAGCAAACACCTCAAAACAAGGATGCAACATGATAATATGAAGCTACATGCAAAACCAAGCAAGTTTCATATAGAGCACACTCAAAACGGAGCAACGGTTCAACACATACACACAATACAAGTTATAACAACAATCTGTCCAAAACAGCAACTAGGCATATTGCAAGCATCAAAACAACATGCTACAGCACCCCAGCATAATAACAAAAGGCATGGGAATGAAGTACAGGTAGAGCATAACAAAACATGAACACTGAGCTATCTCCAGAAAAGACTAGAACATGCTCAAAAGGACAAGGTAAGGTTGCAAATAATAACAGTTTCAGACTTTGCAGAAATAACATCAGGTTGCAATGTTTAGAGCAAGCAAACAACATGTTACAGGAACTTATCATGGAAAACAAAGGCATGGAATGATACTACTAAATGCATAGAGCAACAGTCCCTTTCTTACCATGAGCCAAAAGGGCACAGAAAATATGATGGCACCCATGTAAACATGGCAAATAATATGACAGATTCAAACATGGCAGGAACAACAATAAGTAGGCATGCTTGTGAGCTTGAACCACTCACCACAGAGCAAAACATGGCATGGCAAGGCAACCAACAGTAAGAAGGCATGTTTTTGAAGCTATAAATGGCAAGGGCGTGGTCATAGAGTGCATGAATCACTAGGAAACTATCATGGAAACGTTGAACTTAATGTTAACAGGCTGACAGCAACATCATTTAGCAAACTTTGGAGCAAGATTACAACAAGCTAAAGCAGGCTATAATTGCAACCAAGGGCATGAATGGATAGAGCAAGTCATGTAGATCAAAACATATTTATAGAACATCTCCAGATTATGCATAGAATGACTGGTAGAAGAATGTTTACATGGCAACAAAATATAACAGAAACAGTCAGGAAAACAGCAACAAGCACCCTCCTTAACAAGCTTGATGCACTCAGCACACAACTCACAAAAATACATGGTTAACACCCCTGGAAAGATGGCATGGCATAGATCAAAATACATATAGGGCTCATGCTCATAGGATGCATACATCAATCATGGAAAAAATGACAGAAGAGCAAGTTATAACAGTTTCAGCAGATTAACATCAACATGCACTCTTCCAACATCATTTCGGGCGTCAAGATGAGCTCAAATGAATATGATGCAATGGAATGAAATGAAGTACTCGTTGAGGCGAACAATTTGACATATTACACGCGCAAAACGGAGCTACATGCAGAGAGATACAGCAGGTCAAACATGGCATGATTATGCAAATACTTCGGGACTTAGTGAAACAAAATGGACCTCGGGGAGAGTGGACGGAGGGATTCCGGGACGGAGTGGCGTTTCGATCCGGGGATGGGTGGATCTCGTCCCGATCCTCAGATCCGGCTTCGGTACTGTAGCTGCACGCAGATCGAGGATGAACGGAGGGGGTCGCCGGAGTCGAGGGAGGAGGGCGATGATGGACGCCGGCAGAGGAGGACGGCGGACGGAGGCGGCGGGGACCCGGCGGCGGCCAGGCAGGGCTGGCAGGCGCTGGCGGCGCGCTGCGGGCGGAGGGCGCGGGCGCTGGGCGCGCTGGTGGCCGCGGATGTCCCACGCGGGCGCGGAGGCCGAGGCCGGGCGCGGCAGACGGCCGAGCGCGGCAGGCGAGGCCACCGGGCGGCGGCTCCCGATCGAGGTTGGCGAGGTCCGCGCTGGTCGGAGCGGAGGGGGGGCGCGGCGGCACACGCTGGCGGGCGAGGGCCGAGCGGCGACGGGACAGGGAAGGCGCGCGCTGGCCGAGGGCCGGAGGCGGCTCGGCGGCATGGCGCGCTGGGACGGCGGAGAGGGGCCGGCGGGACACGTGGCGTGCCCGGATTGGCTGGGCGGCGGTGGCGGACGCGTCCGGTCCGGGACGGACATGTCCGGTGGCGGCGGGAGGAAGAGGACTAGGGTTTGCACCGGGATTTTTGGAGGGGGAGGTGTTTATATAGGTAGAGGGAGCTAGGAGAGTCCAAATGAGGAGCGGTTTTCGGCCACGCGATCGTGATCGAACGACCGAGAGCATGAAGGGAGTTTGCTGGGTTTTGGGCCACTTTGGAAGGGGTGTTGGGCTGCAACCCAAAGAGGCTTTCGCGGTTACCCGGTTAACCGTTGGAGTATCAAACGACCTCCAAATGACACGAAACTTGACAGGCGGTCTACCGGTGCTATACCAAGGCCGCTTGGCAAACCTCGGGCCATTCCGAGAAAGTTTAACACCCGCACAAGAGAAGAGGCAAGGAAGGGACGCCGGAGGACATAGGAGTGCCGGATTGCAAAATGGACAATGGGGAAAATGCTCGGATGCATGAGACGAACATGTATGCAAAATGAAATGCACATGATGACATGATATGAAATGCATATGATGACATGTCAAACTGCAACACGCAAGCAAATGACATGGCAACGACGGCGAATAACTGGAAGACACCTGGCGCAACGAACCCGGGGCGTTACAACACTCCTCCACTAACAAGAGATCTCGTCCCGAGATCTTAGGACCGAGACGGAAGGGAAAAGGGAATGAGGTGAAACAAGAACTCAAGAGAAGAAGCAAAGAATTGAGAGCCAACAATGAAAAGAATTTGAAAACGAACTTGATGAAAGCATGTGACTGATGGGATCCATTCTTACGTCACACTTTGAAAAGAATTGAGAATAACTCCGGGGGAATTAGAAGAGTCAGGTAAGATCCTGGGAAAAGACCTGTGGGTTAAGGCCCACTGAAGAGATAACACCGTTGGAAAGGGTTGTTGAACAGATAGATGATGCACCGGAACAATGAAATATTTGAATGAGGTGACAACCTCGAATTAATTGGAACAGAGACGAATATCTTGAGATGTCTTGAACTCCGGAAGGATAAACTGGGGGAGACGAACGAGCAGGGAAAACACTTGAACCGATGAAAAGAATGTGATCAACACCGAAAAACTTGAATTGAATTCAGCGAAAAAGGAAAAGAGATGAAGAATGTCGAACGAGATGAGAATTCACCGGTTGAAATAATTGATGGAAGAGTGAAGAGGCTCCGTGCGAATGAAATAGATGCTCGAAAGAGACTCAAGCTCCGGGAAGAAAAGGGTGGGAGGGCGGGAAAACAAAGGCAACTTGGAAGGGGAAATCGACGAATATCTTGAAGAGGAAACACCGGTTGAAATCATTGAGGAAAGAAGCAAAGACTTCGCATGAGTAGGATGGATACTCGATTACGGACTCCGGTTTCGAGAACAAGAAGGGAGGGCGGGTGGGAAAAACAAGGACAACTTCGGATGGGGAAAACAACGACGTCGGAGGAAGAACCGAGGATTGATCTCGCGAAAGACAAAGAGGTTCGAGTCGACTTGACGAGAGATGCACCGGATAAAAGAGGATGGACAACTCACGAAACTAACCGCGTGATCCTAAAGAAAAATTTGAAGGGGAAGAGGAGTAATTCAAAACACCTACGTCAAGCTTCCTCACCAGAGCGACGAAGGGGCTGAGGAGTAAAAAGAATTCCTACTCTCCGATATAACTAGACTCCGAAAACAGTTTTTTTTCTAGACCCAACAACGGCCAAACTACACGATCAATCAAGGGGGGCTCCTAGGGTCGGTCGAGGCTCTGATACCAACTTGTCACGCCCAAGATGCGACCCTATCCTAAAGGAACTCGAAGGTCCCACCAAGGATAGAAGCGCATCTTGAAGACGCTTTTGCAAGGTGGATATCATTACATCAACATTACATAATAGATGGGGATACATACAAGACATACAATGTCACATGAATACACCAATACATCATCCATAAGATCAACATCCGACTACGGATGAAACACAAACAGAAGCTCAAACGACATCCACCCTGCTAGCCCAGGCTGCCGACCTGGAACCTATCCCCTGATCGAAGAAGAAGCAGAAGAAGAACTCCAAACAAGTAAACATCGCTCTCGCGTCATGCTCATCAGAAAACCTGTACCTGCAACTGTTGTTGTAGTAATCTGTGAGCCACGAGGACTCAACAATCCCATTACCATGGGTATCAAGACTAGCAAAGCTTAATGGGAAAGGAAGGGGTAAAGTGGTGAGGTTGCAGCAGCGGCTAAGCAAATATGGTGGCTAACATACGCAAATGAGAGCGAGAAGAGAAACAAGCGGAACGGTCGTGAAGCTAGCAATGATCAAGAGGTGATCCTGAACACCTACTTACGTCAATCATAACACAGAAACCGTGTTCACTTCCCGGACTCCGCCGAGAAGAGACCATCACGGCTACACACGCGGTTGATGTGTTTTAATTCGGATCAGGTGTCAAGTTATCTACAACTGGACATTAACAAATTCCCATCTGCCACATAACCGCGGGCACGGCTCTCGAAAGTTTAAACCCTGCAGGGGTGTCCCAACTTAGCCCATGACAAGCTCTCGCGATCAACGAAGGAATAGACCTTCTCCCAGGAAGACCCGATCAGTCTCGGAATCCCGGTTTACAAGACATTTCGACAATGGTAAAACAAGACCAGCAAGACCGCCCGATGCGCCGACAATCCCGATAGGAGCTGCACATATCTCGTTCTCAGGGCAACACCGGATAAGCTAAGCGTACAGGTACCGACGAATCCAAGTTGCCAAGGAATGGTCCCGCACGGTGCTCTAGTTTGGACCAACAAATAGACAAGCATTGGCCCGGGGGGGCTATAATAAAGATGACCCTTGGGTTAATTACCCCCAAGGGAAAAGTAGGTGGTGGTGAGGCAAATGGTAAAACCAAGGTTGGGCCTTGCTGGACAAGTTTTATTCAAAGCGAACTGTCAGGGGGGTCCCATAAATCACCCGACCACGTTAGGAACGCAAAATCGGGGAACATAACACCGGTATGACGGAAACTAGGGCGGCAAGAGTGGAACAAAACACCAGGCATAAGGCCGAGCCTTCCACCCTTTACCAAATATATAGATGCATTAATAATATAAGAGATATTGTGATATCCCAACCAAAATCCTGTCCACCATGGAGAAATCTTCCACTTCACCTGCATCTAGCAACGCTATAAGAGGGGCTGAGCAAAAGAGGTAACATAGCCAAACAACGGTTTGCATAGGAAAGGTGTCAAAGGTTAGAGGTTCATGGCAATATGGGATGGCTGGATAAACAGGTAATAGGTAGCGCAGCATAGCGATAGAACAAAGCAACTAGCATAGCAATGATAGTAGTGAGATCCAGGGTAGCGGTCATCTTGCCTGAAATCCCACAAGGAAGAAGAACGAGTCCATGAAGAAGATGAAGCCACGAAGATGAACCAAGCGTAGACGAACGAATCCTCACGATCGCAATGAAACGGCAACTATCGAGAAGAAGCACACCACATGGTAAACACACCACACATGAACAAGACATGATGCAGAACAAGCATGATGCATGAGAAAGCTAGATGAAGCTACTCATGGCAAGAGATGATGCAAACAAGAACAACACATCAAAGCAAGTTTAAATGAGGCCGGGAACAACTTATAACAAATCCGGTAAGTCCTCATATGCAAATTTCGAAATTGGTCCAGATCTGAATAAACCTTATGTTCAAGTATTTAAACAGCAAGTTAAGATGCACCAAGATGATCTACACGAAATTCTAATCAAGTTACATATAAAGTTCATTAGATTCGGAGCTACGGCCTAGAAGATATGAGCAAAACAAGTTAAACATGTCATTGATGCAAAATGCATGCAAACATCAAGAAAACACCTCAAAACAAGGATGCAACATGATAATATGAAGCTACATGCAAAACCAAGCAAGTTTCATATAGAGCACACTCAAAACGGAGCAACGGTTCAACACATACACACAATACAAGTTATAACAACAATCTGTCCAAAACAGCAACTAGGCATATTGCAAGCATCAAACTAACATGCTACAGGACCCCAACATAACAACAAAAGGCATGTTCATGAAGTACAGGTAAAGTATAACAAAACATGAACACTGAGCTATCTCCAGAAAAGACTAGAACATGCTCAAAGGGACATGGTAAGGTTGCAAATAATAACAGTTTCAGACTTTGCAGAAATAACATCAGGTTGCAATGTTTAGAGCAAGCAAACAACATGTTACAGGAAATTATCATGGAAAACAAAGGCATGGCATGATACTACTAAATTCATAGAACAACAGTCCCTTACTGACCATGAGCCAAAAGGGAACAGAAAATATGATGGCACCCATGTAAACATGGCAAATAATATGACAGATTCAAACATGGCAGGAACAACAATAAGTAGGCATACTGGTGAGCTTGAACCACTCACCGCATAGCAAAACATGGCATGGAAAGGCAACCAACAGTAATAAGGCATGTTTTTGAAGCTATAAATGGCAAGAGCAAGGTCATAGAGTGCATGGATCACTAGGAAACTATCATGGAAACATTGAACTAAATGATAACAGGCTGACAGCAACATCATTTAGCAAATTTTGGAGCAAGATTACAACAAGCTACGGCAGGCTATAATTGCACCCAAGGGCATTAATGGATAGAGCAAGGCATGTAGATCAAAACATATTTATAGAACATCTCCAGATTATGCATAGAATGACTGGTAGAAGCATGTTTACATGGCAACAAAATATAACAGAAACAGTCAGGAAAACAGTAACAACAAGTACCCTCCTTAACAAGCTTGATGCACTCAGGACACAACTCACAAAAATACATGGTTAACACCCCTGGAAAGATGGCATGTCATAGATCAAAATACATATAGGGCTCATGCTCATAGGATGCACACATCAATCATGGCAAAAATGACAGAAGAGCAAGTTATAACAGTTTCAGCAGATTAACATCAACATGCACTCTTCCAACAGAATTTCGGGCATCAAGATGAGCTCAAATGAATATGATGCAATAGAATGAAATGAAGTACTCGTTGAGGCGAACAATATGACATATTACACGCGCAAAACAGAGCTACATGCACAGAGAAACAACAGGTCAAACATGGCATGATTATGCAAATACTTCGGGACTTAGTTAAAAAAATGGACCTCGGGGAGAGTGGACGGAGGGGTTCCGGGACGGAGTGCCGTTTGGATCCGGGGATGGGTGGATCTCGTCCCGATCCTCAGATCCGGCTTGGGTACTGTAGCTGCACACAGATCGAGGATGAACGGAGGGGGTCGCCGGAGTCGAGGGAGGAGGGCGATGGCGGGACGGTGCCGGTAGAGGAGGACGGCGGACGGAGGCGGCGGGGACCCGGCCGGGCGGCGGCTCGGCGGCGGGGTCAAGGCGCGGGCGGCTGCGGGCGGAGGGCGCGGGCGCTACTGGGCGCTGGTGGCGGCGGATGGCCCAGCGGCGCGTGAGGCCGAGGCCGGGCGCGGCAGACGACGGAGCGCGGTAGCGGCGAGGCTACCGGGCGGCGGCGACCCGATCTGTGGGTTGGCGAGGTCCGCGCTGGTCGGAGCGGATGGGGGCGCGGCGGCGGCAAGACGCCGGGCGGCGTAGGCCGAGGCACGCCAGCGGCGAGGCCGAAGCGGCGAGGCCGAGCGTCGGGCGCATGGGATCGGGCGGCCAGAGGGCCGAGGCGGGCCGCTGCTCGGGACGGCGGAGAGGCCGGCGGGACACGTGGCGTGCCCGGATTGGCTGGGCGGTGGCGGACGCGTCCGGTCCGGGACGGACATGTCCGGTGGCGGCGGGAGGAAGAGGACTAGGGTTTGCACCGGGATTTTTGGAGGGGGAGGTGTTTATATAGGTAGAGGGAGCTAGGAGAGTCCAAATGAGGAGCGGTTTTCGGCCACGCGATCGTGATCGAACGACCGAGAGCATGAAGGGGAGTTTGCTGGGTTTTGGGCCACTTTGGAAGGGGTGTTGGGCTGCAACCCAAAGAGGCTTTCGCGGTTACCCGGTTAACCGTTGGAGTATCAAACGACCTCCAAATGACACGAAACTTGACAGGCGGTCTACCGGTGCTATACCAAGGCCGCTTGGCAAACCTCGGGCAATTCCGAGAAAGTTTAACACCCGCACAAGAGAAGAGGCAAGAAAGGGACGCCGGAGGACATAGGAGTGCCGGATTGCAAAACGGACAACGGGGAAAATGCTCGGATGCATGAGACGAACATGTATGCAAAATGAAATGCACATGATGACATGACATGGAATGCATATGATGACATGGCAAACTGCAACACGCAAGCAAATGACATGACAACGACAGCGAATAACTGAAAGACACCTGGCGCAACGAACCCGGGGCGTTACAATTATGTTCTTAAATATCCGCGCTTGCCATTGGTCAATAGAACGTGTTTGTTCAAAAAGAAAAACGGGCTACAGATTTCGTACCTGGGACGCGCGTTGAGGCCCAGTGCTGCAAGGCGCACACAGCTGGCAGCACCCTCTTTACCGCGCAGAGCATCGAATATCGAAAGTTTCGCACACGTCCCCCAGTACTGTCTTTTTTCATGCATTCTGTCTTTTTTCTCTTTCTTTCTCTTTTCGTTTTCTAATTATTTTTACTTTTTACCCTTCCAACTTTAACTTCTTTTTTTCCTTTTGTAATAAATTTGAAATTTTCAAAAAATCTCAGAATTTCAATTTTTGGTTCAAGTTTTCGATAAATATTCCAAATTCTAAAAAACAAAAATGTTTCATAAAAGTTCAGAACTTTATTTTGTTCCAACAAAATAAAATAAAAGTTCCCAAGTTTTCAAAAAATGTCTATATTTTCAGCATTTATTCACAATTTCCAATGTTTCTTTTTTCATTTAAAAAAATGTTTCAAATTTGAAAATGTTTTTTGTGAAATGGTTACGAAATTAAAATAATTTTCTTAATTGAAAAAACATTTTAAAAAAAATTCTGAATGTTCAAAACATGTTACCATTTAAAAAAATTGTTCACTAATTAAAAAAATTGTTCAGTTTATTATAAAAGGTTCGTGTTTTCAGATTTTTTTTGTGTATTTAAGAAAATATTTCCAATTTAAAATTTTGCTCATGTCTTTTGGGAATATTCAGATTTTTGAAAAACTATTTGAAATTTCAAAAAATGTTCATGTTTCAAAGAATATACGCAAATTCATCTTATTTTTTATGATAGGTTTGAAAAACATTAAAATATGTTTCAAATCTGATGCTGCATTATGTTCTTACATATCCGCGCTTGCCATTGGATAATAGAACGTGTTTGTTCAACTAGCTAGAAGCATGTCGTCGAGTCTTTGATTTATGCGCTGCAATTAGTAATACATTTGGTTACGCCGTGATAGGAGACGCCGACCAACCCCACCCCTATCAAGATCTCGTCGGCCAAACATGACCCACGAGAAGATCGCAACTCCTAGCTCTGTCGGGCACCGCTACGGAGACTATTTTTGGAGGACACATCATTTCTCTCCCGTTGCTTCTCGTAATAAATATCTCCCGTTGCAACGCACGGGCATATGCGCTAGTTATACCTATTCTGGGGATGCCCTTTTGCAGTGAGATGTTGGAATTATGTTTGCCCAAACAGAGATAACCCTCTATCTGTCTGGGATGCATTGGAGGACATGAAAACCAAACTAGGACTGCCTTTTTTCTTGGAAATCTTGATTCTAGCATCATGGGTCATTTGGATATCAAGAAACAATCTCATCTTCAAACAAATCCAGCCTTCATTGCAGAAGTGGAAAGAAATTTACTTCATGGAGCTCAACTGGCTAAGGCACGGAATTAAGAAGAAACATGCCGTCCTGTTCAATTCCTGGCTTGACAATCTTGTATAGCTTTTTTACTTGTTCTTTTCTTTTTATTATTTCTTCTTATTCTGTATTTTTCCTCTTCTATTTCTTTCATTCATTCATTCTTTCTTTTTCTTTCTTTTCTCTTTTTCTATTTTCTTAGGCTTATCTCAAGCCTTGTAAGACTTGTTTATTTCTCTCATTTATAAAAATTGCAGTGGGACATTGCCCTACTGTATATAGTCAAAAACAAAGCAAACATCTCATGTCCCGTGTTTCTATTCTACTCTTATCAGCACTTCAACATTATATTTCATGTTTGCAAACTAACGTCAGGAGTGTATCACTAGGAAATAAGGATAACTTATTTGAGTCAAAGAAATGGATCTAAAACCCGTCACCTAGATTCACATTCCCAGAATTGAATTTTGTAATCTCTCCTACATGCTCCAAAGAAACGAGAAGAGTGGACGACCTGCTGGCCTGATCAAAACATTGGCCTAAGCAGCACCTCCAGCATCATATTTGTTGATTGCAAGTTCTTGTTCTTTTGTTGTGGTAATTAACTCCCTGTTGTCATCAGAGCAGTGGCGGACGTAGACCTTGACCCATGAGGGTGCCAACTTTACACTCACGGTAGAAATGTCATGTATAACCGTAAAATAATGTCAGTTTAGCATTTTTAATCCTATAATACATAAGTATCAAATTAGACAGACTAGTAGTACTAGATATACTAGATAAAATATATTTGCATTTTTTTAGGAGGTGCCAAGGCACCCACGGCACCGTCACTGGATCCGCCACTGCATAAGAGATGTCCCACAATTGCTAGATTAGCAGTTTTGCTCGGTGTGGAGAGATGACTGGCCCCTTTGTATTGGTCCTTGCTACATAAGTGGTTCGTACTTTGTAGTTCCATCAGGCTGAATGGTAGGTCGAGTAGATATGCTAAGGCTTTTTGACATGCCTTTTTCGGTGGTTCTTTCTCACTTTCATGTGCATGTACACATTTCCGAGTTCTCATTAGTAAGCAGTATAGTTACATCACCAACTACCACCATACGATTACTGAAAACCTAAAAACATCTATAAATACCTTAGGCCATCTCATTTCTCATTTATCATAGAGTGATACTTCATCCGTTCCTAAATATAAGTCTTTCTAGAGATTTTAAATGTAGTAAAACATACAGATGTATGTAGACATATTTTAAAGTGTAGATTCACTTATTTTGCTTTGTATGTACCCCTTGTTGAAATCTCTAAAAACATTTGTATTTGAGAACGGAGGAAGTACATGTCAAACTTCTAATGGAAATGCCGAAGAAGTAGCTCCATGAAAAGCTCTCCATAGGCAATGTAAAATGATTCCACAATTGCGTGTGCGTGTGCTCCCAGAATTTTATTTATTTATGTTGGAATGAGCATGTGATGGATTGGAAATTTGATATCCTACCTGAGTGTTGAGTATATTGATTATTAGAAAATATAAGATAGATTAGGATTTGGTCTTGCCTTGTCTTATATTCTAAGTTAGTCTTTATACTCCTATATATATGCCCACGAGGGTCAAGCAATACATCAAAATATTCCACCAATCCCCTCTCTCCCTTCTAACATGGTATTAGTTTTCGGGTTCTAAACCCTAGCCGCAGCCGCTTCCGCACCCGCGCGCCGCCCCTGCGGCGGTCGACTTCCATGACTACCGCCGGGGCCGTGCCGCCCGTACCTAAGGTTCGTCCGCCGGTCGTGTTGACCGACTGCCCTACTGAGTCTTTTCCCTGAGCCCTTGCTTCAAGATTTTCTCTCTCTCGCCAGTCATCTTGATCGGCGGTTTGTTTTTGGTTTTCCGATCTACTCTTGATCGGTTTGCGTCGCCCACCACCGCCGTCGACCCCGTGCGCCTCTACTCCAACACCGGCGCGATCGGCCGGCTTCTTCACTGAGCTGGCGGCCTCGCGCGTCATCCACGCGTCTGCCTGCCGGTCGGCCCGACCCAGCGTCCCCGTGCGTCGTCTGCGCGTCTACCCGCCGGTCGCCCCGACCCGGCGGCCTCTCTTCATGCGGCGGCCCGTCACACCCCCCCCCCCCCCCGTTCGCGCGCCGACCCACCCGTCGATCTACGCCGGACGTCACCGCCCGGCTCCGACCGGGAATCCTACATCACCCCGACCCGGCGACCAATCATAGCCGTCCTGCCGCCCGCTATCGCCGGCTTCATTTCGGATTCCTCCGCTACCCCGCCTCCACCAAGCAGCGTCCCCAACCTCCCGCGCGATCGGATTGATCACCCACCCGCCGCCGCGATCCGCCTCAGCTACCCCGTGCGACCGACCTGGCCCGTCCCCGAGTTCAGCGCGCCTCTCCACCGTTCGAGCATCGGGCTGCCGCTGCGTCTCCACGTCGGGCCGCAGTGCCGCTGCCCCGTGGTTCTCCCCGCGGCTGCATCGACCCGCGTGCTACCGATGTGTCACCCCTTTGGGTCGTAGTGCCGCGGCCCGCGTCTACTGCCGCCCCGAGTACGTTCGTTCCAGGCCGTCTCCGTAGTAGCACTGACCCTCGCATTGCCGATGTGTCGCCCCATCGGGCCATAGCGAGCATGGCTCGCGGTCTTCGTCGCCCCCCGAGGCCGTCCCGGCGGCTGCACCGACTCTCGGGTCGCCGTTGCGTTGCCCCTTCGGGTCGCAGCGCCACGGCCCGCGGTCCCCGCCGCCGTCGCCCCGACCTGCCCGCCGCCACCGCGTCGCCCTTTCAGGCTATAGCGTCATGGCCCGTGGTCCACTCCGCCCGTCACCGCGTGTCGACCTACCGTGGTATGCGTCGCGTCGTCTCCCTTGGCGCGGGAACGCCACCGTCCGCGCCGGTCTTCGCCACGCTGTTAGGGTTCTTGGCCTACTTCGAGCACCGTCGTCGCGCTCCTAACCTAGCCGCTGCTGCTGCCGTCAGGCCGCCGCCGTTGCTCTTCTTTCTCCGCCGCCGCCGCCACCCGTCCACCTCCTTCGTCTTCGTCCAGCACTAGCCCGTCGCCAGCGTCGCCGTCATCTACCCCAACCACTTCGTCTACTCTGACAACCGCGCGCGACATCGGGTCCGTGTCAATTGGCGCCACAACAGTCGTCGAGTCCTTCTTTAGTGGCTTCTCCGACTTCTTTGACATGGCATACAGCTCGTGCAGGTCCCAGTCTACGCATGCCCGGTGCTGGCAACACCGAAGCATGGCTTCGTCCACAACGTGTCCCCGGGCCTGGCAAGTCTGGTGCGACGCTTCGTCAACTTCGTCTTCGCCCGTCTACGCATGCCCGATGCTGGCAACACCGGTGCGTGCCTTCATCTACGATGTGTCCCCGGGCTTGGCAAACCCGCCGCGATGCATCGTCAACAACATCTTCTTTCCGGCGCACCACTACTTCGACACCACTGCGCCCATGCTAACACGGCGGCCCCTTGCGCCCACAGCTCCATGGTGACGTCCTCGACACCAGCTACCCCGACTCGACATCAACCACAACATTCTTCGCACGGCAACCTCGACCACGGCTACACCACCTACGCTCTCGGCTACTTCGACAAACGGCACAAAGGGCTACCGTCTTGCTTGAGCAACCTCGTCGGGTTTCCACTCCAGCCACGACTTCCACGATGCATCGACTGTACGACTAGGGGGGGGGGGGTCCGTCGGCTTGTCTTCGGATTCTTCTCCAGTCTCACCGTCTGCGCCACTACCGTTGTAACTGCGGGGGATGTTAAGTATATTAATTATTAGGAAGTATAAAATAGACTAGGATTTGATCATGTCTTGTCTTGTACTATAAGTTAGTCTTTGCACTTCTATATATACAAATGCCCACGAGGTTCAAGCAATACATCAAAATATTCCAGCAATCCTCTCTCTCCCTTCTAACACTCGGGAAACTTCGTAGGCATGTCTACAGCATGAAGACGTACCTGTATGGAATCGGCTCAAGCGCCACCTTCTAACCGCTTTTCACCACATCCGTGGATGATCTTTGGAGAAAAAATTGAATAAATGTGACAAGTGTGTCCTACTATATGCAGGTCCAACTGCGCACCTAGTAAAGCTGCTTTTGCACTAGACGAGGCTGAACCGCGATTAGCTGAAATTCAATGTGCACGAGGCCTTTCACAACTCTTCAGACACAGTGGGAGGCCTAGAAGCGGTGCACCTTGTGATGTTGTGAGTGCACTTGAAGGTTGAAGCTAAGGTAAAAACTGCTCTTCGCCGACTATACGCAATAGAAGAGTGGGGAATTTCCAGCTTTACTAGATTATTGATGGCGTGCGTTGTCGCGCCTATCTAATTTCGGTCTATAATATTTTTTTAGAGTGATATGCATCATTATTTTATTAACTTAAATCGAATGCATGATTTGGACCAACGACTCGAAAAGTGATCAGATTTAGTTCATAAAATCATTTATTTGATCAAATAAGGCCAAAACCGATTCGACGGAGAGAAAACGGCCATGTGGCTGCCACACCAGCCTACTTTTGACCGCTTGCAAACTGAGTAATTTTTACAGGGGTGTTTCTGCGAAACCGCCAACCTAATCCAAATCTAGGAGTAAAAAAAGTTAAGAGGCCACGCGTTGAGTGGGTTTTGAACCCACAAGATCGATTTTATGTGCAAATCAAACATCGATTGACCAATTGAGCTATAAACTTATTTTTGTTTTAATAAAGGTAGATAGTAAATATTTTATGTGGAAAGCTGACCTATCAGATGTAGAAAAAAAAGTTAAATGGCCGTGCGTTGTGTGGGACATGGACCCGTGACCTATGGGCAAAATCAACAATCAATGACCACAATGAGCATCTACAGCCAGCCACCCCAAACCTGCTGTTCGCACATGAACACGTCACCGTGTACCCTCGACGCCGGGGGTGATGCACTGCAACTCACGTCGAAAGAGACCCAGCCGGAAGCGCGGTACGCAAGCAGTCTGTCAGGTGCTTTTGAGAACCCGAAACCCCACACGCCCAGGAGGGACCCCGTCAGGGCGCGCGGCGGCTATGGGCTGCCCTAGGTCGGCCTGACCGCCACTAGGGCCTCGAGGTTCGCCGCCCTGCAATGAAGAAGAACAAACGAAGAACGAGAAGCAAGATACAAGGGAGGGGGATAAAGATAGATGAACACGAAAAAGTAGTAGATTTGTTTGTTCGATTGTGTGTTGTTTAATCGGCCGTCACCTCTCATCTATTTATGAGGCGGTTGGACTTTCCGTACAAGAAAAGGACTAAAAATTCCATCCAAAACATCAAAAACCCTAATCTAACTCGGACAGGAATCTTTGGCAATTTCTGGATCAATCTCGGTCTCACCGATTGGTTTGCTTCGGTCCCACCAAGTGAACGTGGCCAACTCTCTGTAACCTTCTATAATTTCCGGATCAATCTCGGTCTCACCGATTGGTTTTCTTCGGTCCTACCGAGTCAACATTGCCAACTCTCTGGTAAATTTTCGGACCAACTCGGTCTCACCGATCAAATCAACTCGGTCGGTCCGAAATGACTCTGCAGCTTCTG
This sequence comes from Aegilops bicornis, assembly GCA_021605145.1. Taxonomy (NCBI): domain Eukaryota; kingdom Viridiplantae; phylum Streptophyta; class Magnoliopsida; order Poales; family Poaceae; genus Aegilops; species Aegilops bicornis. The sequence continues at coordinate 23,301,160 of CM038670.1, read as the reverse complement.
TTTCTGACCTTATTTTGCCTCCACAGGTTGCATACGATCTCGGATTAAGATGATTTTTATATCAAAATCTACCGTTTCGACGAGACGCACAACTTTCATGTTGAAACATTTTCCATCAGAGGCCATCTTGATTAAGTTTTATGCCTTTCTTTACTCTGGTGTCAACATGAGCATCTCTGAACTTGTCATAACTTTTGAGTCCGAGCTCCGTTTTAGACCATCTTCATATCCATCTTGATCTTCTCGAAGAGAGCCATCTCATGGTGACTTTCAATAGTAAGTTTTAATTAATCTTGACATAGCTTCAAACCACTCTTTATAAACGTGCCACTTTTGAGCGTCAACACATGCCCCCTGTTTTTCGGCAAACTTGTGTGCCGAAAAATAACTTGCACGATGCTTTTCCTAAGGACGATGTCAACACTCCATCGGCCATTTTATGTGCTTAGGGCGATAATTTCTATATCGGCCATGTTTAACTTCTTGTTTACATCATACCCTAGAACCGATTACCACCAATCGGCTTTAAAGAGATGGGAATGAACCCGTTCCTCGTAGCACTAAGGAAATCAAACTCCGAGAGGTCACGCCCTGTCAAGCAAGTAACATCCGGATGATTCCAATCTACCGATGCATCGGCCAAAGCAACACAAGCCGAATTATCCGCGTGAATGACTTCTACCTCATCATCGACCTATTGTATTAAGAATTGATGCATGGTAGATGGCACACATTGGTTAGCATGAACCCAATCGCGGCCTAATATAACATTATAGTTACCTTGCACCTCGGCGATGAAGAATGTGGTGGCCAAAGTTTTGCTTCCCACGGTGAGTTCCATGCAGATCACACCTTTGGCCTCTGTCTTTTCTTTTCCCTCAAATCCATTAAGTACCATATTGGTCTTCATCAATGCATTATCGTCTAACCCCAACTTCTTGAAGACCGAGTAGGGCATAAGATTTACCACAGCACCACCATCAACGAGCATCCTAGCAACCGGCGATCCGTTAATATAACCTTTGAGGTACAATGGCTTCAAGTGTTTCACCGGTTCTTTTGGCTTCTCGAAGATAGCATTCCTTGGACCAAAATCCAGCTCGGCTACCTCCCCTTCTTTACCTATAGCACGAAACTCGGCAGGTAAGTAATATACCATATTAATATCCATACCTTCCCGAACCGGCATAGATTCATAATCCACCATCTCATCTTCATCCCCCAATGTGAATATTGGGCTCAAAGATTCCTCAACTGAAGGGGATGTTTCAGGTGGTGTGGACGATGTAATAGGGGTTGCATCATCCTCTTTTGGTGGTGAATGTGTTGCTGTAGCTAATGTAGAAGCATCTGCGTTTTCTTTTTGTTTAGGCCTCCACACTTGTTTTGTGAGTGCCATGGGCCGAATTTCACTTAACAATTCGTCCCTTTGCCTCTCCTCTTTGTGCTCTACCTTCTCGTGGTTCCTCATGCGTTGTAATCTCCTTTTCATGGTCTTGGTTAAACCGGGAGGACACCACTTAGGTTGAGTATATTTGGGATCCCTTGGTTTGGCCTTGCTTGTGCTTGCCTCATGAACACTAACCATGGAACCCTGCCGAACAATAACAATATCACCATTAGAAGTAGCCAGATTACCAACAATCGGCTTTTTGATCTCCTTTTGCTTGTCGCATTCTGAAATTTCTGCATTAGATGACTTAACACGCCACACTCTTTTATTGGCCTTACTTGGAGAAATTTTTGTGGGCCGATTAGCACCATAGCTCAAACGGCCTTGTGTGGGATAATAAAGCCTCTCGCGAGCAGGCCTTCTATGTGCTTCCCACCCCATATGGAAAGCATAAGGACCCATTGGGGGCTGCCCCCATCCTCCACTGAAGCCTCTCATGTGATATGGCGCATAGAAAGGTTGTGACATCCATGGTGTCGGTGCCCATGACCCATATGGCCTTGCATATCGTCGAAACTCTTGCTCCGGAGGCAATCTTGAACGCTTTGAATGTGATGGCCGATTAGAGCTAGAACCGTGACTTGACTTGCATATTTGGATAGCAACATATCAAAAGTTGGCTTGATTCTCTTGTTCTTAGTTTCATTCTTTTTCCACTTGCCAACTTCTGAATTCTTGGGCTTGATCAATTTAACATGAGCATCCTCTTGTGCTTGTGGTTGCCCCCCGAGTGTAGCATTTTTTTATAGTGATCTTCAACACTTCCTTGCCATTGGGTTGCTTCTCAAGCACAATCTTTCTTCCCAAGACCTTGTCGCCCTCCTTGCTATTCCTGGGTTCACCAATAACAACATTATCTTTATTAGCGGATTCGGCTATGTTAGGCCGAATTAACATTTTCTTCCCTTCCAAGTCTATTGTGTTTATGGGAAAGGGCTGCTTATCAACTTGCATCTCAGCAAAATTCAATCGTCCGTCATTAATGGCTGATTGTATCTGTCGTCGAAAAACATTGCAATCGTTAGTAGCATGAGAAAATGAATTATGGTACTTGCAATAAGCACGCCGTTTCAGCTCCTCAAACGGCAGTATGGTGTGTGATATTCTAATCATCTTATCTTGCAAGAGAGCATCAAATATTTTATCACACTTTGGTATATCAAAAGTAAACCTCATCTCCTCATCACGATTCTTGCGAATCGGCTTAAGAGCATTGCACATATAGGGTTTGGCCTTTGAGGACTAAACAAATTCAGTAGTATAGACATCAACCTCATGGTCCGAATTATCATCATTGTGTTCAATCATATGCATTCTAGGACGATCGGTTGTTGACCTATGGACCTCTTTACTTCGACTCTCTTGGGCCAAAGCTTTTTGTAAGACTTGATTAATTCTCAAAAACTCATAACTTTCTAGCCTCTCTTTAATGTGAGTTTTCAAACCATTAAGAACAAGATCCGCCAAGTCTCTCTCAGTTATCACTAAGCTATAACATCGGTTTTTTATATCTCTAAATCTCTTGACATAATCGGTGACCGATTCATCATGTTTTTGCCTAACCGATGTAAGATGTGACAACTTAAGCTCATTATCGCTGCTATAAAAGTGATCATGAAACTTTTGTTCTAATTGCGACCATAAGAGAATTGAACCGTGTGGTAAAGCAGCAAACCATGAAAATGCGGTGCCAGTTAAAGACAGGGGAAATAAACGCACTTTCAACTCTTCTATGGAACCCGCTTCACCCAACTGTGCTAGATACTGACTCACATGCTCCCAAATCGTTTTCGTACCCTCACCACTAAATTTAAAAAAATCAGGAACCATATAACCTTGAGGGTAAAAATTGCATCGAAGTGTTCAGGATAAGGCTTTTGGTACACACGACTCTTTACTTTTGGCTCGTTTCCGAAAGTTTCTAGAAACATCTTATGCAAATCCTCCCTTAATTTAGCTAAAATTGGATCCGAGGTAGATGAAGATGTTTGTGGCAATGACATAGGAGCAACCTGAGTACAAGCTATTGGTGCAACTTGTGAGATGGGCGCCGAGCCATAATTCGGTGGAAGACCAAACATGCTTGCGCCTATGGATGGTGTGACAAAGTGATTCGGCGTTGACGCCGAATTGGGCACACTCATAATAGGATTAGAGTATGTAGGTGTAGCCACAAGCTGGTTGGTTTGTGAAGGGGAAAAATTCAACGGGATATTATATTGTTGTTGCATAGGTGGTGCCGATAAAATAGGTAAAATTGTACTAGGGTTTTCGGATATACCAACAGTACCATTAGATGACGGAGGCATATTTTTCTGAGCATTAGCACTAGCCAGAAAAGAGTTGTATGCCATCACATTACCCTTACTGACAAGACTTTCAATCACAGCCACTTGCTCTGGAGAAAAAACTTTACTCACAGTGATTAGATCTTGTTCGTCGATGATGGGAGGAAAATTAATGTTTCCAACCGGAGTGATGTTGCCTTGACGGTCCTTCTTGAAACTTGAAAGAAACGCTTCCAAATCCTCCTCCTCGCGCTTCTTCTTGAGCGCCTCAAAAGCCTCTTCACGCTGCTTCTTGCGCGCTTCGTAGGCTTGGCGATGTTCATCCGATAGTTCATCATGACCGGGCTTAATGATGTTATCGGCGTCAACTTCTGAGGGCTTGGGGAGATTAGACATGGTTGATGATGATTCTTGATCTTTCGTCCCCATCGGAGTCGCCAAAAAGTGTGTTCGCACACGAACACGTCACCGTGTACCCTCGACGCCGGGGGTGATGCACCGCAACTCACGTCAAAGGAGACCCGGCCGGAAGCGCGGTACGCAAGCAGTCTGTCGGGTGCTTTTGAGAACCCGAAACCCCACATGCCTAGGAGGGACCCCGTCAGGGCGCGCGGCGGCTATGGGCTGCCCTAGGTCGGCCTGACCGCCACTAGGGCCTCGAGGTTCGCCACCCTGCAATGAAGAAGAACAAACGAAGAACGAGAAGCAAGATACAAGGGAGGGGGATAAAGATAGATGAACACGAAAAAGTAGTAGATTTGTTTGTTCAATTGTGTGTTGTTTAATTGGCCGTCACCTCTCATCTATTTATGAGGCGGCTGGACTATCCGTACGAGAAAAGGACTAAAAATTCCATCCAAAACATCAAAAACCCTAATCTAACTCGGACAGGAATCTTTGGCAATTTCTGGATCAATCTCGGTCTCACCGATTGGTTTGCTTCGGTCCCACCAAGTGAACGTGGCCAACTCTCTGTAACCTTCTATAATTTCCGGATCAATCTCGGTCTCACCGATTGGTTTTCTTCGGTCCTACCGAGTCAACATTGCCAACTCTCTGGTAAATTTTCGGACCAACTCGGTCTCACCGATCAAATCAACTCGGTCGGTCCGAAATGACTCTGCAGCTTCTGTTTCTGACCTTGTTTTGCCTCCACAGGTTGCATACGATCTCGGATTAAGATGATTTTTATATCAAAATCTACCGTTTCGACGAGACGCACAACTTTCATGTTGAAACATTTTCCATCAGAGGCCATCTTGATTAAGTTTTATGCCTTTCTTTACTCTGGTGTCAACATGAGCATCTCTGAACTTGTCATAATTTTTGAGTCCGAGCTCCGTTTTAGACCATCTTCATATCCATCTTGATCTTCTCGAAGAGAGCCATTTCATGGTGACTTTCAATAGTAAGTTTGAATTAATCTTGACATAGCTTCAAACCACTCTTTATAAACGTGCCACTTTTGAGCGTCAACACCTACATCAAACGCCCTGCAGAAAAACCCGACCTAGACGGGCGCCTCAAACGGGCCTCAAACGCCCGGGTTGACCGGCACCCCTCATATCCAGCCCAAATATGGGGCGGATATGAGGAGACCCAGGCATGCCCAGGCACGTCCGCCACGTCAGACTGACGGCCGGGTTCCACACGAAAACACTCCGAAACGTGGTAGATCGAAGCTCCTCCTCCTCCTCTTCCAAGTCCTCCTCTGAATCCACCACGTCCAGAGGTAGCCCCGCGGCGATTGGGCTTCGCACCTTACCCGGATCTGCTCAAGGAGCTGCAGCCGGCGCTTCAGCATTAGGTATGGGTAGCTCCTTACCCGGCGGCGTGGGGGCATGGCTACTCCTGGTGGCTAGCAGTGAGTGAAAAGTGGCAGTGACGGAAGATGGGAGGGGGGAAATGTGGATGGGTAGGGCTGATTGTTTCTCATGGTAGTGAAGGCGGGGAGCGACTCGCCGCCGAAAATATTAGAGTTCCTTTAGGCCTAAGTTTTCCATAAGATGGCAAGGAGCACAATAGGCCAATATAGGTAGAGCCTGTCCAATGTGCGGACAGTCCAGGCTTGGTGTCCAGAGGCGTGAGACCGAGCCTCACCCAAATCTGGCATGGAACAGGGAACTGAGGAAGAGGTGGAGCTCGTCTTCCGAAGGATCATCATATCTTGGGTTGGAGCCTTTTCGGCCAATACATTTGTTTAGCTTGTTCGCTTTTGTTTGGGGCCTTGGACATCCAAATATGTGATGTGTTGGGGTCGAGTTCATCCGCGAACATGAGCTGAGTATATACCATCTTGGAGGAGAAGGGAAAATCATGGATGGTGAATCTTTGGTCCGGCTGGTCCTCAACCGTAAGCGACATTGAACTATTGAAACACCATGCATGCTATTCCCAAGCCTCAACGGATGATGTGTAGGCTTTCCCAACATCTATTTTCCATTTCTTTGAGAATGTAAACATTCTATTTCAAGTCTTAACAAACTCTAGCAGCACAACTAACTCACCGGCAACTAAGGATAGCTTAGTTTGGTGGTTTTCCAGGGGGATATCCCCCTTGCTGCCCTGGCTTCTGAAGCTTTGCCAAGATGATGCCGTGCTATGGAGGGTGCGGCTTCTCTTCGGCACTTGAATTTTTTGCTGTATTGTTGTATTTAACTCACTATTATTATCAGTGATATTTCAGAAATCATAGGTAATCATTGGTTGCTAGATATAGAGATGGTTGTCTTCATTGTATTGGTACTTGCTAGATGAGTGGTTGGTTTTCACTATCATTAGACGGTGTGGCAACTCTGGTACATATAACATGCCAAGGCCTTGTAAAATCCTTAATATTCCCTGGTTCTTACTTGTTGGCATGCATATGTACGTGTTCATGGGAGGTATCGGGAGTTTGAAATCAAAGGATACCAAGACATTTCGTACAAATTTGATGGTTATCACTAGAATTTTATTTAAATTTGGAGGTTAGATACCTTTTTTTCTTTCTATATGGCCTATAAGCTTCTTGAACAATCAGGTCGGCGCGATCTTTTTTTCTAGAAAATTACTCTGCTAGATTCAAACATACATAACTTACCAGTGTAGAAGTGGATTAATTAAGAAAAAGTGCAGCTTGATTCTGGCTGTAATTAATTTTTGCAGCTATGGTTGGAAACACTTGTGGACCCCTTTTATTCAAGTAAACAAATGTATGCACCAATTTTTCTCTCTCGCGCGTGCTTCCAGCGACAGCGAGAAGGGCCTACACAGGCTCACTAAGGGCATATTTCCATGCTGCGAGAGCCTGCCCTGCTAATCAAGGGCATACCAAAAATTTGGCGGGCAATGGGCTGGTCGCTCCTCACCAAATAGTTCGCATGGAATGATGGAAATGTACTGCGAATCCAGGCTAACCTAGGCATGCGAAAGTATGGGTGTCCATCCAAACATGCATAGCTGACCACTCAGCATCATTTTCTTGTCAGGGCGACTCGGGGCTCCGATCAAAACAAGCAATACGTTTGCCTTCACCAGTGCCCCTTCCACCAAACCGTGGATGTTCTTCAAAGACAAACTATAATTAAAAGCGACCGTTTCCAGCTCGATATATAAGTCTATTTACCCGGAGTGGTGTTCATCAAGGAGTATCCGAAATCTATGTTTAGATGGTGAAGCTAGCTCTAGGAACTTCCAACTTGAGACAAGCTTCTCCATACTGGGGATGAGTGGCTGTTCAATATTTTATCAATAGAAGCGGAAGAAGTTAAAGCAGTGATCAGCAGGTTACTGTGGCGTATATGGAGTCTAAGTAAAGATGTGTAACCTGGTAAAAATATCTAAAACAGTTTTGTGCAGCTATCTGTCCTCTTATAACCAGTCACAAAAGTATTCGATCGAGGAGAGAGTTAAAGGAAAATGCCGGTGGTGGACACCCCTGTAAAAACAACTACTGTCAGCAAGAAATTTTTTCAGTGGCCCAAACCACCAGCTGGGTGGGTTGCTCTCTCCGTTGATGGGTCTTATGTCCAAGAAATGGGGTTAGCAAGGACATGCATGGTACTGAGAAACACGGAAGGACGATGATTTTCTCAGCGTACAGGCACTTTTTTTACTGCAAATATGCCTTAGAATCTGAAAGCGGTGTTGTACTGGAAGGTATATCACTCAGTTTTCAAAGGTCAGATTTACCAGTTATTTTCAATCTGATTGTTCTGTTCTGGCTGCTCCCTTGACAGATGAAACATTGGACAAATCTGCTCATGGACACCTCATACTAGAAATTAAGAAGCTCCTGGAGTCGCGTGGGTTTATTCCGCAGAAATTAGATCGTAATCAAAATAGTGTTGCTCATTGTCTAGCTAACGTAGGCCGTTCAGAAGGTAGCCCTGCTTACTGGTTGCACCGTGTTCCGGGCAGTGTGTTTCAAGCTTTGTATTCCAGATGTATTAAACACTTTTCAACCCTGCAAAAAAAGAGGATTAGAGGGGAGAGCATTAGTGTAATGCGGTGCATGTATTGTTGAGCCTTGAGGACGAGTATATATTGAGATACAATACTTGGAGGACAAGACGCCTCCTAGAAATAAGATGGAAATAATTCCTGTCTAATCCGGTGTAATCTTTAACTACCAAATACATCTCTAACAGGTGTGATAGGTGAGGATGATGAGGTCGTGTGCAACATCGATGTGTCGGTATTTGGTGGCGAGCAATTGTGCATGTTGTCTCAGCCGCGATAGATGATGCTCCTTATGCTAGTTAACCAATCTGTCGTGTGGCCTTTAATTCAGTTTTTTTTTCTAGTTAACCGGGTAACACAATTTTCTTATACAAGCATAACCACACATTTATGTGTGCCTATCAACTTCAAATTGTAATTATCATCAGTTATGGTTTACTTACTTTGCTATAGATAAAGAGGCGAAAGAATTGATAGAACGAATTGCGACAGTCTATCTATTGAACAATGCATTTATAATTTCCACTTCGTCATCACAAAGTGGGATAGTGGCCTTATGTATACTCCCTCCATATCAAATATAAGATATTTCTTAGAGTAGTTTAGCCTAGAAACGTCTTATATTTTGGCATAGAGATAGTACAAGGGAAACATAAAATATATAGAAAGTGTCAGTTCTTACTCGCTTTTATGTACATGTATGTTCACATGTTCATGTCAATAAGCAATACAGTTACAACACCAACTACCACCTTATATTCTTACTAGGTGTGTTTTTGACATCTATAAATACCATGCACCTTCATCTTCTCGTTCTTCATATTGTACCTATAACAGAACATCGACGTCCAATAGTGATGAAAATGCTTACGAAGTAGCTGTGTGATAACCACAACATATGAAGATTTCTAGCAAAGCAATATGTTCTAGACTGTTGTGTGTGTCTAGAAAAGTAGTTCTTTTATACAACTTATGCTGAGCATGGGAGGTATCTGGAGTTCGAAATCCTAGCTCACGAAGCTATCTTGTACGAAACGGGAAGCACTGACTCTTGTTGAAACCAGAGGATATTGTGTACGATGCTGCGGGAATTGGTTGATGAAATATCGGATTGATAACATGAGAATCAAAAGTAAAAATACATGTGAAATATTGGATTGATAACATGAGAACCGGGTGTAGCTACACCCGATAATAGGATGCATTTTTCCTGGATGTGCAAGCCTTGTACTAGTAGAACATCCTAGCTAATTACACGGCAACGTTGATCATGATTAATCTAAACCTAGTCTACTTAAGACTCCAACTCAACCTAATCTAATCATACGAACAAGATTATTCCTAACAATCTCATCCTATTCTTGACAGTTCGTCTTTGTTGCTTCTCTGGTCTTAACTCGTTGACGATTCATCCTTTGTCGACTCATCCGCTTGCACCACGACAAGTTAAATTGACGGCCTTGATAGCTCGCAATTATCTCTCCCCAGTTTCAACTTGGCGAATTTACGCATCGCATCAAATATGCCATGGACTACCCAGCCTTACTAGTAACCCGTGAAATACATCACCCGGTGGACTTCACCATCCACCCTAGTAAGATACATGCCGGCTCCTTGTGGATCACGCCATCCTATGCACTACACCATGCACTCCGGCCTCATGTAGAGACATGGCATCATTGAAGAGACTCACCTTCACTGGTTTATCGTCCCCACGTAGTTGAACTTGATCCTCTCGTCGAGACACATAGACGACCTGGGCACTTCATCTTCAACGCCTTCTCACAGAGATGAGCACTTGGACATGACGACGACCGACCGACCGACCGTGCTAACCCAAATGACTCCTTGACTCTCGAGACTCCCCTGGATGACGGTCTTGATGACTTTACGGCACCGCACCTCGGCACCACTGCTCCCATCAACATCGTCTTCCATCACCTTGCCGACGACAGCGTGCCATCTTCCTTCATGGTGCTCCGCCGAACGACAATCGCCCGATCCTCCTCCTCGCCGCATCATCCAGGGACTTCATGGCCCGCCCGAGGCGCTAGCAGATCGCCACCCCGGGGCAAGCGCGGCTTCAAATCGACCTAGCTTTAGATACCAATTGTTGGAAATTCACCACCGGACCGATCACATCAAATCACGATGAACACGCACACGCAAAAACTGTTTAGCCAAGGGCTCTTGTCGTGCCCTTTGTTTCTCTTATTTTTATTTTCTGTTTTCTCGCACCGATGTTACAAACTCACGCAGGACTATGCATAATTATATGCATAACCGGCCAGCACAAACAGACTCAAAGCAGACCTAAACCTACACGTACAAGCTAACCTAGTCCGGCCCTGAGTCGTAAGACGATTTAACACACGGACGTGCAAGCCTTGTACTAGTAGAACATCCTAGCTAATTACACGGCTACGTTGATCACGATTAACCTAAACCTAGTCTACTTAAGACTCCAACTCGACCTAATCTAATCATACGAACAAGATTATTCCTAACATAGGTGATCATCACGTCCGGTTTGCCCTGGCCTTCTTTGCTGTAGTAGACTCCAAACAGCACCGTCGTGGCAGCAATGGCTGCCAGCGACATGATACGGATGCCGTAACCATGCCAGGTGTGGACAACGGCCGCCTTGGTGTAGAGAATGTCGTACATGAGCGAGAGCTCCATCTCCACTACCTTGCACGTGTTATCCCAGCTGGTGGCAAATATTTCCTAGCTTACATGGAGGGTATCACCGTCCGCGCGGACCGAAGTATCAGCCATGGCACGCCTGCAGAGCGGGAGCATGGCGTGCGCGACCATCAGCGCATCCTCATCGTCAAGACAACCCTCCCATCCTGTACTTCGGATCGCTAGTGTGCCCGAGCAAGTAGTGATGAATCTACTCAGTTGACCCATCTTCTTGCTCGAGCTCCGGATGTTGGCCAAGTCGCCTCGCCATAGCGCAAATGCCCTCTCAGCGTACTTGGTAGCACCCACGGCGAAGATGATGATGGACGCCCGGATCAAAGCCCCGGCGCCACCGCCGCCGATGTACACATGCTTGTACTAGCACATAGGTGGCTCCTCCGATCCGTGACGCCACCGTCAGCACATAGGTCGCAGAGGGACAGGTTGGTGAGGGCGTAGGGCGCGACGAAGTTGCCCAGCTGGTACGCCAGCCAGAGGAGGAGCATCCGCACGCCGGAGGCCTTGCGCCGACGGGCACCGGAGAGTGTTACTAGGACAAGATGTGCTGCGAAGCTCGAGAGGACCGCTGCCTGAATCTCCCATATATTGAACAACTGCGCTGTCCGGTACACCCATCCTTGTTCCATTAGCTGTTCCATCGTTCTCTTGCATGTGGTGAAATCAATGTCATACTACATCGAGGATGCATCTACAAGACTACAACTAGTTAAGTAGACGACACCCGCCCACGATGCCGCGGAATTATAGAATTGATTTCTAAATATTGCACACAAGATAAATTTAACTCTATGATTTAAACTATGCGAGGATTTCTGTAGATAAAAAAAAGCAAAATAAATAAATAAAAAGTTGAACATGTCATAAATTAAATGTGGTGGCATTTAAAGTCCATTATGCATGTTGCAAGGTAGAGAAATTCTCATATTCAGATCAGATGGATGTTACTTGACCAAGCTAGCAAATTCAACGACTATAAATTTGGATGGTGTAGAAGCATATGCTAGGAAAGTGATGAATAATAACTTGTAGTGGGGTTTGTCTATACAAGATACTAGTAGCTCACACATTGTTGCGGGAATGTTTTGCAATATATTTTAATAATATCTGATTGTGTGGAAAATTAATATATTTAGAGTAATAATATATATGAGTAAAATTATATAATTATGAATAGTGCAATAGAATGAAAATTTTCATGCATGTTTGCATGCTAGGAATTTTTCTATGCATAGTTACATGTTGTGGTGGGCATTTTCTCGTGCATATTCCATGCTGACATGGCATGTTTACATGTTGAGCAAACTATGTTAGTGGGGCTAGCTATTTATATAAATATAAAAAAATATAGATAAGTTGACTGAAAAACGATGTGGGGCATGTCAGTTTTTTCAGCCGTTGGATAGAAATTGGATGGCTCGTCTTCTTTCTTCAACCTCCGATCTTTTTCTTCCTCGGGGCCGCCTCCTGCTGTCACCCGCAGTTGGCAGCGCTCCCGCATGCGCCTGACTGCCCCACCATCCCCTAGCCTTATCCCAGTGACATGCTGCCGCCGTGCTCGGCCATCCCTCTAAACCTCCTCTGGATACCAGACTTCTCCGGAAGGACCAGCACCCCTACCTGTATGAGTCAACCTTCATACTCCCCTTCACCTGCCACGTCGCTGCTGCATGGTTCACATGGTCCAAGGCCTCATGGGTATCCCCACGCCTCTCTATGCTCGCCCTGGCGTTCGGATTCCAGATATCCAAATTTGAAATTCAGGCAATTTAGTATAGCTGTTGCGCTGATCATAGTCGCGTTGGATACATGCGTGAGAGATGCAGAAGACGGATTGAGATCAGGATAACATAACGGCAGAAGACGGATTGAGATCAGGATAACATACCGTCGCGCCTCGCAGGTTGTTGATCGGCTGCTCAGTCGATCGATGGATTAAGCTCGAGGATATGTACCATGAAGCAGCTACCTTGAATAGACGTACAAATGGTACTGTTGAACTAGCTAGCTTTACAGGTATCTGTCAGGTGTGCAAGCATATATATGGGAGGCATCATTTGCAAATAGTACATGTATATGTACAACCCTATATATGATAGCACTATGAGAACTACCGGAAGGATATAAATGTAACTTCACATGGCAGTGGGATACTAAGAGCATCTATGGCCGGACCTGCCAAATCCATCACCCTATATGCGCCCGCGGACAGTGACCGGGCAATCCTTAAATCGGCGCGTCCACAGCCACGTATCTCATATCCGGCACCCAATATCCATCCTAATGCAACATAAACTCGTACTATGTAGATCATCAAACGGACATATTTGGCAGGAAACGAACAAATAAACTGATATCAAAAAGACATAATTCACATATAAACATCACCAAAAGTTCAGCACAGTTCAACCATCCATCTTTTGGGTTCTCCTCTTTGTGCCAGAGTTCCGGGTGAAAACCTTTGTCTATTTCGACGCTTTGCGTCATCCTCCCGAGTAAAGTCGTGGAGCTTAGGTGCCCTATGTCGTGGTGTGGTGTTGTCTTCAGTCCTTCATGTACTCTTTCCGGTAAAATAGTCGCATGCGTTTGTGTTGTCCAGTTATTTAGGTGTCTGCTTTGTGGGAGGTTGCCTCACTAGTAGTACCTTGTATCTTTCGGTCGTGCGCTTTGATTTATGTCTTCTCTATATACGAGTTCCTGACTGTCTACTACAACAAGTTTTGTCCGGCTCCAGTGAGCGAAGGGCAATGACGGCGGCGCGACTTCGGCTCACTTCAGTGTTTGTAGTAATCGCTAGATGGTGTTCATTGTACTATCATGATTGAAGAAGAATAGATTGAATGTTTTCTGAAAAAGAAATGCACGTTGGTGAGATACTCTCTTATGTCTTTTAATCGGTGGGCGGAGAGAGTAGGAGCAAATGTGCATGCCAGACAATTAGAAGGAAATCATGAAGCTTGCATCTATTTATTGCGCTAACTAGAAGATCGATCAGAAAGTGTCGCTAATAGCTTCCAAGTTGGGTCACAAGCTTAGTAGGAATAGATCGATTACCTACCGAGAGTGCATGCAATTGTGTTAAAGACTTGGAGCACTCCCTCCGAATATAGCACGCATACATATGCTACCGCGCGTGTACGTGCGTGTATGGTTGCATATTGGACATCAACTCACCGTTAGGTAAATGAGAGAGACACTAAATTTGGAACAAACTGAGTAGCCGAGTAGGTAGTTAGCTTGTCAATTGCCCACACTAAATTTGGAACAACGCAAGTAGGTTGGTACGTGGCGCTTGTCAATACTAGAATACATCTTAAGGGCATATCCAGCAGCTTTCCTGTCCCAAAAAAAATCGATATATAGAGAAGTTGACACAACAGTTTCCGTAAACCAAATGATTTTTTGAATTTGAGCCTAAAAACGCCCCAACTTCCTCATATATAGAGGGGAAGATTGACCTTCCCCTGTCCTTGACATCACGTTGGCGGATCACCTTCCTTCCCCATTGCCGATCGAGCGCAGTTGGGCCTCCACGTCACTTTCCCTCCGCGTCGCCGGTCGGGTGCGGTCGAGCCGCCGCTCCACCTTTCCACCCCGTCGTCGGCCAGACACCGGTGCCGCTGCACCGGTCCCCTGCACCCGGGCGCACAGCAAGGGCTGCAGCCTGAGCCGGCCACAGTGCCCCCAAACCCCCGTTGCTGCCCCTGCCCCTGGACGTGCCACACTGGTAGCCTCCCGAGCCAGCAATCGGCCAACCACCGTCATAGGGGTAGGGGTCAGGCGTCGCCGCATCCGCCTGCGCCTTGCCGGCTCCTTGTTCGGCACCGTCCCAGGAAGGAGAGAGATGTTATACGCGATAGCAAGAAACAACGATGAACCAAGAAATCAACCAACAGGGACACGAGATTTTAACGTGGAAAACCCTTGCGGGAAAAACCACGGGCGCCAGCCAGCAAGACTTCACTATATCGGGTGAGGTTACAAACGCCGGGAATTTCCTCAATGCAACATATCCCTTACGGCGGCTTACAAGAGGTATTTATAATAGGTGAACCCTAGTCCAACTCGGTAACAACTTCGTACCGTGCATCGCTTGGCGACGGAGCCTCGCTTCGCTCGGGCGAAGTTGCCTTTATCTTTATTTCTTCTAGGAATTTGGATCACCACAAAAATAACACTCCACCTTGAGCCAAATTCCTCTTGTAGCATGAACGAGAACCTTCACCCTGAAACAACAAAGAAAACACTTTCGCGCCAAATAGCCTCTTGGGCTGAACAGTGATACCAACTAAGTTCGAGCAAAGCTCAAACTTAGTAACAGGAACTGGCTTTGTCATCATATCAGCAGGATTATCATGAGTGCTGATTTTGCATACCTTCAGCTTACCTTGTGCAACAACATCACGCACATAATGGTATTTGACGTCAATGTGCTTTGTTCTCTCATGGAACATCCGATCCTTAGTAAGGTAAATGGCACTCTGACTATCACAAAACAGGTTAATGCAAGTATCACCTCCACAAAGCTCAGCAAACAAACCTTTCAGCCAAACAGACTCTTTGCATGCTTCAGCAATGGCCATATATTCTGCTTCAGTGGTAGACAGGGCAACAACTGGCTGCAACGTCGCCCTCCAACTCACAGCACAACCACCTACCGTGAACACATAGCCTGTGAGGGACCTTCTCTTATCCAAATCGGCAGCAAAATCTGAATCCACATAGCCAACGAGTCCCTCATCAGTCTTGCCAAACTTCAAGCAAGCATTGGATGTGCCACGTAGGTACCTGAAAATCCACTGAACAGCTTTCCAATGTTCTTTACCAGGGTTAGCCATGTATCTACTAACCAAGCTCATAGCATATGATAAATCAGGACGAGAGCAAACCATGGCATACATCAAAGAACCAACAGCACTAGAATATGGCACTCTAGACATGTACTCAAAATCCTCATCCGTACTAGCACATTGTAAAGCAGACAATTTAAAATGAGGAGCAATGGGAGTACTAACAGGCTTTGCATCATGCATGTTAAAACGACGAAGAACTTTCTTAATATAATTCTGCTGACTAAGAAATAACAAGCCAGAATTTCTATCTCTAGCAATCTCCATACCAAGTATTTTCTTAGCAGCACCAAGATCCTTCATCTCAAACTCACTACTCAACAATTTCTTCAATGTAGTGATTTCTTTCTTGCCTTTGGCAGCAATCAACATGTCATCAACATATAGCAGCAAGTATATAGGTGATCCATCGACAAACTTAATGTACACACAGCTATCAAATTCAGACCTCTTAAAGCCATGTGACAACATAAATGAATCAAACCTTTTATACCATTGACGAGGAGATTGTTTCAAACCATATAAGGACCTTTTCAACTTACACACAAAGCCCTCTTTACCAGGCACTATGAACCCTTCTGGCTGGTCCATGTATATCTCCTCCTCCAACTCTCCATGTAAAAATGCAGTCTTCACATCTAACTGCTCAAGCTCAAGATCATGCATAGCAACAATACCAAAGAAAGTACGAATAGAGCTATGCTTCACAACCGGAGAGAAAACATCATTGTAATCAACACCTGGCATTTGACTGAAACCTTTTGCAACTAACCTTGCCTTATACCTTGGAGGCTCACTAGGAGATAAACCCTCCTTTCTCTTGAAGATCCACTTACAACGAACGGTCTTCTTTTTCTTAGGCAAGCGAACAACATCCCACGTACCATTTTTCTCAAGTGATTGCATCTCCTCTTGCATAGCGGATACCCACTTCTCGCGATCACCGTAACCAACTGCTTCAGTGTACGTGGATGGCTCATTGTTGTTCTCCACCTGTTCAGCACAATTAAAAGCATAGTGAACAATATCACACTCCTCAATTAAACGTGGACGAGGTCCACAATTCCTCTGAGTACGTCGAGCAGCAATGGACTGATTTTGTGGCTGCAAGACAATGGGTGAGTGCTGAACAGTATCATCAACAATATTTTCATTTTCAGTTTCAGTTTCAGTTTCATTTTCTTTATTATCAACGTGCTCCACCTGCACGCTAATTTCCTCCTGCTCATCATCGTAACTAACAGCGTAAACATCAGTAGGCAAACTGTCATTAAACATAACAGGTTCATTGAAAACAACACTTCTGCTCATGAAAAACTTTCCAAAGGTCGTGGATTCCATAACTTATATCCCTTTACTCCAGAACCATATCCAACAAACATACACTTAATGGCTCTAGGTTCTAGCTTTCCATTATCAACATGAGCATAAGCAGTGCAACCAAAAACTCTCAACTCTGAATAATCAGCAGGTTTACCTGACCATACCTCAATGGGAGTTTTCTTATCAAGCGGAATAGAAGGTGACCTGTTAATCAAGTAGCAGGCGGTGGAGGCTGCTTCAGCCCAAAAACGCTTGTTCAGCTTAGCGTTTGATATCATGCAGCGAGCTCTTGAGATGATGGTTCTATTCATGCGCTCAGCTACACCATTCTGCTGCGGAGTGTATGGGATGGTGTGGTGCCTCACGATGCCTTCTTCCTGCGAAGTCATCAAACTCATGCGAACGAAATTCACCACCATTGTCAGTACGAAGCAATTTAACCTTCCTTTCAGTTTGCTTCTCTATCATAATTTTCCATCCTCTAAAAGCAGCAAAAGTTTCATCTTTACTTTTCAGAAAATATGGCCACACTTTTCTAGAGTAATCATCAATAATAGTGAGCATGTAGCGAGAACCAGCATGTGAGGGCTTACGTGACGGCCCCATAAATCAGCATGCACATAATCAAGTATACCTTTTGTGGTATGTTTAGAAGTAGGAATTTTACTCTCTTGTGCTTACCAAACACGCAATGCTCACAGAACGGTGTCTTACTCATGGTGCAGCCATGCAGCAGGTTCCTCTTCATCAATTCTGCCATACCAAGTTCACTCATATGTCCAAGACGCATATGCCACAGGTTAGTCTTACTTGGTTCATTATCAGAAATAGTAGCAGCGGCAACAGAACCATGTAATGTACTACCTCTAAGGACATATAACTTAGCAGAATTCATATCACCAACCATGTAAATAAGGGAACCTTTTGATACCTTCATCACACGGTTTGAGCCGATGTGCTTATACCCCTCAACATCAAGTGTGCTAAGGGAAATCAGATTTCTGGCCATGGTTGGGATGTGCCTCACGTCCGTCAAAGTGCGGATCATACCATCATGCGTCTTGATTCGAACGGAGCCTCTGCCCACAATCTCACGTGGGTTATCATCTCCCATACGCACGACATCTCCACTCTGCACAGGCTCATATGAACTAAACCAATCTCTGTCAGTGCAAATATGAAACGAGCATGCAGAATCAAGAATCCATTCATCACGACCAACAACACAACCAGCAAGAACAACAAGAGCATCGCCGGAATCAGAACTTTCACCACCGGCTGCAACAGAGGCGTTACCATCACCTTCAGTTTTATTTTTCGGTTTATACGTACCGTTTCTTTTCTCCTTGTTCTGCAACTTCCATCACCTTCCAGTTTTATTTTTCAGGTATGATTAGTTTTCTTACAATACCTGCAGAACTTATCTTTGCCTCTAGACTTCGAACGGCCTCGACCGTCCTTGCTCTTGTCACGGTTGTAGTTGTTATAGTTCTTTTGCTCAGGTCTGCCACGAACCTGCAACGCTTAGCCCTTGGATGACGATGCGTTAGACTGTACCATACCTTTCATCTTTTCCCTGGTTTGGAGAGCCTCATATACTTCCGCAAGGGTTAGTGTATCACGGCTCAATAATATGGTATCTCGCAGATTTGTAAAAGAACTAGGTAATGAAACTAGCAGCAGAAGAGCTAGATCCTCATCCTCATATTTTACCTCCATCGACACTAGGTCGGCAACGATCTCCACGAAGACCGATATGTGGTTCATCACGGAACCACCCTCCTGGAGTTTGTGCATGAACAACTTCATCTTCACGTGCATCTTACTGGTAAGATCTTTAGACATGCAGATCGACTCCAGCTTGAGCCACAGCGCGGCGGCGGATTTCTCTGCCAGCACCTCTTGCAAGATATCATTAGAAAGATGAAGTTGAATCAAAGAGAAAGCCTTACGATCTTTGCGCTTCTCCTCGGCAGTCCACGTGCTCGGTGCCTTTTCACCGAACGCATCTAGCGCCTCATCCAGATCCGAAGCTTGGGCGAAACGCCTCATCTTCACTTGCCACAGCGAGAATCTCGTCTTGTAGTCCAGCATCGGTAGATCAAACTTCATCGATGCCATCGCAAAACCCTAATCTGCAACCAGGGCTCGATACCACTTGTTATACGCGATAGCAAGAAACAACGATGAACCAAGAAATCAACCAACAGGGACACGAGATTTTAACGTGGAAAACCCTTGCGGGAAAAACCACGGGCGCCAGCCAGCAAGACTTCACTATATCGGGGTGAGGTTACAAACGCCGGGGAATTTCCTCAATGCAACATATCCCTTACGGCGGCTTACAAGAGGTATTTATAATAGGTGAACCCTAGTCCAACTCGATAACAACTCGCGAGGCCCAAGCCTCCCGGCGACGGGCCTCGCTTCGCTCGTGCCGAAGTTGCCTTTATCTTTATTTCTTCTAGGAATTTGGATCACCACAAAAATAACAAGAGAGAGAGAGAGAGAGAGAGAGAGAGAGAGAGAGAGAGAGAGAGAGAGATAGACAGAGAGAGAGATGCAGGCGAAAAGTGAAAAATAAAAATAAAATAAAAATGACCCACCAACAGATGTGGCCCATTTGTTAGATAGTCTTGCATTCCAGGTCCACCCAAACAAGATAAGTTCTAGGCTGGAGGTAGAAATTGAGAACAAGAATATAACCATTCATGTATCGTCGAAAACACAAGGTTGCAAGATCTTAAATTATAGGCTAAAGCTAGAGGTTAAGAACAAGAAAACGACCATTCACATGCACAACAGAAGTTCATGCAGATAAATACATTCACAAACAGAGAAGTATATTGGGGTAGATATATTTGAAATTTGCTACAACACACCATGAGAAACAATAAAAATAGAGGAAGATTTATTGTGTAGCTGCTGGAGATGCTAACAAGGGGAATAAATACATATGTAGGTATTGGCATGTAGTCTCGGATATGCATCATGCATGTTGCCTACTTGCAAACGCGATGAACGAGCCGTACGTAGTGATAATGATATATCTGTATGTATGCTTGTGAGGTCGATGCCAGGAATGTTCATGAGTGATTCAACATCAATTAATTCTACTAGAACAAAATTTATGACGGTGGTACCATTGCCAGCCCTACCCTTGGACCGAACGTCAAGTTCACGGGGCCGAGCTGGACGCAATGAGCAGAACCTGAAGACGAAACTCCCTCCTCACCCTGTAATTCTGAACCTACCTTCTGATGTAACTAGTGTAGTGTTGTTGCTCTAGCCGTGGAAGTAGCCCGAGACATGTGCTGTGAAGTACCACGATATGACAGCAGCCGCAAGCATGGGAGCAGTCGTCACGTCATCGGGGTGTTCGTCTTCTTGGACAACGGCACCGTCCAGCAGCACGCACGGCCGTTGGTCGCGTTCGTCGAGCCGCTCAAGGCCAACGCCGCATCCCTCTGCTCAGGGTCTGTTTGCATTTTGGTGCCAATATATGACAGACTAACAACAGTCTTTGACTCCATTTATATACAAGCCCACAGCAGCACAGCAGATATATTCAACAAAGGAAGGGCTCGCCCCTTAGCAGTAAACTTCCCGTCCATAAATTAGGTGTGCAGCAGGTGCTTAGCATAGCAGTTAAGTAGGTCTACTGAGGTTACACAGAGCCAAAACAGCGTAATAGTCTCGCAAATTCACAAGTATGAGGGCTTAAAGCATCCTTAAATTGCTAAAAGACCGAGGCGGCGAGGCTGATACCGGCCCCTACGACATGATGTTAAGGATCCCCACGACTATCACCGGGATGGAAATCAAGGTGAGGACATTGCATACAAGCTCAATCCTGTCCAGGTTCTTCTTAAGCCTTGCCCGTTCCTCATCACCGCACCTGCATAGGAATTAACAATTTGGTATGTTAAGTACCGGAAAGGATGTGTGCATGTAAAGAAAGATTGTTACACAACTGCTACTTTCAAGGGTTGACAAGTTGGGAGATTCAAAGTCGGGTTCCTAGGCTGGTGCTGGTGGGCTACAGACTAGTTGTGGAGGCAACATGTTAACTACTCCCTTCGTCCGGAAAAATTTGTCCGTCAAATGGATGTATCTAGCACCAAGTTAGACAAGTTTTTTCGGATGGAGGGAGTACCTGGCAGTCTGACTGAGGCTGATAGGCCGGCTCCACAGCCGCAAGCCAACACACCTGTAACATACTGGTCCTCCACACCACTCCCTCTCCCTTTCCTCTTTGATACTTTTACCACGTTCGAACTCAATGTAGATGGTTGGTACATGTTGGTACATGTTGAACTAATAATATTTAACTAGTATGTTGATACATGTTATTTATTAGAGATATACATGACTACGATTTTGCACCAAAGTAATTAGAAAATCTCTCCCGAAAAAACACAAGATCATTACACCAATAACTGTCACTTTTTGTTCAAGAGTAAAAATTGGCAGTTAACCTACCACCCTAAATTTGTAGCTACAAGGATCTGATAAGATGAAAATGAAAATATGAGGACCTTTCAATAAAAATAGTAGTATACGCGAGGGGCTGAAAAGATGAGGCGTGAAATCCTAAAATTTTGGATCTGAAAATATGGAAAGGAGAAATATGAGGAAATTTTTGTAAAACCTTGCTTATCCAACTTTAAAATGGCACCTCTCTGTTAAACCAAAGCACAACTAATAATATTAAACTAGTATGTCGATACATGCTATTTATTAGAGATATACATGACTACTATTTTGCACCGATGAAATTAGAAAATCTCTCCCAAAAAACACAAGATCATCACACCAGTCACTATAACCTTTTGTTCAAGAGTAAAAATTGGTAGTTAACCTACCACCCTAAATTTGGTAGCTGTAAGGATCTGAAAAGACGGAAATGAGAATATGAGGACCTTTCAATAAAAATAGTAGTATACGTGAGGGGCTGAAAAGATGAGGCGTGAAATCCTAAAATTTTGGACCTGGAAATATGGAAATGAGATATATGAGGACCTTTTTGTAAAATCTTGCTTATCGAACTTTAAAATGGCACCTCTCTGTCAAACCAAAGCACAACTAATAATATTAAACTAGTATGTTGATACATGCTATTTAGTAGAGATATACATGACTACTATTTTGCACCGAGGAAATTAGAAATTCCCTCCCAAAAAACACAAGATCATCACACCAGTAACTATAACTTTTTGTTCAAGAGTAAAAATTGACAGTTAACCTACCACCCTAAATTTGGTAGCTGTAAGGATCTGAAAAGCAGGGCCGAGCCGGCAAAATCGGAGGCCCCTGTGCGAAACTCTCAAATAGGCCTTATCATCTGGCCATCTCTAGGTCTAGGATCAATGTTAACATTATTACCACCTGCGTAATCTTGATCAAGTGACCGGTTACAGGAGGACACTTGTGTTTTTTTATAGCAAACTTATTCATATCTCCTTTCGAGTTAAATCCTTTATCTTTTTTGTTTTCTCACACAATTTTGGTAACCAGATTCATGTTTTCTAAATAAAGATGACTTGAATCTTGCAGTACTAGATGCATAATAAATGAAAAAAAAATTAAATTAATTACAAGATTTTAGCATAACTAAAAAGCGGGCAGAAATCGAAACTCAGAGTCAAGGGCTCAAGGAATCACCGGTTCTTGATGCGGCGACACTTAAAAATTCAGAGATCGGGTGATGGCCTAAACTTTCCTTGCCTTCAGGTGAGTCAGGCCGTTCCTGCCGGCTGCAGTTTGGCCGTTCCTGCCTTCCTTCCTGGTCTTGCCCTTATGTTCCTGACTCCTGAAAAGAATCTTTCAGCATTGGAACGGAGCTGCTCGACAAAAGCCCAGAGATTCATGGGCATGGAAGGAGAACTGGAGGAGCCCTAACCTGCCACGTCCATGGCCGCCAGCGCCATAAGAAAAGACGAAGGGACGCCTCGTTGCTTCGCTCTTCACGCGTGCGAGAGCCGCCGGACGCGAGGCAATATCGGCCCAGATCCAAATTTAAGTGGCCCGTCTATGGAGAGAAGTAGTACTGCTGCGTATAAAATTTGGGGCCCCTGAAAACGGGGGGCCCTGTGCGCCCGCACAGGCTGCACCCCCATGGGCTCGGGCCTGCTGAAAAGATGGAAATGAAATGTTAACGTGACATATCTGTATAAGCTGTGTACGTTTATTTTTCTACCTTATCTCACCGAGCCTGTTCGGTTGGAGATCTTCACGGTAGTTCTTTCTTGGCTCTCAAGACTTTGTACACGAGGCCAATATATATTGAGCTGATCGCCCCTTTGCGTGGCGTGTCTTCCCTCAAACCTTTCTTTTCCACATACGTTTATATGGTATCAGACAATTCCGATCTACAAACCTAGCTAGCTTCCGCCGCCAGCCTCCCAGCCTCCACCATGACGTCCCCGGCCGCCACCTCCTCCGCGATGGATGCTCTCACCTCCGGAGCCCTGTCCACCACCGTGGTCCAGGCTGCGTCGCCGGCGTCCCTCGCCATCAGCGTCAACGTCAAGACGCACATCCCGGTCGTCCTCGACCTCCAGGCTTCCAACTTCTCCAAGTGGAGTATGCTCATGAGCGTCCTCCTCGGCAAGTACGAGCTCTCCGGCCACATCTCCACCGACACCCCGGCCGCCGATCGCACCGCTGAGTGGTCGCGCCAGGACTACATCGTCCGCTCGTGGCTCTACGGCTCCGTCTCCGACGACATCCTCGACATCATCATGGCGCGGGACCAGACCGCGTTTCAGGCCTACGCGCTCATCCGCAACCTCTTCCTCGACAACCAGCTCACCCGCGCCGTCTACCTCGAGGCGGAATTCCGCGCCATCGTCCAGGGCGATCTCACCATCGCCGCGTACTGCCACAAGCTCAAGACTCTCTCCGACGCCCTCCGCGACGTTGGACAGCCCGTGACCGACACGACCCTGGTGCTCACCTGCCTCCGGGGGCTCAACCCCCGCTTTGCCGACATCATCACCCTTGTCTCTATGCAGGTCCCGACCCCGACGTTCTTGCAGACTCGCTCACTTCTGCTCCTCCGCGAGAATCAGCTCGCACATCCCGCCCCGGGCACGCACCGACCCGCCGCGTCCCAGATCGCGCTGTACGGGAACACCACCGGCTCTAGTCCATCCGGTGGCACCTCTGGAGGCAGCAGCGGCGGCGGTGGCACTGGTGGCGGCGGCGGTGGCACTGGTGGCGGCGGCAATGGCCGCTGGCAGAAGAAGAAGAACAAGAACACCGGCTTCTCGAACTCACCTGGCCCGTGGATCTGCTTCAACCCCTACACGGGCCAGGCGCAGCAGATGCAGCCCACCTGGAGGCCCGCTGGTGGTCCGCCTCCTCCCTCTGGCGGTCCTGGCGTCCTTGGGCCACGGCCTGTCGCCCCCCAGCAGCAGATGCAGCGCTACTCCGGCCCATCCACCTGGGTTCCCCCTGGCCATCAAGCGTATACGACCCAGCTCGCTCCCCTGCATGGGCAGGCGTTCGGCACTGCTCCTCCACCTCCAGCTACGCCGTACGGCCCCGGTTCCGGCACCGGCGCCCCAGCCTGGGACTGCTCCGCCCTCATCGCCGCCCTCAACAACACCGCCAGCAGCTCCAACGTTGGCTCCACCACGCCAAGCCCATGGGTGATGGACTCCGGCGCCACTTCCCACATGGTTTCCGACCCCGGTATACTCTCTTCTCCCTCCCAAAATTCTCCTCCTTCCAAGTCACCATTGGCAACGGTTCTTCTTTACCCATCTCCACCATTGGTCACACTACTATTTCTACACCCCACCGCACGTTTGCTCTTAACAACGTTCTAGTAGTTCCTACCATCATTAAAAATCTCCTTTCTACTCGTCAATTTACTATTGATAATTCTTGTTCCGTGGAATATGACCCTTTGGTTTTTCTATCAAGGATCTTCAAACTCGGCGCGAGATCATACGCTTCAGTAGCCCGGTCCACTCTACGAAGTTTCATACAAGCACCAGCTCGCCATCGCCCTATGGACTTGTCGCCTCCACCACCCCCACCGAGCTGTGGCATCGCCGCTTAGGTCATCCAGGTCGTGACGCTATGTCGCACTTAGCTAAAGATTTTGCTATTCCATGTAATAAGTCCACTATGGTTTGTCATGCGTGTCAACTAGGCAAGCACGTACGCCTACCATTCTCTAGGTCTCAAACTGTGTGCTTTGTTCCCTTTCAGTTAATCCACTGTGATTTATGGACCTCACCTGTTGCAAGCAATTCTGGTTTTAAATATTACCTTGTCATTGTGGATGATTTTTCTCATTTTATGTGGACTTATCCCCTTCGGCGCAAATCCGACACTTGTGATATCCTCATTAATTTCTTCGCCACACGCACACACAATTCAATCTTCCCATAGTCTCTCTACAAACCGACAATGGCACCGAGTTCGTTAACTCTACACTAGTCGAGTTCTTGGCTCGAAACGGCACCCACCTTCGCATGTCCTGCCCTTATACGTCTCCACAAAACGGTAAAGCTGAGCGTGCCTTGCGCACCCTCAACGATATCACTCGCACCCTCCTCTTCCAAGCGCACATGCCACCCTCATATTGGGCAGAGGCCCTTGCCGCGGCAACGTTCCTCATCAATCGCCGTCCATGTCAAGCTGTAGAGTTTCGCATCCCATACACCCTCCTTCACAACAAAACTCCATCCTTCTCCGACCTCCGTGTCTTCGGTTGCTTATGCTACCCTAACCAGTCCGCCACGGCTCCTCATAAACTCGCTGCGCGATCCACTGCCTGCGTTTTCCTTGGCTACCCATCTTCGCACCGTGGCTACAGGTGCCTCGACCTCAATTCTCGTCGAGTTCTGACGTCTCGTCACGTTATTTTCGACGAAAATTCGTTTCCGTTCGCGACCACGCAACCAGCCCAGCCTGCTGAGTCCCTAGACTTCTTGCTGGACCCTGAGCCTTTCCCGGTCGTACTAGCACCAGCCCAGCCCATCACGCATGCTTCTCCTGAGACCAGCATGCATGGCTCCTCATCCACGCGCGCGCCTAGCTTCCCGACGTGCGCGACCACACCTGCGCCTAGCTCGCGTACGTCTTCTCTCGCGCCCAGCTTGCCGGTCGCCGGTCCCTCTCCGTCTTCCGAGTCTCCTGCCTCGGTTTCGGCTTCCACTCCTCCGCCTCCACCTCCGCCACCACCTCCGCCTCGGACCCGCACCCGCGCTCCTTCCGTTCCGGCGGTTAACACACATCCTATGCTTACACGTGCCAAACACGGCATTGTTCAGCCTGTCGATAAACTAAATCTTTCAGCCATCCACTCTTCCGTCTCTCCGATACCCAAAACATACCGGGGTGCTCTTCAGGATCCATTGTGGCGCGCTGCTATGACTGAGGAGTATGATGCTCTCATTCACAACCGCACGTGGTCTCTTGTTCCTTGTCCGGTTGGTGCTAATATTGTTTCAGGGAAGTGGATCTTCAAGCACAAGTTCGGTTCTGATGGTGCTCTCGCTCGCTACAAGGCGCGCTGGGTTGTTCGTGGCTTCTCTCAGCAGCCGGGCGTT
This sequence comes from Aegilops bicornis, assembly GCA_021605145.1. NCBI lineage: Eukaryota > Viridiplantae > Streptophyta > Magnoliopsida > Poales > Poaceae > Aegilops > Aegilops bicornis. Next base: position 23,274,531 of record CM038670.1, on the reverse strand, counting down.
GACTTCGATGAGACGTTCAGTCCTGTCGTCAAGCCCGCCACCATCCGCGTCGTCCTCAGCATCGCCGTCTCTCGTGCATGGCCGATACACCAGCTCGACGTCAAGAACGCCTTTCTCCATGGTAATCTTGACGAGGTGGTCTACTGCGAGCAACCACCTGGCTTCATCGACTCTGATCATCCTCAGCATGTCTGTCGGCTCCACAAGTCCCTCTATGGCCTCAAGCAGGCTCCTCGGGCTTGGTACCAGCGCTTTGCTCACTACGCGCACCGTCTCGGCTTCGTCGCCTCTCAGTGCGACGTCTCCCTGTTTGTCCTTCGACGGGGCGACGACCTGGCTTATTTGCTTCTCTATGTGGACGATATTATCCTCACCGCTTCCTGCGCTGGTCTTCTTCAGCACATCACCGGTCTTCTTCATCGCGAGTTCTCCATGACCGATCTCGGGGATCTGTCCTACTTCCTCGGCATCTCGGTCACTCGCTCGCCGTCAGGGATGATGCTGTCCCAGCGCCAGTACGCCATCGACCTCTTGCAGCGCGCCGGTATGCTGGAGTGCAACCCGTGTCCTACTCCCATTGACACCCGTTGCAAACTTGCAGCTGCTGACGGTCCTCTCGTCGCGGATCCCACTGAGTACCGCAGCTTTGCAGGCGCCCTTCAGTACCTGACTCTGACGCGCCCCGACATCGCACATGCTGTCCAGCAGGCATGCCTCTACATGCATGCTCCTCGGGAACCGCATCTCAACCTAGTCAAGCGGATTCTCCGATATGTCCGTGGTACACTGGATCTTGGTCTCTGGCTGCGTTCTTCCTCGGCTTCGACACTCACCGCGTACTCCGATGCGGACTGGGCTGGCTGCCCCGACACTCGCCGATCTACCTCCGGCTATTGTGTCTATCTTGGTGATAACCTTGTGTCCTGGTCATCCAAACGCCAGGCCACGGTATCTCGTTCGAGCGCCGAAGCAGAGTACCGCGCCGTGGCTCATGTCGTGGCTGAGTGTTGTTGGCTTCGACAACTTCTCCAGGAACTCCAGCGTCCCCTTCACTCCGCTACAGTCGTCTTCTGTGATAATGTCAGCGCTGTTTACATGGCTTGCAACCCGGTTCAGCATCGTCGTACGAAGCACATCGAGATTGACATTCACTTTGTTCGGGAAAAGGTGTCTCTCGGTCAGCTTCGGGTTCTTCATGTGCCGTCCTCACAGCAGTTTGCAGATATTATGACGAAGGGTCTGCCGTCCCAGCTGTTTTGGATTTTCGGTACAGTCTATGCGTCGCCGCCCGACGCATTGACTGCGGGGATGTTAACGTGACATATCTGTATAAGCTGTGTACGTTTATTTTTCTACCTTATCTCACCGAGCCTGTTCGGTTGGAGATCTTCACGGTAGTTCTTTCTTGGCTCTCAAGACTTTGTACACGAGGCCAATATATATTGAGCTGATCGCCCCTTTGCGTGGCGTGTCTTCCCTCAAACCTTTTCTTTCCACATACGTTTATATGAAAATATGAGGACCATTCAATAAAAACAGTAGTATACGTGAGGGGCCGAAAAGATGGCGCGTGAAATCTGAAAATTTTGAATCTAAAAATAAGAACTAGTTTAGAAGTCTCAATAAATAAGAGAGACAGATTATGCGAGAAGCTAGGAGGAGGCGGCTTATTTTTTAAGCTGCCAAAAAGAACTAGCCAGTAAAAGCAGCAGAACTCGTGAGGGGCAAAAAAATGTGATCACCAAAAAAATTGAAGAAAAGATCATCACAACAGTCACTATAACATTTTGTTCAAGAGTAAAAATTGACAGTTAACCTATCACCCTAAATTTGGTAGCTGTAAGTATCTGAAAAGATGGAAATGAAAATATGAGGATCTTTCAATAAAAACAGTAGTACACGTGAGGTGAGGGGCTGAAAAGATGGCGCGTGAAACCCAAAAATTTTGAATCTGAAAATAAGAATTAATTTAGAAGCCTCAGTAAATAAGAGAGACGGGTGATGCGAGAAGGTAGAGAGGAGGCGGTTTAGTTTTGAATTGAAGCTGCCAAAAAGAACTTGCCAGTAAAAGCAGTAGAACTCGTGAGGGGCAAAAAAAAGGGCTACTTGCCGGTCGTCAGGCGAGGAGCTCGTCTCCTTCAGCCGTGGCTACATGGCCGGCCGCCTTCGTCGCGCTCAGCATCCACATCCAGCACCACCACCTCAAGGCAAGCTGCGGCTACATGGAACTGGAGGACCGGCGCGCTCTGAGAATCCACCGCCAAGCACACCAACACCAAGGGTTTGCTCCTCCTCGGCCCTGTTATCTTGCTGTTGCTGCCATAAACATTGATTGCCTCTCTGAATTGTTCTCTGATAAATACTCACACTGAATTCAGTCTAAATGGAGTGAACATTTGTGACAAACACATGTTTGGATAATGCAGTGCTATGCTGATGACAAAGAAATGTTCTGTGCTAAAGTTTATGAATAAGAAATGTTTTGTGCTAAGTTTTATACTGATGACAAAGAAATGCAGTGCTAAAGAAACATTTGTGATAAATGCTAGTGCTATATTTTCTGTATGTGCCTTCCAAGCCTAATCTAAAAAGAGGCCCTCCTCAACATCTTCGGCGACTCACCGACGACGACGGCGGCTTCTGCGGAAGTCGACCCCAACGACGACGACGGCTCCTCCTCCAGGTCCTCCTCGTGCTCATCGACCTCGTGCCCAAGTGATCTGCAAGTCTGAAATTTTTACAGTCAAGTCTGAAATTTTGGTCTTTACTGTCAAGTCTGAAGTTAGTGGTAACTACTGAAGTTAGTGTTCATATCAAGTTAGTGGTAACTACTGAAGTTTGTGGGTGCAGTTGCTTGGCGTTCACACAAGAAGCTGGTGTTTCTGTCAGATCATTGAAAGTCTGGTTTTCTAGTTACAGTAAGTTAGTGTTCATGTCTGTCATTGGTTACAGTAAGTTAGTGGTTAACTGGACATTGGTTCAAGCCTGAAATGGGCATGCATGATTTAGTTGGCCTTGCTCCCCTGGGCTACTGCATGTTGCATAATTAGTTGTTTAAGTGTATGGATTAGTATCACAGATGTTTAAGGGTGGACACTGGACAAAGTTGGATAGAAATTTACTACAGTAATGTGATGAACATCATTAGAAGATGCTTCAGTGACTCAGTACTGATCTATTCTGAGAGATTAAAAGGAAGAGATGGCTAATCCTTACAAAACATGACACAACAAATTCATTTGTTGTTGCTAATTCAAGGAACATCTTCAACCCCACCGTTCTTATTCTTATTCTGTAACCTTATTTACTCCTTGCATCTCTACCAAAATTGTTCCTTTCTCATCTCTAGAATGAAAGTTTGGGACTGGTCTTCTAGTGCCAAGTTTTAAACACTGACTTTATTTATTCCACACTGAGCATCATAGTAGATTAATTACAGGAGTTATACTGCATGATTCTAGCATGGCTTTGCATCAGAGCATCATAATGATTTTGCATCAGAATAATTACAAGAGTTATACTGCATGATTTTGCATCAGAGCATCAAAATGATTTTGCATCAATCTGAAATTTCAGTTTGAATCAGAGCATCAAAATGATTTTACATCAGAGCATCAGACTAGTTAAGTGTTCAGAGTTTTACAACAAACTTTACTTCAATTTGAATTTGAATTTCACTTTAAATTTCAGTACAGATATCTGCATTGTCTGTTTGTAGACTTAACTATTGTCAATGCTTAAGCTAAAGTCTCTGCATTTATCTGTTTGTACACATAATCAAATTAGATACAGTATATGCATTTGTCTGTTTGTACATGGAATCAATATACTCTTGGCTGTAGCTAAGCTACCATCAAATTTCTCTTACTCCATCGAATTACTCTTGGCTGTAGCTCTCAGACAAAATTAAGCGAATCAGGATAAAGTAATGCTCTAACATTTTGCATCAGGCTGTGCTTCTTCCTGGGTGTACACTGATTATTCCTGATCCACTCGATTCAGTGCTCAAATGATCTAAATTTAATGAGCATTAATTGAACACACTGCTCAATTTCACATGAATGATACACTTTGCAGCAGAGGCAGCAGAGGCGGCGGAGGAAGTCATGGAGTAATACCAGCAGAGGAGGCAGGAAGAAATCGAGGTCGATCGATTAGAAGCAGAGGCAGCAACGGTGGTGGGAGGCGGCACTCTTCATGCGAGCAGGTGCGTGGCGGCGGCAGAGGAAGCGCCAAGGAGGAAGTGCACCAGCGGGAGCTCGGGGCGCGACTCCTGTACGCCGTCTCTTCAGTGGGTGGCACGGAGGAGAGATAGAGGCCGGCGCTGGCATAGGAGATGGAGGCCGGCGGTGGGGGCTCCGGCGAGTCGGCGAGGCCTTACGCATTACGCAGGGGTGATGCAGGCTAGCGGCGGTGGCGCAGGTGGGCGGCGGAGCTAGTCCTGCGAGCTGGGCCGGCGGAGGCCTTACGCATTACGCAGGGGTGATGCAGGCTAGCGGCGGTGGCGCAGGTGGGCGGCGGAGCTAGTCCTGCGAGCTGGGCCGGCGGTAGCACGCGAGGACCGACGGGGGCTCCGCTTGGGGAAGCTTTCGACGGTGCCGACAGGGAAGAAGGAAGGTGGAGGCGGGGTGATTTGCACGAGAATTAAATCTGTGAGTTTTTTTTCGAACAAACCTGTGGTTGGATGGTTAGAGGGCCTGTGGTATCCCAGTCCTAGCCCAAGTATCCCAGCCCACCAGGGTTCGAATCCTAGTGCTCGCATTTATTCCTGGATTTATTTCAGGATTTCCGATAATGCGCAAGTGCTCATGGGGGTAGGGTGTACGGGTGTGCGTTCAAAGGGGTGAGTATATGCGCGTGTATATGAAAGCTTGCATTTGTACTGTGTTCAATCAGTAACTCGGGAGTGGTAAAAACAAAAAAAGTGTTGGCAGTGTCATCCTGATGCATGCAGCTGCAATGCTATTTTTTATATCATTCCAATACGAGGGTTTTTACGGTACCCTATACTGCTACTGGGGAGGGAGCAGTATATGTGACGGTGAAAGCTCTTCTTGTGCTCATAAAGGGAATTGCTCTGGCAGAACAATATTTCCGAATGCATCGTGCACTCCTGCGAGTCTGTGACGGCGGGGTGCCGACGAGGACACAGGTATGTTGAGCCCTGCCTGCTGCCTGGGTGGTCGTCGACCTCACAGCAAAGGCAGATGCGTAGCTGCTCCACGTCCCGCCAGCTGCGGCCAAAGTAAAGCGTGATCCAGGATTCCAGGCCATGAAGAGCTCTATCAGGAAGGCGAGCCGTAGTAAAATAAAGAAGCACGACGACGAGCGTAGCGAGGGCATGGTTAGCACAAAATAGGCGAGGTTCCGCCGGGCTCCGGCACTCTCGTAGCCGCGGCTCTCCGTGCGCCAGAAGACCACGACGTTGTACGCATCGTGGCCTCATCGTCGACGACGGCGAGCTTGTCCGCGGCGCAGGGTGGTTTCGCATGCACTGTCGTCATGAACGAGGCAACACAATAAGCGCCATGCTAAGGTGCTCACTGCTCAGCCATGCGGGACGGCAAAGAACATCGCGGCCGTAGCGTGGAAAGGGGATGGGGCGCACGGCGGCATGCCAGAAGTCCAAAACCATAGAAGGATAGCACGGCGGGTTAAAGGGAGGGGAGGGAGGAGGTGGCCCGGCGGGCATGCGGTCGAAGAGGAGGCGGGAACCCGGGGGCGGCTGCCGGTGATGGAGAATCACCGATAATGCCCTCCGAGCATTATACCGGTGGACGTGAGACGTGCGGTACTAGCGATACTGCTGATCTAGTTTCACCAGTATAGATAGGCACCCACCCTTGAATCTTTGCCAATGGACGGCCAATATTCATTACAGGGTACCATAAAAGCCGAAGGGACAAGTAGGGTAGCAGCGCCGGGCTTATAAGCTGGTCCTGCTCGACCTCGCTAGCCGATGCGGGACTAAACGAGCCAGCGTTTTGCGTGGCGACTTGCCGTTTTCCTTCCCCCTCCCTGATTGATTCCTTCAATCCTCTCGTTTCCATCTCTCTTCTTCCTCTAAGCTTCTCGGGCTTTCTTAATCTCTTTGTCTCTTCTCTCTCCCACCAAAGCTTTGGCGATTCCTGGGTGGTCTGTACCCGCGACAGAAGATTACCGATGGTCGATGGATGCGGCGTCGGCCATGGAGGGCTCCTCGCCGGTTGCGGACCGAGCACGGTGCCATTGGCCTATTCGAGTGGGATGAATCACTTCAGAAAGCAAGAGATGCAGCTTCTCAAGAGATTAGAGATGGAAGGATCCCCTAAGTTGTTCGGGCGGATGAGAGAAAGGGCTACGGCATTCCTTTTCCTTGGCCATGCCCACGATGTTGGAGAGCAGAATTTTCAGTTGGACGCGAGACTTTGCATCGAGCTCCAAGACTCAGCCCCAGCCGTTCCAGCGAATCCAGTGGATGAGGTCGAGGAGGACTACGTCGTCAGCAAACCAGCTACGTACAGTGATCTCAATGATCTCATCCGTGCTGGACAAACCCGCGGTAATCCCATGCGCGTATGGCGCCTCTCTGAATCTGAATGAACATTATATTACGGTTCAGACTTTGAAGTGGCCTGGAAGCATGACAAATTGGGAAATTTCTCTGTTCGGTCACCATACAAAGCTCTATTACAGTTGAAGAGACAAAATGAGATTGCATCCACCTCCATAACTGCATGCTCCTATTAGTCATTGGCAAAAGTTGTGGAAAATCCCAGTGCCACCTAAAGTTCATAATTTCTGGTGGAGGGTTATTCACAAATTTGTACCATGTCGTTCGGTTCTGCAAAAGCGTCATATTGAGGAGATATCATTTTGCGAGGACTGTGGAGTGGAGGAAACAATAACACACGCATTGTTCTCTCGTACATGAGCTAAGGTTTTTTGGTCTGAACTGAAGCTTTCCTTTCGGTTAGAATTCCTGTTCTTCATCCAGATTCTTGGGCTATTGATATTGTTGACAACAAGGAAGTTTCATATTCACTTGCGGCCATTATATTAGTTGGGTGCTCGACAGTCTGAACAGAACAAAACAATAGGAGACATGGGGGACGATGTCGTTCTGTTCAGGCTTACATCAAATGGGCAATTGATACTATTCATGATATTTGTACACTGGAAGGAGTGAAGAAGCACCGAATGCCGAGAGAGAATACGAGCTGGTTACCACCAGAGGAGACTTTTATCAAGGTGAATCTTGATGCCTGCTATTCACGAAACTTGGCTCGGCACGGGAGTGGTGATTCGAAACCACAATGGTGAGTTAATCCGAGCTCAGGCTATATGGTACTGGTACGCGCAAAATGCATGGTTTATGGAAGCCTTGGTGATCCGGGATGGTATCTGTGTAGCAATGGATCTTGGCTTCTGCAAGGCTATCATCAAGAGTGATGCGCAGGAGGTTGTCCGGATGATCAATGTTGCAAATTTCCAGAGGGCGGATATTGCTTCCATTTGTATGAGGTACATGAGGTGAGCTCCGGTTTTGATTCCTTCGTTCTCGTGCATGTAAACCGGGAAGCTAACATAGCTGTGCATAGATGCGCTAGGCAGGCTAGCGAGGATCGTAGAAGATGTTTATGGGTTAACTATGTAGCCTCTTTTCTTCTAGGTTGTATTCAACCTCAATGTAATTCTCCTGTTTAACCCGTAATAAAGCCTGTGTTCCGCAAAAGAGAAAAAGAAGCAGCATGTTGCTCCCTGGCACTGCCTAGCCGAAAGCCAGCGGGCAAAGTAACTATTCTCCACCCTTTCTTTCTCCGATCGCCTCATCTCCCCTTTTCTCCGCCGGCTCGTCTGGCTGGAGTGGAGGGGAGAGGGGCTCTGCTTCCTCCTCCTCTGTATATCCACCTCATTTTGAGGCTTGTGCATGTCCTTAATGACAGCTTTGGGGTGTCTTTGGTCGGCTCGGAGGATCCGACGAGATCCCGTTTCTGTCCCCCTGAGTGGCTGCCGTATCCTTGGATCCCCTCGGCGTCGGCTTCATCGTGGACGGGTTTGGCTATCCCTTTTTCAATAGACTAACCTCCATAGTTGTGTTCCTCCTGGTTTGGTCTCTTATCCTTTTCAGCTTTGCTTGTTGAATTGATCACTCGTAGTGTAAGAACCAATTCGGTAGCTAGGAGTGCTGCTACTGTGGTTGAACTGTACTGATTTCTTTCAGTGGATTTGCTTATGAGGGCCATGTTATGGGGTCTTCCTCCTTTTTAAAAAAAAACAACGTATTGTTTTGACTGCCAAGAAGACCAAGGAGGAGGCAGCCATGAGCGAGTCTAGGCAAAGGTCGAGGCCGTGGCCAGGGCTTGAACAACAAAGAATGACAGATTATAATCATGAGGAAGCATAAAGCTATCAAGTGGCTTATCAACCAGTTCCACTGTTCTACGATTATGGCGGCTCGAGCCAGTGAGATTGACAAGCCTAGAACAAAAAGACTAAGCTTGAGGGAGCACGTATCCCTCTTCCTTAATCACTCTTCTTTAATCATACTTTCTGTACCATAATCACCTTATTCCTTCATGAACTTGTGTTTCTTGCAAATATTGGTGAACCAAAATCATTTTCAACTATAATTTTATAATGAATGTATGTTTTGGTTGAATAATGGTCCCTTGTTGTGGTTGATGAAATATGGACCATTTTCACATGTGATGCAGTACAATGCAAAATGCTAGACAACAACTATAGTAGCAGAATCATTGTGACTACTAGGATAAGACCATGGCCAAAGCATGTACCCTAGCTAATGCTTGGGGAGATAAAATCAATCAAGTCAAGCCTCTCAAGTTACAATATTCCAAGCTAATGTACCCTAGCTAATGCTTGTTAATAGTCTTTGGCCACAATAACTTCTGTCCCGAAGATCTGGAAACAGTGATGGATGACATACTGAAAAAAAAAGTGCAGGGTTGCCATTGGCAACTGTGCCAGCCTTTTGGCAAGCTACAAAACGACAGCTGGTAGCTTGGGGATGTGGACGAGAATCTGTTCCTTCTCAGGTTCTTGAATCTGAATCATACAGATATCACACTAGTACCTAGCCAGATAGGTGATGCCGGCCGCTACAACACAACAAGGTTCCTTAATAAAACCACTAAAAATCTGAGGCTGATGCCGGACTCTACATCATGTTCCTTAATAAACCACTAAAAGTCTGAGGCTGATGTCGGACTCTACATCATATTAAGGATCCCACGACGATCACCAGGACGAAAATCAAGGTCATGACATTGCATCTTCGCTCAATCCTGTTCAGCTTCTTCTTGAGCCTTGCAGGTTCCTTATCACCGCACCTGCACAGGAATTCACAATTTGGTGTGTCAAGTACTGGAATGGATGTGTGCAAGTGAAGAAAGATTGTTACAAAGTTGCTACTTGCAAGGGTTGACAAGTTGGGAGATTCAAAGTCAGGTCGGCAGGTTAGGAGGCTGGTGGAGGCAACATGTTAACTACCTGGCAGCCTGATTGAGGCTGACAGGCGGCTCCACAGCCGCAAGCCAACACACCTGTAACGTACTGGTCCTCCACAGTCCACACCACTCCCTCTCGCTCTCCTCTCCTCTTCGGTAATTTTACCACGTTGGAACACAATGTAGATGGTTGGCGTTCTTCATTTTTTAGCGGATTTTCCAAGCATGAATAGTTTTTTCTCATTTTTTTTGATATAGCTAGCTAACACTCGTGCTAAGTGGTAACCTGGGTACGTGTCTGTTGCAACTCGATGCATCAAAATTTATGTTTCTAAAATATACTTTGTAAACTTGGCATATGAACTTTGGTAAAGCAAATAAGATCTCTCATTTCAATGTGTCTTTCAAAAAATTCTTTGTTATGCCTTTTCCTGGTCAAAAGGGTTGTTTGGGAAAACTTGTAAATACGAAAATCCATAGCTGGGCATGAACAGTAAAATCAAATACAATAGCAAAAGTGAAAAAAAAATGAAATTTTTGTACATCGAAGGTGAACAAGTTTTATGTGGGCGTGCAAAGTTTCATGGCAATGTAACATAGGAGGAGCTCGGGACAGACAAAAGAATAATCAGTACTCCAAAATAAAAATAAAAATCGGAATCTTTCTTGAAACTCTGTGGGGTGGAGAAGCAGAGAGACCTGAAGGTGACGCCGAGCGTATATGGCTATATCTGCTGTACAAGGCTTTGGGTTTGGCTTGACGTCAGACAGTTAGCAATTTAGGTGGGTCTGGCTGCTAAGGGACTTGGGCTCAAGTGATACTACTGTACACATACACGACATTCCACAGTCCAATCGATTGATTGATGTCATCGCAGGCATATATACGACTATCTCAGATAAATTCATAGACGTAAATTGCTTAAATGACAGTGCGAGCGATGGCATTTGATACCTCTCAAGTTCAAAAAGCGCATCCATCTGCTTGCGGCAAGTCCTCATGTGCTGTTCGTACTCTGCCTTCATGCGTTTTATCTCCTCCCGGTCTTTGGTCCACATTTCATCGGTGTAATCTGTCTGCCCCCCCTAAAACTCAAGGCAGTGGCATGTACCCATTACAAATACTAGATCGATTGTAGGTTAGACAAAGAGATGATACACGGTACAAAATTAACTAGCAGAGAATAAAATGTGTACATAAAGAGTGCTACCGCCACGCACCTTTCCCTCCGCTAGATGACTCGTTGCGCCAATAGCGCAAAGGGCGAGAGGGAGACAACTATTGTGAGAATATTTAGACACCCAAGTCTTTACTGCTGGTACATAGATGCTTAGTTACAATGTGGTACACAAAGGAAGTAGACAGGAAGGGATACATTATTAGCTTATGAAAACCAAACGTGGCCAACACTGCCACATCCTCTGCTTGAAAGCCGCCTTTTCTCACCGGATCTAACATAGATACATGATCACAAAAGGAAGCAAGACCATCATATATAATGGTCTACTTACTCATTCAGGTTAGTGATCAGGTGGCTGGAACCATAAAGTATAATGAGGCTTGACGGACAATAAAAATAGGTGTTGCTCCTCGTCTCCTCCTCTTGAGTCTGGATCGAGGCCTCGCTCCTCTCTTCTCTTGAATGACAGCTTGAAGAAAAGGACACACAAAAGTGCAGTCCTATACATTAACTAACCTGACAGAAAACAGAGACAAATGTAGATATGGTTATCTATTATGCCGCTGATAAAAAAAGTAAAACACTAAACAGAGACAAATAGAAGAATAGTGAGGACTGGAGTAACCTCTACATAATAATTCATATTGCATCACCGAACATATGAATGACAGAGAGCCCCAAAGAAATTGGCTTTATCAGGTATATGAATGACATTACAGAGAATTACCAAATTATCAGGTAAGTGACATGATAGAAAGAAGAAGGTGCTCCATGCTTGTTGCTTGAAACTCCATTAACTATGAGTGCATACACTACATAGGTTAATAATAAACTAATCCTTGAATTCCTCTCTCGTTATATTATCACTGGACACATACTTTTTGTGTGGCTAGTGGATGCTGGAATTTTGCTACTGCGACGCTGCAAATCTTGTTTTGTTTTTACGAAGGACCTTATTATGGTTTGAAATGTAGTAGTATAGTACTTAGCTAGTTAGCATCCTCTCCTCTCCTCTCAAGAGAAAAAGAGAAGAAATGGGTAGGTGTCTCAACTGGACATCTGAAGAGGATCTGACCACCACGCTTAAATCAAACAGAGTGGAAGCAAAACAAAAACAAAAACAAAAAACTTAATCGGCCTAGAACCAGACGGACTTAACACAGAGGTTAGAGAGGTGAAAGGGACCTTGATGAGCACAAGAGCGGTTTTGGCTGTCAGCGTTGGGGAAGGAGCTTTCTTTGGCTGTCAGCGTCGTCCTGGTGGCTGGCCGCTGTAGCTCCAACCCAACCTTGACCCAACAGAGATAAGACGTGGTCAGGGAAGCGAAGAGAGGAAATCGAGAGAGGGTGGGAGGGGGTAGACCATGATGCTGCTGCTGCTGCTTGTCACAGACCGAGTTGACGAGCACTCCGCTGCCGCGTGGACCAATGATTTTATGGGCCCAATGGCAGCCACCCGGTAAAGCAGTCAAAGTTGTAACAAAAGATAGAAGTGAATAGTAAAAATCAAGGGTGAAAAACGATCGAAGAAGCTGATCGAACGGCCAGCGATCGTGCGCGCAGGAAGGCCCCCAGAAAGGCGGGTTGCCCACCAGCGTTTATATGTTCTATGAAACTCATGGATCTCCGTAACTACAGGTTTAGGAATAACAAAATCAATGAAGAAGCTTATTGTATAAGCCTACTAAATTTGCCAACAGTATGTAACCAAAAGTAGTTATCTGCACAAAACAGGGCTGCATACTTTCTCCAGGTCTAGTTTTCACAAATATAAGTTCCTACTGGATACAGCTACTAACTGAAGTAAAATCAAGCATGTATGTGCTCTGACTATCACAATTTCCAGTAAACTAAGTAACTAACTATATTGAGCAAAATGTATAATGCTCTACGTTAGGTAGGGAGACGAACACAAGTAGCAGAGTATATGCACCTTGAACATGTTGAAGTTTGCTTTGGTCTCCCCCTCAAGGCCAGCCCAATAAACCTCTGTGCCTCCTCCATGTCAATATGAACCGGCCCTATAAGGCAGAGATTTTCGTAAACTGAAAGAATGAACATCATTAAACTGTCTTCAGGAGTAAAAGCATATATATATAAACGGAGCTGATCTGCAGGCCCTATAAGAACTAACAGGATGACACGAGAACAGTATGGTATAGAAACAGAAGATCTGGGCAAGAAGGAATGGAAAAATACAAACCTATATTATACATACTATTACAGTTCGATATGAAGATTCTCAAGAGAAATGTGTAAACTAAAATACTAAAAAGAATCATAGCCAATTAAAAATGACTGCATACACATATACAGATTTTCAGGAGAAATGTGTAAACTAAAACACCTAACAAATATTTGAATCATGTATATGCAAAGCACATTGCTAGCACGACCCACCATGCAAACGATCATCATAAATACTTGTGAATCTGTTTCAGACCATACCAACAGAACTTGATAGCAAGATGATCAGGGTAAACAAATTACCTACGGAACCATGTATGCTTGTGCAGCTAATCAGACATCTCTCTAAAATAGATCAGTGAAGATAATTTGCTCACAGAATCATATATGCTTATGCAACTAACCCCTTTAGTAAGGAGAGATGACCTGACGTGTCCATTTGAGAAGATCAAGTTCAAAGAAACAATAATGTTCATTTGGGATTGGGCATAATAATCGCTTCAACTTTGAAACTCAAAACCAAGGTACCGATTAACATCCTACACACACACACACACACACACACACACACACACACGTGCGCGCCGTGCACACATGATTGGATAAAGCACCATGAGAAGATTAGTAAGTGAGCCAATTGACTGTAACAGATAAATAGATAAATAAATTTCATGGCTTTATAAACAAATAAGGATGATATAGACTAATCATCACACAAGAAAGCTGCAATTTTAGATGCCCTAAGTCGAGGGTTTGTTCATGGAACAAATGAGTAGGTGAGAAGCGTGTGAATCTGACCATCCAGATGCCTGTGCTTCCTGAGACCTACCTTCTAAATACAACACAGAAATTCATCAGAAAACTAGCAAACTCTGCGGTAGCAAAAAATGCAGCAAGCTGAGGAGAAAGAAAACAATGCCGTATTCTTTTCTGTTCTAGAAGTGGGTAAATCAAGTTTAGATCATTTGGCAACAGAACTGACATCTGAAGCATATTATTGATAAACACAACCCACACTCTGTTTTCAAGAATCATACAAAAGCAATCAAAATAGAAGGCTGGGTAACTAAAACAACTTTGATTAAAGCTGTCACACTACAATCAGGATGGCTTTTTTTAAACCCGCCCATAACATGCATGGCATGAATCAATATTTGCTCGACAAAAAATGTATAATACATTTACTATCACATTAAGGGTTACATTCATAGATTAAAAAGGAAAATCGAGAATCACTGAATACTTGTTAAATACACATGATAGGGAATATAGAGGTCAAGAATACCTGCTGAAGCATTGAATTCCACCAAAAATGTCCATAACAGGTTGAATAGCTGTCTAGATTCAGGGGAAATGCACATCCATAAAAACACCTCCGCATATCCGTTGTAAAACAATGGTTTGCCTAAAAATAGTATGCCATACACATTTGTCAGTACATCAATCGGAATTTTGTTTCTATGAGAACTAAATCACTCACATCAGCACAAACAAAATGAAAGAATTAATCTCACTTGGAGCCTGGGCCATAGATATTCAAACAATGCTTCAGCTAGAAAACATACCTCTGAACTGGACAACAACAGTTCCTTGTAAAGTAGTGTGGGCCATCTTTTGTGGAGATTAAACCTGAGCATAAACAACACACAGAAAAACTCTAGCCTAGCAATAATATGCTAATACACGAATCAGAAAAAAAAAGTGAGGAACTGAGGATACAGGAGAAAGATGGTTGAGAGTTGAGACACAAGCACCTACATCTGCAGGTCGACGTCTCAAGAGCTGAATAAAGAGAAGGGAACTGTGGCAGAGAAGAGAGGCCGCCAGATCGTTGCTCTTGTGGAGGTTAAAGCTGTCTCAAGACCCTCTCCCATTTGAAGACGCACCTCCATGTCTCTCCTACAGATCGAATCCAGCGCTGCCGCCATCGCCGGGAAGCTCGCCTCCGCACCCGGGGTAGACGAGATGCGGGGTATGGGTTTATTAGCCCCAGTAAAATGACTTGCTCACTTAGAATCCTTCGCATAAAGTCATGAACTGAAGTTCAATATTTTTTTATTTCTCTGATACACCTCTCATTAGATAAATGGATCTGGATCTGAAAAATATATACTAATGGTCAACAAAAGTAGAGTAGTCCCTTTGGAAAGGGAAAAGGGAGTAAAAGCACGGCTAAAATATATACCATTCATGCCCTGTCTCAACAATTTCTGCATCTCATCATAATTAAAACATGATTCGCATCTAATCAGAACTAAAAACCAGTTAACAGCTCGATCAATGCCAGCATTTAAAATCTGAAACACCCTACAATCATGTAATGCAATAACAAAGAAAAACTGAATAGTGGTTGTCCCCCTTGATTCTTCAACATGTCCTCTCTTCTGCCTACCTATCCTACAATACAACAACCAAGAAATAGAGCAATTAATCATAAGCGCATAGCAATAAGACCAAAAAGATTGGTTCAGTTGAACTATTAGTAAGGAGGAGACACGACGAAGATCAAGAATTTACGGACATCATGTGCAAACATGCAACATATCATCATTGCAGTACTGCCGCAAGTATCGATCACTAATTACAATATCATGACAGAATGCTCATGTGGCCATTCTTATCCCAAGATATGCCACCTTCTTCTATGTGGCATATTCTAATGCAAGTATGGACCAAGAATATGTTCTAATTACTTGCTAGCACTCCAAGATAATTATAGAACATGCAAGTATGGGCCAGCGAATCGATTATATGTGCAGGTACAAAAGATAAAGTGGATAACCAGCCAATTAGGTAAAACTGTAAAAAAAAAACACCTGACTGCACTTCCACTGAAACTATTGCAGCATAGGTAGTTTTTTGCTCTTGGTCTCCACCAATGGACCCAAGGTATCATGCTCTTGTGTTAGAGAATACCATGTTTTCTTTTTTATTCTTTGTTTATATTGGCATGTGAAATGCAATTCACCCACTTTGTACTCAGACTTGTTTTGCCCATACACCAGAAGCACCAGAAGGCAAACATAAACAATAAACAGGAGGCAACAATGAATTAAAAAACAGAGGATATGCATATGCTAATGAATTAAAAGTAAACATTTGGAAACATCCCAAATGGTAAATCTATCACGAGAAGTTTCTTATGAATCTTTGTAGCAATTTTTTAGAGAGCATCAAACATGTAATCAGATAATTCTTTGTAAGCATGCATCCAAATTCATACTTGGACAGAGTGTAGAACAAGGGGCAGCAGATCAACACCCGCTTCAGTAAACAAACAGCCACCCCTAGCAGTACTGCAAAAGAAATCATGTAACTGAGATAAGCACTGATATAGCCATAGAATATATGAACAATCAGATTCAGTTGACCACTCTGTTCCTGCCAATGCCCTCCATGAGCTAATGAGAGGATCGATTCAATTGAAGGAAGCTTCCTCGCAGCAACATGACCAAAACTATATGTGATTGCAAGCACACGGGATTGCTAGGTACAGATCAATTGAAAGAAATCTTAAGAACAAAAAACAAAATTTCCAAACATGCATCTTTTGAGCAGTACATGTATGTGTTGCTTATTCACCTTCTTTGCCATGGCTTGCTGCTCCAAGCACGTGCAGCCCTATATCCTCCATGGTTTGCTACTCCAAAACTGAGCAGCCCCCAAATCCTCCATTGTTTACTGTTCTGTGTGTTTCTTCGTGTGAGAAAGGAGAAGAAACGACATAGAGAGATACATACGGGAGAAGGGAGAGAAGGGACGTGGTCACCTGTAGACTGTGGTCAAGCCGCCCTGGAAGCAAGGTCCCGCCCGACCTCGCCGGTGCAGGCCGACGCCGGCGGTGGAAGACGACGAGCCGGCGGCACTCCTTCCGGTGGTCCTCTCCTGTCGGCCGTCGACCCCCTCTCCTCTTTCCTCTCTCTTTCTCCCTCCTCTCATGTTCTTCCTTCTCTCTCTCCCTCTCATCTTCTCTATCCCGCAGATCAAATCGAGCGGCGCCGCCACCGCCCTTTGTCTGCAGGTCGTCACGCTCCTTCCGGTCACCCTCTCTCATCCGCCGTCACACCTCGCTCTCCTCTTTCCTCTATCTTTCTCCCTCCTCTCCTTCCTTGTCTCTCTCCCTCTCTCATCTTTTCTCTTCAGCAGATCGGATCGAGCGCCTCCGTTCTTTGCCGCCGCTGGAGAGGGTAGTGAAGAGGAGGAAGAGGCGGCACGGTGGAGAGCAGGGCAGAAGGGGAGGAGGCGGCGGCGCCGCCGCCGTGGAGAGGGAGGGGAGCGGGGCGGCTAGGGTTGGAGGGGAGGGGATTGGGTGTGCGTGTGGCTCGGGCGGACGAGGGAGGGAGGAGCGAGGGGCACGGGGCTATGGATTGGGGCTAGGGTTCGGACGGTGCGGTGTTTTTTCTGCTCGCGTGGTGCGCTGCAACCCCACGCGCGGGCGCTGCAACCCCACGCGCGGGCACGGTTCGGTGGTCTCCCTCGTGTGGTACCGTGCGCTCGAGGCCTTCGTTGTGACTACCACTCTAGGAGGTTTTATATGTTAGATAACCACACATGACTTAGTTGTTCCCAAATCAGTTCCAGTGACCTCATTCCCAGTTGGCTTTGCACTGAGGAACCAAAGCGCACAAAAGAATTACACATGCACGTACTGGAGGATCTCCACAAATTTTATATACATGAAAATGAGATGGTTACCTGAAAGTTCTTGCAAAACCACCCCATCTGGAGCACACATTTGCAACAGATGTTGACTGGACGTTGGCAGCCAGCTGAAATGTGAACAATCAATAGTTAGAAAGCCGCACGGCGCAATGCAATAACATGAATGATCGCTTCATTGACGATATTAAGGCCTACAAAGGATGATATGCATCTAATTGCTGCAAATGGTGTAAAGGAAAGCTATACTTTGTGTTTGGATACGGTCAAACCTTTTAGGAGATGACCTTTTGCACATTCACGATACAATGGAGCAAATGATATTAAATCCTCTTATTATCTGACTGGTTTTATCTACCAAATAGGTGTGCATATAATCAGCAAGGCCAGCTTTTGTCCTCCTACCCAATAAGACTAGAATAATACCCCCAACACATGTCAGTCCCAAATAAGATGCTTAGCCCCATAGTATCTGAAATTGAGGTAACATAAAACATCAGCCCGACGGCGACATAGCGGAGGAAGGAGGCAGAATGGCAACATTACCCGCACGGAACCTAGTCGGAGGAGCCATCCACGAAATCCTGCCCTGAATCAACTCCCAGCCATTCAGTCAATCCTAGTAAGCATAGTATTATACTCAATCGCACGAGAGAGCCATGGGCTGCAACCGAGTCAAAATCTCTGCTCCAATCCAACGGCCAGCCGCCCCTTGCTGGATCCGACCAAACCCGCGCGGGATCACGGCACGCCGACCACCCTAGCACGCATCGGGCTCCAGAATCCCCCGCATTGCCGGCGACAATCGTCAAAAAGAAAAAAAAAAGGCGGAGAAGGGGGCGGGGCTTACGGTCCCGAGAGGCGACGCGAGCTCTCGGCGCCCTGGGCGCTGGAGGAGCAGCGAGGCCGCCATGGCCACACCGGGGGACGGAGCTAGGGTTTTGGGGTGAAGCGGGCGCCAACTCTGCTCAAGGCCTCGCTGTGGAATGGAGAGCAGAGGAGCGACGCCATGGAGGAAGGAAGGGATGCTGTCGACTGGAACGGGCCGGGCCGGGCCGCGTGGTGGCCCGAGTCTTCTTGTTAGGACAAATCCCTCAAAAAATAAAAGGAGAAACTCCTCAAAACATTTCTTATTACGAGAAAGATTAACAGCGTGTGCTACAAAAAAATGTCCAACTTGCTATTTAGAAAATGTTCATGCATATGAAAATATGTTTTTTATTATTATTGTTTAGCAAATTATTATTATTATTATTATTATTAACAAACTTTTAATACATTTTAACACATTTTAATACATTTCTATAATAATAATAATAATAATAATAATAATAATAATAATAATAATAATAATAATAATAATAATAATAATAATAATAATAATAATATTATTATTATTATTATTATTATTATTATTATTATTATTATACCATAGTTTTTAGTCGTCATTGAACAGTTTTCAAAATATGTGTTGTCAATTTTTTAATAATTATGTATTTAAAAAGAATATAAGGAAGTTTACAATAATTGTGAATTAATGGAACCCAGCAACCCTTCTTCAAGACTAGTCTAACAAAGTCCAACCCCATTTGCCAACAACCTTTCTCCCCTCTCCCAAATTATTGATCATCGTCCCCCCTCGCCGGCGATGCCGACGTCTGGTTCTTCCTTCGCTGCCAACCAGTCCCACCCACTTCTCGCCCAAAAAAAAAACTATCCCACCCACTGATTCCTTGTTGTGGTTGCCGAGATAGGGTTCTCAACTTAGTCACTAGAGCGGATAGAGGCCTAAGACCGGATCTACAAGTGAGGGAACACAAAAATCTGTAAATCTTCAAGCTTTACCGCACATCTTAATTTGAATACACACGTATCTCACCCTCGCTACTTATGTTGTGCGGGTTCTTCAAGTGATCGCAAGCGTATAACGAGAAGATGGCGCGTCGTCAAACCCGCCAAGAGGATGAAGGGCAACACCTTGAAGCTCCACAATAATCTCCATCTCAGCAGCGTCGTGCTCCTTTGGAGGATACCGCTAGCGATGGTAAACAAATCCAGCATCCCGAACTCAGCAGACACATATTTCTCGTGCGTCAAGTATATAGCATAAAACTATCACAAATGTGGCATGTGTTTCCAAAAATTTAAACGTGTTTATGACAGGGGTGGCTCACCTGTCAGGCTTATGTGCCTACCTGCAGATTTGTCGTATGTCGTATTCTCGCCAAATTAAAACTAAAATGATACAATGTAAAAGTTGCTATTTACATGTTTCCTGCCTACAATTTTGTCTTTTTTGACCGGATTTTGACATGATGCATTTGGCCGTGAAACTTTACACACATGTGTAACGCTGGACCATGTTTGTTAAAAAAAAGCTTTAGAAATACTTGAGTTTTTCTAATATCTTTAAAACATTGCTAAATACATGCATGTAGACCCATGTGCCAAAAAAAATCAAATGTGGACAATAAGTAAAGCGAAGTATTTGAACTATATTTTGGTTTAATTATGTGGAATAAATTAGCATTTAGTGCCCTAGGCACAAAAACCATATGTGGCTGAGAAGTTAAGCGAAGTGTTTGAACTATTTTTTGATTAATTATGGGAAAGCCTGATATGATTTGGCGACATGACAATATGAAATACGTGAACATTTACTTTTAGCAGTCACATTTTCATTTTATTTATACTAAGTTAGTGTTTCTTTGTATTCTACCTATTAATGTGAGGTAATAAGCACAAAAATTTCCTATTTGGAAGATCTCAAATACATACTACTCCGTGCAACAGATTCTAAAAAAAAACTACCACATGCAACGTTAATTTTTTACATGTAGAACATAACATATTGTATGAGGCAAGAAAGGCAAAAATAACCAAACTCCTAATTGTCATCAGAGATGCAAATAACCCCTTGTTCAAACTTACGGACTTTGGGGTGATTATGGGCTTAAGCTCCAACTCCTCTTCCTCATCCTCTAGGTCTGCAAAGATCTATTCCCTCTTCACATCAGCGGTGTTCGCCGCCACCTCCCGCTAAGATTTGGTCGAGTCGAGGATGGTCACTTGCTCTGCCTCGAACTGCGTCGCTACCTCCACAAAATCCGAAGAATCCTAACACTACGAAATGAAATAAGAGGTACAAAATAACACAAAATTTGGGATCATCAAACTGCGGCCCGTACACCATGGAAGGGAGGGGAGAGGGGGCGGAGCTTACGGTCCCGAGAGGCGACGCGAGCTGTCGTGGCCGGGCGCTGGAGGAGGAGCGAGGCCGCCATGGCAAGGGGAGGGACGGAGCGAGGGCCGCCTAGGGTTTTGGGGAGAAGCGGCGCTAACTCTCGCTCGCTCCTCGCTCACTGTGGAAGTGTGGGTGGAGAGAGCAGAAGCGACGCCATGGAGGAATGCTCTGGAACCTCGAACGGGCCGGGCCGGGTGGGCAGCGTGTTCGGCCCGAGGCCACTCTCGCTCTTCTTGTCTTGCTATCTATACTAGGAAAAAAAGGAGAAAGTTTTATTGTCTTAAAAAACTAGGAGAAAGTTTAATTACCATTTGTATCAACTGAAAATGCAATGGTGCATTGATCTCGCACTAATTTGGCAATGCACTGTTTTGGCACTAACTTGGAACTTATCTAATTTGGCAAACGCATTTCTAAGCAAAAAATTGCAGTGGCCATGACCTAAGAAAAATGTCATTAGTTTCGGTAGTGACCTATAGAAAAACATAGAGGGATGAGACGCTCACCTGGATCTGGGCCGAGGGTCGTCGTCTGTCTACTCCTTCGCCGTCATATGTTGTTGTCTCCGTCGCCATCGCCGAAACCCTAGCGTTGGGAATGGGAATGGGTTGGAGCGTCGGGAATGGACCATGTGTCTGCTAGGGGGATGACGATGTGTAGTTGAGGACTGCAGGACGCTAGTAATCACCGGAATCGGTCGGTGTCCGCCGTCGGCAAAAAGGGGATCGAGAGCAAGGCGGCGGCGAGAAGGGGATCGAGCCGATCGAGTGGGCGATGGGGTCGAGTTGGCGAGTGGTTTTGCCTAGAAATCGTCCATCGCCCAATGGGCCCATGTCGTAAAAAAGAATAGATTCAAAATAAATAATAACTAAATGTTTCAAAAAATTAGAAAAGGTCTCAAAATACTAATAAGTTCAAACTCAAAATAATAATAGGTTCAAAATAAATACTCTTTTCTTTAATAACTAAATGTTTCAAAAATTAATAAAAGTCTCAAAATACGAATAAATTCAGACTCAAAATAATAATAGATTCAAAATATTTTTTTGTTGAATAACAAAATGTTTCGTAAATTAATAGAAGTCTCAAAATACTAATAAATTCAAAATCAATACTGTAATAGATTCGAAATAAATATTTTTCTTTAATAACTAAATGTTTCAAAAAATAATAGAGTCTCAAAATACTAATAAATTCAAAATAAATATTCTTACTTTAATAATTAAAGTCTAAAAAATCATTAAAAGGCTCAAATAGTAATATATTGAAAAATATTCTTATTTTAATAACCAAAGTCTCAAAAATAAAATAAAAACTCAAAATAATAAAATACTTGTATTTAGGCAAAACAAGGGAGGAGATTTTTTGGAGAAATAAAGTTAAATTGTTTGAGAGACAAGTGCTGCCAAAACACTCATATATAAGCAAAACTTAGTGCTGGCATTCCAATAAAATGCACGATAGCACTGGACTAATTACCTGCGGCGTTTAAACAAATCCGACGCCACCATTATATATCAACTGGTCAGTACAGCTGGGCCCATCAATTTGTGGTGTGTCATAAGAAAAACCTACGCCAGTAATACACTTATAAAGTTGTCGTACCAAATATGCCAATGCCACCACTATTTCGGAAATATAGTGGTGGTGTTGATTGAAAATGGGGCGCCAACCTTTAATTATGGGCTAGCCATTTTCTTCTAGTGTTTGACTTGCATGCCAAGATAATGCTTCATCTCTAGGCCGAGCCACTAGACCAATTGGTAGGGTAAGGCTTTAGCTAGGCCTCCTGGGCCCTTAGCCTGGCCCACAACATCGACCTTCCTAGCTGATGGGCCACCTCCGGTATACACCCCATGACTAGAATTTTGTAATATCTCCTACATGTTATAGAGAAGGATGAAAACAGTGCACAACCGGTTGATTCCCACCCCAAAAACATGACCTAGGCCACACCTTCAGCACTATATTCCTTGATGTGAAGTCTTTTCATTTGTTCTTAATTTCCTGATGTCAATGGTGATATGTCAGCATGCTAGATGAGTAGTTCTTGGCAGATGAATGACAAATCTTTGTAGAGGTCCTTACTAAATGAGTGGTTCCTGCTAGCATTACACTAATTGTGTCGTGCAACTCTAGCAATGATAATACTAACCAAATTGTCCTTTTGAAATGCTTTCTTTTCATGGTTCTTAATCATTTTCATTTATATATTGTTAGCACATGCCCGACCTTGATGTCACAGCCCCCGAGTACTTTTTGGTGATGCGCACATACAAGCTTGTTGTGGTTGATTACCTTTCGGTGGATCGACCATACACAGTGAGATGCACGTACA
This sequence comes from Aegilops bicornis, assembly GCA_021605145.1. Taxonomy (NCBI): domain Eukaryota; kingdom Viridiplantae; phylum Streptophyta; class Magnoliopsida; order Poales; family Poaceae; genus Aegilops; species Aegilops bicornis. Next base: position 23,251,474 of record CM038670.1, on the reverse strand, counting down.
TGACCCACATATCGTGGTTAATTCTAACATATGTACAGGTTCCCATGTTCCCATCAATAAGCAATACAACTAAAGCACCAACTGTCACCATATTGTTACATAATATTGATTCTCCGCGAAACATCTATAAGTACATTATGCCTTCTCCCTTCCGTGTTTCATATCACAGTCAAATACAAGCTGCTAACTATATGATGTAAATGCCGACGAGTAGCACTTTGCTTGCCATACGAAGTTTCTGGGCAATGCAAAATGTTGGAATGAGCATGGGGGGTATTGGGAATTTGATATCCTGATAGTTGGAGATATGAAGTTGTTCTTCCAGCACAATGCGTACCTTTACGGAATCGGTTCAAGCATAAACTTCTAGCCGCTTTGGATGGTCTTTTGCACACAGACTTGAATGAAGTCTGACCAATGTGCTACTATATGCACATAAAGAGAATCTGGTGGTGCACTCGACTAGATGATGAGACCAATCTGCGATAAGTTGACACTGAATGTGCACGGGGCTTTTCGCTACTCTTCATACTAGGGTGGATTGGGGTTTCTCGTGCAAGAAATAGAAGGCACAGTTAGAGGCCCTAAGCAGTGCATCTAGTGAACTTCGAGCTGAAGTTGGTCTTTAGATCTGTACGGGACGCAATGTATAGCATTTCCAGCTTAGTTTGCTGAGAATTAAAGAGCACAACTCTTTTTCAATACTTGTTCATTTCCATCTAACCCTCTTTAGTTCAAAGAACACAAGAGAAATATGGCTTGAAACTAGTGATGGAAGTTGGGAGTCGGGCGTTTCTGCTCCGAGCTCATCTGCACTCCCTCTAACGAAAAAAAATCAAAACAAATACTAAAAGAATCAAAAATTCCAAAAACTTTTGTGTGGTAGATAAGTTTACGCATGAGGTGCGCTCCAAGTTTCAACTAATTTGGACATCTGAGCAACTCTCAGCAAAAAGACAAATTCAGGGTTTGTAAAAAGTTTACTGTTCACACATTGTTCTGACCCGATTTGTTTTCTTTTGCTAAGAATTGCTCAGATGTCCAAATAAGTTGAAATTTGCAACGAAGATCACGATAAAATTATCTATCACACAAAAACAAATTGGATTTTTTTGAAGTTTTTTAGTATTTATTTTCATTTTTTCTGACCGGGTGCAGATGAGCCTGGGCACCGAATTAGGTTTTCGTGGAAGTTGGTAACCTCTAACCCTCTTTAGTTCAATCAAATAAACTTTTTCAAAATCACAACATTTTTAGAAAACCAGTTAATTTGTTTGAACAAAAGAGGGTTTGAGAATGTTAATTAGGGTCACCAATTTGCGCCTCCAAGCTGGCCAAAATATGAATATTTACATTGTTCCCCCTTATTGGAACAAAGGAAACTAGAACTAAAATACAAAGACATTGGTTTTGCAAACAAAAGTTAATCCCATCAAGAAGCAGCTCCAGCACGAAGAAAATTAAACATCACAATTCACCTGCTAACAACTCCATGGCATGCACACTTGTACAACTATATATCCACTTGTAATCTTGTACATGGCCGTTCTAAGAAAACTTGTACATGGCCGACAAGATATAAAGCTGCAAAAACCAAATACTCAACTAGCTCCTCGGAAGTTTCCCGATAACTCTCCAGATTGGCAGATTCTATGCAAGATAGGAAAGAGAACAACTTGTTCTGCTCTACCAAGGTTTGCCCTTACATGCACATTGTACGGTGTAGGCCTGGGCGTTCGGTTAGACCGAACCGATAGGTTCGGTGCCTCGGTCTATTTTAAATTTCAGTTTCTTGATTTTCCTGACCGAACGGTCCTACAAGAAATCAACAACCGAGCGTTCGGGTCACCGATAATACGGTTCGGTCTCCGGGTACAACCGACCGGATCCGAAATTGGTGGGAAGTAAGAAATCGGGTGGGCAAAATACTCCCTCCGTCCGAATACTTGTCATCAAAATGAATAAAAGGGATGTATCTAGATGTATTTTAGTTCTAGATACACCTTTTGTCCATTTTGATGACAAGTTTTTCCGGACGAAGGAAGTACCATGAATGGCAAAACAGGAATCAAAGAAACATCATACAGAGGATGTGGGAGATACGGTAATGGTAAGAGCAAAAAAATGCCGCAGAATATCGCTGGAAGCGGGCCACCGACCGTGAAGAAGTGATTGCCGCTACCGAGTGGGAGCTCGATGGAAGTCGTCAGCCACCGCCGCGCTGGAGACATGAGCGCCACCAGCCGCCCGCCGGCGTAGGGACCCATGGGCACAGCCGGCCATCGCTAAGATTGCTGGAGGTGAGAAAATGGAGGCGGCGCGATGCGTGCCTGTATTCAGATAAGGTTGCGTGTGTGGTGAGAAAGGGCTGGGAAAACAGATTCGTTAACGTGGATGGGTTGTTGGGCTTCGTTGGCTGGGCTTTCATACAATACTACTTCAGCTAATTCGGGGATTCGGTCAGCACAGTCCAATGACCGAATCTACCGAAGTAATTTCGGTTTCTCACGTTTGCTAACTGATCGAATGACCGAATCTACCGAAGTAATTTCGGGTTTTTCGGCTTCGGTCTCGGTTTTTTGGCTCCGGTCTTCGGTTCTCGGTCTTTATGCCTACCCCTGATTGTACCAAAGGCAAAACCTTCGCAATCCATCCATGTGTCCACCAGAATAGATGGCAATGCTTATGAAGAGTTAGTGTCGATGTTAGTGCACTTCGCGACCTATTGACATCGGTAGGACTTCGAAACCATCCAAATCCCGGGATCGAATGATGGTGTCATCCTCCCTCTCAAGGGCATCTTTTTTGGAGATGGTTATGTTTGGTGGGGTTTGCTTGTGGGAGGTTTGTATTACAGCTGCCGCTTCCTTGTCTCTCGGCACCTGCCCAACGAGGATCAATATAACTCTTTTTATATTTGTTTTCATTTTCGTACGCATGGGCTTAACTTTTGTCTTGTATGAATTTACTCTGTGCAGGTGTGATAATTTTTTGTGTGTGTGTGTGTGTGTGTGTTGGTGTTGGATCTATGTATCTTAATAATGCAGAGGTTGGGTGTGTACTCATTGTGTTTGTATCCCATTGATGATTCATTATGAGTTAATAAAAACGGCTTTATCATGAAAAAGTATATCAGTTGATATGCTATATATGCCAACGTTTCCAAAATGCAACATTCATTTCAAGTTTATTCAAATTACCTCTACTTTTCTCGGTTATTGTTTTCATTTATGTAACATGATTGGTGCATCTGTCACAAAACAAAAAGAAAACATCACCAAAAGGCCACTAGAAATTTAGCGTAAGTTAGTTGGGTCGATAATTGGATGTAGAATCTCACCATCAAGATTCAAATCCTCACGACTAAAATTTTGTGATTTCTTCTACATGTTAGAGAGAAGGATGAAAAGAGTGCACAACCGGCTGGTTCCCACCCCAAAACCATGACATGAGTTGTACCTTAAACATTATATTCCATGATGCGAACTATTTTTCATTTGTTCTCATAATTGACTCTGATGTCAATAGCTATGCTTTAGCATGATAGATGAGTGGTTCTTGGCAGATGGATATGAATGGCCAATCTTCGTATATGCCTTGCTAGATGAGTGGTTCCCGGTAGCATTGCACTAATTGTGTCAAAACTCTAGTGATGATAATATACTAAGGATTTTTAACATGCTTCATTTTCGTGGTTCTTACTCACTTTCATGTATTTGGTACATGTTCCCATGGTCTCATCAATAATCAATACAACTATAGCGCCAATGACCACCATATAGTTACTTAATATTGATTAGCCGTGAAACATCTATAAATACTTGATGCCTTCTCCCTTATAGCTTCACATTACAGTCAAAATATAGATGTCTAAAATGCAGATGAAGTAGCACTATGCTCCCCATATGAATTCTTGGGCAATGTAAAAAAATTCCATATTCTTGTACATGTGTTTTAAGATATTTATTTGTGTTGGAATGAGCATGTGAGATATTGGGAATTCGATATCTAGCTAGACTGAGCATAATTGTGGACCACCTACAATATGCACAAAAAGAGAATTTGGTGGTATACTAGACGAGACCAATCCATGGTCACTTGAAACTCTTCATACTAGGGCAGATGTGGGTTTCCCGTTTGAGAGGCCCCTAAGCAGTGCATGGCGCAACCTTGGAGCTGAATCAGAAGCTAGCAATGTAGGGCATTTCCAATTTAGTTTGCTAATAATTAAAATGCACGATTCAACTTTTTTTAGTACTTTCTGCTTCCTTCTACTGGAACGATGAAGCTCACAAGAGTATAAAGCAGCAAACACAAGGAACCCAAGACAAATATGGGTTCAAACTAGTGATGCAAATTGGTAACCGAGTACCCTCTAAATGCTCTTTAGTTCAAACAAATAAACTAGTTTTTCACAATCGCCTCACTTTTAGAGAACCAGCTCATTTGTTTGAACAAAAGAGGGTTTGAGAATATTAGGATCGCCAAATTGCGCCTCTACTTGGAACATGATGATAGATTACCTATCATTAGTGATAGCCTAGTGTCACCAAGGTGGCCCAAATATTAATATATGCATTTTTTGCCTTCTTGGCACAAAGGAAACTAAAGTTAAAATACAAAGACATTGGCTTTGCAAAGAAAAGTTAATCCCATCAAGAAGCATCTCCAACACGAACAAATTAACATCACAATTCACCATTGAACAACTCCATAGCATGTACAACTATATCCACTTGTAAACTTGTACATGGCCGAGAAGATACACAACCGCAAAAAAACCTAAAACCAAGTACTCAACTAATTACTCGGAAGTTTCCGATAACTATCTAGATTCGATACAAGATAGGAAAGAGAACACCTTGTTCCTCTCTACCAAGGTATGCCATTACATGCACGTTGTATCAAAGGCAAAACCTCCACAATCCATTCATGTTCCACCAAAATTGACGGCGATGCTTACGAAGAGTTAGCGTCGATGTTAGTGCACTTCGTTGCTTGTTGACATCGACAGGACTTCGATGCCATCCAAATCCCAGATCGGATGATAGCATCATCCTTCCTCTCAAGGGCATCATTTTGGAGATGGTTATGCTTGGTGGGGTTGTGGTTTGTGGGAGGTTTGTATTGCAACTGACGCTTCCTTGTCTCTCGGCACCTGCCCGACAATGATCAATATTACTCTTTTTCTGTTTGTTTTTACTGTGTGTGTGTGTGTGTGTGTGTGTGTGTCTTAATAATTCAAGAGGTTGGGATCACTGTGTTTGTATCTCATTGATGCTTCATTATGAGTTAATAAAGAACGGCTTTTATCATGAAAAAGTCTATCAGCTGATCATCTATATATGCCAACATTCTCAAAATGCAACATTTCATTTCAATTTTATTCAAATTACCAATTATTTTCTTGGTAGTTGTTTAATTTATGTAACATGATCGGTGCATACAAAAAGAAGAAAACATCACTTGTGCATCACTAGAAATTTAGCGTAAGTTAGTTGGGTTGATTATTGGATGTAGAATCTCACCACCAAGATTCAAATCCTCGCGACTAGAATTTTGTAATTTCTCTTACATGCTACAGAGAAGGATGAAGACATTGTTGGGGAACGTAGTAATTTCAAAAAATTTCCTACGCACACGCAAGATCATGGTGATGGCATAGCAACGAGAGGGGAGAGTATTGTCCACGTACCTCGTAGACCGTAAGCGGAAGCGTTATGACAACGCTGGTTGATGTAGTCGCACGTCTTCACCGATCCGACCGATCCAAGTACCGAACGTGACGGCACCTCCGAGTTCAGCACACGTTCAACTCGATGACGATCCCGGACTACGATCCAGCAAAGTGTCGGGGATGAGTTCCACAAGACGACGGGCGTGGTGACGATGATGATGTTCTACCGGCGCAGGGCTTCGCCTAAACTCCACGACGATATGACCGAGGTGGAATATGGTGGGGGGGGGGGGAGAGGCACCGCACACGGCTAAGGAACGATCATGAAGATCAACTTGTGTGTTCTGGGGTGCCCCCTTGCCCCCGTATATAAAGGAGGGAGGGGGAAGTGCGGCCGGCCCCCAAGGGGTGCACCTGGAGGAGTCCTACTCCCACCGGGAGTAGGACTCCCCTCTGCCTTGTTGGAGAAGGAAAGGGGAGGGAAAGAGGAAGGGGCGCCGCCTCTCCTTGTCCTATTCGGACTAGGGGAAGGGGGCGCTGCCTGCCCCGGCTCGCCCTCCTCTTCTCCCTCATGGCCCACTAAGGCCCATTATCCCCGGAGGGTTCCAAGAACCCCGGTGTTCGGTAAAATCCCGATTTCACCGGAACCATTCCAATATCCAAATATAGGCTTCCAATATATCAATATTTATGTCTCGACCATTTCGAGAATCCTCGCCACGTCCGTGATCACATCCGGGACTCGAACAAACTTCGCACATCAAAACTTATAAACTCATAATAAAACTATCATCGTAACGTTAAGCGTGCGGACCCTACGGGTTCGAGAACTATGTAGACATGAGCTAGAACTATTCTCGGTCAATAACCAATAGCGGAACCTGGATGCCCATATTGGTTCCTACATATTCTACGAAGATCTTTATCGGTCAAACCGCATAACGACATACGTTGTTCCCTTTGTCATCGGTATGTTACTTGCCCGAGATTCGATCGTCGGTATCCAATACCTAGTTCAATCTCGTTACTGGAAAGTCTCTTTACTCGTTCCGTAATACATCATCTCACAACTAACTCATTAGTTGCAATGCTTGCAAGGCTTATGTGATGTGTATTACCGAGAAGGCCCAGAGATACCTCTCCGCAATCGGAGTGACAAAACCTAATCTCGAAATACGCCAACCCAACATGTACCTTTGGAGACACCTGTAGTACTCCTTTATAATCACCCAGTTACGTTGTGACGTTTGGTAGCACCCAAAGTGTTCCTCCGTAAACGGGAGTTGCATAATCTCATAGTTACAGGAACATGTATAGGTCATGAAGAAAGCAATAGCAATATACTAAACGATCAAGTGCTAGGCTAACGGAATGGGTCATGTCAATCACATCATTCTCCTAATGATATGATCCCATTAATCAAATAACAACACATGTCTATGGTTAGGAAACATAACCATCTTTGATTAATGAGCTAGTCAAGTAGAGGCATACTAGTGACTATATGTTTGTCTATGTATTCACACATGTATCATGTTTCCGGTTAATACAATTCTAGCATGAATAATAAACATTTATCATGATATGAGGAAATAAATAATAACTTTATTATTGCCTCTAGGGCATATTTCCTTCAGTCTCCCACTTGCACTAGAGTCAATAATCTAGTTCACATCATCATGTGATTCAACACTAATATTCACATCTGTATGTGATTAACACCCATAGTTCACATCGTCATGTGACCAACACCCAAAGGGTTTACTAGAGTCAATAATCTAGTTCACATCGCTATGTGATTAACACCCAAACAGTACTAAGGTATGATCATGTTTTGCTCGTGAGAGAAGCTTAGTCAACGGGTCATCACATTCAGAGCCGTATGTATTTTGCAAATATTCTATGTCTACAATGCTCTGCACGAAGCTACTCTAGCTAATTGCTCCCACTTTCAATATGTATCCAGATTGAGACTTAGAGTCATCTGGATCAGTGTAAAAAGCTTGCATCGATGTAACTCTTTACGACGAACCTTTTGTCACTTCCATAATCGAGAAACATTTCCTTAGTCCTCACTAAGGATGTTCTTGACCAATGTCCAGTGATGTACTCCTAGATCACTATTGTACTCCCTTGCCAAATTCAGAGCAAGGTATACAATAGGTCTGGTACATAGCATAGCATACTTTATAGAACCTATGACTGAGGTATAGGAAATGACTTTCATTCTCTTTTCTATTTTCTGCCGTGGTCGGGATTTGAGTCTTACTCAATTTCACACCTTTGCAACACAGGCAAGAACTTTTCTTTGACTGTTCTATTTTGAACTACTTCAAAATCTTGACAAGGTATGTACTTATTGAAAAAACTTATCAAGTGTCTTAATCTATCTCAATAGATCTTGATGCTCAATATGTAAGTAGCTTTACTGAGATCTTTCTTTTAAAGAACTCCTTACAAATGCTCCTTTATGCTTTCCAGAAAAATTCTACAACATTTCTGATCAACAATATGTTACTCACATATATTTATCAAAAAGGCGGTAGTGCTCCCACTCACTTTATTGTAAATACAGGCTTCTCCAAAAGTCTGTATAAAACCATATGCTTTGATCACACTATCAAAGCGTTTATTCCAACTCCGAGATGCTTGCACCAGTCCATAGATGGATCGCTGATGCTTGCACATTTTGTTAGCTCTTTTAGGATTGACAAAACCTTCTGGTTGCATCATATACAACTCTTCTTTAATAAATCCATTAAAGAATGTAGTTTTTCACATCCATTTGCCAGATTTCATAAAATGTGGCAATTGCTAACATGATTCGGACAGACTTAAGCATCGCTACAGTTGAGAAAATCTCATTGCAGTCAACACCTTGAACTTGTCGAAAACCTTTTGTGACAAGTCGAGCTTTGTAGATAGTAACACTACTATCAGTGTCCGTCTTCCTCTTGAAGATCCATTTATTTAAACAGGCTTGCTGATCATCGAGCAAGTCAATCAAAGTTCATACTTTGTTCTCATACATGGATCCTATCTCAGATTTCATGGTCTCAAGCCATTTCGCGGAATCTGGGCTCATCATCGCTTCCTCATAGTTCGTAGGTTCATCATGGTCTAGTAACATGACTTCCAGAACATGATTACCGTACCACTCTGGTGCGGATCTTACTCTGGAAGACCCACGAGGTTTGGTAGCAACTTGATCTGAAGTTTCATGATCATCATCATTAACTTCCTCACTAATTGGTGTAGGAATCACTGGAACTGATTTCTGTCATGAACTACTTTCCAATAAGGGAGAAGGTACAATTACCTCATCAAGTTCTACTTTCCTCCCACTCACTTCTTTCGAGAGAAACTTCTTCTCTAGAAAGGATCCATCTTAACAACGAATAACTTGCCTTCGGATCTGTGATAGAAGGTGTACCCAATAGTTACCTTTGGGTATTCTATGAAGACGCACTTCTCCGATTTGGGTTCGAGCTTATCAGGTGAAAACTTTTTCACATAAGCATCACAACTCCAAACTTTAAGAAACGACAGCTTAGGTTTAGTGTTAAACCATAGTTCATACGGTGTCGTCTCAACGGATTTAGATGGTGCCCTATTAAACGTGAATGCAGCTGTCTCTAATGCATAACCCCAAAACGATAGTGGTAAACCGATAAGAGACATCATAGATCGCACCATATCCAATAAAGTGCGGTTACGACTTTCGGACACACCATTATGCTATGGTGTTCCATATGGCGTGAGTTGGGAAACTATTTCACATTGATTCAAATGAAGACCAAACTCGTAACTCAAATATTTATCTCCACGATCAGATCGTAGAAACTTTATTTTTCTTGTTACGATGATTTTCCACTTCACTCTGAAATTCTTTGAACTTTTCAAATGTTTCAGACTTATGTTTCATCAAGTAGATATACCCATATCTGTTCAAATAATCTGTGAAGGTGAGAAAATAACGATACCCGCCGCGAGCCTCAACATTCATTGGACCACAAACATCAGTATGTATGATTTCCAACAAATAAGTTGCTCACTCCATAGTTCCGGAGAACGGCGTTTTAGTCATCTTGCCCATGAGACACGATTCGCAAGTACCAAGTGATTCATAATCAAGTGATTCCAAAAGCCCATCAGTATGGAGTTTCTTCATGCGCTTTACACCAATATGACCTAAACGGCAGTGCCACAAATAAGTTCCACTATCATTATTAACTTTACATTTTTTGGTTTCAATATTATGAATATGTGTATCACACGATCGAGATCCAACAAACCATTTTCATTGGGTGTATGACCATAGAAGGTTTTATTCATGTAAACAGAACAATAATTATTGTCTAACTTACATGAATAACCGTATTGCAATAAACATGATCAAATCATATTCATGCTCAACGCAAACGAAAAATAACATTTATTTAGGTTTAACACTAATCCCGAAGGTATAGGGAGTGTGCGATGATGATCATATCAATCTTGGAACTACTTCCAACACTCATCGTCACTTCCCTTTCAACTAGTCTCTGTTTATTCTGTAACTCCTGTTTCGAATTAGTAATCTTAGCAACCGAACAAGTATCAAATACTCAGGGGCTACTATAAACACTAGTAAGGCACACATCAATAACTTGTATATCAAATATACCCTCGTTCACTTTGCCATCCTTCTTATCTACCAAATATTCAGGGTATTTCTGCTTCTAGTGACCATATCCTTTGAAGTGTAAGCACTCAGTTTCAGGCTTTGGTCCAGCTTTGGTCTTCTTCACGGGAGTGACAACTTGTTTGCCATTCTACTTGAAGTTTCCCTTTCTTTCCTTTGCTCTTTTCTTGAAACTAGTGGTCTTGTCAATCATCAACACTTGATGCTCTTTCTTGATTTCTACCTTCATCGATTTCAACATCACGAAGAGCTCGGGAATCTTTTTCGTCATCCCTTGCATACTATAGTTCATCACGAAGTTCTAGTAACTTAGTGATGGTGACTAGAGAATTCTGTCAATCACTATCTTATCTGTAAGATTAACTCCCACTTGATTCAAGCGATTGAAGTACCCAGACAACCTGAGCACATGCTCACTAGTTGAGCGATTCTCCTCCATCTTTTAGCTATAGAACTTGTTGGAGACTTCATATCTCTCAACTCGGGTATTTGCTTGAAATATTAACTTCAATTCCTAGAACATCTCATATGGTCCATGACGTTCAAAAACGTCTTTGAAGTCCTGATTCTAAGCCGTTAAGCATGGTGCACTAAACTATCAAGTAGTCATCATATTGAGCTAGCCAAACATTCATAACGTCTGCATCTGCTCCTGCAATAGGTCTGTCACCTAGCGGTGCATCAAGGACATAATTCTTATGTGCAGCAATGAGGATAAACCTCAGATCATGGATCCAATCCGCATCATTGCTACTAAGATTTTTGAACATAATTTTTCTCTAGGAACATATCAAAACAAACATATAAAAGCATAGGGAAGCAACAACGCGAGCTATTGATCTACAACATAATTTGCAAAATACTACCAGGACTAAGTTCATGATAAATTTAAGTTCAATTAATCATATTACTTAAGAACTCCCACTTAGACTGACATCTCCCTAGTCATCTAAATGATTACGTGATCCAAATCAACTAAACCATGTCCGATCATCACGTGAGATGGAGTAGTTTCAATGGTGAACATCACTATGTTGATCGTATCTACTATATGATTCACGTTCGACCTTTCGGTCTCCGTGTTCCGAGGCCATATCTGTATATGCTAGGCTCGCCAAGTTTAACCTGAGTATTCCGCGTGTGCAACTGTTTTGCACCCGTTGTATTTGAACGTAGAGCCTATCACACCCGATCGTCAAATCACGTGGTGTCTCAAAGACGAAGAACTTTCGCAACGGTGCATACTCAGGGAGAACACTTCTTGATATTTTTAGTGAGAGATCATCTTAAAATGCTACCTTCAATCAAAGCAAGATAAGATGCATAAAGGATAAACATCACATGCAATCAATATAAGTGATATGATATGGCCATCATCATCTTGTGCTTGTGATCTCCATCTCCGAAGCACCGCCAGGATCACCATCGCCACCGGCGCGACACCTTGATCTCCATCGTAGCATCGTTGTCGTCTCGCCAACTATTGCTTCTCGACTATCGCTATCGCTTAGTGATAAAGTAAAGCAATTACAGGCGTTGCATTTCATACAATAAAGCGACAACCATATGGCTCCTGCCGATTGCCGATAACTTCGGTTACAAAATATGATCATCTCATACAATCAAATATAGCATCACGTCTTGACCATATCACATCACAACATGCCCTGCAAAAACAAGTTAGACGTCCTCTACTTTGTTGTTGCAAATTTTACGTGGCTGCTACGGGCTGAGCAAGAACCGTTCTTACCTACGCATCAAAACCACAACGATAGTTTGTCAAGTTGGTGCTGTTTTAACCTTCATAAGGACCGGGCGTAGCCAAACTTGGTTCAACTAAAGTGAGAGAGACAGACACCCGCCAGTCACCTTTAAGCACGAGTGCTCATAGCGGTGAAACCAGTCTCGCGTAAGCGTCTGGCGTAATGTCGGTCCGGCCGCTTCATCTCACAATACCGCCGAACCAAAGTATGACATGCTGGTAAGCAGTATGACTTGTATCGCCCACAACTCACTTGTGTTCTACTCGTGCATATGACATCTACGCATAAAACCAGGCTCGGATGCCATTGTTGGGGAACGTAGTAATTTCAAAAAAATTCCTACGCACACGTAAGATCATGGTGATGGCATAGCAACGAGAGGGAGAGTATTGTCCACGCACTCGGAGACCGTAAGCGGAAGCGTTATGACAACGCGGTTGATGTAGTCGTACGTCTTCACGATCCGACCGATCCAAGTACCGAACGTACGGCACCTCCGAGTTCAGCACACGTTCAGCTCGATGACGATCCCCGGACTCCGATCCAGCAAAGTGTCGGGGATGAGTTCCATCAGCACGACGGCGTGGTGACGATGATGATGTTCTACCGGCGCAGGGCTTCGCCTAAACTCCGCGTCGATATGACCGAGGTGGAATATGGTGGGCGGGGGCACCGCACACGGCTAAGGAACGATCACGAAGATCAACTTGTGTGTTCTCGGGGTGCCCCTTGCCCCGTATATAAAGGAGGGAGGAAGTGCGGCCGGCCCCAAAGTGCGCTGGAGGAGTCCTACTCCCACCGGGAGTAGGACTCCCCCTCTTGCCTTGTTGGAGAAGGAAAGGGGAGGAAGAGAAGGAAGGCGCGCCCCTCTCCTTGTCCTATTCTGACTAGGGGAGGGGCTAGCGGCCTGCCCTGGCCGCCCTCCTCTTCTCCCTCATGGCCCCTAAGGCCCATTATCCCCGGGAGGGTTCAGTAACCCGGTGTTCTAGTAAAATCCCGATTTCACGGAACCATTCCGATATCCAAATATAGGCTTCCAATATATCAATCTTTATGTCTCGACCATTTCGAGACTCCTCGTCACGTCCGTGATCACATCCGGGACTCCGAACAAACTTTGGTACATCAAAACTTATAAACTCATAATCAAACTGTCATCGTAACGTTAAGCGTGCGGACCCTACGGGTTCGAGAACTATGTGGACATGACCTAGAACTATTCTCGGTCAATAACCAATAGCGGAACCTGGATGCGCGTATTGGTTCCTACATATTCTACGAAGATCTTTATTGGTCAAACCGCATAACGACATACGTTGTTCCCTTTGTCATCGGTATGTTACTTGCCCGGGATTCGATCGTCCGTATCCAATACCTAGTTCAATCTCGTTACTGGCAAGTCTCTTTACTCGTTCCGTAATACATCATCTCGCAACTAACTTATTAGTTGCAATGCTTGCAAGGCTTATGTGATGTGTATTATCGAGAGGGCCCAGAGATACCTCTACGACAATCGGAGTGACAAAACCTAATCTCGAAATACGCCAACCCAACATGTACCTTTGGAGACACCTGTAGTACTCCTTTATGATCACCCAATTACGTTGTGACTGTTGGGGAACGTTGCAGAAAATTAAAATTTTTCCTACGGTTTCACCAAGATCCATCTATGAGTTCATCTAATCAACGGGTCAAGGGAGTGAGTTTGCATCTACATACCACTTGTAGATCGAGTGCGGAAGCGTTCAAGGGATGGTGATGATGGAGTCGTACTCGCCGTGATTCAGATCACCGATGACCAAGTGCTGAGCGGACAGCACCTCCGCGTTCAACGACGCAGACGTGCACGGGACGACGTCTCCTCCGTCTTGATCCAGCAAGGAGGAAGGAGAGGTTGAGGAAGACAGCTCCAACGGCAGCACGACGGTGTGGTGTTGTTGGTGCAGCAGTACTCCGACAGGGCTTCGCCAAGCACGCACGGAGGAGGAGAGGTGTTGGGAGGGAGGGCTGCGCCTTGGCTTAAGTTTTCAGCCCTCCCTCACCTCTCTATTTATAGGGAAGGGAGAAGGCCCCTCTAGATGGCATCTAGAGGGGGGGCGGCGGCCAAGGGGAGGGGGGACTTGCCCCTCAAGCAAGGGGGGCGCCCCCTCTAGGGTTCCCCCCCCCCTAGATGGCGGCTTCTGCGGAAGTCGATCCCAACGACGACGGCTCCTCCTCCAGGTCCTCCTCGTGCTCATCGACCTTGTGCCCAAGTGCTCTGCAAGTCTGAAATTTTTACAGTCAAGTCTGAAATTTTGGTCTTCTTGTCAAGTATGAAGTTAGTGGTCATATCAAGTTAGTGGTAACTACTGAAGTTTGTGGGTGCAGTTGCTTGGCGTTCACACAAGAAGCTGGTGTTTCTGTCGGATCATTGAAAGTCTGGTTTTCTAGTTCTGTAGTTAGTGTTCATATGCATCATTGGCTCTGATAAGTTAGTGGTTAAGCTGGACATTGGTTCAAGTCTGAAATGGGCATGCATGATTTAGTTGGCCTTGCTCCCACAGGCTACTGCATGTTGCATAATTAGTTGTTTAAGTGTATGGATTAGTATCACAGATGTTTAAGGGTGGACACTGGACAAAGTTGGATAGAAATTTACTACAAGAATGTGATGAACATCATTAGAAGATGCTTCAAAGGACTCAAGATCTTGATCTATTACGAGAGATTAAAAGGAAGAGATGGCTAATCCTTACAAAACATGACACAACAAATTCATTTGTTGTTGCTAATTCGAGGAACATCTTCAACCCCACCGTTCTTATTCTTATTCTGTAACCTTATTTACTCCTTGCATCTCTACCAAAATTGTTCCTTTCTCATCTCTAGAATGAAAGTTTGGGACTGGTCTTCTAGTGCCAAGTTTTAAACAACGACTTTATTTATTCCACACTGAGCATCATAGTAGATTAATTGAAGGAGTTATACTGCATGATTCTAGCATGGCTTTGCATCGAGCATCATAATGATTTTGCATCGAATAATTACAAGAGTTATACTGCATGATTTTGCATCGAGCATCAAAATGATTTTGCATCAATCTGAAATTTCAGTTTGAATCAGAGCATCAAAATGATTTTACATCGAGCATCGAGACTAATTAAGTGTTCAGAGTTTTACAACAAACTTTACTTCAATTTGAATTTGAATTTCACTTTAAATTTCAGTACAGATATCTGCATTGTCTGTTTGTAGACTTAACTATTGTCAATGCTTAAGCTAAAGTCTCTGCATTTATCTGTTTGTACACATAATCAAATTAGATACAGTATATGCATTTGTCTGTTTGTACATGGAATCAAAATACTCTTGGCTGTAGCTAAGCTACCATCAAATTTCTCTTACTCCATCGAATTACTCTTGGCTGTAGTCTCAGACAAAATTAAGCAAATCAGGATAAAGTAATGCTCTAACATTTTGCATCAGGCTGTGCTTCTTCACAGGGTGTACACCGATTATTCCTGATCCACTCGATTCAGTGCTCAAATGATCTAAATTTAATGAGCATTAATTGAACACACTGCTCAATTTCACATGAATGATACACTTTGCAGCAGAGGCAGCAGAGGCGGCGGGAGGAAGTCATGGAGTAATACCAGCAGAGGAGGCAGGAAGAAATCGAGGTCGATCGATTAGAAGCAGAGGCAGCAACGGTGGTGGGAGGCGGCACTCTTCATGCGAGTAGGTGCGTGGCGGTGGCCAGAGGAAGCGCGCCGATGGAGGAAGTGCACCAGCGGGGAGCTCGGGGCGCGACTCCTATACGCCGTCTCTTCAGTGGGTGGCACGGAGGAGAGATAGAGGCCGGCGCTGGCATAGGAGATGGAGGCCGGCGGTCGGGGCTCCGGCGAGTCGGCGGAGGCCTTACGCATTACGCAGGGGTGATGCAGGCTAGCGGCGGTGGCGCAGGTGGGCGGCGGAGCTAGTCCTGCGAGCTGGGCCAGCGGAGGCCTTACGCATTACGCAGGGGTGATGCAGGCTAGCGGCGGTGGCGCAGGTGGGCGGCGGAGATAGTCTTGCGAGCTGGGTCGGCGGTAGCACGCGAGGACCGACGGGGGCTCCGCTTGGGGAAGCTTTCGACGGTGCCGACAGGGAAGAAGGAAGGTGGAGGCGGGGTGATTTGCACGAGAATTAAATCTCTGAGTTTTTTTTCGAACCAACCTGTGGTTGGATGATTAGAGGGCCTGTGGTATCCCAGTCCCAGCCCAAGTATCCCAGCCCACAGTGGTTCAAATCCTGGTGCTCGCATTTATTCCTGGATTTATTTCAGGATTTCCGATGATCTTGTAAGTGCTCATAGGGGTAGGGTGTGTGTTCAAAGGGGTGAGTATATGAAAGCTTGCATTTGTACTGTGTTCAATCAGTAACTCGGGAGTGGTAAAAACAAAAAAAGTGTTGGCAGTGTCATCCTGATGCATGCAGCTGCAATGCTATTTTTTATATCATTCCAATATACCGGTGTCCCGAAGGATAAGTAGGGTAGCAGCGCCGGGCTTATAAGCTGGTCCTGCTCGACCTCGCTTAGCCGATGCGGGACTAAACGAGCCAGCGTTTATGCGTGGTGACTTGCCGCTTTCCTTCCCCTCCTCGATTGATTCCTTCAATCCTCTCGCTTTCCATCTCTCTTCTTCCTCTAAGCTTCTCGGGCTTTCTTAATCTCTTTGTCCCTTCTCTCTCCCACCAAAGCTTTGGCGATTCCTGGGTGGTCTGTACCATGACAGAAGATTACCGATGGTCGATGGATGCGGCGTCGGCCATGGAGGGCTCCTCGCTTGATTGCGGACCGAGCATGGTGCCATTGGCCTATTCGAGTGGGATGAATCACTCAGATAGCAAGAGATGCAGCTTCTCAAGAGATTAGAGATGGTAGGATCCCCTAAGTTGTTCGGGCGGATGAGAGAAATGGCTACGGCATTCCTTTTCCTTGGCCATGCCCACGATGTTGGAGAGCAGAATTTTCAGTTGGACGCGAGACTTTGCATCGAGCTCCAAGACTCAGCCCCAGCCGTTCCGGCGAATCCAGTGGATGAGGTCGAGGAGGACTACGTCGTCGACAAACCAGCTACGTACAATGATCTCAATGATCTCATCCGTGCTGGACAAACCGCCGGTAATCCCATGCGCCAGATGGCGCCTCTCTGAATCTGAATGAACGTTATATTACGGTTCAGACTTTGAAGTGGCTCGGAAGCATGACAAATTGGGAAATTTCTCTGTTCGGTCACCATACAAAGCTCTATTACAGTTGAAGAGACAAAATGAGATTGCATCCACCTCCATAACTGCATGCTCCTATTAGACATTGGCAAAAGTTGTGGAAAATCCCAGTGCCACCTAAAGTTCGTAATTTCTGGTGGAGGGTTATTCACAAATTTGTACCATGTCGTTCGGTTCTGCAAAAGCGTCATATTGAGGAGATATCATTTTGCGAGGACTGTGGAGTGGAGGAAACAATAACACACGCATTGTTCTCTGCATTACATGAGCTAAGGTTTTTGGTCTGAACTGAAGCATTTCCTTCGGTTAGAATTCTGTTCTTCATCCAGATTCTTGGGCTATTGATATTGTTGACAACAAGGAAGTTTCATATTCACTTGCGGCCATTATATTAGTTGGGTGCTCGACAGTCTGAACAGAACAAAACAATAGGAGACATGGGGACGATGTCGCTCTGTTCAGGCTTACATCAAATGGGCAATTGATACTATTCATGATATTGGTACATTGGAAGGAGTGAAGAAGCACCGAATGCCGAGAGAGAATACGAGCTGGTTACCACCAGAGGAGACTTTTATCAAGGTGAATCTTGATGCCTGCTATTCACGAAACTTGGCTCGCACGGAGTGGTGATTCAAACCACAATGGTGAGTTAATCCGAGCTCAGGCTATATGGTACTGGTACGCGCAAAATGCATGGTTTATGGAAGCCTTGGTGATCCGGGATGGTATCTGTGTAGCAATGGATCTTGGCTTCTGCAAGGCTATCATCAAGAGTGATGCGCAGGAGGTTGTCCGGATGATCAATGTTGCAAATTTCGAGAGGGCGGATATTGCTTCCATTTGTATGAGGTACAGGAGGTGAGCTCCGGTTTTGATTCCTTTGTTCTCGTGCATGTAAACCGGGAAGCTAACATAGCTGTGCATAGATGCGCTAGGCAGGCTAGCGAGGATCGTAGAAGATGTTTATGGGTTAACTATGTAGCCTCTTTTCTTCTAGGTTGTATTCAACCTCATTGTAATTCTCCTGTTTAACCAGTAATAAAGCCTGTGTTCCACAAAAGAGAAAAAGAAGCAGCATGTTGCTCCCTGGCACTGCCTAGCCGAAAGCCAGCGGGCAAAGTAATTATTCTCCACCCTTTCTTTCTCCGATCGCCTCATCTCCCCTTTTCTCCGCCGGCTCGTCTGGCTGGAGTGGAGGGAGAGGGCTCGCTTCCTCCTCCCTGTATATCCACCTCATTTTGAGGCTTGTGCGTGTCCTTAATGGCAGCTTTGGGTTGTCTTTGGTCGGCTCGGAGGATCCGACGAGATCCCGTTCTGTCCCCTGAGTGGCTGCCGTCTCCTTGGATCCCCTCGGCGTCGGCTTCATCGTGGACGGGTTTGGCTATCCCTTTTTCAATAGACTAACCTCCATAGTCGTGTTCCTCCTGGTTTGGTCTCTTATCCTTTTCAGCTTTAATTTTCAGCTTTGCTTGTTCAATTGATCACTCGTAGTGTAAGAACCAATTCGGTAGCTAGGAGTGCTGCTACTGTGGTTGAACTGTACTGATTTCTTTCAGTGGATTTGCTTATGAGGGCCATGTTATGGGGTCTTCCTCCTTTTCTAAAAAAAACAACGTATTGTTTTGACTGCCAAGAAGACCAAGGAGGAGGCAGCCATGAGCGAGTCTAGGCAGAGGTCGAGGCCGTGGCCAGGGCTTGAACAACAAAGAATGACAGATTATTATGATGAGGAAGCATAAAGCTATCAAGTGGCTTATCAACCAGTTCCACTGTTCTACGATTATGGCGGCTCGAGCCAGTGAGATTGACAAGCCTAGAACAAAAGACTAAGCTTGAGGGAGCACGATCCCTCTTCCTTAATCACTCTTCTTTAATCATACTTTCTGTACCATAATCACCTTATTCCTTCATGAACTTGTGTTTCTTGCAAATATTGGTGAACCAAAATCATTTTCAACTATAATTTTATAATGAATGTATGTTTTGGTTGAACAATGGTACCTTGTTGTGGTTGATGAAATATGGACCATTTTCACATGTGATGCAGTCACTGGTGGAAAAACAGGCTTCCGTCCATCCCCATAAGTCGCGAAGCTGTAGGAACCGCGACTAATGGGACCTTTAGTCGCGGTTCTGGAGGTGAACCGCGACCAAAGGCTTGGGCCCAGGGCGCTCGGTGGCTGTCAAGACGTGAGGTCTTTTAGTCGCGGTTTGCCGTGACAACCGCGACTAAAGGTTTTCAGGCACCTTTTAGTCACGCAGTTTGCTGTGCCAACCGCAACTAAAGCCCCTCCCTATATATACCCATCCAGCAGCCAACACTTAGCCATTTGGAGCCATTCTCTTCAACATGGGGTGTACGTTTGCTTTTGGTTCCTCTTATGCACATAAGGTGTTTGATGAAATGCCCCAAGAGCATGAAACAAACATGACATGAAGTGTTGGAGCCACACTCCTCGATCATGGTTAGCAACTTGATGAACCTTTGATGTGTCATTGATAAAATATGCATGTGTGTAGTTCATTGTTTAATTTATATTGTTTGTAGCTAGTTAGTTTAACAAATGCATGATGGTTAATTATATATTTTATATTATAATAATGCAGATGAATCGGCAATGGATGTACGGTAACCGACTCTCCGGCGAGTTCACTACGGGTTTGAAAGATTTCCTCGTAGTGGCTAATGCGAACAAGCGGGGGTTTTGTTATCTGTCCATGTGTTATCTGTAAGAATCGGAAGGGTTACTCTTCCTCAAGAGATGTTCACATGCATCCGCTTCGCACGGTTTCATGCCAAGCTATAATTGTTGGACCAAGCATGGAGAAAGAGGGGTTATAATGGAAGAAGATGAAGAAGGGATGATTTCATCGATGAAAGCTATCTTGCTCATTTCGGTGATACTTTCATGGAGGATCTTTGAAGGTGAAGGGGAAGGTGAAGAAGAGGCACGTGATGATCCGTTGATGATCTTGGTCGGACCATTGCTGATGCACGGAGACGCTAAAACTGAAAAGGAGAGGGAGAATTTGGATCGCATGTTAGAGGATCACAGAAAGGCGCTGTACCCGGATGCGATGATGGTCTGAAAAAGCTGGGCTGCACAATCGGATTTGCTGAAATGGAAGGCAGAGGCAGGTGTAGCTGACTCGGCATTTGAAAACTTGCTGAAAATGTTGAAGAATATGTTTCCAAAGGATAACGAGTTGCCCGCCAAAGACGCGTCTGAAGCAAAGAAGGTTGTCTGCCCTCTAGGTTTAGAGGTTACGAAGATACATGCATGCATCAACGATCGCATCCTCTACCGCGGTGAATACGAGAATTTGAATGAATGCCGGTATGCACCTTTGCATTGCGTTATAAGATCGAGGCGATGACCCTGGTGACGATGTTGAGGGCCAGAAACCCAGGAAGAGGGTTCCCGCCAAGGTGATGTGGTATGCTCCTATAATACCACGGTTGAAACGTCTGTTCAAGAACAAAGAGCATGCCAAGTTGTTGCGATGGCACAAAGAGGACCGTAAGTCGGACGGGGAGTTGAGACACACCGCAGATGGAACGCAATGGAGAAAGATCGACAGATGGTTCAAAGATTTTGCAGCCGACGCAAGGAACATAAGATTTGCTCTAAGCACGGATGGCATGAATCCTTTTGGCGAGCAGAGCTCCAGCCATAGCACCTGGCCCGTGACTCTATGCATCTACAACCTTCCTCCTTGGTTGTGCATGAAGCGGAAGTTCATTATGATGCCAGTGCTCATCCAAGGTCCGAAGCAACCCGGCAATGACATCGATGTGTACCTAAGGCCATTAGTTGATGAACTTTTACAGCTGTGGGGTGGTGTCCGTGTGTGGGATGAGCACAAACAAGAGGAATTTGACCTACGAGCGTTGCTTTTCGTAACCATCAACGATTGGCCTGCTCTTAGTAACCTTTCGGGACTGTCAAATAAGGGATACAATGCATGCACGCATTGCTTACATGAGACTGAAAGTGTACATTTGCCAAATTGTAAGAAGAACGTGTACCTTGGGCATCGTCGATTTCTTCCAAAATTCATCCAGAAGAAAGAAAGGCAAGCATTACAACGGCAAAGGCAGATCGCCGTCAAGCTCGCGAACGACCGGTGCTGAGGTATTTGATATGGTCAAGGATTTGAAAGTCATCTTTGGAAAGGGTCTGGCGGACAATCAGTTCGAAGGGAGCCGACGGGCACGCAGCCATGTGGAAGAAGAAATCTATATTCTGGGAGCTAGAATATTGGAAAGTCCTAGATGTCCGCTCTGCAATCGACGTGATGCACGTTACGAAGAATATTTGCGTGAACCTCCTAAGCTTCTTGGGCGTGTATGGGAAGACAAATGATACAAAGGAAGCACGGCAGGACCAGCAACGTTTGAAAGACCACGATGACCGGCATCCGGAATGGTTTCAAGGTCGTGCCAGCTACGCTCGACCAAAGAAGAGAAGGTCATCTTTTTGAATGCCCGAGCAGTATGAAGGTCCCGTCTGGATTCGCCGCTGCTGCCGCCGCCGCCGCCGTCATTGCTGCCGGGCGGCGCCGTGGCTCGAATCGAGGGTAGCGCAGGCGGGGGATATCGCCGGCCGTGATGTAGTCCATGACGCTCTGCAGAGTCCGGCCATACCACCATAGCCGACGGCCGGCCTCGTGGAAGTTCCCAGGAGGCAGACCGTCCTCCTCATACCTGGCGAGCGCCCTCTCACGCCGATTGATGAAGAAGGCGTCCCAAGTATGCTGGTTATCGGGATGCGGTGAGATTCATCCGCTGCTCCGGCGTGAGGTCGAGGTAGTAGTGGTTCGTGATGGCCGCCCGGCCGCAGTACCACGAGGGACGGAGGGACGGCACGCCGGGCGCTTAGGCTCCAGCCGGTGGGGCCTTGTAGCCCGGTGGACAAGGGTAGTTCGAGGCGCAAAGCTCCTCCACCTGCTGGTAGGTTAGAGTGGGTGCGGTGGAAGCCATGAGAGAGTGATGAGAGATTGTAGAGATGTGATAATGCTGGCCAAGCCGGGCTACATATATGTAGTGAGAAATGGCGGGAAAAATGGGAGCGGGAAGACAGGAGGCGGGAAGAAAGTGGCGGGAAGAAAGAGGCGGGAAGACAGGGAAGAAATGGCGGGAAGAAGAGGAATCCAGAGCTGGTCATCTAACCTTTAGTCCCGGCTGGTTGGTGCAACCGGGACTAAAGGTTAGACAGGACGCGTGGGTAGCGCACGACGCCCTGTCGGAGGACCAAGACAAAGCAGAAGCGGCGCCGTGCCTATAAAAGGAGCATCGATACGCGCGAAGATAGAGGCGTGAAGAAATGGCGGGTTTGGAGACGGTTCGTAGATACAAAGGACGTAGAACTTTATATGCATTAAATTATGTATGGAAACTTGTTCAAAATTGTATATGGTCATCCGATGATATTGAATATATATTGTATATTCCTCTTGAATTCTTTTGGTTCTAATTTCAAATTTGTTTGAAATTGTACATTCATATGCATGTATGTAGTACCGTAGAATATGTGAAACTCCTTCAAAATTAAAATAAAGCACAAAAGAAATAAAACAATACAAATTAAACAGAAAACAATACAAATTAAAAAGAAAACAATACAAATTAAACAGAAAACAGGTTTGGGGGGGGGGCTAAAACCCTAAACCTGCGGCGGCCTTTAGTCGCGGTTGGCCAGACCAACCGCGACTAAAGGTGGGGGCGCGGGAACGCAAAAAAACCGCCAAAAACAATTTATTCGCGGGTGGGCAGGCGACCCCCGACAAAAGGGTACCAATAGTCATGGTCTGCCGCCAACCGCGACTAAAGGGGCGCGAGCAAAAAAACCATAAAAACCCTTTAGTCGCGGTTGGGCAGGCGATTCGCGACTAAAGGGTACCTTTAATCATGGGTCTTGCCGCCAACCGCGCGACTAAAGGGGGCTATAAATACAAGGCTCGATTCTCGTCTTCTCCGATTCCGATTCTCGCTGTTCGTCTCTGCCCGCGCCCTCGGCGCCGCCCGTCGCCCTCGCCCTCGGCGCCGTCCGCCGTCACCCCTCGCCCTCGGCGCCGCCCGCCGTCGCCCTCGCCTACAGCGCGCGCCGCCGGCGACCTCGGTACTGCCGCCTCGCTCGCCCGCCCTCAACGCCGCCGACCGGCCTCCCTCGCCCACAGCCGCGCCGCCTCGCTTCGCCCGCCCTCGGCGCAACCTGGTAGTGCATCCGGCCAAGGCCACCTCCGGCTACTTCTGTCGCGCTCTCCAACGCCTCGACCCATTCTTGGGCTCACTGTGTGACGCCCGCCATGACGCATCACCTTCCTTGGCTTCTCCGGCGTGCACGCGGCTGACAGCGGTGGCGCGTGCCCGCGGTGGAGGCCGGCAATGGATAAGTGGCAGTGATGGCCGGCAATGGATAAGTGGCAGTGGTGGCAGGGGTTTTCTATAAAAATAAAACATTATCTCATCAGGAACACACTTAAAGTAGGACTGTGGGTTGAATTCTCAGAAACGAAGGGACTTTCATGCAAAATAGCCGACGCATTTACCAGAAACACTATTTGCTTTATTAAAAATTAAAATTAAAAATAAAAAAATTAAAAAATAAAAATAAAAATATTAATAAATTAGGGAATTAGGGATTAGGGATTAGGGAAAGATGTGTTAGCCTGTCCGTCTGCATCACCTATTTATTTATTAATTTTGTGGCTGCTTATTGGCCCTTATTAACTTTGGGTGAGATGTCGGGCCCGACTAATAAGAGGTGAAAAAGACCTTAAAGAAACAAGAAAAATCTCGAAAGTGGTATTCTGAGCTTGAGCTTACGTGAGCTCGAGTGACAAGTAAACCAAAAACAAATTGTATTTTTTACCAAACATTGACAAATGTTTAATTGCTTGCAAAGATTCTTCACAAAATGACATTCGAGAAGACGTGGTTGTCTGTTGTCCTCGCCTCCCTCTCCGTGTGTGTTCTCCTCGCCTCCTCTCCGTGACGCCTTGCCTGCCGCCTCTGCCTCGCGCTCTACCGCGACACCCTCTCCCACCCCTTCCTCGCCTCCTTTTGCCACCGCCTTTCGCCACCGCCACCGCCACCGCCCTTCTTCACTTAATTAATTTGTTTTTACTACATGTTTTCAGGACTGACATAATGGCGGACGATAGAGCTGACCCGATTATGGACAACTATGATCCGGACGGTGAAGCACATATGTTCGGCATCATAAACGGCGATATTCTATATGTGCCGACCGGAGAAGAAGAAGATGATATCTCTTCTTATCTGAACCTTGACGGTGAAGATGAAGGGCGCCGTCAGCAAGATGATGCCGAACAAACGTCGATAAACGACGATCTTCAAATGGAAGTAGCAACCACCTCCGGCGCCGAGGTATATATATACATTGAGCCTCTGGTGATACAAACTAACTGATTTGAATAAATATGTGTGTACATTCTCTTTTGTTTACTCCATGCATGGTATGTGGCCGGCTAATCGATGAGTTATGCATGACGTACTGTGCATGTATCGTGTCCGCAGGTTCCACTGGATTCTGCTAGTAATTAAAGTTAACACCTCAGAATGTCTCGCCCACGACTCTCTGAATATGGATCCAAAGCTTTGGGGCGGCATGAGAAGAATGCTGCAGAAGTAATTATTTTCATTCATTTGCGCTCTATATCGATCGGCCTATTTCGTTCATTTCCTAATATCAAGTAACTAATAACTCTCTTGTTCATTTAATTTTCTTTGCCTCGTAGGGTTTGGAGACGGTTCGTAGATACAAAGGTCGGTGAATTCAAAAAGAGCTAGAATTCAAAAGGTCAAAGCCTAAGAATGCTGGGGATATTCAGCCACCGGAGACCAATCTATGTGGATACTATGTTCGTGAGATGATCCGAGATACACCTCTGAGCGGGTTCCGAGTGATACCAATGCTCAGAGGAATAACCTCCGGATGATGCTTAGTCAAGCTCGCTTCCGACCACTTCAAGAGGAACTAGCTGGATGGTTCAGCAGGGAAGTCCTCCATCCTAAAGGAGAACACTATTATGAGGACGTAAAACTTTATATGCATTAAATCATGTATGGAAACTTGTTCAAAATTGTATATGGTCATCCGATGATATTGAATATATATTGTATATT
Organism: Aegilops bicornis; assembly: GCA_021605145.1. NCBI lineage: Eukaryota > Viridiplantae > Streptophyta > Magnoliopsida > Poales > Poaceae > Aegilops > Aegilops bicornis. The sequence continues at coordinate 23,225,942 of CM038670.1, read as the reverse complement.
CCTCTTGAATTCTTTTTGGTTCTAATTTCAAATTTATTTGAAATTGTACATTCATATGCATGTATGTAGTACCGTAGAATATATGAAACTCCTTCAAAATTAAAATAAAGCACAAAAGAAATAAAACAATACAAATTAAACAGAAAACAGGTTTAGGGGGGGGGGCTAAAACCCTAAACCTGTGGCGGCCTTTAGTCGCGGTTGGCCAGAAGAACCGCGACTAAAGGTCCTCCGCCCCGACGGCCGCCTGGCGCCCACGTGGACGGGCCGTTAGTCGCGATTCTTAAGCAGCCGCGACTAAAGGTGGGGGGCATTAGTCGCGTTTATTTGGTCGCGGTTGCCCAACCGCGACTAATGGCAGTTGCGAACCGCGACCAAAGGCCTTTTTTCCACCAGTGAGTACAATGCAAAATGCTATACAACAACAATAGTAGCAGAATCATTGTGACTACTAGGATAAGACCATGGCCAAAGCATGTACCCTAGCTAATGCTTGGGGAGATAAAATCAATCAAGTCAAGCCTCTCAAGTTACAATATTCCAAGCTAATGTACCCTAGCTAATGCTTGTTAATAGTCTTTGGCCACAATAACTTCTGTCCCGAAGATCTGGAAACAGCGATGGATGACATACTGAAAAAAAAGTGCAGGGTTGCCATTGGCAACTGTGCCAGCCTTTTGGCAAGCTACAAAACGACAGCTGGTAGCTTGGGGATGTGGACGAGAATCTGTTCCTTCTCAGGTTCTTGAATCTGAATCATACAGATATCACACTAGTACCTAGCCAGATAGGTGATGCCGGCCGCTACAACACAACAAGGTTCCTTAATAAATCCACTAAAAATCTGAGGCTGATGCCGGACTCTACATCATGTTCCTTAATAAACCACTAAAAATCTGAGGCTGATGTCGGACTCTACATCATATTAAGGATCCCACGACGATCACCAGGACGAAAATCAAGGTCATGACATTGCATCTTCGCTCAATCCTGTTCAGCTTCTTCTTGAGCCTTGCCAGTTCCTTATCACCGCACCTGCACAGGAATTCACAATTTGGTGTGTCAAGTACTGGAATGGATGTGTGCAAGTGAAGAAAGATTGTTACACAGTTGCTACTTGCAAGGGTTGACAAGTTGGGAGATTCAAAGTTAGGTCGGCAGGTTAGGAGGCTGGTGGAGGCAACATGTTAACTACCTGGCAGCCTGATTGAGGCTGACAGGCCGGCTCCACAGCCGCAAGCCAACACACCTGTAACGCATTGGTCCTCCACAGTCCACACCACTCCCTCTCGCTCTCCTCTCCTCTTCGGTAATTTTACCACGTTGGAACACAATGTAGATGGTTGGCGTTCGTCATTTTTTAGCGGATTTTCCAAGCATGAATAGTATTTTATCGTTGTTTTTGATATAGCTAGCTAACACTCGTGCTAAGTGGTAACCTGGGTACTTGTCTGTTGCAACTCGATGCGTCAAAAATTATGTTTCTAAAATATACTTTGTAAACTTGGCATATGAACTTTGGTAAAGCAAATAAGATCTCTCATTTCAATGTGTCTTTCAAAAAATTCTTTGTTATGCCTTTTCCTGGTCAAAAGGGTTGTTTGGGAAAACTTGTAAATACGAAAATCCATAGCTGGGCATGAACAGTAAAATCAAATACAATAGCAAAAGTGAAAAAAAAATGAAATTTTTGTACAACGAAGGTGAACAAGTTTTATGTGGGCGTGCAAAGTTTCATGGCAATGTAACATAGGAGGAGCTCGGGACAGACAAAAGAATAATCAGTACTCCAAAATAAAAATAAAAATTGGAAACTTTCTTGAAACTCTGTGGGGTGGAGAAGCAGAGAGACCTGAAGGTGACGCCGGAACGTATATGGCTATATCTGCTGTACAAGGCTTTGGGTTTGGCTTGACGTCAGACAGTTAGCAATTTAGGTGGGTCTGGCTGCTAAGGGACTTGGGCTCAAGTGATACTACTGTACACATACACGACATTCCACAGTCCAATCGATTGACTGATCTCATCGCAGGCATATATACGACTATCTCAGATAAATTCATAGACGTATATTGCTTAAATGACAGTGCGAGCGATGGCATTTGATACCTCTCAAGTTCAAAAAGCGCATCCATCTGCTTGCGGCAAGTCCTCATGTGCTGCTCGTACTCTGCCTTCATGCGTTTTATCTCCTCCCGGTCTTTGGTCCACATTTCATCGGTGTAATCTGTCTGACCCCCCTAAAACTCTAGTCTGTGTCATGTTACCATTACAAATACTAGATCGATTGTAGGTTAGACAAAGAGATGATACACGATACAAAATTAACTAGCAGAGAATAAAATGTGTACATAAAGAGTGCTACCGCCACGCACCTTTCCCTCCGCTAGATGACTCGTTGCGCCAATGGCGCAAAGGGCGAGAGGGAGACAACTATTGTGATAATATTTAGACACCCAAGTCTTTACTGCTGGTACATAGATGCTTAGTTACAATGTGGTATACAAAGGAAGTAGACAGGAAGGGATACATTATTAGCTTATGAAAACCAAACGTGGCCAACACTGCCACATCCTCTGCTTGAAAGCCGCCTTTTCTCACCGGATCTAACATAGATACATGATCACAAAAGGAAGCAAGACCATCATATATAATGGTCTACTTACTCATTCAGGTTAGTGATCAGGTGGCTGGAACCGCAAAGTATAATGAGGCTTGACGGACAATAAAAATAGGTGTTGCTCCTCGTCTCTTCCTCTTGAGTCTGGATCGAGGCCTCGCTCCTCTCTTCTCTTGAATGACAGCTTGAAGAAAAGGACACACAAAAGTGCAGTCCTATACATTAACTAACCTGACAGAAAACAGAGACAAATGTAGATATGGTTATCTATTATGCCGCTGATAAAAAGTAAAACACTAAACAGAGACAAATAGAAGAATAGTGAGGACTGGAGTAACCTCTACATAATAATTCATATTGCATCACCGAACATATGAATGACAGAGAGCCCCAAAGAAATTGGCTTTATCAGGTATATGAATGACATTACAGAGAGAATTACCAAATTATCAGGTAAGTGACATGATAGAAAGAAGAAGGTGCTCCATGCTTGTTGCTTGAAACTCCATTAACTACCAGTGCATACACTACATAGGTTAATAATAAACTAATCCTTGAATTCCTCTCTCGTTATATTATCACTGGACACATACTTTTTGTGTGGCTAGTGGATGCTGGAATTTTGCTACTGCGACGCTGCAAATCTTGTTTTGTTTTTACCGAAGGACCTTATTATGGTTTGAAATGTAGTAGTATAGTACTTGCTAGTTAGCATCCTCTCCTCTCCTCTCAAGAGAAAAAAGAGAAGAAATGGGTAGGTGTCTCAACTGGACATCTGAAGAGGATCTGACCACCACGCTTAAATCAAACAGAGTGGAAGCAAAAACAAAAACAAAAACAAAAAACTTTATCGGCCTAGAACCAGACGGACTTAACACAGAGGTTAGAGAGGTGAAAGGGACCTTGATGGGCACAAGAGCGGTTTTGGCTGTCAGCGTTGGGGAAGGAGCTTTCTTTGGCTGTCAGCGTCGTCCTGGTGGCTGGCCGCTGTAGCTCCAACCCAACCTTGACCCAACAGAGATGAGACGTGGTCAGGGAAGCGAAGAGAGGAAATCGAGAGAGGGTGGGAGGGGGTAGACCATGATGCTGCTGCTGCTGCTTGTCACAGACCGAGTTGACGAGCACTCCGCTGCCGCGTGGACCAATCATTTTATGGGCCCAATGGCAGCCACCCGGTAAAGCAGTCAAAGTTGTAACAAAAGATAGAAGTGAATAGTAAAAATCAAGGGTGAAAAACGATCGAAGAAGCTGATCGAACGGCCAGCGATCGTGCGCGCAGGAAGGCCCCCAGAAAGGCGAGTTGCCCACCAGCGTTTATATGTTCTATGAAACTCATGGATCTCCGTAACTACAGGTTTAGGAATAAAAAAATCAATGAAGAAGCTTATTGTATAAGCCTACTAAATTTGCCAACAGTATGTAACCAAAAGTAGTTATCTGCACAAAACAGGGCTGCATACTTTCTCCAGGTCTAGTTTTCACAAATATAAGTTCCTACTGGATACAACTACTAACTGAAGTAAAATCAAGCATGTATGTGCTCTGACTATCACAACTTCCAGTAAACTAAGTAACTAACTATATTGAGCAAAATGTATAATGCTCTACGTTAGGTAGGGAGACGAACACAAGTAGCAGAGTATATGCACCTTGAACATGTTGAAGTTTGCTTTGGTCTCCCCCTCAAGGCCAGCCCAATAAACCTCTGTGTCTCCTCCATGTCAATATGAACCGGCCCTATAAGGCAGAGATTTTCGTAAACTGAAAGAATGAACATCATTAAACTGTCTTCAGGAGTAAAAGCATATATATATAAACGGAGCTGATCTGCAGGCCCTATAAGAACTAACAGGAAGACACGAGAACAGTATGGTATAGGAACAGAAGATCTGGGCAAGAAGGAATGGAAAAATACAAACCTATATTATACATACTATTACAGTTCGATATGAAGATTCTCAAGAGAAATGTGTAAACTAAAATACTAAAAAGAATCATAGCCAATTAAAAAATGACTACATACACATATACAGATTTTCAGGAGAAATGTGTAAACTAAAACACCTAACAAATATTTGAATCATGTATATGCAAAGCACATTGCTAGCACGACCCACCATGCAGACGATCATCATAAATACTTGTGAATCTGTTTCAGACCATACCAACAGAACTTGATAGCAAGATGATCAGGGTAAACAAATTACCTACGGAACCATGTATGCTTGTGCAGCTAATCAGACATCTCTCTAAAATAGATCAGTGAAGATAATTTGCTCACAGAATCATATATGCTTATGCAACTAACCCCTTTAGTAAGGAGAGATGACCTGACGTGTCCATTTGAGAAGATCAAGTTCAAAGAAACAATAATGTTCATTTGGGATTGGGCATAATAATCGCTTCAACTTTGAAACTCAAAACCAAGGTACCGATTAACATCCTACACACACACACACACACACACACTCACGTGCGCGCCGTGCACACATGATTGGATAAAGCTGTTGGGGAACGTAGTAATTTAAAAAATTTCCTACGCACACGCAAGATCATGGTGATGGCATAGCAACGAGAGGGGAGAGTATTGTCCACGTACCCTCGTAGACCGTAAGCGGAAGCGTTATGACAACGCGGTTGATGTAGTCGTACGTCTTCACGATCCGACCGATCCAAGTACCGAACGTACGGCACCTCCGAGTTCAGCACACGTTCAGCTCGATGACGATCCCCGGATTCCGATCCAGCAAAGTGTCGGGGATGAGTTCCGTCAGCACGACGGCGTGGTGACGATGATGATGCTCTATCACGAGGGCTTCGCCTAAATTCATGACGATATGACCGAGGTGGAATATGGTGGAGGGGGCACCGCACACGGCTAAGGAACGATCCATAGATCAACTTGTGTGTCCATGGGGTGCCCCTGCCCCGTATATAAAGGAGTGGAGGAGGGAGGGCGGCCCTCTCTATGGCGGCGCCCTAGGGAGTCCTACTCCCACCGGAAGTAGGATTCCCCTTTTCCTAGTTCAACTAGGAACCCTTCCATGTAGTAGGAGTAGGAGAGAAGGAAAGGGAAGAGAGAAGGAGAAGGAAGGAAGGCGCCCCTCCCTAGTCCAATTCGGACTAGTCCAAGGGAGGGTGCGCCACTCTTTGGCCCTTTCTCTCCTTTCCCGTATGGCCCAAAGAGGCCCAATACGAATTCCCGTAACTCTCCGGTACTCCCAAAAATACCTGAATCACTCAGAACCTTTCCGAACTCCGAATATAGTCGTCCAATATATCGATCTTTACGTCTCGACCATTTCGAGACTCCTCGTCATGTCCCCGATCTCATCCGGGACTCCGAACTCCTTCGGTACATCAAAAACTCATAAACTCATAATATAACTGTCATCGAAACCTTAAGCGTGCGGACCCTACGGGTTCGAGAACTATGTAGACATGACCTAGAACTATTCTCGGTCAATAACCAATAGCGGAACCTGGATGCTCATATTGGCTCCTACATATTCTACGAAGATCTTTATCGGTCAAACCGCATAACAACATACGTTGTTCCCTTTGTCATCGGTATGTTACTTGCCCGAGATTCGATCGTCGGTATCCAATACCTAGTTCAATCTCGTTACTGGAAAGTCTCTTTACTCGTTCCGTAATGCATCATTCTGTAACTAACTCATTAGCTACATTGCTTGCAAGGCTTATAGTGATGTGCATTACCGAGAGGGCCCAGAGATACCTCTCCGACAATCGGAGTGACAAAACCTAATCTCGAAATACGCCAACCCAACATGTACCTTTGGAGACACTTGTAGTACTCCTTTATAATCACCCAGTTACGTTGTGACGTTTGGTAGCACCCAAAGTGTTCCTCCGTAAGCAGGAGTTGCATAATCTCATAGTTACAGGAACATGTATAAGTCATGAAGAAAGCAATAGCAACATACTAAACGATCAAGTGCTAGGCTAACGGAATGGGTCTTGTCAATCACATCATTCTCCTAATGATGTGATCCCATTAATCAAATAACAACACATGTCTATGGTTAGGAAACATAACCATCTTTGATTAACGAGCTAGTCAAGTAGAGGCATACTAGTGACTATATGTTTGTCTATGTATTCACACATGTATCATGTTTCCGGTTAATATAATTCTAGCATGAATAATAAACATTTATCATGAAATAAGGAAATAAATAATAACTTTATTATTGCCTCTAGGGCATATTTCCTTCAGTCTCCCACTTGCACTAGAGTCAATAATCTAGTTCACATCATCATGTGATTCAACACTTATATTCACATCTGTATGTGATTAACACCCATAGTTCACATCGTCATGTGACCAACACCTAAAGGGTTTACTAGAGTCAATAATCTAGTTCACATCGCTATGTGATTAACACCCAAAGAGTACTAAGGTATTATCATGTTTTGCTCGTGAGAGAAGCTTAGTCAACGGGTCTGTCACATCTGAGCCGTATGTATTTTGCAAATATTCTATGTCTACAATGCTCGCACGGAGCTACTCTAGCTAATTGCTCCCACTTTCAATATGTATCCAGATTGAGACTTAGAGTCATCTCGGATCAGTGTAAAAAGCTTGCATCGATGTAACTCTTTACGACGAGCTCTTTTATCACCTCCATAATCGAGAAATATTTCCTTAGTCCTCACTAAGGATGTTCTTGACCAATGTTCAGTGATCTACTCCTAGATCACTATTGTACTCCCTTGCCAAATTCAGAGCAAGGTATACAATAGGTCTGGTACATAGCATAGCATACTTTATAGAACCTATGACTGAGGCATAGGGAATGACTTTCATTCTCTTTTCTATTTTCTGCTGTGGTCGGGATTTGAGTCTTACTCAATTTCACACCTTTGCAACACAGGCAAGAACTTTTCTTTGACTGTTCCATTTTGAATTACTTCAAAATCTTGACAAGGTATGTACTTATTGAAAAACGTATCAAGCGTCTTGATCTATCTCAATAGATCTTGATGCTCAATATGTAAGTAGCTTTACTGAGGTCTTTCTTTTAAAGAACTCCTTTCAAATACTCCTTTATGCTTTCCAGAAAAATTCTACATCATTTCTGATCAACAATATGTCATTCACATATACTTATCAGAAATGTTGTAGTGCTCCCACTCACTTTCTTGTAAATACAGGCTTCTCCAAAAGTCTGTATAAAACCATATGCTTTGATCACACTATCAAAGCGTTTTATTCCAACTCCGAGATGCTTGCACCAGTCCATAGATGGATCGCTGAAGCTTGCACATTTTGTTAGCTCCTTTAGGATTGACAAAACCTTCTGGTTGCATCATATACAACTTTTCTTTAATAAATCCATTAAAGAATGCAGTTTTGACATCCATTTGCCAGATTTCATAAAATGTGGCAATTGCTAACATGATTCGGACAGACTTAAGCATCGCTACAATTGAGAAAATCTCATTGTAGTCAACACCTTGAACTTGTCGAAAAACATTTTGTGACAAGTCGAGCTTTGTAGATAGTAACACTACTATCAGTGTCCGTCTTCCTCTTGAAGATCCATTTATTTAACATGGCTTGCTGATCATCGAGCAAGTCAATCAAAGTCCATACTTTGTTCTCATACATGGATCCTATCTCAGATTTCATGGCCTCAAGCCATTTCGCGGAATCTGGGCTCATCATCACTTCCTCATAGTTCGTAGGTTCATCATGGTCTAGTAACATGACTTCCAGAACATGATTACCATACCACTCGGGTGCGGATATTACTTTGGAAGACCTACGAGGTTTGGTAGCACCTGGATCTGAAGTTTCATGATCATCATCATTAACTTCCTCACTAATTGGTGTAGGAATCACTGGAACTGATTTCTGTGATGAACTACTTTCCAATAAGGGAGAAGGTACAATTACCTCATCAAGTTCTACTTTCCTCCCACTCACTTCTTTCGAGAGAAACTTCTTCTCTAGAAAGGATCCATCTTAGCAACGAATAACTTGCCTTCGGATCTGTGATAGAAGGTGTACCCAATAGTTACCTTTGGGTATTCTATGAAGACGCACTTCTCCGATTTGGGTTCGAGCTTATCAGGTGAAAACTTTTCACATAAGCATCACAACTCCAAACTTTAAGAAACGACAGCTTAGGTTTATTGTTAAACCATAGTTCATACGGTGTCGTCTCAACGGATTTAGATGGTGCCCTATTAAACGTGAATGCAGCTGTCTCTAATACATAACCCCAAAATGATAGTGGTAAACCGATAAGAGACATCATAGATCGCACCATATCCAATAAAGTGCGGTTACGACGTTCGGACACACCATAACATTGTGGTGTTGCAGGTGGCGTGAGCTGTGAAACTATTCCACTTTGTTTTAATTGAAGAACAAACTCGTAAATCAAATATTCATCTCCATGATCAGATCGCAGAAACTTTATTTTCTTGTTACGATCATTTTCCACTTCATTCTAAAATTCTTTGAACTTTTCAACTATTTCAGACTTATGTTTCATCAAGAAGATATACGCATATCTGCTCAAATCATCTGTGAAGGTCAGAAAATAATGATACTTGCCACGGGCATCAACACTCATTGGATCGCATACATTGGTATGTATTATTTCCAACAAGTCAGTAGCTCGTTCCATTGTTCCGAACAACGGAGTTTCAGTCATCTTGCCAAAAAGGCACGGTTCGCAAGCATCAAATGATTCATAATCAAGTGATTCCAAAAACCCATCAGCACGGAGTTTCTTCATGCGCTTTACACCGATATGACCCAAACGGCAGTGCCACAAATAAGTTGCACTATCATTATTAACTTTGCATCTTTTGGCATCAATATTATGAATATTACGATCGAGATCCAACAAACTATTTTCATTGGGTGTATGACCATTGAAGGATTTATTCATTTAAACAGAACAACAATTATTCTCTGATTCTAAATGAATAACTGTATTGCAATAAACATGATCAAATCATATTCATGCTCAACGCAAAACGCCAAATAACATTTATTTAGGTTTAACACTAATCACGGAAGTATAGGGAGTGTGCGATGATGATCATATCAATCTTGGAACTACTTCCAACACTCATCGTCACTTCCCCTTCAACTAGTCTTTGTTTATTCTGTAACTCCTGGTTCGAGTTACTAATCTTAGCAACCGAACAAGTATCAAATACTCAGGGGCTACTATAAACACTAGTAAAGCACACATCAATAACCTGTATATAAAATATACCCTTGTTCACTTTGCCATCCTTCTTATCCACCAAATATTTGGAGTAGTTCCACTTCCAGTGACCATTTCCTTTGCAGTAGAAGCACTCAGTTTCAGGCTTAGGTCCAGACTTGGGCTTTTTCACTTGAGCAGCAACTTGCTTGCCGTTCTTATTGAAGTTCCCCTTCTTCACTTTGCCCTTTTCTTGAAACTAGTGGTCTTGTTAACTATCAACACTTGATGTTTTTCTTGATTTCTACCTTCGTTGATTTCAGCGTCACGAAGAGCTTAGGAATCACTTTCGTCATCCCTTTCATATTATAGTTCATCACGAAGTTCTACTAACTTGGTGATGGTGACTAGAGAATTCTGTCAATCACTATTTTATCTGGAAGATTAACTCCCACTTGATTCAAGCGATTGTAGTACCCAGACAATCTGAGCACATGCTCACTAGTTGAGCGATTCTCCTCCATCTTTTAGCTATAGAACTTGTTGGAGACTTCATATCTCTCAACTCGGTATTTGCTTGAAATATTAACTTCAATTCCTGGATCATCTCATATGGTCCATGACGCTCAAAACGCCTTTGAAGTCCCGATTCTAAGCCTTTAAGTATGGTGCACTAAACTATCAAGTAGTCATCATATTGAGCTAGCCAAACGCTCATAACGTCTGCATCTGCTCCTGCAATAGGTCTGTCACCTAGCGGTGCATTAAGGACATAATTCTTCTGTGCAGCAATGAGGATAAACCTCAGATCACGGATCCAATCCGCATCATTGCTACTAACATCTTTCAACACAGTTTTCTCTAGGAACATATTAAAATAAACATATGAAAGCAACAACGCGAGCTATTGATCTACAACATAATTTGCAAAATACTACCAGGACTAAGTTCATGATAAATTAAAGTTCAATTAATCATATTACTTAAGAACTCCCACTTAGATAGACATCCCTCTAATCCTCTAAGTGAATACGTGAACCATATCAACTACACCATGTCCGATCGTCACGTGAGATGGAGTAGTTTCAACGGTGAACATCAATATGTTGATCATATCTACTATATGATTCACGCCGACCTTCGGTCTCCGTGTTCCGAGGCCATATCTGTTATATGCTAGGCTCGTCAAGTTTAACCTGAGTATTCCGCGTGTGCAACTGTTTTGCACCCGTTGTATTTGAACGTAGAGCCTATCACACCCGATCATCACGTGGTGTCTCAGCACGAAGAACTTTCGCAATGGTGCATACTCAGGGAAAACACTTCTTGATAATTAGTGAGAGATCATCTTAAAATGCTACCGTCAATCAAAGCAAGATAAGATGCATAAAAAGATAAACATCACATGCAATCAAAATATGTGACATGATATGGCCATCATCATCTTGTGCCTTTGATCTCCATCTCTAAAGCATCGTCATGATTTCCATCGTCACAAGCATGCCACCATGATCTCCATCATCTTGATCTATATCAATGTGCGTCACATGGTCGTCTCGCCAACTATTGCTCTTGCAACTATTGCTATCGCATAGCGATAAAGTAAAGCAATTATTTGGCGCTTGCATCTTATGCAATAAAGAGACAACCATATGGCTTCGCCATTGCTGATAACTTTAACAAAACATGATCATCTCATACAACAACTTATATCTCATCACGTCTTGACCATATCACATCACAACATGCCCTGCAAAAACAAGTTAGACGTCCTCTACTTTGTTGTTGCAAATTTTACGTGGCTGCTACGGGCTGAGCAAGAACCGTTCTTACCTACGCATCAAAACCACAACGATAGTTTGTCAAGTTGGTGCTGTTTTAACCTTCGCAAGGACCGGGCGTAGCCACACTCGGTTCAACTAAAGTGAGAGAGACAGACACCCGCCAGTCACCTTTAAGCAACGTGTGCTCGCAGCGGTGAAACCAGTCTCGCGTAAGCGTACGCGTAATGTCGGTCCAGGCCGCTTCATCTCACAATACCGCCGAACCAAAGTATGACATGCTGGTAAGCAGTATGACTTGTATCGCCCACAACTCACTTGTGTTATACTCGTGCATATAACATCAACACATAAAACCAGGCTCGGAAGCCACTGTTGGGGAACGTAGTAATTTCAAAAATTTCCTACGCACACGCAAGATCATGGTGATGGCATAGCAACGAGAGGGGAGAGTATTGTCCACGTACCCTCGTAGACCGTAAGCGGAAGCATTATGACAACGCGGTTGATGTAGTCGTACGTCTTCACGATCCGACCGATCCAAGTACCGAACGTACGGCACCTCCGAGTTCAGCACACGTTCAGCTCGATGACGATCCCCGGATTCCGATCCAGCAAAGTGTCGGGGATGAGTTCCGTCAGCACGACGGCGTGGTGACGATGATGATGCTCTACCGGCGCAGGGCTTCGCCTAAACTCCGCGATGATATGACCGAGGTGGAATATGGTGGAGGGGGGCACCGCACACGGCTAAGGAACGATCCATAGATCAACTTGTGTGTCCATGGGGTGCCCCTTGCCCTCAGATATAAAGGAGTGGAGGAGGGAGGGCGGCCCTCTCTATGGCGCGCCCTAGGGGAGTCCTACTCCCACCGGAAGTAGGATTCCCCTTTTCCTAGTTCAACTAGGAACCCTTCCATGTAGTAGGAGTAGGAGAGAAGGAAAGGGAAGAGAGAAGGAGAAGGAAGGAAGGGTGCGCCCCCCCTCCCTAGTCCAATTCGGACTAGTCCAAGGGGAGGGGTGCGGCCACTCTTTGGCCCTTTCTCTCCTTTCCCGTATGGCCCAAAGAGGCCCAATACGAATTCCCGTAACTCTCCGGTACTCCCAAAAATACCTGAATCACTCGGAACCTTTCCGAACTCCGAATATAGTCGTCCAATATATCGATCTTTACGTCTCGACCATTTCGAGACTCCTCGTCATGTCCCCGATCTCATCCGGGACTCCGAACTCCTTCGGTACATCAAAAACTCATAAACTCATAATATAACTGTCATCGAAACCTTAAGCGTGCGGACCCTACGGGTTCGAGAACTATGTAGACATGACCTAGAACTATTCTCGGTCAATAACCAATAGCGGAACCTGGATGCTCATATTGGCTCCTACATATTCTACGAAGATCTTTATCGGTCAAACCGCATAACAACATACGTTGTTCCCTTTGTCATCGGTATGTTACTTGCCCGAGATTCGATCGTCGGTATCCAATACCTAGTTCAATCTCGTTACGGCAAGTCTCTTTACTCGTTCCGTAATGCATCATTCCGTAACTAACTCATTAGCTACATTGCTTGCAAGGCTTATAGTGATGTGCATTACCGAGAGGGCCCAGAGATACCTCTCCGACAATCGGAGTGACAAAACCTAATCTCGAAATACGCCAACCCAACATGTACCTTTGGAGACACCTGCAGTACTCCTTTATAATCACCCAGTTACGTTGTGACGTTTGGTAGCACCCAAAGTGTTCCTCCGGTAAACGGGAGTTGCATAATCTCATAGTTACAGGAACATGTATAAGTCATGAAGAAAGCAATAGCAACATACTAAACGATCAAGTGCTAGGCTAACGGAATGGGTCATGTCAATCACATCATTCTCCTAATGATGTGATCCCATTAATCAAATAACAACACATGTCTATGGTTAGGAAACATAACCATCTTTGATTAATGAGCTAGTCAAGTAGAGGCATATTAGTGACTATATGGTTGTCTATGTATTCACACATGTATCATGTTTCCGGTTAATACAATTCTAGCATGAATAATAAAAATTTATCATGAAATAAGGAAATAAATAATAACTTTATTATTGCCTCTAGGGCATATTTCCTTCAAAAGCACCATGAGAAGATTAGTAAGTGAGCCAATTGATTGTAACAGATAAATAGATAAATAAATTTCATGGCTTTATAAAAAAATAAGGATGATATAGACTAATCATCACACAAGAAAGCTGCAATCTTAGATGCCCTAAGTCGAGGGTTTGTTCATGGAACAAATGAGTAGGTGAGAAGCGTGTGAATCTGACCATCCAGATGCCTGTGCTTCATGAGACCTACCTTCTAAATACAACACAGAAATTCATCAGAAAACTTCATAAACTCTGCGGTAGCAAAAAATGCAGCAAGCTGAGGACAAAGAAAACAATGCCATATTCTTTTCTGTTCTAGAAGTGGGTAAATCAAGTTTAGATCATTTGGCAACAGAACTGACATCTGAAGCATATTATTGATAAACACAACCCACACTCTGTTTTCAAGAATCATACAAAAGCAATCAAAATAGAAGGCTAGGTAACTAAAACAACTTTGATTAAAGCTGTCACACTACAATCAGGATGGCTTTTTTTAAACCCGCCCATAACATGCATGGCATGAATCAATATTTGCTTGACAAAAAATGTATAATACATTTACTATCACGTTAAGGGTTACATTCATAGATTAAAAAGGAAAATCGAGAATCACTGAATACTTGTTAAATACACATGACAGGGAATATAGAGGTCAAGAATACCTGCTGAAGCATTGAATTCCACCAAAAATGTCCATAACAGGTTGAATAGATGTCCAGATTCAGGGGAAATGCACATCCATAAAAACACCTCCGCATATCCGTTGTAAAACAATGGTTTGCCTAAAAATAGTATGCCATACACATTTGTCAGTACATCAATCGGAATTTTGTTTCTATGAGAACTAAATCACTCACATCAGCACAAACAAAATGAAAGAATTAATCTCACTTGGAGCCTGGGCCATAGATATTCAAACAATGCTTCAGCTAGAAAACATACCTCTGAACTGGACAACAACAGTTCCTTGTAAAGTAGTGTGGGCCATCTTTTGTGGAGATTAAACCCGAGCATAAACAACACACAGACAAACTCTAGCCTAGCAATAATATGGTAATACACGAATCAGAAAAAAAATGTGAGGAACTGAGGATACAGGAGAAAGATGGTTGAGAGTTGAGACACAAGCACCTACATCTGCAGGTCGACGTCTCGAGAGCTGAATAAAGAGAAGGGAACTGTGGCAGAGAAGAGAGGCCGCCAGATCATTGCTCTTGTGGAGGTTAAAGCTGTCTCAATACCCTCTCCCATTTGAAGACGCACCTCCATGTCTCTCCTGCAGATCGAATCCAGCGCTGCCGCCATCGCCGGGAAGCTCGCCTCCGCACCCGGGGCAGACGAGATGCGGGGTATGGGTTTATTAGCCCCAGTAAAATGACTTGCTCACTTAGAATCCTTCGCATAAAGTCATGAACTGAAGTTCAATATATTTTTTATTTCTCTGATACACCTCTCATTAGATAAATGGATCTGGATCTGAAAAATATATACTAATGGTCAACAAAAGTAGAGTAGTCCCTTTGGAAAGGGCAAAAGGGAATAAAAGCACGGCTAAAATATATACCATTCATGCCCTGTCTCAACAATTTCTGCATCTCATCATAATTAAAACATGATTCGCATCTAATCAGAACTAAAAACCAGTTAACAGCTCGATCAATGCTAGCATTTAAAATCTGAAACACCCTACAATCATGTAATGCAATAACAAAGAAAAACTGAATAATGGTTGTCCCCCTTGATTCTTCAACATGTCCTCTCTTCTGCCTACCTATCCTACAATACAACAACCAACAAATAGAGCAATTAATCATAAGCGCATAGCAATAAGACCAAAAAGATTGGTTCAGTTGAACTATTAGTAAGCAGGAGACACGACGAAGATCAAGAATTTACGGACATCATGTGCAAACATGCAACATATCATCATTGCGATCGCCGCAAGTATCGATCACTAATTACAATATCATGACAGAATGCTCATGTGGCCATTCTTATCCCAAGATATGCCACCTTCTTCTATGTGGCATATTCTAATGCAAGTATGGACCAAGAATATGTTCTAATTACTTGCTAGCACTCCAAGATAATTATAGAACATGCAAGTATGGGCCAGCGAATCGATTATATGTGCAGGTACAAAAGATAAAGTGGATAACCAGCCAATTAGGTAAAACTGTAAAAAAAAAACACCTGACTGCACTTCCACTGAAACTATTGCAGCATAGGTAGTTTTTTGCTCTTGGTCTCCACCAATGGACCCAAGGTATCATGCTCTTGTGTTAGAGAATACCATGTTTTCTTTTTTATTCTTTGTTTATATTGGCTTGTGAAATGCAATTCACCACTTTGTACTCAGACTTGTTTTGCCCATACACCAGAAGCACCAAAAGGCAAACATAAACAATAAACAGGAGGCAACAATGAATTAAAAAACAGAGGATATGCATATGCTAATGAATTAAAAGTAAACATTTGGAAATATCCCAAATGGTAAATCTATCACGAGAAGTTTCTTATGAATCTTTGTAGCAATTTTTTAGAGAGCATCAAACATGTAATCAGATAATTCTTTGTAAGCATGCATCCAAATTCAGACTTGGACAGAGTGTAGAACAAGGGGCAGCAGATCAACACCCCCTTCAGTAAACAAACAGCCACCCCTAGCAGTACTGCAAAAGAAATCATGTAACTGAGATAAGCACTGATATAGCCATAGAATATATGAACAATCAGATTCAGTTGGCGGAGAAGAGGTTAAAAGAACTGCTCCGCGAAGAAGAATTGAAGTGGGCTTTGCGTGCTAAAGTCCGCAAAGTGGTCCAGGGGGACGCAAATACTCAGTCCTTCCATTTGATAGCTAATGGCAAGCATAGAAAGAAGCGTATCTTTCAGCTTGAGCAAGACGAGGACACTATTGTAGGGCAGGATAACCTAAAGACATATATTACCGAATATTATAAGCAGTTATTTGGACCTCCGGAGGATAATTGTGTGTCCCTCGATGAGTCCAGGACAGAGGATGTACCTCAGCTATCGGCTGCCGATAATGATATTCTGGTTGCCCCGTTTTCGGAGAAGGAGGTGTTTGATGCTATTGCACAGATGAAAAACAATAAGGATCCCGGACCGGAGGGATTTCCGGCAGAGTTCTATAAAAGTGCTGGCACATTATTAAGGGGGATTTATTACCTATGTTCCATGATCTGTTCTCTGGACAGCTGCAATTATTTCACTTGAATTTTGGGACTATCACACTGCTTCCTAAGAAGACGGATGCTATGAGAATTGAGCAATTCAGGCCGATCTGTCTCCTCAATGTTAGTTACAAAATTTTCACAAAGGTCGGGACGAACAGACTCACACAGATTGCGCATGCGGTGGTGCAACAATCCCAAACAGCTTTCATGCCGGACAGAAATATCCTTGAAGGGGTGGTAGTCCTGCATGAAACGCTCCATGAAATCCATTCAAAAAATTAGATGGAGTAATTTTTAAGGTGGATTTCAAGAAAGCGTACGATAAAGTCAAATGGCCATTCCTCCAACAGGCATTGCGTATGAAAGGTTTTGATGAAGCCTGGCGCCGCCAGGTTGAATCATTTACATAAAAAGGTAGTGTGGGAATTAGAGTTAATGATGACATCAGTCACTATTTCCGACACATAAAGGCCTAAGACAAGGAGACCCGATGTCCCCTATCTTGTTTAACATTGTGGTGGATATGTTAGCAATTTTGATAGGAAGGGCTAAGGAAAATGGTCAAGTAGGTGGATTGGTACCTCATCTCATTGATGGAGGTGTTTCCATCCTTCAATACGCTGATGATACAATCATTTTTATGGAGCATGACTTGGCCAAGGCGAGAAATATGAAGCTTGTGTTATGCCTATTTGAACAATTGACCGGGTTAAATATTAACTTCCATAAGAGCGAGTTGTTCTGTTTTGGTAGGGCCAAAATTGAACAGGATGCTTATAGACAATTGTTTGGGTGTGAGTTGGGAGAGTTGCCCCTCTCTTATTTGGGGGTTCCAATCCACCATCGTAGGCTGACAAACAGAGAATGGAAGTGCATCGAGGACCGATTTGAGAAGAAAATGAGTTGCTGGAAGGGTAAGCTCATGTCATACGGAGGCCGCTTAATCCTAATTAATTCGGTGCTCACGAGTATGCCAATGTTTCTCCTCTCGTTCTTTGAGGTCCCAGTTGGTGTTAGGAAGAGACTGGACTTCTATCGATCGCGTTTCTTTTGGCAGGGTGATGAGCTTAAAAGAAAATATCGGCTTGCTAAATGGGATATCATCTGTAGACCGAAAGACCAAGGGGGTCTAGGTATTGAGAACCTAGAAGTTAAGAATAAATGCCTTCTTAGTAAATGGCTGTGGAAACTCTCATCGGAGAATGATGCTATGTGGGCTCAAATCCTTCGCAGCAAGTACCTCCAGACAAAAACTTTGTCCCAGGTTTCAGTCAGGCCGACCGACTCGCCCTTCTGGAAAGGCTTGATGAAAGTTAAACAGGCTTTCTTTAATAGGACGAAGTTTGTTATTGGAAACGGCTCGAGTACACGTTTCTGGGAGGATACGTGGCTCGGCGACACACCCTTGGCCATCCAATACCCATCTTTGTACCGCATTGTTCAACGACGTGAGGTGTTCGTCGCCTCGGTACTTCAATCTACCCCCCTTAACATTCAGTTCCGATGAACGCTAGCGGGCAATCGTTGGGAAGAATGGCTCCGTCTAGTTAGGAGACTGATGGAAATCCAGCTTTCACAACAACCCGATGAATTACGCTGGAAGTTTACTAGGTCTGGAGTATTCATGGTTAAATCAATGTATATTGATGTTATTAATTCGAACTCCATTCCTACGTCCAAGCATGTCTGGGATGTCAAAGTCCCTTTGAAAATAAAAGTGTCTATGTGGTTTGTTCATAAACAAGTTATTTTAACTAAGGACAACTTGATTAAGCGTAATTGGATAGGACCTACTAGGTGTAGTTTCTGCGATCGGGATGAGACTATCAAACACCTCTTTTTGATTGCCCGTTGGCCAAGGTTCTTTGGCAGACGGTCCACATTGCTTTAACATCAATCCACGAACTCTGTTAATGCGTTATTTGGGAGATGGCTTAATGGGATTGAGCCTGACTTAGCGAAACATATTCGGGTTGGAGTTTGTGCTTTGTTGTGGACCATCTGGAATTGCAGAAATGATCTGGTTTTTAACAGAATATCATGTATACATTTTTTGCAGGTCTTATTCCGAACTACAGCACTGATCCGTTCGTAATCGCTACTTACCCAGACGGAGGCCAGGGAGCATATGGTTACTGGGTCTTTCCGTTGGGAGATGGTAGCTCGGGATATCTTCAACCGGTTTGGATGGCGGTCATGTAATAGGATAGGCATTTAGTATACCTATCTAGTTTTAGCCAGCCGGTTGTGGCGTTGTTTTTGGCTAGTTGATGTTTCTAGCCCTCTTTGGCTCTGTGTGAGCTTTCTGTGCTTTTTATTACTTTTGGAGACCTTTCGAACCATGTTGATACTACTTTTTGCGGTTAATAAGATGGCCGTATGCATCTTTCTGATGCAGAGGCCGGGGAGTCCCCCCTTTTCGAAAAGAAAAAAAAACTATGTTCCTACCAATGCCCTCCATGAGCTAATGAGAGGATCGATTCAATTGAAGGAAGCTTCCTCGCAGCAACATGACCAAAACTATATGTGATTGCAAGCACACGGGATTGCTAGGTACAGATCAATTGAAAGAAATCTTAAGAACAAAAAACAAAATTTCCAAACATGCATCTTTTGAGCAGTACATGTATGTGTTGCTTATTCACCTTCTTTGCCATGGCTTGCTGCTCCAAGCACGTGCAGCCCTATATCCTCCATGGTTTGCTACTCCAAAACTGAGCAGCCCCCAAATCCTCCATTGTTTACTGTTCTGTGTGTTTCTTCGTGTGAGAAAGGAGAAGAAAGCGACATAGAGAGATACACTCTGGGAGAAGGGAGAGAAGGGACGTGGTCACCTGTAGACTGTGGTCAAGCCGCCCTGGAAGCAAGGTCCCGCCCGACCTCGCCGGTGCAGGCCGACGCCGGCGGTGGAAGACGACGAGCCGGCGGCACTCCTTCCGGTGGTCCTCTCCTGTTGGCCGTCGACCCCCTCTCCTCTTTCCTCTCTCTTTCTCCCTCCTCTCATGTTCTTCCTTCTCTCTCTCCCTCTCATCTTCTCTCTCCCGCAGATCAAATCGAGCAGCGCCGCCGCCGCCCTTTGTCTGCAGGTCGTCGCGCTCCTTGTGACCCTCTCTCATCTGCCGTCACACCTCGCTCTCCTCTTTCCTCTATCTTTCTCCCTCCTCTCCTTCCTTGTCTCTCTCCCTCTCTCATCTTTTCTCTTCAGCAGATCGGATCGAGCGCCTCCGTTCTTTGCCGCCGCTGGAGAGGGCAGTGAAGAGGAGGAAGAGGCGGCGCAGTGGAGAGCAGGGCAGAAGGGGAGGAGGCGGCGGCGCCGTGGAGAGGGAGGGGAGCGGGGCGGCTAGGGTTGGAGGGGAGGGGATTGGGTGTGCGTGTGGCTCGGGCGGACGAGGGAGGGAGGAGCGAGGGGCGCGGGGCTGTGGATTGCGGCTAGGCTTCGCACGGTGCGGTGTTTTTTCTGCTCGCGTGGTGCGCTGCAACCCCACGCGCGGGCGCTGCAACCCCACGCGCAGGCACGGTTCGGTGATCTCCCTCGTGTGGTACCGTGCGCTCGAGGCCTTCGTTGTGACTACCACTCTAGGAGGTTTTATATGTTAGATAACCACACATGACTTAGTTGTTCCCAAATCAGTTCCAGTGACCTCATTCCCAGTTGGCTTTGCACTGAGGAACCAAAGCGCACAAAAGAATTACACATGCACGTACTGGAGGATCTCCACCAAATTTTATATACATGAAAATGAGATGGTTACCTGAAAGTTCTTGCAAAACCACCCCATCTGGAGCACACATTTGCAACAGATGTTGACTGGACGTTGGCAGCCAGCTGAAATGTGAACAATCAATAGTTAGAAAGCCGCACGGCGCAATGCAATAACATGAACGATCGCTTCATTGACGATATTAAGGCCTACAAAGGATGATATGCATCTAATTGCTGCAAATGGTGTAAAGGAAAGCTATACTTTGTGTTTGGATACGGTCAAACCTTTTAGGAGATGACCTTTTGCACATTCACGATACAATGGAGCAAATGATATTAAATCCTCTTATTATCTGACTGGTTTTATCTACCAAATAGGTGTGCATATAATCAGCAAGGCCAGCTTTTGTCCTCCTACCCAATAAGACTAGAATAATACCCCCAACACATGTCAGTCCCAAATAAGATGCTTAGCCCCATAGTATCTGAAATTGAGGTAACATAAAACATCAGCCCGACGGCGACATAGCGGAGGAAGGAGGCAGAATGGCAACATTACCCGTACGGAACCTAGTCGGGGGAGCCATCCATGAAATCCTGCCCTGAATCAACTCCCAGCCATTCATTCAATCCTAGTAAGCATAGTATTATACTCAATCGCACGAGAGAGCCATGGGCTGCAACCGAGTCAAAATCTCTGCTCCAATCCAACGGCCAGCCGCCTTGCTGGATCCGACCAAATCTGGCGGGATCACGGCACGCCGACCACCCTAGCACGCATCGGGCTCCAGAATCCCCCGCATTGCCGGCGACGATCGTCAAAAAGAAAAAAAAAAGGCGGAGAAGGGGGTGGGGCTTACGGTCCCGAGAGGCGACGCGAGCTCTCGGCGGCGCGCGGCGCGGAGGAGCAGCGAGGCCGCCATGGCCACCGGAGGGACGGAGCTAGGGTCTTGGGGTGCAGCGGCGCCAACTCTGCTCGCGCTCTCATTGTGGAATGGAGAGCAGAGGAGCGACGCTCGCGGAGGAAGGAAGGGATGCTGTCGACTGGAACGGGCCGGGCCGGGCCGCGTGGTGGCCCGAGTCTTCTTGTTAGGACAAATCCCTCAAAAAATAAAAGGAGAAACCCCTCAAAACATTTCTTATTACGAGAAAGATTAACAGCGTGTGCTACAAAAAAATGTCCAACCTGCTATTTAGGAAATGTTCATGCATTTGAAAATATGTTTTTTATTATTATTGTTTAGCAAATTATTGTTATTATTATTAGTATTAACAAACTTTTAATACATTTTAACACATTTTTAATACATTTCTATAATTTTATTATTATTATTATTATTATTATTATTATTATTATTATTATTATTATTATTATTATACCATAGTTTTAGTCGTCATTGAACAGTTTTCAAAATATGTGTTGTCAATTTTTAATAATTATGTATTTAAAAAGAATATAAGGAAGTTTACAATAATTTTGAATTAATGGAACCCAGCAACCCTTCTTCAAGACTCGTCTAACAAAGTCCAACCCCATTTGCCAACAACCTTTCTCCCCCTCTCCCAAATTATTGATCATCGTCCCCCATCGCCGGCGATGCCGACGTCTGGTTCTTCCTTCGCTGCCAACCAGTCCCACCCACTTCTCGCCCAAAAAAAAACTATCCCACCCACTGATTCCTTGTTGTGGTTGCCGAGATAGGGTTCTCAACTTAGTCACTAGAGCGGATAGAGGCCTAAGACCGGATCTACGAGTGAGGGAACACAAAAATCTGTAAATCTTCAAGCTTTACCGCACATCTTAATTTGAATACACACGTATCTCACCCTCGCTACTTATGTTGTGCGGGTTCTTCAAGTGATCATAAGCGTATAACGAGAAGATGGCGCGTCGTCAAACCCGCCAAGAGGATGAAGGGCAACACCTTGAAGCTCCACAATAATCTCCATCTCAGCAGCGTCGTGCTCCTTTGGAGGATACCGCTAGCGATGGTAAACAAATCCAGCATCCCGAACTCAGCAGACACATATTTCTCGTCGTCAAGTATATAGCATAAAACTATCACAAATGTGGCATGTGTTTCCAAAAATTTAAACGTGTTTATGACAGGGGTGGCTCACCTGTCAGGCTTATGTGCCTACCTGCAGATTTGTCGTATGTCGTATTCTCGCCAAATTAAACCTAAAATGATACAATGTAAAAGTTGCTATTTACATGTTTACTGCCTACAATTTTGTCTTTTTTGCCCGGATTTTGACATGATGCATTTGGCCATGAAACTTTACACACATGTGTAACGCTGGACCATGTTTGTTAAAAAAAAGCTTTAGAAATACTTGAGTTTTTCTAATATCTTTAAAACATTGCTAATACATGCATGTAGACCCATGTGCCAAAAAAAATCAAATGTGGACAATAAGTAAGCGAAGTATTTGAACTATATTTTGGTTTAATTATGTGGAATAAATTAGCATTTAGTGCCCTAGGCACAAAAACCATATGTGGCTCAGAAGTTAAGCGAAGTGTTTGAACTATTTTTTGATTAATTATGGGAAAGCCTGATATGATTTGGCGACATGACAATATGAAATACGTGAACATTTACTTTTAGCAGTCACATTTTCATTTTATTTATACTAAGTTAGTGTTTCTTTGTATTCTACCTATTAATGTGAGGTAATAAGCACAAAATTTTCCTATTTGGAAGATCTCAAATACATACTACTCCGTGCAACGGATTCTAAAAAAAAACTACCACATGCAACGTTAATTTTTACATGTAGAACATAACATATTGTATGAGGCAAGAAAGGCAAAAATAATCAAACTCCTAATTGTCATCAGAGATGCAAATAACCCCTTGTTAAACTACGGACTTTGGGGTGATTGCGGGCTAAGCTCAACTCCTCTTCCTCATCCTCTAGGTCTGCAAAGATCTATTCCCTCTTCACATCAGCGGTGTTCGCCGCCACCTCCCGCTAAGATTTGGTCGAGTCGAGGATGGTCACTTGCTCTGCCTCGAACTGCGTCGCTACCTCCACAAAATCCGAAGAATCCTAACACTACAAAATGAAATAAGAGTTGCAAAATAACACAAAATTTGGGATCATCAAATTGCGGCCCGTACACCATGGAAGGGAGGGGAGAGGGGGCGGAGCTTACGGTCCCGAGAGGCGACGCGAGCTGTCGGCGGCGCGGAGGAGGAGCGAGGCCGCCATGGCAAGGGAGGGACGGAGGCGAGGCCGTCTAGGGTTTTGGGGAAGCGGGCGCCAACTCTCGCTCGCTCTCTCGCTCGCTGTGGAAGTGTGGGTGGAGAGAGCAGAGAAGCAACTTCATGGAGGAATGCTCTGGAACCTCGAGCGGCCGGGCAGGCGGGCAGCGTGTCTGGCCCGAGGCCACTCTCGCTCTTCTTGTCTTGCTGTCTATACTAGGAAAAAAAGGAGAAAGTTTTATTGTCTTAAAAAACTAGGAGAAAGTTTTATTACCATTTGTATCAACTGAAAATGCAATGGTGCATTGATCTCGCACTAATTTGGCAATGCACTGTTTTGGCACTGACTTGGAACTTATCTAATTTGGCAAACGCATTTCTAAGCAAAAAATTGCAGTGGCCATGACCTAAGAAAAATGTCATTAGTTTCGGTAGTGACCTATAGAAAAACATAGAGGGATGAGATGCTCACCTGGATCTGAGCCGAGGGTCGTCGTCTGTCTACTCCTTCACCATCGCCTGTTGTTGTCTCCGTCGCCATCGCTGAAACCCTAGCATTGGGAATGGGAATGGGTTGTAGCGTCGGGAATGGACCATGTGTCTGCTCGAACATTGGGAATCGATAGGGGGGATGACGATGTGTAGTTGAGGACTGCAGGGCGCTAGTAATCACCGAATCGGTCGGTGTCCGCCGTCGGCAAAAAGGGGATCGAGAGCAAGGCGGCGGCGAGAAGGGATCGAGCCGATCGAGTGGGCGATGGGGTCGAGTTGGCGAGTGGTTTTGCCTAGAAATCGTCCATCGCCCAATGGGCCTATGTAAGTAAAAAGAATAGATTCAAAATAAATAATAACTAAATGTTTCAAAAAAATTAGAAAAGGTCTCAAAATACTAATAAGTTCAAACTCAAAATAATAATAGGTTCAAAATAAATACTCTTTTCTTTAATAACTAAATGTTTAAAAAATTAATAAAAGTCTCAAAATACGAATAAATTCAGACTCAAAATAATAATAGATTCAAAATATTTTTTTTGTTGAATAACAAAATGTTTCGTAAATTAATATTAAATGTTTCAAAAAATAATAGAGTCTCAAAATACTAATAAATTCAAAATAAATATTCTTACTTTAATAATTAAAGTCTCAAAAATCATTAAAAGGCTCGAAATAGTAATATATTGAAAAACATTCTTATTTTAATAACCAAAGTCTCAAAAAATAAAATAAAAACTCAAAATAATAAAATACTTGTATTTAGGCAAAACAAGGGAGGAGATTTTTTTGGGGAAATAAAGTTAAATTGTTTGAGAGACAAGTGCTGCCAAAACACTCATATATAAGCAAAACTTAGTGCTGGCATTCCAATAAAATGCACGATAGCACTGGACTAATTACCTACGGCGTTTAAACAAATCCGACGCCACCATTATATATCAACTGGTCAGTACAGCTGGGTCCATCAATTTGTGGTGTGTCATAAAAAAACCTCGCCAGTAATACCCTTATAAAGTTGTCGCATTACCAAATATGCCAATGCCACCACTATTTCGGAAATATAGTGGTGGTGTTGATTGAAAATGGGGCGCCAACCTTTAATTGTGGGCTAGCCATTTTTCTTCTAGTGTTTGACTTGCATGCCAAGATAATGCTTCATCTCTAGGCCGAGCCACTAGACCAATTGCTAGGGTAAGGCTTTAGCTAGGCCTCCTGGGCCCTTAGCCTGGCCCACAGCATCGACCTTCCTAGCTGATGGGCCACCTCCGCTATACCCCATGACTAGAATTTTGTAATATCTCCTACATGTTATAGAGAAGGATGAAAACAGTGCACAACCGGTTGATTCCCACCCCAAAAAACATGACCTAGGCCACACCTTCAGCACTATATTCCTTGATGTGAAGTCTTTTTCATTTGTTCTTAATTTCCTGATGTCAATGGTGATATGTCAGCATGCTAGATGAGTAGTTCTTGGCAGATGAATGACAAATATTTGTAGAGGTCCTTACTAAATGAGTGGTTCCTGCTAGCATTACACTAATTGTGTCGTGCAACTCTAGCAATGATAATACTAACCAAACTGTCCTTTTGAAATGCTTTCTTTTCATGGTTCTTAATCATTTTCATTTATATATTGTTGGCACATGCCCGACCTTGATGTCACAGCCCCCGAGTACTTTTTGGTGATGCGCACATACAAGCTTGTTGTGGTTGATTACCTTTCGGTGGATCAACCATATACAGTGAGATGCACGTACATGACCCACATATCGTGGTTAATTCTAACATATGTATAGGTTCCCATGTTCCCATCAATAAGCAATACAACTAAAGCACCAACTGTCACCATATTGTTACATAATATTGATTCTCCGCGAAACATCTATAAGTACATTATGCCTTCTCCCTTCCGTGTTTCATATCACAGTCAAATACAAGCTTCTAACTATATGATGTAAATGCCGATGAAGTAGCACTTTGCTTGCCATCTGAAGTTTCTGGGCAATGCAAAATGTTGGAATGAGCATGGGGGGTATTGGGAATTTGATATCCTGATAGTTGGAGATATGAAGTTGTTCTTCCAGCACAATGCGTACCTTTACGGAATCGGTTCAAGCGTAAACTTCTAGCCGCTTTGGATGGTCTTTTGCACACAAACTTGAATGAAGTCTGACCAATGTGCTACTATATGCACATAAAGAGAATGTGGTGGTGCACTCGACTAGATGATGAGACCAATCTGCGATAAGTTGACACTGAATGTGCACGGGGCTTTTCGCTACTCTTCATACTAGGGTGGATTGGGGTTTCTCGTGCAAGAAATAGAAGGCACAGTTAGAGGCCCCTAAGCAGTGCATCTAGTGAACTTCGAGCTGAAGTTGGTCTTTAGATCTGTCTGAGGGACACAATGTATAGCATTTCCAGCTTAGTTTGCTGAGAATTAAAGAGCACGACTCTTTTTCAATACTTGTTCATTTCCATCTAACCCTCTTTAGTTCAAAGAACACAAGAGAAATATGGCTTGAAACTAGTGATGGACGTTGGGAGGCGGCGTTTCTGCTCGAGCTCATCTGCACTCCCTCTAACGAAAAAAAATCAAAACAAATACTAAAAGAATCAAAAAATTCCAAAAAACTTTTGTGTGGTAGATAAGTTTACGCATGAGGTGCGCTCCAAGTTTCAACTAATTTGGACATCTGAGGAACTCTCAGCAAACAAGACAAATTCAGGGTTTGTAAAAAAGTTTACTGTGCACACATTGTTCTGACCCGATTTGTTTTCTTTTGCTAAGAATTGCTCAGATGTCCAAATAAGTTGAAATTTGCAACAAAGATCACGCATAAAATTATCTATCACACAAAAACAAATTGGATTTTTTTGAAGTTTTTTAGTATTTATTTTCATTTTTCTGACCGGGTGCAGATGAGCCTGGGCACCGAATTAGGTTTTCGTGGAAGTTGGTAACCTCTAACCCTCTTTAGTTCAATCAAATAAACTTTTTCAAAATCACAACATTTTTAGAAAACCAGTTAATTTGTTTGAACAAAAGAGGGTTTGAGAATGTTAATTAGGGTCACCAATTTTGCGCCTCCAAGCTGGCCAAAATATGAATATTTACATTGTTCCCCCTTATTGGAACAAAGGAAACTAGAACTAAAATACAAAGACATTGGTTTTGCAAACAAAAGTTAATCCCATCAAGAAGCAGCTCCAGCACGAAGAAAATTAAACATCACAATTCACCTGCTAACAACTCCATGGCATGTACACTTGTACAGCTATATATCCACTTGTAATCTTGTACATGGCCGATCTAAGAAAACTTGTACATGGCCGACAAGATATAAAGCTGCAAAAACCAAATACTCAACTAGCTCCTCGGAAGTTTCCCGATAACTCTCCAGATTGGCAGATTCTATGCAAGATAGGAAAGAGAACAACTTGTTCTGCTCTACCAAGGTTTGCCCTTACATGCACATTGTACGGTGTAGGCCTGGGCGTTCGGTTAGACCGAACCGATCGGTTCGGTGCCTCGGTCTATTTTAAATTTCGGTTTCTTGATTTTCCTGACCGAACGGTCCTACAAGAAATCAACAACCGAGCGTTCGGGTCCCCGATAATACGGTTCGGTCTCCGGGTACAACTGAACGGATCCGAAAT
Organism: Aegilops bicornis; assembly: GCA_021605145.1. NCBI lineage: Eukaryota > Viridiplantae > Streptophyta > Magnoliopsida > Poales > Poaceae > Aegilops > Aegilops bicornis. The sequence continues at coordinate 23,197,933 of CM038670.1, read as the reverse complement.
TGGTGGGAAGTAAGAAATCGGGTGGGCAAAATACTCCCTCCGTCCGGAAATACTTGTCATCAAAATGAATAAAAGGGGATGTATCTAGATGTATTTTAGTTCTAGATACACCCCTTTTTGTCCATTTTGATGACAAGTTTTTCCGGACGAAGGAAGTACCATGAATGGCAAAACAGGAATCAAAGAAACATCATACAGAGGATGTGGGACATACGGTAATGGTAAGAGCAAAAAAATGCCGCAGAATATCGCTGGAAGCGGGCCGCCGACCGTGAAGAAGTGATTGCGCGACCGAGTGGGAGCTCGATGGAAGTCGTCAGCCACCGCTGCGCTGGAGACATGAACTCCTCCAGCCGCCGCGTAGGACCCATGGGCACAGCCGGCCATCGCTAAGATTGCTCGAGGTGAGAAAATGGAGGCGGCGCAGTGCGTGCCTGTATTCAGATAAGGTTGCGTGTGTGGTGAGAAAGGGCTGGGAAAACAGATTCCTTAACGTGGATGGGTTGTTCGGCTTCGTTGGCTGGGCTTTCATACAATACTACTTCAGCTAATTCGGGGATTCGGTCAGCACAGTCCAATGACCGAATCTACCGAAGTAATTTCGGTTTCTCACGTTCGCTAACCGATCGAATGACCGAATCTACGAAGTAATTTCGGGTTTTTCGGCTGGTGTCGGTTTTTGGCTCCGGTCTTCGGTTCTCGGTCTTTATGCCCACCCCTGATTGTACCAAAGGCAAAACCTTCGCAATCCATCCATGTGTCCACCAGAATAGATGGCAATGCTTATGAAGAGTTAGTGTCGATGTTAGTGCACTTCGCGACCTATTGACATCGGTAGGACTTCGAAAACATCCAAATCCGGGATCGAATGATGGTGTCATCCTCCCTCTCAAGGGCATCTTTTGGAGATGGTTATGTTTGGTGGGGTTTGCTTGTGGGAGGTTTGTATTACAGTTGCCGCTTCCTTGTCTCTCGGCACCTGCCCAACGAGGATCAATATAACTCTTTTTATATTTGTTTTCATTTCCGTACGCATGGGCTTAACTTTTGTCTTGTATGGATTTACTCTTTGCAGGTGTGATAATTTGTGTGTGTGTGTGTGTGTGTGTGTGTTGGTGTTGGATCTATGTATCTTAATAATGCAGAGGTTGGGTGTGTACTCATTGTGTTTGTATCCCATTGATGATTCATTATGAGTTAATAAAAAACGGCTTTATCATGAAAAAGTATATCAGTAGATATGCTATATATGCCAACGTTTCCAAAATTCAACATTCATTTCAAGTTTATTCAAATTACCTCTACTTTTCTCGGTTATTGTTTTCATTTATGTAACATGATCGGTGCATCTGTCACAAAACAAAAGAAAACATCACCGGAAAAGGCCACTAGAAATTTAGCGTAAGTTAGTTGGGTCGATAATTGGATGTAGAATCTCACCATCAAGATTCAAATCCTCACGACTAAAATTTTGCGATTTCTTCTACATGTTAGAGAGAAGGATGAAAAGAGTGCACAACTGGCTGGTTCCCACCCCAAAACCATAACATGAGTTGTACCTTAAACATTATATTCCATGATGCAAACTATTTTTCATTTGTTCTCATAATTGACTCCCTGATGCAATAGCTATGCTTTAGCATGATAGATGAGTCGTTCTTGGCAGATGGATATGAATGGCCAATCTTCGTATATGCCTTGCTAGATGAGTGGTTCCCGGTAGCATTGCACTAATTGTGTCAAAACTCTAGTGATGATAATATACTAAGGATTTTTAACATGCTTCATTTTCGTGGTTCTTACTCACTTTCATGTATTTGGTACATGTTCCCATGGTCTCATCAATAATCAATACAACTATAGCGCCAATGACCACCATATAGTTACTTAATATTGGTTAGCCGTGAAACATCTATAAATACTTGATGCCTTCTCCCTTATAGCTTCATATTACAGTCAAAATTATAGATGTCTAAAATGCAGATGAAGTAGCACTATGCTCCCCATATGAATTCTTGGGCAATGTAAAAAATTTCCATATTCTTGTACATGTGTTTTAAGATATTTATTTGTGTTGGAATGAGCATGTGAGATATTGGGAATTCGATATCCAGCTAGACTGAGCATAATTGTGGACCACCTACAATATGCACAAAAAGAGAATTTGGTGGTATACTAGACGAGACCAATCCATGGTCACTTGAAACTCTTCATAGTAGGGCAGATGTGGGTTTCCCGTTTGAGAGGCCCCTAAGCAGTGCATGGCGCAACCTTGGAGCTGAATCAGAAGCTAGCAATGTAGGGCATTTCCAATTTAGTTTGCTAATAATTAAAATGCACGGTTCAACTTTTTTCTAGTACTTTCTGCTTCCTTCTACTGGAACGATGAAGCTCACAAGGGTATAAAGCGGCAAACACAAGGAACCCAAGACAAATATGGGTTCAAACTAGTGATGCAAATTGGTAACCGAGTACCCTCTAAATGCTCTTTAGTTCAAACAAATAAACTAGTTTTTCACAATCGCCTCACTTTTAGAGAACCAGCTTATTTGTTTGAACAAAACAGGGTTTGAGAATATTAGGATCGCCAAATTGCGCCTCTACTTGGAACATGATGATAGATTACCTATCATTAGTGATAGCCTAGTGTCACCAAGGTGGCCCAAATATTAATATATGCATTTTTTTGCCTTCTTGGCACAAAGGAAACTAAAGTTAAAATACAAAGACATTGGCTTTGCAAAGAAAAGTTAATCCCATCAAGAAGCATCTCCAACACGAACAAATTAACATCACAATTCACCATTGAACAACTCCATAGCATGTACAACTATATCCACTTGTAAACTTGTACATGGCCGAGAAGATACACAACCGCAAAACCTAAAAACCAAGTACTCAACTAATTACTCGGAAGTTTCCCGATAACTATCTAGATTCGATACAAGATAGGAAAGAGAACACCTTGTTCCTCTCTACCAAGGTATGCCATTACATGCACGTTGTATCAAAGGCAAAACCTCCACAATCCATTCATGTTCCACCAAAATTGACGGCGATGCTTACGAAGAGTTAGCGTCGATGTTAGTGCACTTCGTTGCTTGTTGACATCGACAGGACTTCGATGCCATCCAAATCCCCATATCGGATGATAGCATCATCCTTCCTCTCAAGGGCATCATTTTGGAGATGGTTATGCTTGGTGGGGTTGTGGTTTGTGGGAGATTTTGTATTGCAACTGACGCTTCCTTGTCTCTCGGCACCTGCCCGACAATGATCAATATTACTCTTTTTCTGTTTGTTTTTATTGTGTGTGTGTGTGTGTGTGGGTCTTGTGGCCTTGTGTGTGTGTGTGTGTTTGTGTGTGTGTGTGTCTTAATAATTCAAGAGGTTGGGATCACTGTGTTTGTATCTCATTGATGCTTCATTATGAGTTAATAAAGAACGGCTTTTATCATGAAAAAGTCTATCAGCTGATCATCTATATATGCCAACATTCTCAAAATGCAACATTTCATTTCAATTTTATTCAAATTACCAATTATTTTCTTGGTAGTTGTTTAATTTATGTAACATGATCGGTGCATACAAAAAAAGAAGAAAACATCACTTGTGCATCACTAGAGATTTAGCGTAAGTTAGTTGGGTTGATTATTGGATGTAGAATCTCACCACCAAGATTCAAATCCTCGCGACTAGAATTTTGTAATTTCTCTTACATGCTACAGAGAAGGATGAAGACATTGTTGGGGAACGTAGTAATTTCAAAAAATTTCCTACGCACACGCAAGATCATGGTGATGGCATAGCAACGGGAGGGGAGAGTATTGTCCACGTACCCTCGTAGACCGTAAGCGGAAGCGTTATGAGAACTCGGTTGATGTAGTCGTACGTCTTCACGATCCGACCGATCCAAGTACCGAACGTACGGCACCTCCGAGTTCAGCACACGTTCAACTCGATGATGATCCCCGGACTACGATCCAGCAAAGTGTCGGGGATGAGTTCCGTCAGCACGACGGCATGGTGACGATGATGATGTTCTACCAGCGCAGGGCTTCGCCTAAACTCCGCGACGATATGACCGAGGTGGAATATGGTGGAAGGGGGGCACCGCACACGGCTAAGGAACGATCACGAAGATCAACTTGTGTGTTCTGGGGTGCCCCCTTGCCCCCGTATATAAAGGAGGGAGGGGGAAGTGCGGCCGGCCCCCAAGGGGTGCGCCTGGAGGAGTCCTACTCCCACCGGGAGTAGGACTCCCCCCTCTTGCCTTGTTGGAGAAGGAAAAGGGGAGGGAAAGAGGAAGGCGCCGCCCCTCTCCTTGTCCTATTCAGACTAGGGGAGGGGCGCGGCCTGCCCTGGCTGGCCCTCCTCTTCTCCCTCATGGCCCACTAAGGCCCATTATCCCCCGGGAGGGTTCCAGTAACCCCCCGGTGTTCTGGTAAAATCCAGATTTCACCCGGAACCATTCCAATATCCAAATATAGGCTTCCAATATATCAATCTTTATGTCTCGACCATTTCGAGACTCCTCGTCACGTCCGTGATCACATCCGGGACTCCGAACAAACTTCGGTACATCAAAACTTATAAACTCATAATAAAACTATCATCGTAACCTTAAGCGTGCGGACCCTACGGGTTCGAGAACTATGTAGACATGACCTAGAACTATTCTCGGTCAATAACCAATAGCGGAACCTGGATGCCCATATTGGTTCCTACATAGTCTATGAAGATCTTTATCGGTCAAACCGCATAACGACATCGTTGTTCGCTTTGTCATCGGTTTGTTACTTGCCCGAGATTCGATCGTCGGTATCCATGACCTAGTTCAATCTCGTTACTGGCAAGTCTCTTTACTCATTCCGTTATACATCATCTAGCAACTAACTTATTAGTTGCAATGCTTGCAAGGCTTATGTGATGTGTATTACCGAGAGGGCCGAGAGATACCTCTCCGAGCAATCGGAGTGACAAAACCTAATCTCGAAAATCGCCAACCCAAGATGTACCTTTGGAGACACCTGTAGTACTCCTTTATAATCACCTAGTTACGTTGTGACGTTTGGTAGCACCAAAGTGTTCCTCCAAAGAACGGAGTTGCATAATCTCATAGTTACAGGAACATGTATAGGTCATGAAGAAAGCAATAGCAATATACTAAGCGATCAAGTGCTAGGCTAACGGAATGGGTCATGTCAATCACATCATTCTCCTAATGATGTGATCCCATTAATCAAATAACAACACATGTCTATGGTTAGGAAACATAACCATCTTTGATTAATGAGCTAGTCAAGTAGAGGCATACTAGTGACTATATGTTTGTCTATGTATTCACACATGTATCATGTTTCCGGTTAATACAATTCTAGCATGAATAATAAACATTTATCATGATATGAGGAAATAAATAATAACTTTATTATTGCCTCTAGGGCATATTTCCTTCAGTCTCCCACTTGCACTAGAGTCAATAATCTAGTTCACATCATCATGTGATTCAACACTAATATTCACATCTGTATGTGATTAACACCCATAGTTCACATCGTCATGTGACCAACTCCCAAAGGGTTTACTAGAGTCAATAATCTAGTTCACATCGCTATGTGATTAACACCCAAAGAGTACTAAGGTATGATCATGTTTTGCTCGTGAGAGAAGCTTAGTCAACGGGTCTGGTCACATTGAGCCGTATGTATTTTGCAAATATTCTATGTCTACAATGCTCGCATTTAAGCTACTCTAGCTAATTGCTCCCACTTTCAATATGTATCCAGATTGAGACTTAGAGTCATCTGGATCAGTGTGAAAAGCTTGCATCGATGTAACTCTTTCTGACGAACCTTTTGTCACTTCCATAATCGAGAAACATTTCCTTAGTCCTCACTAAGGATGTTCTTGACCAATGTCGATGATCTACTCCTAGATCACTATTGTACTCCCTTGCCAAATTCAGAGCAAGGTATACAATAGGTCTGGTACATAGCATATCATACTTTATAGAACCTATGACTAAGGTATAGGGAATGACTTTCATTCTCTTTTCTATTTTCTGCCGTGGTCAGGATTTGAGTCTTACTCAATTTCACACCTTTGCAACACAGGCAAGAACTTTTCTTTGACTGTTCTATTTTGAACTACTTCAAAATCTTGACAAGGTATGTACTTATTGAAAAAACTTATCAAGTGTCTTAATCTATCTCAATAGATCTTGATGCTCAATATGTAAGTAGCTTTACTGAGATCTTTCTTTTAAAGAACTCCTTTCAAATGCTCCTTTATGCTTTCCAGAAAAATTCTACATCATTTCTGATCAACAATATGTTACTCACATATATTTATCAAAAAGGCGGTAGTGCTCCCACTCACTTTATTGTAAATACAGGCTTCTCCAAAAGTCTATATAAAACCATATGCTTTGATCACACTATCAAAGCATTTATTCCAACTCCGAGATGCTTGCACCAGTCCATAGATGGATCGCTGATCCTTGCACATTTTGTTAGCTCTTTTAGGATTGACAAAACCTTCTGGTTGCATCATATACAACTCTTCTTTAATAAATCCATTAAAGAATGTAGTTTTTGACATCCATTTGCCAGATTTCATAAAATGTGGCAATTGCCAACATGATTCGGACAGACTTAAGCATCGCTACAGTTGAGAAAATCTCATTGCAGTCAACACCTTGAACTTGTCGAAAACCTTTTGTGACAAGTCGAGCTTTGTAGATAGTAACACTACTATCAGTGTCCGTCTTCCTCTTGAAGATCCATTTATTTAAACAGGCTTGCTGATCATCGAGCAAGTCAATCAAAGTTCATACTTTGTTCTCATACATGGATCCTATCTTAGATTTCATGGTCTCAAGCCATTTCGGCGGAATCTGGGCTCATCATCGCTTCCTCATAGTTCGTAGGTTCATCATGGTCTAGTAACATGACTTCCGAACATGATTACCGTACCACTACAGTGCGGATCTTAATCTGAAAGACCTACGAGGTTTGGTAGCAACTTGATCTGAAGTTTCATGATCATCATCATTAACTTCCTCACTAATTGGTGTAGGAATCACTGGAACTGATTTCTGTGATGAACTACTTTCCAATAAGGGAGAAGGTAAAATTACATCATCAAGTTCTACTTTCCTCCCACTCACTTCTTTCGAGAGAAACTTCTTCTCTAGAAAGGATCCATCTTAGCAACGAATAGAAGGTGTACCCAATAGTTACCTTTGGGTATTCTATGAAGACGCACTTCTCCGATTTGGGTTCGAGCTTATCAGGTGAAAACTTTTTCACATAAGCATCACAACTCCAAACTTTAAGAAACGACAGCTTAGGTTTAGTGTTAAACCATAGTTCATACGGTGTCGTCTCAACGGATTTAGATGGTGCCCTATTAAACGTGAATGCAGCTGTCTCTAATGCATAACCCCAAAAGCGATAGTGGTAAACCGATAAGAGACATCATAGATCGCACCATATCCAATAAAGTGCGGTTACGACTTTCGGACACACCATTATGCTGTGGTGTTCCATATGGCGTGAGTTGCGAAACTATTTCACATTGATTCAAATGAAGACCAAACTCGTAACTCAAATATTCTCCTCCACGATCAGATCGTAGAAACTTTATTTCTCTTGTTACGATGATTTTCCACTTCACTCTGAAATTCTTTGAACTTTTCAAATGTTTCAGACTTATGTTTCATCAAGTAGATATACCCATATCTGCTCAAATCATCTGTGAAGGTGAGAAAATAACGATACCCGTCGCGAGCCTCAACATTCATTGGACCACAAACATCAGTATGTATGATTTCCAACAAATAAGTTGCTCACTCCATAGTTCCGGAGAACGGCGTTTTAGTCATCTTGCCCATGAGGCACGGTTACTTAAGTACCAAGTGATTCATAATCAAGTGATTCCAAAAGCCCATCAGTATGGAGTTTCTTCATGCTCTTTACACCAATATGACCTAAACGGCAGTGCCACAAATAAGTTGCAATATCATTATTAACTTTACATCTTTTGGTTTCAATATTATGAATATGTGTATCACACGATCGAGATCCAACAAACCATTTTCATTGGGTGTATGACCATAGAAGGTTTTATTCATGTAAACAGAACAATAATTATTCTCTAACTTACATGAATAACCGTATTGCAATAAACATGATCAAATCATATTCATGCTCAGCATAAGCGCCAAATAACATTTATTTAGGTTTAACACTAATCCCGAAGGTATAGGGAGTGTGCGATGATGATCATATCAATCTTGGAACTACTTCCAACACTCATCGTCACTTCCCTTTCAACTAGTCTCTGTTTATTCTGTAACTCCTGTTTCGAATTACTAATCTTAGCAACCGAACAAGTATCAAATACTCAGGGCTACTATAAACACTAGTAAGGCACACATCAATAACCTGTATATCAAATATACCCTTGTTCACTTTGCCATCCTTCTTATCCACCAAATATTCAGGGTATTTCTGCTTCTAGTGACCATATCCTTTGAAGTGTAAGCACTCAGTTTCAGGCTTTGGTCCAGCTTTGGTCTTCTTCACGGGAGTGACAACTTGTTTGCCATTCTACTTGAAGTTTCCCTTTCTTTCCCTTTGCTCTTTTCTTGAAACTAGTGGTCTTGTCAATCGTCAACACTTGATGCTCTTTCTTGATTTCTACCTTCATCGATTTCAACATCACGAAGAGCTCGGGAATCTTTTTCGTCATCCCTTGCATACTATAGTTCATCACGAAGTTCTAGTAACTTAGTGATGGTGACTAGAGAATTCTGTCAATCACTATCTTATCTGTAAGATTAACTCCCACTTGATTCAAGCGATTGAAGTACCCAGACAATCTGAGCACATGCTCACTAGTTGAGCGATTCTCCTCCATCTTTTAGCTATAGAACTTGTTGGAGACTTCATATCTCTCAACTCGGGTATTTGCTTGAAATATTAACTTCAATTCCTAGAACATCTCATATGGTCCATGACGTTCAAAACATCTTTGAAGTCCCGATTCTAAGCCGTTAAGCATGGTGCATTAAACTATTAAGTAGTCATCATATTGAGCTAGCCAAACATTCATAACATCTGCATCTGCTCCTGCAATAGGTCTGTCATCTAGCGGTGCATCAAGGACATAATTCTTATGTGCAGCAATGAGGATAAACCTCAGATCATGGATCCAATCCGCATCATTGCTACTAACATTTTTCAACATAATTTTTCTCTAGGAACATATCAAAACAAACATATAAAAGCATAGGGAAGCAACAACGCGAGCTATTGATCTACAACATAATTTGCAAAATACTACCAGGACTAAGTTCATGATAAATTTAAGTTCAATTAATCATATTACTTAAGAACTCCCACTTAGACTGACATCTCTCTAGTCATCTAAATGATTACGTGATCCAAATCAACTAAACCATGTCCGATCATCACGTGAGATGGAGTAGTTTCAATGGTGAACATCACTATGTTGATCATATCTACTATATGATTCACGTTCGACCTTTCGGTCTCCGTGTTCCGAGGCCATATCTGTATATGCTAGGCTCGCCAAGTTTAACCTGACTATTCCGCGTGTGCAACTGTTTTGCACCTGTTGTATTTGAACGTAGAGCCTATCACACCCGATCATCACGTGGTGTCTCGGACGAAGAACTTTCATAGCGGTGCATACTCAGGGAGAACACTTCTTGATATTTTTAGTGAGAGATCATCTTAAAATGCTACCGTCAATCAAAGCAAGATAAGATGCATAAAGGATAAACATCACATGCAATCAATATAACTGATATGATATGGCCATCATCATCTTGTGCTTGTGATCTCCATCTCCGAAGCACCGTCGTGATCACCATCGTCACCGACGCGACACCTTGATCTCCATCGTAGCATCGTTGTCGTCTCGCCAACTATTGCTTCTCTGAATATCGCTACCGCTTAGTGATAAAGTAAAAGCAATTACAGAGCGTTGCATTTCATACAATAAGCGACAACCATATGGCTCCTGCCAGTTGCCGATAACTTCGATTACAAAACATGATCATCTCATACAATCAAATATAGCATCACGTCTTGACCATATCACATCACAACATGCCCTGCAAAAACAAGTTTGACGTCCTCTACTTTGTTGTTGCAAATTTTACGTGGCTGCTACGGGCTGAGCAAGAACCGTTCTTACCTACGCATCAAAACCACAACGATAGTTTGTCAAGTTGGTGCTGTTTTAACCTTCGCAAGGACCGGGCGTAGCCAAACTTGGTTCAACTAAAGTGAGAGAGACAGAAATCCGCCGGTCACATTTAAGCACGAGTGCCATAGCGGTGAAACCAGTCTCGGCGTAAAGCGTCTGGCGTAATGTCGGTCCGGCCGCTTCATCTCACAATACCGCCCGAACCAAAGTATGACATGCTGGTAAGCAGTATGACTTGTATCGCCCACAACTCACTTGTGTTCTACTCGTGCATATGACATCTACGCATAAAACCAGGCTCGGATGCCACTTTGTTGGGGAACGTAGTAATTTCAAAAATTTCCTACGCACACGTAAGATCATGGTGATGGCATAGCAACGAGAGGGGAGAGTATTGTCCACGCACCCTCGTGAGACCGTGGCGGAAGCGTTATGACAACAGTTGATGTAGTCGTGACGTCTTCACGATCCGTCCGATCCAAGTACCGAACGTCACGGCACCTCCGAGTTCAGCACACGTTCAGCTCGATGGCGATCCCGGACTCCGATCCAGCAAAGGGTCGGGATGAGTTCCATCAACCGCGATGGCGTGGTGGCGATGATGATGTTCTACGGTAGCGGGGCTTCGCCTAAACTCCGCGACAATATGACCGAGGTGGAATATGATGGGGGGCACCGCACGGCTAAGGAGCGATCACGAAGATCAACTTGTGTGTTGCAGGGTGCCCCTTGCCCCGTATATAAAGGAGGGAGGGAAGTGTGGCCGTCCCCAAGGGGTGCGCTGGAGGAGTCCTACTCCCACCGGGAGTAGGACTCCCCCCTCTTGCCTTGGTGGAGAAGGAAAGGGGGGGGGGGAAGAGGAAGGGGGGCGCCGCCCCCCGTCTCCTTGTCCTATTCTGACTAGGGGGGGAGGGGGCGCGCGTCCTGCCCTGGCCGGCCCTCCTCTTCTCCCTCATGGCCCACTAAGGCCCATTATCCCCCGGGAGGGTTCCGGTAACCCCGGTGTTACAGTAAAATCGATTTCACCGGAACCATTCCGATATCCAAATATAGGCTTCCAATATATCAATCTTTATGTCTCGACCATTTCGAGACTCCTCGTCACGTCCGTGATCACATCCGGGACTCTGAACAAACTTCGGTACATCAAAACTTATAAACTCATAATCAAACTATCATCGTAATGTTAAGCGTGCGGACCCTACGGGTTCGAGAACTATGTAGACATGACCTAGAACTATTCTCGGTCAATAACCAATAGCGGAACCTGGATGCCCATATTGGTTCCTACATATTCTGCGAAGATCTTTATCGGTCAAACCGCATAACGACATACGTTGTTCCCTTTGTCATCGGTATGTTACTTGCCCGAGATTCGATCGTCGGTATCCAATACCTAGTTCAATCTCGTTAGTGGCAAGTCTCTTTACTCGTTCCGTAATACATCATCTCGCAAGTAACTTATTAGTTGTAATGCTTGCAAGGCTTATGTGATGTGTATTACCGAGAGGGCCCAGAGATACCTCTCCGACAATCGGAGTGACAAAACCTAATCTCGAAATACGCCAACCCAACATGTACCTTTGGAGACACCTGTAGTACTCCTTTATAATCACCCAGTTACGTTGTGACTGTTGGGGAACGTTGCAGAAAATTAAAAGTTTTCCTACGGTTTCACCAAGATCCATCTATGAGGTCATCTAAGCAACGGGTCAAGGGAGTGAGTTTGCATCTACATACCACTTGTAGATCGAGTGCGGAAGCGTTCAAGGGGATGGTGATGATGGAGTCGTACTACGCCGTGATTCAGATCACCGATGACCAAGTGCTGAGCGGACAGCACCTCCGTGTTCAACACACGTGCAGTGCAGACGGACGTCTCCTCTGTCTTGATCCAGCAGGGAGGAAGGAGAGGTTGAGGAAGACAGCTCCAACGGCAGCACGACGGCGTGGTGTTGTTGAGTGCAAAGAAGATCTCGGCTGTGGCTTCGCCAAGCACGTACGGAGGAGGAGAGGTGTTCGGGAGGGGAGGGGCTGTGCCTTGGCTTAAGTTTTTCAGCCCTCCCCTCACCCCTCTATTTATAGGGGAAGGGAGAAGGGGGGCGGCCCCTCTAGATGGCATCTAGAGGGGGCGACCAAGGGAGGGGACTTGCCCCTCAAGCAAGGGGCGCCCCTCTGGGTTCCCCCCAACCCTAGGCGCAAGGGCCCATGGGGTGCGCCCAGCCCACCAGGGCTGGCTCCTTCCCCACGCAGCCCACGTGGCTCCCCGGAAGGGGTGGCCCCTCCCGGTGGACCCCCGGAACCCTTCCGGTGGCCCCGGTACAATACCGATATGCCCCCGAAACTTTCCGGTGTCCGTTTGACAACTTCCCATATATAAATCTTTACCTCCGGACTATTCCGGAACTCCTCGTGACATCCGGGATCTCATCCGGGACTCCGAACAACATTCGGTAATCACATACAAGTCTTCCTAATAACCCTAGCGTCACCGAACCTTAAGTGTGTAGACCCTACGGGTTCGGGAGACATGCAGACATGACCGAGGCGACTCTCCTGTCAATAACCAACATCGGGATCTGGATACCCATGTTGGCTCCCACATGCTCCTCGATGATGTCATCGGATAAACCACGATGTCAAGGATTCAAACAATCCCGTATACAATTCCCTTTGTCAATCGGTATGTTACTTGCCCGAGATTCGATCGTCGGTATCCCAATACCTCGTTCAATCTCGTTACTGGCAAGTCACTTTACTCGTACCGTAATGCATGATCCCGTGACCAGACACTTGGTCACTTTGAGCTCATTATGATGATGCACTACCGAGTGGGCCCAGTGATACCTCTCCGTAACACGGAGTGACAAATCCCTGTCTCGATCCGTGTCAACCCAACAGACACTTTCGGATATACCTGTAGTGCACCTTTATAGTCACCCGATTACGTTGTGACGTTTGATACACCCAAAGCACTCTTACGGTATCCGGGAGTTACACGATCTCCTGGTCTAAGGAAGAGATACTTGACATTGGAAAAGCTCTAGCAAAACGAACTACACGATCTTGTGCTATGCTTAGGATTGGGTCTTGTCCATCACATCATTCTCCTAATGATGTGATCCCGTTGTCAATGACATCCAATGTCCATAGTCAGGAAATCGTGACTATCTGTTGACCAACGAGCTAGTCAACTAGAGGCTCACTAGGGACATGTTGTGGTCTATGTATTCACACGTGTATTACGATTTCCGGATAATACAATTATAGCATGAATAACAGACAATTATCATGAACAAGGAAATATAATAATAATGCTTTTATTATTGCCTCTAGGGCATATTTCCGACAGTCTCCCACTTGCACTAGAGTCAATAATCTAGTTACATTGTGATGAATCGAACACCCATAGAGTTCTGGTGTTGATCATGTTTTGCTCGTGAGAGAGGTTTAGTCAACGGATCTGCGACATTCAGATCCGTATGTACTTTGCAAATATCTATGTCTCCATCTTGAACATTTTCACGGATGGAGTTGAAACGACGCTTGATGTGCCTGGTCTTCTTGTGAAACCTGGGCTCCTTGGCAAGGGCAATAGCTCCAGTGTATCCGGTTTGTGACTTAGAGTCATCCAAATTGCTGGAGTTTGATCGGCCCCGACGCATTGGGTATGACTCCTAGGTCGGTGATGAACTCCTGCACCCAAATTGCTTCATGCGCTGCCTCCGAGGCTGCCATGTACTCCGCTTCACATGTAGATCCCGCCACGACGCTCTGCTTGCAGCTGCACCATCTTACTGCTCCACCATTCAACATATACATGTATCCGGTTTGTGACTTAGAGTCATCCAGATCTGTGTCGAAGCTAGCGTCGACGTAACCCTTTACGACGAGCTCTTCGTCACCTCCATAAACGACAAACATGTCCTTTGTCCTTTTCAGGTACTTCAGGATATTCTTGACCGCTGTCCAGTGTTCCTTGCCGGGATTACTTTGGTACCTTCCTACCAAACTTACGGCAAGGTTTACATCAGGTGTGGTACACAGCATGGCATACATAATAGAACCTATGGCTGAGGCATAGGGGATGACGCTCATCTCTTCTTTATCTTTTGCCGTGGTCGGGCATTGAGCTGAGCTCAATCTCACACCTTGCAGTACAGGCAAGAACCCTTTCTTGGACTGATCCATTTTGAAATTCTTCAAAATCTTATCAAGGTATGTGCTTTGTGAAAGACCTATGAGGCGTCTCGATCTATCTCTATAGATCTTGATGCCTAATATATAAGCAGCTTCTCCAAGGTCCTTCATTGAAAAACACTTATTCAAGTAGGCCTTAATGCTGTCCAAGAATTCTACATCATTTCCCATCAAAAGTACACGAGGCTTATTACAGGCACAAGGCCCATGAGCCCACAGGCTAATTACAAGCTTCTTTCGGCCCGTCTCCACCGCAACTTGTAGCGTTGGCCCATACATGCATGTCGCGCTTGGCAACGCCGCCGTGACACAACATTAGTATGGCTAACCACCTGACCTAACAACATGCTAGTCACCAATTCAAGGGCAAATTAATTAGGAACATTTATAGCCGCAATTTATTGCACATGTAACGATTATTGTAGAGCTTTGATTTTTCAATTATTTGAAAACCTTTCGGAAAAAGTTCATAAATTACAAAAAAATTAGTGATTATGAACAAAGTTCATCAAATTTTGAAAAAAAGTTCATCAAATTGGGAGCGACCTCCTCGAAGTTGGCCCCGCTATTCCACGATGGCGCTCGGTCCCCTCGTCCGGGAGACCCTGGTGAGCGCGAGATAAAGAGCAACTTCGAGGAGGTGGCTGGAGAGGCTGAGTACGCCGCTGGTGCCTGCGGACTGCAAAAAATCTCAAGGCGGTTTGTGGAAGATGTAAATGACTCTTGAGAGGGAGCCTGCAGTGTATGTGTTTTTGCTTTTGTGAATGCATTTGTTCTATTTTTATTTTGTTTAGTATGGAGCGTCGTCCAGGTTTGCGTTGAGAATGACCCCCGAGCAACCATGCCGTGAGCTCTGGTTTTGTGACGTCGGGAGCTCCTGTTTGAGTCTGGCTTGCGCGTGAGGTCGCATAACGCAAATGGAAGACATGTGGTGGTTGTTAGCCTGTTTTGACACCCAAAGTCGCGCAGGTGTTGTGTATGCTGAAGTAGCCCCCGGGCAAGATTGAGTGGTCGGTGGATGCAACTTCTATGGTGACTCTGGGATCTATGAATAATGATGTAGCCCGAGCCCGACCAATAGAAGGATCTCTATGGCTCTCCTCTGAACCTTCTGGCGGAGAGGTCAGTATAGCCCTCTGAACCTTGCGACGGAGAAGTCAGTACAGGGATGTGCTTGTTATAGCAATCATTTATTTTCCTTAGCCATGTTTTGAAATGTTGGGAGATTAAAGTTCATGCTCTGCTCACACACGCTGGTGGCAACTATGGTAGAGTCATTAAAGTGGCATCTCGATAAAGTGAGACACTATATTGTATATATATGGTCTAATTAACCAAGCAACTCTTTTCTTAATGAATGCATGAATCCTGTCGTTCTGAAAAGAAAAGAAAAACTTATGAACCGTTCAAAAGGAAGAGACATGAATAGAAATGAGCGTCGTGCATCCTCAGATAACTGAATAAAAATTATGAGGACCTTTCAACAAAAGTAGTAGTATACGTGATGGGCTGAAAAAATGGGGTGTGAATTCCTAAAATTTTGGATCTGAAAATATGGAAATGGGAACTATAAGGACTTTTCTGTTATATCAGTTGAACTTCGTGAGGGGCAAAAAAGTGTAATCACCAAAAATTGGTAGGTGTAAGGATCTGAAAAGATGGAAATGAAAATATGAGGACCTTTTGATAAAATAGTAGTATACGTGAGGGGCTGAAAAGATAGCGTGTGAAATTCCTAAATTTTGGATTAAGAACGGTAAAAAATTCCTAAAATTTTGGATCTGAAAAAAGAACGGTAAAAAATGTTAATCGGGCATCCTCAGATAGCTGAATAAAATATTATGAGGACCTTTACATAAAAATAGTAGTATATGCGAGGGGCTGAAAAGATGGGGCGTGAAATCCTTAAATTTGGGATCTGAAAATATGGAAATGAGAATATGAGGACCTTTCAATAAAAATAGTACGGCACGTGAAATGCGAAAATTTTGAATCTGAAAATAGGTTTATTTTTAAAGGTGCCAAAAATTGAAAAAACAAGCTATTATCGCGTCATCCTGATGCATGCAACCAACATGCTATTTTTTCCATTATCCAATCACCGGGTGTCTCCGAAGGGAGAACTCCCTCAGCAGCGCGGGGCTTATAAGCTGGTCCCGCTCAACCTCGCTAGCCGATGTGGGACTAAAGGAACCAGCGTTTTGCGTGGCGACTGCCCAGCAACAGCAAGCGATGCAGCTTGGATCCCCTGAGTTGTTGGCTCCAGTGCTAGGAATCATCCGGCGTGGCCGCGTGGGGATCAGCCGCCTCCCCACCCGCTCGATGGGCATGATCACGATGGAAACACCAGCTCGCTTTTCTCCTTGCACACCTCACGTCCGCTCGCGCGTTCGTATTTCTGCCATGCTCACGAGTGCTGCCATCCCAACACTCCTCCTTCTTCCTTCTGCTTGTGTAGATCCTTCCGAGGTAGGGCATATGAACTCACGGGAGAGGGAGATAGGGCGACGACCTTGCTGCCGTCGCCGCCGCCTGAACCTCCCCCTCGCAACATCAACGGTTGCCGCTGGAGACACGGGAGATCTCGCCTGCGCCCGGCGGCCAGGAGATCTTGTTGACTCCAGAGGCGCCGGGATCTCATCGGCACTAGATGCGCAGATGTGGAGACGGATCAGGATCGGGTCGGAGCGCTGGATATCTTCATCCGGCGAAATGGCTAATTCGTTTCGGCGACACTAGGGATGCAGGGCGACGGCGAGAGGGATTCCTCTATGCATATTCACCGTCCGAGACGGACGACGATGACAGACCCGGAGGGGGACATCCTCGCCGGAGACTACCTGGACGCCGGCGAGCAAATCACCGGAGGTATGCACCTGACGATTGATGTATTCAAGGTTTGTGTTGTTAAGTGTGTGCAGGGTTCGAGTTCTTTGGAGGAACAGGTCAAGTTAGTCTATCTTATGTTCGAACCGGAGCATGTGAAGCCGGAGCCATGGGTTGGGGGCAGGTTTTTTGGGTCCTAGCCGATGGAGACGACGACGACACGGATGACCAACTGATGTCTGGATGCAAGATGGAGCCGCTGACTGGGTTGCGGCCGAAGGTGCCGTTCCCCATACGTGCATCACCAGCGCCACCAGAGGCATCAGGAGAGAAGTGCCGGAGAGGAAGGTTTCGGGCCAAAGACGGCCGCTTCATCCGTGCAGAAGATCAAGCCATGGATCGGGCCTCTACCAAAGGTATGTCCGCCATGGACGACGACAAGTATGCCCTCACCTTCTTCTTCACGCATGGCGTCGACGCGTCCGAGCACGCATACGTGCTCAAGGTGAGCCAGTTGCCCCTTCCCCGCGCGGCCACAACTTGGCTCGACCGGCACCTTGCCCGCGCCGCCGCGTATGTCAGCATCGAACTGGCGGACAAGATGGAGGCGTCAGACCGCAGTTCCTCTGGTCAATACATCGCAGCCGTTCCTCCGGTCACAGCCCGGTAGCGGCCATGGCGGACATCCGCGGCGGCGCGGGCAAGGTGCTCGATGGAATGCTCTATAGAAAAATATTGTGAAGAAGATGCCTTTCTAGTTATTGACAGGTGGGCCCTGCATCTCTCAGTCGGTCAAACTTTTTGGTCTTCGCCATGTCAGCCCGACAGGTGGGCCCAATGTGTGTTGTTTTTACGAGCAAATCGGACTATCAGTGCTTCCCGTTATTCATTAATTAGGCGCAGATCTAGTGGTTTTTTGTGCCCTGGCGTAAATGTGGTATCAAGTTGTTACCCTAGCCCCAAGTGTGGTGGTTTTAGATAAATAACTCAGTTTTCGGCGGCATCGAGCGCATCAACCTCGTGTCGTGTGGGCTGCGAGGTGCTCGCTACGTCGGTCATCGGCGTCGGTGTTGGCGTCCAAACTTCTGTGACAAGGATGATGAAGAGAGCGATGTCAGAGACCCGACAATGGTTGAGGTAGTCGACTCTTCTCCGCCGTGTTTGTGGAATTGCCTTGGCCGATTTGTTGCTATGAAGTCATAACTACGGTGGCGGGTCCCGTGGCGGCAGTATGTGGTTTGTTTGGTGATGTTAAGCAGAGCTCTGGTGTAATAATGTGTCGATCGATGCAGCAAGACGTAACAATCGAGCAGACAAATCTGGCAAGTGAAAAAGCAACAAGCAAGCACGTAGTTACTCGATCGAGTCACCTCGGCCCTTTCTCGTCCAAAAGCGACGCCCTAACGGACGACGTGCAGGTGAGGTTTTGCAGAAAAGCTAGCATAGCATGGAATCCGAGAGAGCGATCGGCCGGTGTGCATGTGATGCTTAGAACCCACGTAAAATTACTACGAGTACTAGCTAGCTGTCTTTTTTTACCAAAGAAAACGTAATTTAGCCTTTAAGGTACTCATCTTTCAGAACGGAAAGAGGCTACTCATCTTTCTTTAAGGTGCGATATCAAGGTTAATCTGATAGCTCTTGTCTCCGCGTGCAAAAGTTAATAATACATGCAGCCCATGATAGAATAACAGGATCATCTACTATATCTAAATAGGAGCCCCCCACTACCTGATTTTCCTGCCTTCTCATGCATCCACGTCATCTTAAATTCTGTCAGCCGTTTGATTGACCACAAGTGGCTCAGATTTGCAGCCCGTGCTCCACGCCCCGGCTGTTTTTCTGAAGAACAGCACGCCCCCAGCTGGCTCCTCCTTCTCGGTTCCTTCCTTCCGAGAACGCACCAATTGATTTCCTCAATTAAGTTTGACGTTTCTACCGCCCTAATTAATTCCCTCATCAATTGATTTTTGATGCCTCTCTTTACCTTCTACAGCTGACCATCTTCATTCTCCATAAAACATGCATATGCAACCTACAGACACAGACCTTGAGGTCGTGCGCCATGGGGACCAGAAGAACCTGCACGTACGCCGAAACCGATACTAAGCATGGACAAGTCTTCCTGATCCAATCAAAATAGTGCCTCTGTCACCAAGGTACGTACAAGCAGAAAAATGAGGTTGCTCCAGTTATGTATTTGTCCAGATCTGCACGCACATGCCTGGGTTGTTCCCCAGAACGCATATGTGTTTTTGCAGTGGATGAGATGCATATGTGATGTGGGGGCTTGATGTGTATTACTGTATAATATGCACATTATTTGTCTCATTGTTCTAGCGATTGGTATGTGGCTCAGGGTCATGTACAAATTCTAGGATGTATGGATACGTTGCTGCTGTATTTGTTTCATGGTGGATCTCAGGCTTTCCTTCACAAAGCTTCTCCAGTACTCCTCGCCTTCCAACAGCTTTGGCTAACTTTTGGGGTAAGTAGAGGCCATGGTTTTGCTTGGATTTCATTCCCGTCCAGTGTAGCATCCAGATCGATTTTGTTAATTCTGAACCTGTTTTGTGTGATGTATCTTCTGTATGTATTATGTGCTCCTTAATAAAGATGCTGATTTCATTATCTTAGAAAATTTTAATGGTGAAAAATAGTTAGTACGCCTTGCAAGGTTAAGTCCTCGATCCATGGATACAGGCTGGAATCTATAGTGAAATCACAAGGTACAACTTTTGTCATATATTTGTTTCTTGAACTTTTTAAGCCTAGCTACTATTTTTCATCTACTACACACCATGAGCATTTCATTTACGTATACATCTTGCAATTGTTGGTATATAAATCACGGCATTCAAATTATATTCATGAGTGCTATTTACTTTCTTTATGAAGTTTTATATGTCACCAATCGCCTCTATTTGAGAAATTCTTGCATCTTGGTTGGGCTAATGGGATGCGCGTGACAACCAGGGAGGCGACAAAGTTTTTTCTGTTTTGTGAGCAAAGGGAGGCGATGAATTGTTATCGTCTATCGAACGGTCATATGGTGCCAGCTCTGTCTGCTGCATGTGCAATTCTCCGTGGGCATCTGCGACTATAATGAGAACATCAAGTAGTGCAATTGCAGTCAATTACCTCAACTTATATTTGTCACCATGCTACGAGTTTAGTGGATTTGACGGGATCCAAAGGTGAGATGCGTCTTCTAACGCTTTGATGATACTTGATTATTTTGACAAAGATATTTGGATGAATAATATGAAAACTACAACTAAGAACACAAACAATTATTATGATAACAGAGAAAAACAAAATCTATCTCATCGATAGATGTCAGCCTAGAGAGCCCATCATCTCTATTTAGCCATTTCTCGCCCTAATGTCCCGCAGCAACGTGCGGGGCATCCCCTAGTTACACCAATCACTGTAACTTTTTGTTCAAGAGTAAAAATTGGCAGTTAACCTACCACCCTAAATTTGTAGTTGTAAGGGTTTGATAAGATGAAAATGAAAATACGAGGACCTTTCAATAAAAATAGTAGTACACGAGGGGCTGAAAAGGTGGGGCGTGAAATCCTAAAATTTTGGATCTTAAAATATGAAAATGAGAAATATGAGGACCTTTTGTAAAATCTTGCTTATCCAACTTTAAAATGGCACCTCTCTGTCAAACCAAAGCACAACTAATAATATTAAACTACTATGTTGATACATGCTATTTAGTAGAGATATACATGACTACTATTTTGCACCGAGGAAATTAGAAATTCTCTCCCAAAAAACACAAGATCATCACACCAGTCACTATAACTTTTTGTTCAAGAGTAAAAATTGACAGTTAACCTACCACCCTAAATTTGGCAGCTATAAGGATTTGGAAAGATGAAAATGAAAATATGAGGACCTTTCAATAAAAACAGTAGTATACGTGAGGGGCTGAAAAGATGGCGTGTGAAATTCGAAAATTTTCAATCTGAAAATAAGAACTACTCCCTCCGTTCCTAAATAATTGTCTTTCTAGAGATTTTAACAAGTGACTACATACGGAGCAAAATGAGTGAATCTACACTCTAAAACATGTCTACATACATCCGTATGTTCTAATCCATTTGACATGGCTAGAAAGACAAATATTTGGGAACGGAGGGAGTACTAGTTTAGAAGCCTCAGTAAATAAGAGAGACGGCATATGCGAGAAGCTAGAGAGGAGGCGGTTTATATTTGAAGCTGCAAAAAGAACTGGCCAGTAAAGGCAGTAGGAACTCGTGAGGGGCGTGAAATCCGAAATAAAAACTAATTTAGAGGTGGTTTATTTTTGAAGCTGCCAATAAAAACTGGCCAGTAAAAAGCAGTAGAACTCGTGAGGGTTCATCCTGATGCATGCAACCGATGCTATTTTTCATATCATTCCAATTCACCGGGTGTCTCCGAAGGGACAACTCTCGTAACAGCGCGGGGATTATAAGCTGGTCCCGCTCAACCTCGCTGGCCGATGTGGGACTAAAACAGCGTTGCCGTTCCCCTCGCCGCAGCTCAAAGATGTTGCGCCGGTCCCCTCCACGACGCCGAGCCGCGCCTCCTCTCCCTCCCCCGCGCCGGCGCCCTCTCCCTCGCCCCTCGCGCGTTGCGGTGCTCTCGTCCTCTCGCCCTGTCGCTCCACATCGTCCCGAAAATGGGATTTCTCCGATCTGCAGCGGCGGAGCTCAATCGGCGGCCGGGACTACCAAGATGGCGCCACTTCCTGGAGCTGCTTTTGTCGGTCGCCTGCCACTGCCAGGGGCTGCTGCTACCCGTCGTCACTCGTCTCCTGCAGGCGTGGCTACATGGCCGGCCGCCTTCGTCACGCTCAGCATCCACATGCAGCACCACCACCTCAAGGTAAGCTGCGGCTCTCCCCCACACCACCTTTCCCTAGCCCACATTTGTCGGCTCTCTGAATTGTTCTCTGATAAATACTCAGACTGAATTCAATCTAAATGGAGTAAACATTTGTGACGAACACATGTTTTGTGCTACTGTTGGATAATGCGTGCTATGCTGATGACAAAGAAATGTTCTGTGCTAAAGTTTATCAATAAGAAATCTTTTGTGCTAAAGTTTTATGCTGATGACAAAGAAATCTAGTGCTAAAGAAACATTTGTGATAAATGCTAGTGCTATATTTTCTGTCTGTGCCTACCAAGCCTAAAAAGAGGCCCTCCTCAACATCTTCGGCGACTCACCGACGATGATGGCGGCTTCTGCGGAAGTCGATCCCAACGACGACGGCTCCTCCTCCAGGTCCTCCTCGTGCTCATCGACCTTGTGCCCAAGTGCTCTGCAAGTCTGAAATTTTTACAGTCAAGTCTGAAATTTTGGTCTTTCTTGTCAAGTATGAAGTTAGTGGTCATATCAAGTTAGTGGTAACTACTGAAGTTTGTGGGTGCAGTTGCTTGGCGTTCACACAAGAAGCTGGTGTTTCTGTCAGATCATTGAAAGTCTGGTTTTCTAGTTACAGTAAGTTAGTGTTCATGTCTGTCATTGGTTACGATGAAGTTAGTGGTTAACTGGACATTGGTTCAAGTCTGAAATGGGCATGCATGATTTAGTTGGCCTTGCTCCCCTGGGCTACGGCATGTTGCATAATTAGTTGTTTAAGTTTATGGATTAGTATCGCAGATGTTTAAGGGTGGACACTGGACAAAGTTGGACAGAAATTTACTACAGTAATGTGATGAACATCATTAGAAGATGCCTCAGTGACTCAGTACTGATCTATTCTGAGAGATTAAAAGGAAGAGATGGCTAATCCTTACAAAACATGACACAACAAATTCATTTGTTGTTGCTAATTCGAGGAACATCTTCAACCCCGCCGTTCTTATTCTTATTCTGTAACCTTATTTACTCCTTGCATCGCTACCAAAATTGCTCCTTTCTCATCTCTAGAATGAAAGTTTGGGACTGGTCTTCTAGTGCCAAGTTTTAAACACTGACTTTATTTATTCCACACTGAGCATCATAGTAGATTAATTACAGGAGTTATACTGCATGATTCTAGCATGGCTTTGCATCAGAGCATCATAATGATTTTGCATCAGAATAATTACAAGAGTTATACTGCATGATTTTGCATCGAGCATCAAAATGATTTTACATCAATCTGAAATTTCAGTTTGAATCAGAGCATCAGAATGATTTTACATCAGAGCATCAGACTAATTAAGTGTTCAGAGTTTTACAACAGACTTTACTTCAATTTGAATTTGAATTTCACTTTCAATTTCAGTACAGATCTCTGCATTGTCTGTTTGTAGACTTAACTATTGTCAATGCTTAAGCTAAAGTCTCTGCATTTATCTGTTTGTACACATAATCAAATTAGATACAGTATATGCATTTGTCTGTTTGTACATGGAATCAAATTACTCTTGGCTGTAGCTAAGCTACCATCAAATTTCTCTTACTCCATCGAATTACTCTTGGTTGTAGCTCTCGAGACAAAATTAAGCGATCAGGATAAAGTAATGCTCTAACATTTTGCATCAGGCTGTGCTTCTTCCTGGGTGTACACTGATTATTCCTGATCCACTCGATTCAGTGCTCAAATGATCTAAATTTAATGAGCATTAATTGAACACACTGCTCAATTTCACATGAATGATACACTTTGCAGCAGAGGCAGCAGAGGCGGCGGGAGGAAGTCATGGAGTAATACCAGCAGAGACAGCAGAGGAGGCAGGAAGAAATCGAGGTCGATCGATTAGAAGCAGAGGCGGCAACCGTGGTGGGAGGCGGTACTCGTCATGCGAGCAGGTGCGCGGCGGCCTCTCCTAGCAGCTATAGCGGCCGCCATAGCGGGCAATCGCGGTAAATAGCGGAAAATTTTCTGGTGGGAGAGATGATTTCTGGAGGGTTTTGCAGATTTTTGTGCCATTAGAGGGATATGTGGAGGTTTTCGCGGCAGCAGCGATAGCGTAGCGGCCAGGCTCCCGGGAAGCTATAGCGCAACTATCGTGGCTATTTCGCGGGCTATTTTGATCTATGTGTAAAATGGAGGGTTTTTCTTTCCTACGGATTTATGTAAAATCATTAAATCAGTAGAACTCGTGAGGGTAAATAAAAAAGATTTCAACGAGTGATGTTCTTTCCTACGGATTTATGTAAAATCAGTAACTCGGGAGTGGTAAAAACAAAAAAAGTGTTGGCAGTGTCATCCTGATGCATGCAGCTGCAATGCTATTTTTTATCATTCCAATTTACGGGTGTCCCCGAAGGGACAAGTCTGGTAGCAGCGCCGGGCCTATAAGCTGGTCCTGCTCGACCTCGCTAGCCGATCTTGGGACTAAACGAGCCAGCGTTTTGCGTGCCGACTTGCCGTTTTCCTTCCCCCTCCCTGATTGATTCCTTGTGCTTAATTACTTCCTCCAATCCTCTCGTTTCCATCTCTCTTCTTCCTCTAAGCTTCTCGGGCTTTCTTAATCTCTTTGTCTCTCTTCTCTCTCCCACCAAAGCTTTGGCGATTCCTGGATGGTCTGTACCCGCGACACAAGATTACGGCCGATGGATGCGGCGTCGGCCATGGAGGGCCCTTGGGCTCCTCGCCGGTTGCGGACCGAGCACGGTGCCATTGGCCTATTCGAGTGGGATGAATCACTTCAGAAAGCAAGAGATGCAGCTTCTCAAGAGATTAGAGATGGAAGGATCCCCTAAGTTGTTCGGGGCGGATGAGAGAAAGGGCTACGGCATTCCTTGGCCATGCCCACGATGTTGGAGAGCAGAATTTTCAGTTGGATGCGAGACTTTGCATCGAGCTCCAAGATTCAGCCCCAGCCGTTCCGGCGAATCCAGTGGATGAGGTCGAGGAGGACTACGTCGTCAGCAAACCAGCTACGTACAGTGATCTCAATGATCTCATCCGTGCTGGACAAACCCGCGGTAATCCCATGCGCGTATGGCGCCTCTCTGAATCTGAATGAACATTACAGTTCAGACTTTGAAGTGGAAAATCCCAGTGCCACCTAAAGTTCGTAATTTCTGGTGGAGGGTTATTCACAAATTTGTACCATGTCGTTCGGTTCTGCAAAAGCGTCATATTGAGGAGATATCATTTTGCGAGGACTTTGGAGTGGAGGAAACAATAACACACGCATTGTTCTCTCGTACATGAGCTAAGGTTTTTTGGTCTGAACTGAAGCGTTTCCTTTCGGTTAGAATTCCTGTTCTTCATCCAGATTCTTGGGCTATTGATATTGTTGACAACAAGGAAGTTTCATATTCACTTGCGGCCATTATATTAGTTGGGTGCTCGACAGTCTGAACAGAACAAAACAATAGGAGACATGGGGAACGATGTCGTTCTGTTCAGGCTTCTGTCAAATGGGCAATTGATACTATTCATGATATTGGTACATTGGAAGGAGTGAAGAAGCACCGAATGCCGAGAGAGAATACGAGCTGGTTAGCGCCAGAGGAGACCTTTATCAAGGTGAATGTTGATGCCAGCTATTTAGGAAACTTGGCTCACGGAGGCGCGGGGGTGGTGATTCGAAACCACAATAGTGAGTTAATCCGAGCTCCGGCTATATGGTACCGGTACACGCAAAATGCAAGGTTCATGGAAGCCTTGGCGATCCGTGATGGTATCTGTTCAGCATGCATCTTGTCTTCCGCAAGGTTGGCAATGGGTACCCGCAACCCGTGAACCCGGCGGGTAAAAACCCTATTAGGGTAAGGGTTTGGGACAAATAAATACCCATGGGTTAATGGGAAAAAATTATACCCATCGGGTAAGCCGGGTATGGGTATGGGAATGCAATACCCATACCCGCGCACCCGCGTACCCACATGCCCATATACTAATTTCTTCTAACAGTAGGCTCCATGTGTCATTCACTAAACGAACCTAGCCATTGTATAGCATAACCGCTAACCTCGACCCAAAATCCTCTCCCCTTACGCATGTGCATGATCTTGTTTAAATCGTTAATCTTATTTTGTGAACTCACAGGTTTGTTGATCGTATTATATTGTCTCCTTAGGTTGATTATTTCGAAGTAGGGGACGCAAAAGTACCTTCAATAAAAGAAAATTATGTTTGTCTTGTAATTGAAAAAAAAATAGATGTGAATGTTTATCTAAAAGTTCACGTAAAGGCTAAGCACCCATGTATATGAGTGGACATTGTTTAGTGCCATCTATTTTATACTTATTGCTATCAATTTCTGAAAATTAATATCATTCTTTTTATTCCATCACGCAACAAGTCATCATCTATATGTGCTCAAATGCTAAAATGTGGTATATATGTATTGAAATGTTGAAGTATACATGCTGAAAAGTTGGGTACATATGTGTAAATATTGAATAATACATGGTGAAGTGTGAATTGGGTAAGGTGATCGAGATGGGTATTTTAACCCTTGGGTATTACCGACCCGACCGTGTCTGGTATGGGAAAAGTTTGAAACCCGAGGTGCGGGTACAGGTATGTTTATGGGCAAAAATAATGAGACGTGGTAATGCGGGTTTGGCGGCCATTACCGCACCCGAACCTGGCGGTGCCATGTTGAGTGATGTGCAGGAGGTTGTACGGATGATCAATGTTGCAAATTTGGAGAGGGCGGATATTGCTTCCATTTGTTATGAGGTACAGGAGGTGAGCTCCGGTTTAGATTCCTTCGTTCTCGTGCATGTAAACCAGGAAGCTAACATAGCTGTGCATAGATGCGCTTAGGCAGGCTAGCGAGGATCGTAGAAGATGTTTATGGGTTAACTATGTAGCCTCTTTTCTTCTAGGTTGTATTCAACCTCATTGTAATTCTCCTGTTTAAGCAGTAATAAAGCCTGTGTTCCAAAAAGAGAAAAAGAACCAGCATGTTGCTCCCTGGCATTGCCTAGCCGAAAGCCAGCGGGCAAAGCCAGCATGAATCATTTCACTACTAACACTGGTCTTCAGGAGGATCATGTGGGCTACAGCATACAGTCTCAATCTTTTTGTTCCTCCAAACATACATTTTCCATTGGTTTTCTTTCTCTTTTTCACATTTGCCACCACGGGATCTGCAGCTGGGATCTCGCTTTTGGTTCAGTGGCTGGCTTCCCTTTATTTAAGTAGAGGCTGCAGACAGGGTAGCTCTGCTTCTTGTAGGTTCTTTCTTCCGCTGCAGTCCTGGAATTTGGCAGCCAACAAACAGTGAGCCTTCTCATAACTCCATCAGTAGAGACAAAGCAAGGCTCTCAACTAACTCAAGGTATATCATAGTACAGTATACTTCTCTTTTGCCTGCAATGGAGTAATAAGTACTACTACATGCATATATGGTTCTGACTTCTGGGTGCTTTAATTTTCAGCTTTGCTTGTTCAATTGATCACTCCTAGTGTAAGAACCAATTCGTACGAGTGCTGCTACTGTGGTTGAACTGTACTGATTTCTTTCAATGGATTTGCTTATGATGGCCATGTTATGGGGTCTTCCTCCTTTTCTAAAAAAAACAACGTATTGTTTTGACTGCCAAGAAGACCAAGGAGGAGGCAGCCATGAGCGAGTCTAGGCAGAGGTCGAGGCCGTGGCCGGGGTTTGAACAACAAAGAATGACAGATTATTATTATGATGAGGAAGCATAAAGCTATCAAGCGGCTTATTAACCACTTGCACTGTTCTACTATTATGGCGGCTCGAGACAGTGAGATTGACAAGCCTAGAACAAAAGACTAAGCTTGAGGGAGCACGTATCCCTCTTCCTTAATCACTCTTCCTTAATCATACTTTCTGTACCATAATCACCTTATTCCTTCATGAACTTGTGGTTCTTGAATCTGAATCATACAGATATCACACTAGTACCTAGCCAGATAGGTGATGCGGCCGCTACAACACAACAAGGTTCCTTAATAAAACCCACTAGTGCAGAACCGGGCAATAGCACCGGTTCGTAAGGCCCTTTAGTGCCGGTTACATAACCGGCACTAAAGTGTGGTCACTAAAGGCCTCCCCCCCTTTAGTACCGGTTCAGCACGAACCGATGCTAAAGGGCAACCACGTGGCACGAGCCAGCTCCGGGGGCCGAGAGCCCTTTAGTACCGGTTGGTAACACCAAACGGTACTAAAAGGGATGTGGTGATTTTGGTTTTATGATTTCTTTATCATATAATTTTGTGTTTTCCATTTTAATTTTTTCGCTTTCACCCGCAGATATATATATATAATAACTCATGCATGCTCGCATCATACATCATCATATATAATAACAAGTCCTACTAGGTAATTAATCAAGCATCATCATACAACTTC
The DNA here is from genome assembly GCA_021605145.1 of Aegilops bicornis. NCBI lineage: Eukaryota > Viridiplantae > Streptophyta > Magnoliopsida > Poales > Poaceae > Aegilops > Aegilops bicornis. The sequence goes on along the minus strand of CM038670.1, from coordinate 23,169,386 downwards.
TACTCGTTATTAATAATAAGTCATACGATCATCATCCTCATAGTCATCGAACCCAACCCTACATAATTGTTCTTAGCACATGATCATCAAGATCAGGTAGGATCGGACCTAAACACACTTAAGGTAAAATAGCATAAAACAATATAGACCCTGACTCTCCATTATGAAGAATGGAGATCATCCTGTCTCCAATTCTTGCGCCTCGCTTCATTTTGCTTCCAAGAAGCTCCTAACGGCTGTCCATACATTTTTTCCATCCATTGATTGTCATGTCTCCACTTGTTTTAGAAATCCGGTATGGACAGTTGAGATTCATAGGATGACCTGGATATATGTTCAAAACACGAAGGCTGCCGCCATTCTGATACATCAAATGAGGCACACAATCCTCTGGGATTCTCTGTTGAAAAACGTAGTAATAACTTCGTAGTTAGCAATGATGTACTAGTTTTAGAAGTATGCAAAAAGATGCACGGATGTCGTAATAGTAATAAAACTTACCAGGGTATCTCCATGGTAGTTACCGTAGTTCAACACGTGCACTAGTGGCACGTATTGACCATAATGTTGAGGAGTTCGATTGTAGTAATTCTCAATATCATTACAAAATCCAACCAGATGAGTTTTCTCCTTGTAAGTTAACTCAGAGCCATCATCTTCTGCACATTCTTTGATACGTTAAAATAAGCTGTCAATGGAAATAAGATGTCAACTATTTTGAAATGAACAATATAAGTTCTATTAATAATTAACTATGTTTGAGAAACTCACATAGCGGTAGAACTGGAGGAGTA